>JARHVA010000206.1:3000000-3732500 GCA_037957365.1 Torreya grandis
ATTACCTATTTTTATGATAGACTTTGGGTGAACTTTTTTCCATTATTTTTATCCAAATTATGAATATAAACTTTTTTAATGTGGTTATGATGATAACCATAATTTTATAACTATTTTTTAAACACCTATGCTGATGGTGTTTCCCTCCCTTCAGCCACTGAGGACACCCTCATCCTCACCTTCATCCTCTGTCTGACAAATGCAAAAGCTTTCTACTCGTCTTTCCCTCTGTAATAATAATACTCTTTGATCTCATGCCCATCAATGTCATCATATGGTGCATGTTTGAGGTGATACTTATGGTACGTCGGCCATGTTTGGGAAATCTTATGTAGGAATCCCCTACATCCCCCCTCATGTTTTCTTCACCACTAGAAGTGGATGTCCCCTCCTCTAAGACTACGTGTGTCATGGTATCAACACTAGAGCCTTTGGTTATGGCTCTTTATCTCTTTCTCCCTTGGCTCCCTGACATGTCTCACCCTATAGGGAAACAAGGATAATGGTGTTGTTGGGTGGGGTTATCAAAACTATTTTAAAAAATATGCATAAGAGTGCAAGTTTATCCATCATGTGAAGTGCCTAATCACCTCAGCCCAACCTTGAGCTTGCACTATGGATGACCATGACAACCATCTATCCATGGTCCCCCAATATGGTGTCCATATGATGTGATCATTTTGGATGGTATCGAATCTAGGATACCTTATCACACATCTTCATGCAGGCACCTATGCCCATTGTTTAACTTAGGGCAACTGATCTAAAATATAATGTGGAAGCCCCATATGGTGGTACATAGCAAATCTTTCATTTATCTAGCTAAAAATTAGTATGATGGATCCCATCATCTACTATCACCTACTCAAAATCATGTAAAACATATGCATTAGCTAGACCTAGATACTCATTCCCATGTTATATATTGTCTCTTGCCCCAAATTAGTATAACACATGACAATGGAAAAAATTGAGACTCCTTTATCTAACTTGTGGCATTGAATACATCTCATCATCAAACTTAAGATCACCTTCTAAATATCTGGAACCTCTGACATGTATACATCAAATAGTCAAAAAATTAGAGATCATTGGATGTATTTATCATACCTAATAGCCTAGAAGCTATATACTAGCTCTCAACCGCATACTTTAGTGTATTGCATGTCATTGGTGTTCCCCCTAGTAGCAATCCTAGCACTGCATGTATATCCTCTAGATTAATGGTGACCTCCACTTTGTCCCCATCCACCTCGCATATAAAGGTGTCGATGCTCCTTTAAAATTACTATAAGAACATCAAAAGCAAATCCAGATCCAAGAACACCCAACACATCTTTATGATACCACTGATAGATAAACTAATAAGCCTAGCTCTATCCTCATCTGGAAATATAGTTATATCATTAGATAAGTAGGACATTTATATTATCTGTCATAATCATGGACATCTTTGCACCTATAAAATGTCAAAAACAAAGCCCAATTAGTATCCTATAAGAAAATAATCAACAAAAATATAAAATATACATAAAACCATAAATTTTAACTGCATCGACTGCCCTTCTTAATTATATCAGTGACATGCTTAAAATCCTACTATATCAACCATTTTACTAAACTATATTGGCCATTACTATTTTTATGATTGTATCAACCATTAGTATTTAAGTGTATTAGCCAAATAGTCCATTTTTTATTTTCATCATTAATTTGACTGCATTAGCAAATCCCAGTCAATGCATAACTATATTATTTAATTATATCTACCAAATTTATCTCAGTTATATCGGCCATTTGATACTATTATATTGACTCGCTTAAAATTTCTCATCTATATAAATATGTTAGCATGGTCAATAAGGTTATCTCATAGTAGTTATTTCTTTTTCAACCCATAATAAATTTATACATTTTAAAATTTCTAAATGTAAGACTTACCCATTGGCCATTGAATTTATCTCTTCAATTTGAGGCCTATTGGAATAAATTTTGTTACACGGATTTGCCTTGATGTTTAGATTTCATAGATATATCATATATACTTTTCCCAACATTAATTAAATATTTTGCCTCGATAGTTAGGGAAATAAGTCCTTTGTGTCCTCTCTGACATCTACTTCTCTATACTCTAGCCATCGTCTCTCTCTACATAAAAAATGGTCGCTCAGAGCTCTTGATATTTTAGAATAGAAAATGTTCAATGATTTTATTTTTAACCATTAATAGTAAAATTTTAACTTTTCAAAAATTATCCTCTAAATTCCATTTTTTGATCATATCTTTATTTCTTTAGGTCATTTTAACAAACTAATAGAAACACTAAAATCTTGGCATCACAAGGAATTTTGTAGTACTAGAATATTTTTGTAGAAATTTAGATTTTTCTCTATTTTTTAGGCCTACCTGAGTAGATGCATCATAAATTTGACACCTAGCATCAACATTTTTATCCACTTGGCTTGCCAAAGTCATCTTAACACCACTCTTGTATTGTATATCATATACTTTTAGTCTAGTTGTGTAAGTGAAGGTACACATATACATTTATGTTCTTTTCATTTATCTCATTTTATCAACATTTATTTACAACACTTGTTTTTATATTTTGTGTTGTTATTTTTTATCTCAAAGCACCTTCCCACATTACATTATTGTGACACATGATGAGTTTCTAGTGGGGCATATGTATACACTTATATTTTTTAGTCATTGGTAGTTTCTTTTGCATGACTTGAAGGTGTATCTTTCTCCCTAGGTACATGTCCTAAGGAATGCATTGGGATTAGGCTTGGTCTAATTCATGGTAATCAATGAGAGATTGTTATCACATGGTCATTTTTTTACATGTTTACACCTATCATCTTGATATCCAGTCATGCTGGCCTATTCATGTGCTCTTTTCCCTATTTTCCACCTTTTCTTCCTAATTTTAGGTTATCTCCTGATTAACTTGATCCATATCGAGTTAGTCAATTTTTTGCCCCAATGTTTATCCTTATATCTACCATGGCCAATGCAGTTCCTTTCCTTATATGTTCCCCTTTCCAATTATACCACCCCTACTTGATACCATTGTTTTCCTTTTTGTACTAATTTGGTATGGCTAATGTAGTACTGATTTTAATTTTTATTGTTATACTACATCGATCTAGATCAAGTGTGTTAGCATATTAGATGGTCACTTTTATGAATTGGATCCATATATATAAGGCTACACATTCTCATTTTTATAAATAACACACAAACCAATCTACACTTCTTTCACACAAAAACCTTCTTTTAAAAGAAGAAGAAGAAGAATTAGAGTGTAGGAGTTTATTCTTGTGGAGCTCTATGTTTGCACAAGGTCTTTGGAGTTTTTGAGAAGGAAGTTAACCCAAAGAGGTACACCTAGTATTTGGTGTATCCAAATAAGGATACTTAGGTCTTCATCCTTACATTTGTATCCCCTAAGTAAAACATCTCTCATAAAGTGCAACTTAAGCCAAGGGGGAGATTGATGAACTGTCAAGTCAGCCTAAGGTAAGTATCCATATCTCTAAATTATCTTTTTTATTTAGTTTATATGCATATAGTAGAGTAGTATGATGTTGTCTTATTATTCATGCTTAGTTTAGTTTATGTTATCCTTGCATTCCAAAATATCCCCAATTAGATACCTCTTGATTACTATTAAAAAATCTCACAATAGGCTCCATTAAATTTTTAGCTTTATTATTTTAATAAGTTTAACTTCATTTGTTTGAATTAAATGGATCTATTTGAGTTTTAGAGATATAAATTTATTTAATAAGTGAACCCACCCACTTATTTAAATATAATATTATTTTTAAAATAGCCTTTGTATTAAAAAAGAAAGCGAGCTAGAAAAGCTTTTGTATTAAAAATAAGAATCTACATGAAAAAAATGGATCCCACCGTCATTTAAATTTTTAAAAGAAAGATCATCTTATTTTCAATAAGTAGATAAAATCAAATAATGAGCAACTAAAGTACAACAACAAAGTCGGGGCATCATGGAGAAATTTCTTAAGCAATTCAAAATGAGAAAGATGTTGCTACAAGCAAAGATAGATAGAATTGGGCAACATGGAAAAAAATTGAAAATTTCATTCAATTTTACTCAACTTGGGAAATAGATAGTCGAATATTGAATTTTCTTCCATGTCTTTTCTTATTCTCTTTTTTATTTCTGCAAAATTGCTCATTTGAGCATGTGTGGATATCTTGGGATTTTTAAGTCTATGAGATTTTATTTCAAATTTGAGCCCTATTATTTTTCTATGCATGAATATATTGAGCGTTCATTAGAAGATAATGTGATTGTGCATACTTTTTACAAATGTTAAAGTCATTTTGCCTCTTGTTTGTCTGCCCCTTAGATCTTGTCTTGTTGTTGTGATTCTATATGTAAATTGCACCTTACCCCTTGTATTTATTCTATTTGTTGTGTTTATTGCTATCTTGCATACTAATAGCATTATGTTCACATAGATGGGGGATCCTTCCATTTACATTCTAGTAAATCACCATTTTTATGTTTATTTATATCTCATTTTTCTCCTCCAAATTTTCTTTTATGCAAGTAGTTTATATATATTGGCACAAGTTTAGGGAACATCACCAATTGGCTCTGGAGGTTACTATGCGAGATTAGTCTCACACTAGCATAGTCTTCCATGTTTTAGTAGATTTGTGGGCTATAATTAATTAGACAAATCAGAACATTAATATTTTTGGCATGTTTGATGGGATGGGATTTGAATTTTATTTGAAAATATTCAATCAAATCTACCTAATTCACACATTAATCTGATATTTTAGTGAGAATTTAAGATCCATTTACTTTTTGAAGCAAACACAATCACTGGGTGACTCTCGTGATCAAATGAACCCATATTCAAAGAGGAGTAGATATTGTCTTCACATTCAAAAAGAAAAAAAAAACATGTATTTTTCAAAGAAATTTTATTCTTCAATTCTTATTTTGTTATTATAATGAAATCAGACTATCATGGCCAACCCAAGAGCCCTTTCCTTTGTGTCATGGAATTTTGAGCACTCACTCCATTTGTAACAATGAATCTTATCCCCAAAATAACTTTAAAATCCTTCCTAATAATCACTATATATGGTTAGAAAACTCTCATAATCCATATCAAAAATGTAAACCTCTTTATAGTCCATCATATCACTAATTAATATGTAGCTCTCAGGCTACTTGCTTCTTCTCTTAATGGAAAAGCTTTAGATTTGGTTCATATGTTTAGTTTCTTAGTCCATATCAATTTGGGATGAGTTTGGTGAAAAAATGTACAATAAATTTAGAGAGAATGTATATGTGTTTGGTCTCACTAATCAATTGGATACAATTAAGAGGGTTGATATGAAGCACATGACAAATTTTAATCTCAAATTTGAGAAGACTTGGAAAATGATCCCTACTAAATTCAAGCCCCTACAAAGTACATCATTTTTTTACTATATAATATCCTTGCATCCTCATATTATTGTCATGTTACAAGATATAAGTGAGATAACACCTCTAGAGGCTTATCAACTTTTTTTAAAGATGAGATAAATATTTTGTAGGCTAGTGTTCTTGCTCCAACACCTATATCACCCATTTCTTCTAATTTGTATGATATTCCCCATCATGCCCAAAATTCAACCATATAAATCTTAATTCCATTGCAACCATCTCAACATGAGTGCATGATCAAGATTAGAACCTTGCTCACACAAGTTTAAATGAGGTCTTAGAATTCAAACATCAACTAGCCATTCAATAAAGACAAGAACAATTAACTATCCTAAGTGATCCAATGTATTATTCCCAACACCAAAAAGTGCAACAACTCCCTTAATCTTGAAAAATATGATAAAGAGAGACTTCGTGTAGTTTGAAAATATTTACAGCTTTTTTTAGGCTGAGGCTAAATAAATAGTGATAAATGACTACATTTTTTGCTAGTATAATGGAATGGAATGGAATATTGAGTAAGAAGAAGTGTTGGAAGATGCTGAGAAGATGGGTCATGCATATGTTAAGAGGGAGTTCAGTTCTTGGTTGTAAGAGAAAAAGATTATGAAGATGAAGAGTTGCCTCCTCTTGAAAGTTGGGAACTAGTATTTGCATTAGGTAAATTACTATTTACTATTTTTTATTTACCATATGGTTAATACAATTATTATTGGTTAGTGGGTTGATTGTATATATTATTAATAGAAAACAATATATTATGATTAGCTTAAAGTTAGGCGATGAGATATTTAGAAGATCTTAGAATCTCCCTATCTATAGGAATACATTTCCTATATATATGTATTATGCAGATGAATTGAAATATTGTCTAATAGAGAATATATTGTGGGATTAAATCTCTCTCTCTCTCTGTGTGTTTGGTTTCAACAATATTTGCAAGAGTTAATCTCTAGTATAAGGACATCCAATACCTAACAGTGGTATCATAGAGAGAAGATCATGAGATGGATCATTGATTTTATATCTCATGGAAGTTTAATCAAATTGTATGGGGACGATCCATTTCAATTCATGGTTGCCCATGTATGGAGTTTTTATTTTAAGTATAGTCTTTTACTTATTATTTGGTAAACTAGTTTTGTAATATTTAGAGGTTAGATAGGCATGTGTATAATTATGTGGTTCGCTTCTCCTTGCTATTGATCACCCAACCTATTTTCAACACTCTAAATCATAGTACTAATCTATTTTGGTGATTCATGTCTCATATCACCAACCTAAACATTTTCTAAAGAGAAGATTTCAATTTTTTTGAAAACATCTCATTATTTTTTACAACATAATTTGGTGAATCTTGAAGTTGAGTTATTCTTGCATCAGTTGTTTTATCTAGGCTGAATTTATTAGTTGTATTAAACTCTATGTCAAGATTTACGTGTTTCTTTAGGTGAAAATGTAATCTTTAGCTCACATTTGTACTAATATCATATCCTCTTTGATTGCCTTCTCATTTGCCTTGGATTCTATGTTCAAAGAACCTACAATGGACAACATTGGTGTGGATGTCCTCCCGAGTTCCATCCTTCCACTTGCCCCACTCTTGACTTGATTAAAAAATACATCGAGGTCTCCAATTCAAGATACTATTCTACCCATATGCCTAATTCATTCATTATCACTTAGGTTTTAGAGTCTTTTGGTTAGAGTTATACATACAATTTTGGTGTTAGATCCTTTACCATGTAGTTCATGCCAACTGTAAAGTCTTCTTAGGGTCTTCAATATTGCACACTTCTCATGAATAACTTTTATTTTGAGTTTCTTGTGTCTTAAGTTTAGTTTATTAGATTTTACTTTATGATTTTTTAATGAGTCACTTTTGTAAATTAACCCTGTATAAAGTCAAAAATAGTTTTTATGTTCATAGTTTCCTTAATAGTTGGTCAAGATCATAGTTTTTGAATTTAATTTTATGTCAAAAAGAGTCTGTTAAGTTCTTATATGTCTCAAATTGTCAAAATTTCAAAAAATGTCATATGGTTAGCAAGTCCAAATATTTTATTTGAGTCATATGAGTCTATCATTAATATAAAAATCAAAGGTCTTTGTCAAAATCTAAACAAATTTATTTGTTAAAGGATGCATTTTTGGGTGACCCTAACATCCTATGAAAACATATTGTTTCACATTGAGGGGGGAAGTAAACCCAATATGGAAACTATTGAGCTTCACCTCCATATTTGCTAAGTAAGTAGCAAATGAAGGAGGTTGGAGGTAGCAGATGAAGGAGGTTCACAAAGCCTTTCTTCAGTCACCAACGATGGGGTACATATGAGGTGGTGGCATCTATTCTAGTTGTGTGGTGTGATGTAAATTTCATTTTTTCATTTGTATGATATGTGAAATAAATAAAAGATTGTAACCTTCCCCTGCTAAGTTGGAGAAGAGGAGAATGTACATATCATTGAATATGTAAACAATTATATAAGAAGGTAGATAATAGTAAGAATCCTCTAATTAGAGAGATCCTATAACTATCATATTTTATTGGAAGATGGTCAGTCAGTGAATACGTTCAATTGGAAGTGAAAGTGAGATAAGTTATCGTATATAGGTTATTATATGCAATAAGATTAAGACAATCATATGCAACAAGATTAGACAACAATATGCAGACTTAAAAGTGTGCATTGGCATAAAATTCTATTTTCAAATCACATGATGTACTTTCTCCCCATGTAATCACTAAAGGATGGAATTTTATGAATTAGTATTTATATTGGGTAAATTATTATTTACTATTTGTTATTTATTGTATGGTTAGTATTGGTTAGTGGGTTGATCATATTTATTATTAATAGTAAATAATATATTATAGTTAGGCGGTGAGATATTCTAGAAATATTAGAATCTCCCTATCTATAGGAAATGCATTTTCCATGTATATGTATTGTGCTAGATGAATTTAAATACTGTGTAATAGAGAATATATTATGTGATTAAATATATATATCTCTCTGTGTTTAGTTTCAACAATATTTGCATGAGTTAATCTATGGTATAAGCACATCTAATACCTAACATTGAAGAACTCAAATGGATGAAGATACTTGAAGAATCAATTAAGCTTGAGAGTCATAATTCAGTCAAAGGGCCACCTTCTAATTTTATTGTAGATGAGTATATCCTTGAACAAGATCTGTTTAGTCTAAAAATTGAGTCTTTATTTGAGAAAGCTATTGAAAATTCATGCTTTGTTCAAGGAATAGATGAAAGGGAAGACCCAATCAATATTTCTGCATCTTCTCTTGATGAATATAATAAATCTAGCTCTGTCATGAATCTCTACTTTTTTTTAGAGGATGATCTTGTAGGTACTATATTTTATCACAATGAAGATGAACCCACCCTTTGGTAAAATTATATAAGCTTTTATGTGAAGGTGTGTGTCATATAAGGTTTTAGGCTTTCTTAGAATCTAGAGAGAAAAATGAACTAGAGAGCCATTTATGAGATCATTAGATGGGAACAACAACACAAAGATGAAGCTTTCAATGATAAAGAGATAACACATTTATGTATCCCCAAAAATAAAAAAAACAACCCTTTTTTATGTTCATGTAGATAGGGGATCCTCCCATTTCCATTTTGGTGCATCACCATTTTTATGTTTATTTCTCTCTTGTTTTTCCCATCCAAATTTATTTTTTCACAAGTAGTTTAAGTAGATTGTCACTAATATAGGAAACATAACCAATTGGCTTTGGAGGTTTCTCTCCAAGATTAGTCTGACTCTAGTAGAGCTTTCCATGTTTCATTTTTTTATGGGATATAATTAATTGGACAAATCAAACCATTAATAGTTACAACCCTTGATTTAGATACCTCGTGGTTACCACCTAATGGAATTTATCTATCTTTAGTTTTAATCTTTTACATATTTGATCTAGATTGTCTTTGTTCACTAGTTCCATTTATAGGATTCCTAATTATATCCTTCATCCCATTTTTACAAATAATTTTTCCTTATATATGTGGCCCTGCTTTGCTTCATAACTTCTTATATGTATGGTCTTATCTCTTTTATATATTAGAGTATATTTATATTTATAACTATATTCACCCTACATACAATACCCAAGCTTGGGCATTGATCCTCCTATAAAATCCATATAAATAGTTTCCCATGGTCTAGTAGGTACATGTAGTGGCATGTACAACCCTTATTTCATAAATTCAAGCTTGCTTTTATAACATAAATTACATCCTATGATGAAATTTGATATTTATTCTTACATATTGGGTCAAATACACATACCTTTGCAAATGAGCCATGGTGTTACCAACACCAGAGTGTCACAAGACCTTGGAATTATGTGCATCCCTCATTAGTAGAACTCATTCCTCATTTGACACATTAGCTTATCTCACCTTTAGAGTATCCCATCCTTGAGGTAGCATTCATCCTTGCCTTCATTATCAATTTAATTAGATTTTTTGAATGTCCCAACATCTTGGGCATATGCCTCCTCATAAGCCTCCTTTGTGAAAGATAGAAGTCATAAGATTGTTTCCAAGGCTTAATCTTGTTTTGTTATTGGTTTCCTAGATAACATATCCACCATAACATTCATGCTTCCATTCTTGTACTTGATCACCAAATGAAATTGTTGAAGGAATCACATCCATTTTTAGTGTCTTCTCTACGTTAATTTATTTTGTGCTTACAAATATTGGACACATTTGTGGTCAGTATGCATAATAATTTCCTTACCCAATAAATAATGTTATGATAATTCTTAAAACAAATGCAAGAAACACTCAAATATAAGGTCACTTTGAGGGGGAAACCTCAAAAAATCATAATAATAAATGAATTAATTCTATAATACAACTTATTGTGATTTGGTAGAGCCTTGCTCATCCTTATTTATAGACATAATTAGGTAGGGTCACACCCCTTTATCCTAATTAGGTCAAATTAAGGAAATAACTATACCTATAAATGAAAATATTAAGGTTAAGTGTGACACAAGTTGGCTGCCCATAACCTAAGTATATTTAAGAATATTTAGTATTAAGGGCATAACATGCCCTTCCAACTCAGAAAATATTTACCCTCAATGCTTAGAAACTCTATAAGTTTCTTCATGAACTCTTCATCTTCCCATGTTGCATCTTTAGCTAGTATATTCATCCACTTGATTATAAATTAAAAAATCACCTTGTTTTGCAATTACTTCACTTGTTTCTTGATGACAACCTCAAGTTCCATAATAAACTTCCCTTCTTCATCTAACTTGGGTAATTCTAATTGGACTATAAGCTTGTTATCGATTAATTTCTTTAGGAAAGAGACATGAAATATAGGATGAATTTTGGAAGAGGGTGGAAGTTATAACTTTTAATCTGCATTGTCAATTCAATTAAGGAATTTATAATGAAATTTGTGTGTTAGCTTGATGTTCTTATGTTGCTTAAGTGATATTTATTTGTAGGGTCTCAATCGAAGGAACACTCAATCTCCTTCCTCAAAATGCCTCTCACTTTCATGTTGATCTACATCTTATTTCATCCTATTCTAAGTAATGAACAAATTCTCATTAAGAACTTACAACATTTCATGGTAGTGTTGAATATGAGAATATGATCCCCAACAACACAAGCTTTGGGATGAAACTAAAAATAAGAAGTAGTAGATGGTGTGAGGTATCCATAATGAGCCTCAAAAAAATTAATATTTGTTTTTGTCTCAAATGACATGTTATACCATCATTCTGCATGTGAATTCCATTTAGACCATTGTGATTATTTTTTTGATGCAAAGTAACATAGATACCCTTCAAAACATTTATTCAATTTTTTTGTTTGGCCATCTAATTGTGAATAATAAGATGAATTGTGTGATATTTATGTGCCCATTCTATATAAAATTCAATCCAAAATATTCTAGTCAAAATAGTGTCTTGATCACCACAATTATTTTTGGAATGCCATGGAGTTTTTGTACCTTTTCCATGAATACTTATGCCACTATACTAGCTTGAAATATAAGAGAGAGTCCATAGAAATGTGCATACATGGTGAATCTATCAACAACCATACATATCACATTCATATTATTTGACTTGGAAACCTTGTAAAGAAGTCCATTAATATATCCTCCCAACATTGTCTTAGAATGGATAATGGTTGTAAAAGATCCAGCGACTTGGTCATTTCTCATTTAGTTTGGTTACATATTAAACATTTGGATAAAAAATGGTGGACATCCCCCTTAATACCTTCCACCAAAAAATCCTTCTTTGTATTGTGATAATTCTTTAAGAATATAGAATGACCTCTTATTGGTGAGTCATGCATTTAAGACAAGATGTAAGATTTCAATTGAGAAGTTTTACACCAAAAAAACATGTCTTTGTACCATATGGATCCTCATTGACAAAAATTCTTATCTAAATAAGATGGGTCTTATTGAAGTTGTTAAATTAACTTCCTTGTTGGAGTTCATGTTGCCATTCTTCTCTTATTCTTCTACACATTCATGTTGCAATAAAGAAATGGCACAAATTGTTGCTTCCTCTAATTCCTATTGAGAAAGAGCATCACCTACAATATTATCCTTGTATTATTTGTAAATAATTTGAGATTCATACCATAACATCCTAGTCCTATTTTTTTTTCTCCTCTGAAGGTAATCATTACTCTAAAACATGCATTACACTCTGTTGGTCTATCTTGACTTTGAAATTCCTTCCCATAAGAAATTTATTTCATTGTTTGGCATGAATGATAGCTAACATTTATTTATCATTTGTGGACCTTACCAAGTTATTTACTTTGAGTTATTGATTCTTAAATTACAATGGATGCCCTTATTTCATCAGTATTGTCCCAATTCCATGTTTGGAAGCATCAAATTTTACCAAAAAGATCTTAGAGAAGTCTAAGGTAGTTAGCACAAGGGTGGAAGTAAGAGCTTATATCAATTGCTCAAATCCTTTGGTGGATATATCTTACCATGAAAAAGAATCCTTCTTCAATAATATTATTAATGGTGTCATTATGTGAGCATAATTGCAAGTAAATATTATATAATATCCTTTCAAAACAAAGATTCCTCTCAAAATTTTGATATTTTTAGGTGTTGGCCATTCTTTGACTACTAAAATGTTTTTAGGGTCCACCTAAACACCTTATCTAGACACCACATGTCTTAAGTATTCCACTTATTTCACCCCAAAGGTGCAGTTGGATTTTTTTCCCTAGAATTTACTATTTTCCAACCTATAATATCTTATCGACATGCCACATATGTTCTTTCCATATATTTTTATATATTAGGATGTCATCAAAGAAAAACAACACAAAAATTTGAAGAAAAGATCATAAAATTGAATTCATGATGATATAAAAAGTAGATGGGGCATTAGTGAGACAAAATGGCATAACTAAGAAGTCATAATGATGCACATGTCATGAATTCATTATTTTATACATCCTACTCCTTTAATCAAATTTGATGATACCTCAAACATAGATCTAACTTAGTAAAGAAAATACACCATTCAATTCATCCAATAATTGATCATTGATAGGAATAGGAAACTTATCTTTGAGAATGAGATTATCAAGTTCCCTATAATCTAGGCACATTCTCCATGACTCATCCTTATTTTAAACCATAACCATGGGAGATGAATAGGGAATTTTGTTGGGAAAAATAATTCTTGAGTCAAACAATTCCTTGACTAATTTTTTGAATTCTAATTTTTGTTCATAAAAATATAAATATACTCTAATGTTAGGAAGAATTATTATTGAAATCAATTCAAGGGCATGATCATGATCTCTGGATCGAGGTAAGAACTTGGGTTCTTTAAAACCATGTTGATGGTGTTGAATGAAAACTTGCAACTTTGGTGGATCCTAAGTTTTCACATCATGTGATTATAATAAATTTATTTGTGCCACTATGTCGTAAGATCCCTTCTTAAGTAATTTATCCATCCTATGAGATCTGATAATTTGGCTTGGTGGTGATTGCATATTGAAAAGTTTGTAATTTGTTAAGTTTGTAGTGAAGGTTATGAATAAGTCTTGAAATTTGAAGGACATTTTTTCCAACTATTTAATCCATTTCAATCTAAAAACTACATCTTCTCCTCAAATTTTGATGGCAAGCATTTGTAAATCTAGTTGGCAATTACCCAGTGAGAGTTTGATATGATGACATTTAACACCACAAGATAGTTACTTCCCATCGACTATCCTGTCCTGAAAACTAGAGATTGCAAATACAAAGCAATTGAGCTCATTATCTACTATTTTTTCAATGAAGTTGTGTGTACTACTTGTGTTAACCAAAACTATCACCTTTATTTTCTTGATATAACCAACCATTTGAGTGTTTATGATGTGGTTATCCCATTCAATGCATGAAGTGAGATAGTAGGGATTTCTTCTTCCTTAGAATTTTCATGTTCATGCTCTACATTTAGTTCCTACATATCTAATTCTTCCTCTTACACAACCTCATTCACAATAATCATTAGTCTTTTCTCACCATTGCTACACTTATGACCTCTAGACCATTTGTTGTTGCAATGCCAACATTGACATTTTTACTTTTCTCTACCTTAGTTGAGGAGAGAGCTTAGTAATTTGCCTTGGGTTAAAATCATTAGCCACATTTATGTCAACAATATTAGTCACTTTTATACCTCTCCATCTCATAATTTTACATTGTGTGAATATTTTGGTGGTAGCATTTTGTTTCCCAATGTGCATTGCTTGTTTCATAGCTTTCATAATTGTACAAGGTTCTAAAAAAATAACATCATGATTAAATTAGTCATTAATCCCATTGATATAATTTTATCTTTTCCTAAGATAAAATTTCCAATCTCATATTCTCAACATTATATTTGGCTATGGATCTTGTTTCAGAATTGTCAATTAGGTGAAATAGCTTCTAGTGAGTTGATAGGTCATTAGTAAATCATTTCTAGCTAATAAACTCCCCTTGTTTGTCACTCACCATCCACTAGTACCAGTGATAAGGTTCAAATTCTCAACATGGAGAGACTATGTCAACCATTACATTATTTGGTAAATTTGAAGCTTAAAACACCATTCCATGAGACTTATCCACAAAGTTACATTTGTACCATCAAACTTATGGATGTTCATATTTGTTAGGTTTAATTTTTGACCTTGGAAAGGTTACCTTATCCATTGGTTTGGTTTGGTTGGGTTGTTCTCTCTAGGATGGTTCAATTGTGTATGAAAGGTTGGCATTGGCCATATACATGATGTTAGTTTTTTGGGGTTTCAATTCAAACAATAGTTCATGTTTAACCTTGTCCAAACCCTCATTTAAAGTTTTTGCAAACATAGAAAACAATCTATCTCATCTCAAAATGCAATGATAGTTGAAGAAATCTTAAGAAAAATGAAAGGCTAGGCATGACAAACAATTTCAATAACACACAGTCATGGTGGGAGACAAGATGTGGTTGTACTTGATGATGTAGTTAAGGCACGAGATTGAATGAAGGACAACCTTAACCTTGCATCCTAACATGAAACTCCATCTTTAACATCAAAAAATAATTAAACACAATGTGAATATTCACTACTTGAAAACATTATAGATCAATTTTTTTTAATAAACAACTAACCATGGAATTGTCTCTTCACATGGATCTCTGAACATCAAAGAATCCAATCAAAACTTGAAAACAACCCAACCGATCCTTGTCCAAGTAACAATACAATAAGTAGAAAAATAGTATTTAAAAATATTGTTTTTCCACCACTTAAGATAGCAAACCACTTGAGATCAATTGCATATGACCATTAAAAACATGAAAAAGGTTTCCAAAGCTAATAAATTGATAACAATGTCATTTAAATACCATTTACAACCCAACCATAGATTATTGTAACATGAAACAAAAAACAAACATTTTTTCAAACACTTGGCTTGATTTTTGAACTATTAAAATATAATGCAAAATAATTTATTTTATTACCTTTATTTTCCAAAACCTTTATTTTAGTACGTTGATGTCCCTTTGAAACTTTTTGAAACTCTCCAACCTTCACACCCCTACTCCCAAGCAAAGGTAGTGTCATTTTCCTCCTCCCTCTTTGTTATTTTATCTCCATTTATATCAATAGCCCAAATCTAATTTTTTTAGCATTCTTGGGTTCATTAAAGAAGTTTTCCATCCATCTCTTACACTTCTAAATATCTTCCGCTTATTCATATTGAAAATGCCCCAAAGTATGAAAAAAATGTTTTTTTAAAGCAAAAATGCTTTATTTGTCATGCTTAGTGAATGGAGATCATATTTCTTTTGTTTTTCCCTATAGTAGACAAGTAAGGCATCATTAATAATGATATTAAAATGATTTAAGTGATCCACATCCCTCTGACCATGAGCTGGGCATGCCCACTCAAGTTCTTCGACCATGGTTTTTGGAATGCTTTTGAATGTTACACATTGGTGATCATAATGAGATTAAAATCTCTATAGTATCCTCCAAACCTAGGAGTATACTTAAAACCAATGTAGGCCAAATGATGGAGTTTATTCGACTTCAATTTTATCCTAATCAACCAACCCATTTAATAGCATTATGCTTTTGGAGGACTTTGAATTGATGACCATAACTAGAAAGAAGATGAAATACTTTTTTTTTTTTTTTTGGCAATACATGATTTACAACTTACCTAGATGCTCCTACATCAAACTACCCAGGTGTCACATGTCACCTTCTAAGACTGTTCAAATGATTAGTTAAATGTTTAAAAATAATTAAAACCCTTACAATACATCATATATTGTTGTAATTTGGACTCAGATGAACTATTTGATGGTAATTAGACTATTGTGTGGTTTTGCTATAACTATTGATGTCTATTAAATATATGAGTAATGCAATTAACATATGTTTTGATTTGCATTAATTGTCACACTTTGAATACAATATGGCTATCTTTTTTTATAAATTGATCATGATGAATAATTTTATTGTCACTATTGATGAATAATAACACATCTACTGCTAATAGGTTTTGGTGTCGATTTTGTAAGGTGCCACATCACACAACAGTAAGAGGAAGGAAATAACTAATGATAATGATGACAAGCAAAAAAATTCAAGAACTGCTAGTTACATGTGGATCATATGGTTGTCTCATCACCCTTTGTTCTTGATATTATTTGGGAGTTGTATCATATTGTCATAATTATTGAATGATGTGTTGTTTCTAGTCATTTTTCGTTATAAATAGAATAGTATTGAAAATAATTTTAGAGTTAAACCTCTAAAGTGCGTGTTGTAATAAGAAGGCACAAAATTTGGATAATTTAATGATATCCACACATGAATGTGTGATTCAAATAAATTCTTGTATTTGCCACACACTCATATGTATGTGTATGGTCGTATTAGCATAATTTTGAGACTTAACTATTATTAAAAACTAGAATAAAACAACTAGATTTGTACAATATTTTTAAATTTATTTGAGTGATGATTAATAATAAGTGATTAAATAGTAAATAATATGGTCATTATTAGGTTTCAAATGGCCTGCATTATTCCTTACCTAGCGTGATGGCTATAGCATTTGGGTTTGTGAAAGGTGTTTATTTTCCAACATTAGATGGCGATGGCTTAATCTCCATGATGTTTGTTAATGTGAAGGAAAGTTTAGTTGTTGTGAAGGAGGATAGAGTAGGTTTTTTAACATAGAATCAATGTTCCCTTATTAGGTTATTTTTCCAGGCTGCCAAGCTAGGGAATAGAGAGCCAAGTTTTCCAATAATGATCAAATCATTGTTAGGGAAAACCAAATGCCTTTGCGTAGATTCATTTGATTTAGTGGGGATGATTAAGTGGACTTTAGAGAGTTATTTGGTTTTCCATATGATGTGAAATGTTTATTTTCTTAGGGTAAAGTATTGCAGGATTGTGACTCCTTGGCTAGATACCATATTTTCAAGGATTCATGCATCGATATGGGCTCTAGATTGAGGAGCGGTGTAGTAGGGCCCAATATTGCATCTTATTCCAAGATAACATCATTTAAGGATGTAGTAAGAAATGTTGCATCTAAATCAAACTCCAAGAAATTCACTTCTCCTTCCTAGGATTATATTGTGGAACAAACAACAAAAGTACCAACTATGGAGATTTTAGAAAGTGAAACTTTTGAGTATTTTCATACTCTTTCAAAAAGGGTAGTAATCTATGAATTTAATGGCCTTTAGCTTTCAATGGTAACATTGTATCAATGGATTTATGAGGCTTGGACAACCCAATACAATATTTCTCTTTACTCTAAAGGCTTTTTTATTGTTCTCTTCAATAATTAAGAATATTTTTAGAAAAGTTTAACATAGAGACCCTGGTTTTGGGGAAATGTAGGGTTATTCATTACCCAGGGTTCTCAGAGTTTGACCCTAACACTCTCTCAATCTTGAAGATGCTAATATGGGTACATATCCCAAAATTTCCCCTTCATCTATAGCATGCTTAAGAAGAGATTGGAAATGCATTAGGTAAATTAATTAAGAATGATAAAGATAGATTGGTTGTAGGGTTATGCAACTATCTTGAATTTATGTGGAAATCAACCTGGTAAAGGATTACTAGACAAAATCATTATGAATTTTGGTAATTCTTAACACATTAAAATTTTAGATTATGAAAACATTGCATTTAGGTGTCTTTATTGTAAAGCAATAGGGCATCTTCATGCCTCCTGTCCTTAAGGGTGTCCCCAAGCACCGAAGAAAAAAGGGGGGAAAGTAAATGCTAGTAGATGGAGAGCCCCAAATCCAAAATTAGTGGCTGAAGATATTTTTTAGGATATAGATAATCAAAAAAAATTGAAGATAAGGAAAAGAAGGGAGAAGAACAAGCAAATTCTATCATAGAGCTTCATTCTACTTTGGAAAAATTGGTAAAATATAGGAATTCCCACTTGGAAATTTTCATAAGGGGAGTAAAAAGAGGAAATGAATTAGAAAACTCAGAATCAGATAAATAACCATCTCCTATTTCGAAACTAGAATCACAATTTCTTTTGGTAAATACTAAGCAAAGAAGGTAGCAGGAGGTAAAAAAGAAAAAAGGGAAGAAAAGGAAGTTGGATAATCTGTTAGATTATTTTCCCACTAATGGGTAGTTGTAGCTGACTTTCTGGTGTTTCATCTTAATAGTTTTTGGTTCTTCGTTGGTTGTGGTTTAATGGCTCCCTAGTTTGTTGGCCTTGCCTTCTTGTTATAATGGATCTTAAAATTGTCTTCTTGACACTTTCCTTGTAGATCATTTTTTGTTATATCTTTGTGATATTTATTTACTAGATAGGGGACTCGTTGAACCCTGGTATTTATAAAAAAAAGTGATTAAATAAATTAATGGATATATAAATAAAAAATAAATTAAATTAAATAAATAAAAGAAGAGAAAGGAAAAGAGGAAAAATAAGAAGAGACAAGTGTCTCATGTGCATGAACATATGGTGAATGGAGATGGAAGGACATTAGGTTAAGAAGGAGGCATAACTCTTAGAGGACATTAATGATTTTTTGCAAGGAAACACTACCAAAAAATGGTGAAAGAAGAGAAAGGAGTCAATATCTTACCCAAATTGATTATTTTTTGTGATTTTTTTATTCCTCTAAATCCAAATATTCCATATGATATTAGTTATAAATACCTACTAGAGTACTCCTAAAGTTTTAATTCCATGATGTTGAACACAAAATTCATCCTTTGCCAACTTTGGACAAATACACACTTTATCAAGTTTGGATGGGAACTTGCTCCAAATATTTCTTGCATATTTATAGTGTAAGGGTAAGTGTTTAACAACTTCACAATCTTTTGTACACAATATGCATCTAGAAGGGCCAAGAGTTCACATTCATTGAATGTGATCTTGGGTCAAGATAATTCTAGGCACACTAACCATTTGAAAAAATTGTCTTTAGGGGTACTATATGTTTTGCAAACCATGTTATTTGATCTTTCATCACTTATACAATCATTTGCAGTAATTTCATATAAATGTTTTCCATTGTCATTACCTCATCCCTTGCACTAGGGTTTGCATCTAGTTATTACACACCTTTAAACCCCAACGCTACCTAAGAACCAATTATGCCTCCACCAAATCTCCCTTTCCTATGAAACCTTAAACCCTTACCATGAATAAACACAAAAATCAGCCTTCTGAGCATCCTTAATCTCCTATGCCATATTATTATGTACAAATACATTTTCAAGAAGATACAATAAAATTCGAGATATGATATCCCAAAGGTAATTGGTTTTTTGTAAATATTCTCTCTTGCTCACTTGAATCCAAATATTTTTCTCTCAAGATCCAACTTCAAGGATGATCACTTTCTTCATACATAGTTTTAGGCCAACATTTTCCTAAAGCTTCAATATGTAATTGAAAATATATTATCCTATCCCCACCCACATGTTTTTGCCTACATACTTTTGACCATCGAGTGAGGTGTATTTTCCTTACCTTTGATTTTATTTGCCACAAAAAACTTTGATGTTCATATTCATTCTTTCCATAATACCCTTTGAAACCTGCAAAACCAAAATAATATATACTATAATAGTTTGTAAAACAAATTTAATTAGAATAAGTTTTCATGGTAAGCTCAATGACTTTGCTTCCCATACTATAAGTATTATTTGCATATTATCCACTAGATATTTTCAAATGTTAGTTTTGACATCCCCTATAAAAAAAAGGCAACCCTAAATATCTACTTGGTAGAAAACACATTGGGTTGCTCAACCCTACCAAAAATTTTTCATTGTTCAATGAATATTTATAAGAAAAATATTTGACTTATGTAAACTCATCCTCTGACTTGAATCTTATTTATATTTTCTCAAAATATGTTGCAAGCCTTTTCTCCTTTAATGTCTATTAAACCAAACAAAATTGTATCTAAAAATTGGAGATGAGTATTGGACACATCATTTGAAAATTATCTAAACCCCCTAATCTTCCCTTTAGATTTAGATTCTTTAATAATCCTCCCAAGAACCTCTACCATAATACTAAACAAATAAGGCGACATTGTACATCCTTGCCTAATCCTACGTGAGATTTAAAAAAACCTCATCAGACTTCCATTTACTAATATTAAGAAAAACCTCATAAACATAATTCATTACCTATGAAATGCATTCTTCAGCAAAACCAAAAACACTCATAATTTTATTTAGGAAAACCCAATTTACTTTATCATATGATTTTAAAATAACTAGCTTAATTAACATTCCTAATTACTTTTTAGATTTGAATGATTGTAAAATATCATGAGTCATAATCATATTAGTGTAAGTTTTTATTTTTCCCTATTTATTAATTAGGGAATTTTATATATTTGTGCATACATGGAGTTTTCCTACATTCGTGGGATAGGCTAGCTTATGTGGAGATTGTGTGTCATGTTTGTGTCATAAGGTGTCATAAGAATGTCATAAGTGACTCCTTTGACTGGCTATTCCAGGTATGGGAGTTACTTCTCTATTCTTAGCACCTTGTCACCACCTTTTTTGGAGGAGTCTATTCTTGGGGTGCTTTGACCACCTTTTGTGGAGGAGTCTATTCTTGGGGTGCTTTGACCACCATTTGTGGAGGAGTTACTAACTCTCCTATATGTATTCTTCATTTTGGCCAATTCATGTTAATCAGATTTTGGTTTTCTCTATTTTGTCTTGTGCAATTTTTTTTATTGTGTTATTTTCAAATTGCTTTGGCATCTATGTGGTGTGCACTTGTTCATCTTGTGTGATCACGTCTCCATTGCACTCGTGTTATCTAGATTTTGGCAACAACTCTGATATGGTATCAGAGCAAACCCGGTAATCTTGTGTGTAATTATGCTTTTAGCTTATTTTAAAATCAAGAGGAGTGGAGTTCTCTTTATTTTTTAATTCTAGATTTGGTCTAAAATTTAAAAAAAAATTGTCATAATCATTTCTGGTATCTTTGGCCTTTGGGTGTCTTGATTAATCTATTGTGGCTTCAGTAAGGCAGAGGAATTTTTTTTTGTCATTTTGCAAAAAAATCTTTGTATTCTGTGTGTTTTTCTTGGACGCCACCTTCTGGTAGAAAGAGTTGAAATTGCCTAGATCAGGAGCTGCCCACTCTCATCTTCAGTCTGCGCCCTCCAACAGTAGGTGCCTTCTATTATGCCACGCTACAGGGAGATCAAGCAAGGCAAAGTAATAGAGTCCTTCTAGTTAGGCACTTTAGGCTGTATGGCACATGTCTGCACTTTTTTTTTTGTTTTTTACAAAAAATTCAGATATGCGCCCTCTTTTTGGGATGCCCCCTGTTGCATTTGTTGTTTGCTGATCAGAAATCAACGTCTGCGCTTCATTTTTGGTGAAGTCTATAGCTAAGTCATAAGCCGTACGACGTCCAACATCTAGCAAGTCAGCAAATCGGGTCTGTGTTTTGTTTGGTGACACTTCTACACCTTGCTTCTGGGCTTTTTTTGTTTGCTACACCTAGTTTTCTATGCCTTGCTTCTGGTTTATTCTTGTTTGCTGTGCCTATCTTCTAGCTTTCTGTTCTGCCACGCCACAGTCAGCTCCAGCAAGGCGCCAAGCAGCAGCAGTCCTTTCTACAGCAAGCTGTATGGTCCAACACATGTCTGCATTTATTGTTCTTGTTTTTTCTGTAAGATAAAATTTTGGACTGTTATTTTGGTGCCCCTTCCTACTTGGCATCCCATGTGGCACCCCTTGCACATTTGGCATCCTTCAAAACTGTCTTTGCTTCATTATTTTCAGTTAAAATTGACCTGTTAAAATAAAAATCAGTCAATTTGACTGAGTATTTAATTTTTTAGACAGTTTTGTATTTTGGAGATTTTTAATTAAAACTTGGATCTTCGACCTATGAAGACAAAGGGTGAGGCTCGGGTTGGTAGGAGGCCAATTCCCCCTCACACAAACCTCATTTGGATTCCTCAATCTATGCCAAATCTAATGAGTGGTTGGAAGGCCACTTTCTCTCCCCATAACAGGAATTTTTTAAATGTTTCAGTGCTTTTTTTGCAAAAACACTAGTTTACAAGAAAATTGTAACTTTAATATCTTGCAAACGGTAGCTTAGTTTTGGGTGCCATTTTTTGCAAAAGTGTTTGTAATTCAATTTTCCATAGCGTAGACTTGTTAATTGTTAAAAATTCACTAGTTTATAAAGTGCCAAAATTTGGGTCTCTCGAGACGCATTTTTCGCTGAGTCCGACGTCCTGTTTGCTTTAGTCTTGCACTGATTGCTCTAAGACACATTTTTGGCTGAGTCTGACATCTTTTGAGCATGCACTTGCATATTTTTGGGGGGCTCAACATTTTTGGGGGTGTGATTGCTTTTCACAACTTGCTTTCATTTTCCTTTCTGCATAAATTCACAACTTGCAATCAACACAACTTCACCTAAATTCAGCTAAAAAATAGATTATTTTCAACTTAAACCCCTAACACCCTTCAACTATCATGAATGGATAGTTAAAATCTCAATCATTCTTAGAAGCAAAGGGTTGTATAGGATCACCATGGGAACTGAAATAAAACCCAACACTGATGCTGAAAAAGTCAAGTGGTACAATCGTAGTGATGAAGCTTATGGATTACTGAGTTTGTCTATGTCTCCAAAAATTCTCTTCTATTTAGAATCCTCTCAAACTCCTAATGACATATCGGACACCTTAGAAATTTTATTTGGGAAGCTTGATGAGATGAGAGGTCATGAGCTCGAAAATGAACTCATAAGTCTAAGTCCTAGCAACTTTGACACCCTACAGGACTTCTTCACTAAGTTTAAGGCCCTTAGATTGCAATTAAAAAAATGTGGGATAGAGAAGAAAGATGATCAACTCATTATTTCTATTCTCACAAAGTTAGGTCCAAGCTATTCAGTCTTTGTCTCCACTTTCCATGCCACAAAAAGTGACCTTGGCACTACATGGAAAATGCCTTCTTTGGATTCATTCATTGCTAACTTGACTAGGGAGCAAGATAAGCTAATTCAAATGGGTACAATGAAGTCTACTCAACCCCAAGCTTTGATAGCTGGAAATGGTAAGGATAAGACTTCAACAAAAGAGAAGAAGAAAAAGAACAAGGACCAAGAGAAGAAGAAAGAAAACACCAATCCTGCCAAAAACAACACTAAGTCTTCATCCTCCAATGCTAAACCTAAGAAAGAGAAGGTTAAGTGTGCCTATTGTAAAAAGACAGGGCATGATGAACACAAATGCATGAAGAAATAAATAGATCACCTAACTCATCTTCTAGAGAAAAACAACATAGGTGTTATTGAGTCCATCAAGCAGAATTCATCTACCCAAGATTCTACTAAGGCAAAAGGCAAGGGTAAGGAGAAAGAAAAGGGCAAGGCCCTTGTCACAACTGCAGCTTCTACAACATCATGGGTAATTGATTCGGGTACTTCTCACCACATGGGCTCTTCCCTAGTTGAGTTTTCATCTTTAGAGCCTTGTAGCATGACTTTAATTAGTTTGGGTGATGACACATCAATTTTCATTGTAGGAAGAGGGTCAGTTGAAATGGAAGGAGGAACATTCAATAATGTTCTAAGTGTTCATTCTCTTTCAACCAATCTCTTATCAGTGTACCAAATCACTCACATTGGTCAGGGCATGAGAGTTGAGTTTTCACCAGATTCAGTGACTATTAGGGAGTTGCATAGTGATACTACAGTGGCAGTGGGTAGGGCAAATCACCTAGCAAGGTTATACACCTCACATTTTGCATCAAATTTTTCTCCAACAACATTGTTGACTCATTCAGATGGAGTTAGTAAATTGTGGCATGAGCGGTTTGGCCACCTTAACTACCACTACCTTGAACAACTTTGCAAACATGACATGGTCATTGGCTTGCCTCATGTCCAATTCTCAAAAAGACTTTGCGAGGGGTGCTCCCTTGGGAAGCATCCTGAAGCAAAATTTGACAAAGGCAAAGCTTGGAGGGCTTCACAACCTTTGGAGTTAGTCCACAGTGATGTATCGGGACCCTTTCCCAAACCATCTTTCATAAGGGCCAAGTACATTCTCACTTTCATTGATGATTTCTCTAGGTACACTTGGATATATTTTCTCAAGTAAAAATCTGAAGTGTTTGAAAATTTTCTAGACGTCAAGGCTTTTGTTGAGAAACAGAGTGAGAAATCCATCAAGGTTCTTCCAACTGATAATGGAGGGGAGTATGTCAGCATCAAGTTTGAGCATTTTTGCACCATAGAGGGGATTGATTTGCAGCGCATAGTCACTTACAGTCCTTCATAGAATGGGGTTGCAGAATACAAGAATAGGTTCTTGAAAGAGATGTGTAGCTATATGATTCACTCCAAATCCTTAGCACCATAGTACTGGGCCGAAGCCATCAATTGTGCTTGCTACATTCAAAATAGGGTTCCTCACAAAGCTTTGAAAGGGATAACACTCTTTGAAGCTTGGCATAAAAGGAAACCTGATGTTGAGCACCTTAGAGTTTTCAGATCCCCAACCATGGCCCATATTTCAAAGAAGAAATGCAAAGCTATGGAATGTCAGTCCAAGCCTTGCATCTTTATAGGATATCCAAATGGTATTAAGGGATATCGCCTTCTAGATCCCATCACTCATGAGTTGTTCATCGAGAGAAGTGTCTATTTTTAGGAGAGTCCTAGAGACTCAACACTTGACACTTCTTCTCCCTCATTAAATCTACTTCTTCATGATGATTTCTCATCAGATTCAGATCAGCCACAGTAGGTTCTTGAGTCAGAGACATCTTCTTCTTCTTCAAGTTCAGACAGTGAGGATAGTGATGCAGAGTCATCTACCTCTAGTCAGTCAGAGGATGAGGAGTTAGCACCTGACTCATCCATTTCCAGGCCACTTTGGGCCAGACAGACACTTGAGAGTGTTGGCACTTGGGCAGGAGATCCTGTAGTGACAGATGTACTAGGGGGGATTTTCAGAGAGATCCACATGCCTTCTTTGCTTCAATTTTGAATCCACAGACTTTTTGAGAGGCATCGGGGGTACCTGAGTGGGATAGTGCTATGGAGGAAGAAAATTCTTCCTTAATCAAAAATCACACTTGGGATTTGACTTCGCTTCCTAAGGGAAGAAAGATGGTTCGATGTAGGTGGATATATCAAACCAAGTTTGAAGCAGATGGGTCAATTGAAAATTACAAGGCACAATTGGTCACCAAGGGTTTCTCACAGGTGGCAGGGATTGACTACTCAGAGACCTTTACACCCATTGCAAAGATGACTTCTATCTGGCTCACCTTGGCTATTGCTGCAGCACATGGTTGGGATGTGCATTAGATGGATGTGAAAAGTGCCTTTCTTCATGGAGACCTAAAGGAGGAGATCTACATGGAGCAGCCACCAAAATTTGTTCAGGATTCTTCCTTAGTATGTAGACTTAGGAAATCTATCTATGGCCTCAAACAGGCCCCTCAGGCTTGGTATGCCAAGATGGATTCCTTCCTTCTCACAGCAGGTTTCACTAGGTGCCATTCTGATCCCAATGTCTACTTCTTACGGCAGGATGATTCACTCTTGATTTTGGTTCTATATGTTGATGACCTTTTGATCACCAAGAGTTCTTCATCGGCTATTGCAGCGATGAACGCATCTTTTCAGGATAGATTTGATATGACAGACTTGGGTTTGTTGCACTACTTCCTTGGCATCAAGATCTTCCATTCAGATTCAGGGATTTCTCTTACACAGCCTAAGTATGCTCTCGACTTATTGGCTCAATTTTACATGGCTAATTGCAAGCCATCTCTGACTCCCTTTCTATCAGGAGTCAAGCTTGAGGTTGATTGTTCTTCACCATTGGTTTATGCCACTTAGTAACGACAACTTGTTGGTAGTCTCATCTACTTAACTCACACCAGGCTCGACATTTTATATACAGTGGGACTTGTCTCTAGATTCATGCAGGAACCCCATGAGCTGCATTGGAAAGCAGCTAAGAGGATCTTGCATTACATATAGGGTTTACATAGATATGGGATTCATTACAGATTGGCATAGAGGTTGACTTGGTTGGATATACAGATTCAGACTGGGCTGGCGATTCACAGACTCACAAGTCTACTTTTGGTTACAGTTTCTCTCTATGTTTTGTAACTATCAGTTGGTCTAGCAAGTAGCAAAATGCTATTGCTATATCATCCATAGAGGCAGAGTATAGGGGAGTTGTTAATACAACTACTGAGGCTATTTGGCTTCAGGGGATTCTTTCTGAGTTTGGCATTTCTATCAGGCAGCCCACCATCATTTATTGTGACAACCAAAATACAATTCAAATTTGTAGGAATCTAGTTCAGCACCAGCAGACCAAGCACATAGAGATTCACATGCATTTCATTCAGGAGCTTATTCATAGTTAGGTCATTGACTTGATATTTTGCTAGTCTTTAGAGCAGGTTGTAGACATCTTCACCAAACCTTTCACCGAGAGCAAGTTCATTCATCTACGAGCTCTTCTTGGGGTGCGGTCTACATCTACAGTAGCATCATTTTTAGGGGTGGCCTTCTAGCCTCTTCTTTTATTTTATGTCTCTCTTTTAGGGGGGGAGTTTTTTCCTAGGGGTTTTCTCCTTTTCTCTATCTTATGGGAGATTGCATTTGTACATGGGTACCTCATCAGGCCTAGTTGCCGGGACCCATTTTTTATTTCCACACTGCCCACCTAAGTTGCGCTTATAGGGGGTATTAGTGTAGGCTTTTATTTTTCCCTATTTATTAATTAGGAAATATTATATATTTGTGCATACATGGAGTTTTCCTACGTTCGTGAGATAGGCTAGCTTATGTGGAGATTGTGTGTCATATTTGTGTCATAAGGTGTCATAAGAATGTCATAAGTGACTCCTTTGACCGGCTATTCTGGGTATGGGAGTTACTTCTCTATTCTTAGCACCTTGTCACCACCTTTTTTGGAGGAGTCTATTATTGGGGTGATTTGACCACTTTTTGTGGAGGAGTCTATTCTTGGGGTGCTTTGACCACCATTTGTGGAGGAGTTACTTACTAACTCTCCTATATGTATTCTTCATTTTGGCCAATTCATGTTAATCAAATTTTGGTTTTCTCCATTTTGTCTTGTGCAATTTCTCTTATTGTGTTATTTTCAAATTGCTTTGGCATCTATGTGGTGTGCACTTATTCATCTTGTGTGATCACGTCTCCATTGCACTCGCGTTATCTAGATTCTGGCAACAAATCCGATAAATCACCCTATTCAAAATATTCCTATTGCTGACAAACCCTCATTATTTCTCATAAATAATAGATGACAATAATATATCCAGTCTTTTCTTCTATTGTCTCAGAAATAACTTTTGTGCACTATATTACATAAATAAACTATTCTGAAATCAACAAAAATATAAGGATTTACCTTGTTTGGAATAGAGCAATGAAAGTGCTTTTCAAATCCTTCAAGTCATTTTTAGAGCTCTAAATTCAATCACCAATTTAATTTAGATCCTATTGCATCCGAATTTTTTTGAAAAAAAAATGCACGAAATCTATTTAATCTCAATGCATTACCTCCTTTCATTTATTACATCACTTTTCTTACCTCTTAGTAAATGGTTTCATTAGTTATTGATTTTATCTTTTTGTAATCAATTTTTTTAATTTTTGAAATAAACATGTCCATATTATATTCATTTCTAGGAGTGTCTTTAGATAGGAGATTTTTAAAAAACTCACCATCTCTTCTTTAATCTCTTTAGGGTATATCAAAACTGCTCCATCCTTAAATATCTTTCCAAAAACATTCTTATTTCAATATTTAAGAAAAGTCTTAAATGTTTCAACTTTTGCTAAAAATAAAATAATCTAGATCCATTCCTAGATTCACAACTAGCTCATCAAACCTTCATCATATCCTTAAAATTAAGGTGCATTTGCAACATAAGTTCAAATTTCAAAGGATATTTTTAGAGTCTTATTTGTTTTAAATACTCTGATGTTTCAAAATTATAGATTCTCTAATCTTATTTAAATTCAATTAAATTAGAAGGGTTAAAATTCTATCTAATATTTCCATAATATTATTAAATCCATTTCCTCTATTAGTTTATATATATTTCCATCTTTATTAAGGAATTCAAAGTCACAAATTCTTAAAAATATTTTGTTGATTATGTTTGCTTTATACTACTCCTTATTAAATATATATAAACTAAAATAACATTGAAATCACCTCACAACAACCCTTTTTCCAAAATTATGTTCCATTACAATAAATATTATCATAGATTTTCTTTTTCTAATTAGGTTGTTGGCCCATGAGCATTGATCAATAGCTAAATAATATTCTCTTTATAGCTTACAACCACAAGCAATCTAATTTTTTGTCGTATGAACACAATCTTTAGTTAATATATATTACACAATAATATTTTATTTTAACTATTTAATTAATTAGAAATAAATTATAGTGATTGATAATATGTTGTAAACTTATTAAAATTATGTTAATGAAAAAAACTAAATATTTTAGTAATTACGTTATATCATAAAATTAGGGTTTGAGAAAATTAGGGTTCATAACTTAAGTATGGTTGGAAATAAAATGAGGGCTTATAAAATTAAGATTTTCAAAATTAAGGAGAACTTGAAATGAGGTGGGGAATGAGAACTTGAACATAGGGTCCTAATTCAAAATATTTGGGAATTGATATGGTAATGAGAATGGGGATATTGGATTTTATTTTGAATTTTATGTTATTACATTTAGAGGTGTTTTTCAATAACGAGGAGAGGGATTTGATATAATGTCACTGTTAGACAAAACAATTGGCATTTTATTTTGAATATAAATAAAATTACTATGAAAAAATCATACTACCCAATATTTATACCAAACATCCCTCTTTAGCTTCACAAGGCAAGACTCAAGCTACTTGATTGACATTATCTTAATTTTTGACATCCTCTAATGAGATAAGTGGAAAAGAAAGAGAATCAATGAGAAAAAAAAGTTCATTTTTTGATAAACCAATGTGATGTAATTGGTAATCAATGAGCAAATAAAAAATAGTGAAATTGGGCCCAATACATTCATAACAAACACATGATTTCATAATGTATTATGACATTCATATAACAGTTCAATATTACATAGTATGGATTCATTAATGGTGGTGTTGTCTCCATAAGCCCTTTCTCTGCCATATTTAACCATAGTACTGAGCCCTCCCTTGCTCCCCATTTATTGATACCCTTCAATCCTTATTTTCTCCTTCGGAGTTCACCCTCTTTGATGTCTCCCTGTTATAATATACCATGTATCAATTCTCTGCCCCTCTAATTTTGACTACAAACCACCATTATTACTTTTGAGTCAATAAGTAAATAGTCCAAAGATGAGGATGATGGTGTAAAAGGTGTTGCCTAGCCATCCAAGAAAATACAATTATTAGGGGATACTAAAAAAGGGATGATGTTAGGATCGTGTCTGGGGTGAATTTAGCAAAATGGATACCTCTCAAAACTTGACACTACCCCAAAGAAGCATTATGTATACCTAATCCATGTAAAAATAGGGTTTCAATAAATTTTAAAAAGAAAAGAAAAGGGAAATAATCTTGTAGCTTTTTCGGCTTTGTCCTCCTACATTTCTCTCACAAAAACCTATGAGAAAATACAATTTGTGTTATAGATTTAATAAACAACAAAAAAACCTGGTTTGATCTTACCAGCCAATTAATGCATGTAAGGTAAGAAAATAATTATTTAATTTTTGTGTTTTTTATTTGATTACTCTATTTTATTGAAGTGTATCTTTATTAGTGTTTTTTTTATGTAAATCATATGGTTTGATATGGACTTACATTTACAAGTGAATTTATCTGAGTTCAAATCCCACAATAGTCAAATGCAAAGTCCTATTCTAAGCAAAGCTAAAATCCTATTAGAAATACAAAATATAACAATATCAATAAAATGTCTTCCATTGCTTTTTTAATCTAAGTCATACAATTTAGCTTTTTGGTGCGGACATACATTTACAAGTGAATTGATTTGATTGCGAATCCCATAATGGTCAAATGCAATGTTCTATTCTAAGAAATCTAAAACTCTATTAGGACATGCAAAATTTAATAATATTAATAAAGTGTTTTCTATTGCTTTTTTATCTAAGTCATACAGTTTAGTTTTTTGGTGCGGACATGCATATACAAGTGAATTGCTTTGATTTCAAATCCCATAATGGTCAAATGCAATGTTTTATTCCAAGGAAGCTAAAACCCTATTGGTTTTAAAATCTGTGTAGATATTGCTCGACTAAGATAGAATTTTAAAAATGAAGGAAAATAGAAAGAATATCAAAGACAATATCATAAATGAAGATTAAAAAATGAGATAGGACTCAGAGACATGAGATAAAAAGTTTGAGCCTGCAGGAAATGATGATAGAGTAAATACATACAATCACTATACACTACAATGACAGAGAGAAAATGTAGATTTGCAACCCTTTCTTTCCAAACATATCATATTCAAGTACATTTCAAAGTATTCAAAAAAAGTAGAGAATAACTTTGAAACTTATCATCAAATTTTGATGTGGCTTGCAAACATTGAAAACCTTGATGAATTCACAACAAGAGCATATAAGAGACTTCTAACTAAAAAATGTTGAAATAGAAATTGGGGCACAAGAAACATGTCACATGTTGTTGGAACTTCTGTTAATAGAGTGTAGTAGAGCATTTTCCAATTTGAATGTTTCATATGAGGTGTTTAAATTGGTAGCTAAAAAAGATGAAGATGAATGTGATGAACATACAAAATATTTTATTTATGGATATAATAACATGCATTTTTCCATTGAAAATGTTTCACTTATTAAGATAATGAGATCTTGCACATATAATACAAGGCAAAAAATAGATAAAAGAGGAGATGGGGAGTATTTCAACTATTGTGAGAGAGTATTCCCAAGGTTTGCATCTATCCCTGCACAAGAATCATATAAATGGGTTGATTTTTGTTTCTTAGAGTTATTAATTTACAAGCCATTTTATGATATACAAAGAGATATTGGACTTGATAATGATGTGATAAAATCAAATTAGGATCCATTTGATTATAATCATTCACATTTCGAGTGAAGGACTATTCCTTAAGATGTTAAAAATCATAGTGATTATGAAAATGAGGATAATGACCCAATTCAATAAAACACAATGGAACATGAGTGGGAAATCATATCTAGGATATAACATGGCCAAAATATGGAAGTTACTAAAATAGTTATGTTGGGAAGAAGAGATATTGCTAGATAAGCACCATGGAATAATGAATATTGACACACATATTCATCAACCATCCATTCACAACTTTAAATCCCAATCACAAATTTTGCTAAATTAGAAGGAACAAGGCTGACAAATTTCCAAGAAGAGATTTTTAACAACTACCTATTGTGGGAAGAATTAAAAATAGTTGTTGCTTTGGATAAGATATTTATACAAGAAGGAGAAAGTCATGACCAACAAAGGTTTTGTCAACTTTTCACAAATCTAAGAGATGTAAAACTTGTTGGGTGAATATTTTGTCGACCAGCTAACTGGTGAGAAAAATAGGTCTCTTCAACCACAACATAGAGAGATTGGTCGGCCAGGTGTGCAGGTTTACTACATCAACAGGGGACAAATCTCTCCTCTCATCAAGGGGAGGTTCCCTAATAACTATGAGGAGCTATATACTATATATATAAGCTGAAAATAACACTTGGGGGTAGGATAACACCATCCATCTCTCTTTTTTCAGAGATGATATTCACAAACAGAGGAGAAAATCTTAGTGAAGACACTGAAGGCACTTCTCTTCTTTTAGAAGTGATCTTGCAGGGAATAACAGTTCTTTTAGGTAGTGACAAGTAACAGGTAACCAAGGGCATAGTAACCAGCAGACTGAGATGTAGCACAAAGTTTCCACCTCGACTGCCAAAGAGTGAGATATGAAGGACAATGGGGGCATAAAGTCATCCCAAGGTCCTTTACACAGAAATAGAATATGAAGGATAATGAGGGCACAAAGTCATCCCAAGATCCTTTACACAAGAATAGAAAGAAAACACACATTGAAGATAACTATGACAGCATAAAGTCTAAAAGTAACTAGCTTCAAGGCATCTTCCTTATCACTTCCACTAGCTCTGCTTGTTAGTTTGAATAAACAAGAATACACTCAGGAAATAGACATAAGAACAATATCCTAGAATGATACAAGCTATAATAGCACAAAGTTTGAAAGTAACTTGCTTTCTGATTCAAACAAAGAAATATGATGAACAATCTGAGCTCAAAGTCTCAGTAATGCCTTTCAATTTGGTTAGAGTTTTGCTTCTAATAATAAAGAGATCTCCTTTAAAATGACACAAGAGACTACAATGTATAGCAGCCAAGAAAGGCTTGGCACTTTGTTCCATGGAGCAGCCCATGCTGCATTCAATGCCTTGAATGCATTTCCAATTTTGTCAAGGAGGGCCATGTTGGAACAAGGTGGCTATCTTAATTATGGCGTGTTGATTCATCTCAAGTGTCTACTCCTAGGTCTAGATCATCTGGTGTCTGCATCATTGTCCATTTTGTCTTTACTCCTAGGGAGACAAATAGGCCATGTCTTCAATGTTTAAGGGCTCAAAAATCCACCTTGCAGACTGTTCCACCTACTAAAATAACTAATACATAGATATTTTTGATCTTCCCCCTTTCCATTGTGATTTGAGCCCTCAGACTACCTTTTCCCTTTTCTAGGTCTCTTGGTTCCTTTTCTTGACAGTTCTTCCTTTCACCCTGCACCTCTCTAAATGTCTCTAGGTCCATCATCATTTGAAAGCCAACGGCTAGTTGATTGTCCCTAATTTGATATCTGCGGGTCCATCATCCTCCTTAGCAATTCCCTCGTGTCTTTCCCACTTGCTTTAGCCACTTTTTGCTGATCTTAACAAATGACATGTGGTGCCTTCCACTGTGGAATAGGTGAGGACACTTGGCAGCATCCACTTAACTTATAGAAGCTCTAGACCCCTTTTGAGAGTCCTACAGAAGATGACACATGCCAAATTCCATTGAGCTCCTAGAAACACTGTAGAAACATTTGGGACTCATTTTGATTCATGGGGACACAGACACTTGTCATGATATGCTTAGTTTACAAGGGACACGTGGCAAGTTCTACTTCTTTGAGAAACAAATCATAATGTGTCTCAAAAAATGACACCTGATAGCTTCTACTTGATTTATAGCAACTCACTTGGGGCCCACCATAGTCCTTACGTCACAAAAGGAAGAAGCTATGGATGTTGACACTTGTCAGCTTCTGCAGAGCTTTGCAAGGGACACATGGCACATTTCACAACTCTTAGAAAAATATATTGAAACCTTTAGCAGTTACCACTTGTCACACTCTATGGAACTTTGAGAGAGACTTATTGAAAGAAGCTTTGAAGCTTGAAATGTGGACGCAGACACGTGTTGTGCTTCACTAAGTTTCAATGTGACACGTGGCACGTTCCATTTACTTTTAACAATCACACAGATGATGACACTTTGAGCATTCTGCTTAATTTTAGCCATTCGCCTGGGGCCTACCACGGTCCTTACTCAAAATAGCAAAATGAAAGGAAGGAACTATGCAATTTGACACTTGGAGGCTTCCGACAAGCTTTACAAAAGACACGCAGTGTCTTCTGTTGCTTCTTGAAAATAAACTATAAAGTGTCTCGATAGACGACACTTGACAGCTTTTGCTCGACTTTGAGACTTAGACAAAACCCGTGCAAAATGAAAAACTTGTGTGTTGAACCCGTGAAAGCCTACAAACTCATTGAACCTATTTCTTTCTTGCAGAGTTCATAGAAATGAGTTCATAAATATGGGAGAGTCCATAGAAAAGTAGTTGCAGGGTCCCTTAACTGAAAAAGCTTTTGAAAAATAAAGAACTTGAATGCTCAGGACAATTTTTGAAAAGGGGAGAGGATTTTGGTCTTACAGGGCCCAAAATAGTTCATAGGTTGTCCCAAAAATGAGTGACTTTTTTTTTGGGACAACAGCTGGCTTCAATTGAGAAACTTCCTTTAGATGAAAACTTGGAACAGATGAAAGGAGTAGAAACTAGAATCTCCAGTGCCTTCAAGTATGCTATTGGGTTATGGAGTCATGCTACCCAAAAAAAAAGGTGCCAAAAAATGAAAATGAAAAGCACAAAATTGAACTAAAGACTATACAAATATACATATGTACAGGTGAACTCATCTGATACTTAAAAAATTGAAGTGATTCAAATGTTGCCCATTGTGAGATAATGAAGATGGCATTTTGTCCTAATAAACTAGTAGAAAACTATTTTGTCCCCAGAATTGATGATGGGCGAATGGAACTCTCCACCAGGAATCACATTTTATGTGCACTCCTTTTGGCTCTCTCTTTTTGCTCCATGGCAAGACGTGGTCTTTAATCTAAAAATTGTAACTCCTTGCTCTCTTGGTGAAGATTTCCTTTTGTTGACTTTGGAGTACAGCAGTATGGTCCACTACCATAGCTTGTTGTTTTGTTGGTTCAGTCCAGCACATGATTTGATTTTCAGCATCAAACTCCTGACAAACCATCAACTCAGCACTCCTTTGGTGTGGAGGAGTTTGACATCTTCTTCTTAAGTAGCTTTCAATCCGAGCAACATAGATTCACATTCAACTGTGTTGTTGGTGTTTCTAAACTACAAATTGCATGAAGGAAAAATATATCCTTGGGGAGATACCAACACAATCCTAGCTCTGGCAATGGTAGAAGAATTGTTGCCATCAGATTTCAGGATCTAAACATCATCAGAAACTGATCTTCTATCAGATTTCTCTTCATTGGAATTGGAAGATGCTTTTTCATCTATACTGCACCCTACCAATTCTTCTGATGTCTTATTTGAATCAATTTTTAGATTTCCCCTTACAGGACTTTCATCTAATAATACATGAGCACTCTCTGTGGTCAAAAAGTAATTACCCCTGCCTGAAGACTCAAATAAAATTTGAGCTTCGGGTGCTGATGTCTGAGTGACAACATATTTTGCTTCCTTTTCAGGGAGCATCCTCTTCATTATGCCTTCGACAAGGATCCTTGCCTCAGACAGGTCCATGCTTAGTTCTTCTCCCACATCCTTGCAAAAAATTTATCCAAAAAAAATTCCATAGGATGCCAGGACATCAGCCACCAAAACTATCATCTTGATTCTCCTGTCTGGGAATGTTGCAAATGCAAATTGGGCATCCTTGATTTGTCCCAATAGTGGCACTTGCTTGTTCTGCATGGAGAAGCATCGACCAAATGTTTTGGTCAGTGTGAGACCAAGAGATTTTTCCACTTTGGTAGGCATTATGTTGTCTAAAGCACCAAAATCAATGATGCAGTTGCTCAACTTGTGACCATTTATCAATAGGGAAACATAAAAAGGCTCTATTTTCCCAGGGGCAGTAGGAGGAGTAATGACAAGGTTGTTTGGGATAGACATGTTCTTTGGAGGATCATGAGTTACCTTCTTAGCTTCTTGTCCTGCAGGGATGGTTGTATTCTTCACACACTCTACCAACCTGTCCAACTGCTCAAGATTGGCTTGTAGAAATTCAAATTCAGTCATTTGGATTTTGATTTTCTTGACATGGTCGACTATGTCAAATAACTGAAATGGATTAGGAAGAGAGGATGGGAGTTCATCCTTTTGGTTTTTGGGAGGGGGAGGACTGATCTATGAAGTTGAAGTAAAAGGTGCAAAGATGTTTGATGTACTTACCTTTCTAACAATCACCGAGTCCTTTGGCAGGAAAGGCAGAGTGGTTCCAAGCTTAGCATTTGAAATTTTTGGTTGAGGTTACTCCTCTATCTTCCCTTTATCAGCTTGCTAGGCTGACTGATTCTTAGACTGGGTGAATATTGTGTATGATTCCTTGACTACTTCACCTTTACCTCTAGGTTCATCCTGGTAATTCAGGAAACCAATGTGGGAGTCGCCAGCTGATTCTTCTTGATCCTCCATGAAGAGATCAGCGTGATTTCCTTGATCAAACTTAGGTTGGAAAGAGAAATCATGTTCTATTTTCAAATATCCAACTACTGAGTTGGTTGGAGGTGCTTCAAGGGCAAGGTTCCTCTGTGGGGGAGGAAGATGATTTGGCTGCCCTTGATTCCTGGCAGCATTGCCTTGGTATGCCTGATTAGGGAAAGTCCTTCTTGGTACATATTTGTATGGAGTAGAATACATACCTTGTTCCATTTGCTTTTTCAATGCTAGTAGTTCATTTGCTAGCTTTTACACCATTTAATCAGTGCTTCCTATGGGTGAGTATTCAGAAGATGAAGAGTATTTACCTCTGTTTAGATCTCTCCTTATCTTTCCTACCAAGATAAGGTCATCTTCTACCTCAGTAGCCAAGTCTTGAGTAGCAGCAAGGTCTAAATGGCCAGCACGTCTTAGCAAAAAACTCACTTCAAGCAGCTGTGAGTTGATGAAGAAGCATTTGAGGTTTTAAGGTGTAGGCTGAGCAATAGCAGGAATTCAGTTCCTCAGCTTGTCAAACTTTGCTATGAAATCCCTCATTGGTTCATGAGGTTTCTTCTTCATCTATGTGAGCTGGGCTAACAAAGCATGTGCATCTTCTGCAGGCTTGAACCTGGATTCAAACTTGGCTTTGAGTGTGTCCCAGTCAGTCACTGATCTAGCTGGCAGATGGTAAAACTAGTCTATAACAGCACCTTGTAGGGTTTTCATGAAAAGCCTGACTGCCACATCTTTAAATTCCATGCCTATCATACCATAGGCTATGCTAAAGGTTGTAATGTGTTCATCAAGGTGAACTCTCCCATCACCAAAGAATTTAGAGAAATTTTTTCTTGAGCTGCGAGGGAGTTCATGCAGGGGTGGTGTCAAATTAAGTGTGCCAAATGAGTTACCCCAGGGGCCTTGAACAACCATGATTGGATAATGAAAAAGAGGGATAACAAATCTAGGCAGCGTGTGGATAGGCAAAGCTCTGCTAACAACATAAAAAGTAGCTCTACCTTGTGTTGGTGTCCTGGTATGGGTAGGAGGAACACTCCTGGATCCTTGAACTTGAAGTTGGGGAGGGAACAAGTCAAAATTACCCTACTGCACCAACTAAAAAATAGGACCAACAACACCTTGGGCTCTCTGGCTTTTAGTATAGTGTGGAGTTGCTAGATTGTAAAACAAAAATGGGAAAGAACTAGCCCTAATTTAGCTTAAAGCTTGAGGCTTCAGACTGCGCGTTCTATCCCAATAGCTCTAGTTTTGTAGACCAGATAATATAATGGAGATGGAGGAAGATGGTAAGGCTATAATGATAATGGGTAAGACACATAATGGAGTCACCAAAAACTATCATGGATAAGGGTAGGGACTGCTTCAATCTGAAACTTGAGGCTTCAGATTGCACGTAAATCCTCAGTGGAGTCACAAAAAACTATTGCGTGAATATTTTGTCGATCAGCTAACTAGTGAGAAAAATAGGTTTCTTCAACCACAGCATAGGGAGATTGGTCAGCCAGGTGTGCAAGTTTACTACATCAATAGGGGACAAATCTCTCCTCTCATCAAGGGGAGGTTCCCTAATAACTATGAAGAGCTATATACTATATATATAAGCTGAAAATAACACTTGAGGGTAGGATAACACCATCCATCTCTCTTTTTTTAGAGATGATGTTCACAAATAGAGGAGAAAATCTTGGTGAAGACACTAAAGGCACTTCTCTTATTTCAGAATTGATCTTGTAGGGAACAACATGAGTTCTTTTAGGTAGTGACAAGTAACTGGTAACTAAGGGCGTAGTAACCAACAGACTGAGATGTAGCACAAAGTCTCCACCTCGACTGCCCAAGAGTGAGATATGAAGGACAATGGGGGCACAAAGTCATCCTAAGGTCCTTTACACAGAAATAGAATACGAAGGATAATGAGGGCACAAAGTCATCCCAAGATCCTTTACACAAGAACAGAAAGAAAACACACACTAAAGACAACTATGACAGCACAAAGTCTGAAAGTAACTGGCTTCAAGACATCTTCCTTATCACTTCCACTAGCTCTGCTTGTTAGTTTGAATAAACAAGAATACACTCAGGATATATACATAAGAACAATCTCCTAGAATTATACAAGCTATAACAACACAAAGTCTGAAAGTAACTTGCTTTTTGATTCAAATAAAGAAATATGATGAACAATCTGAGCTCAAAGTCTCAGTAATGCCTTTCAATTTGGGTAGAGTTTTGCTTCTGATAATAAAGAGATCTCCTTTAAAATGACACAAGAGACTACAATATATAGCAACCAAGAAAGGCTTGGCACTTTGTTCCATGGAGCAACCCATGCTGCATTCAATGCCTCAAATGCATTTCCAGTATTGTTAAGGAGGGCCATGCTAGAATAGGGCAGTTATCTTAACTATGGGGTGTTGATTCATCTCAAGTGTCTACTCCTAGGTCTAGATCATCTGGTGTCTATGATACCGTCCATTTTGTCTTTACTCCTAGGGGGACAAATAGGTCGTGTCTTCAATGTTTAAGGACTCAAGAATCCACCTTGTGGACTGTTCCACCTACTGAAATAACTACTACATAGATAATTTTGGTCTTCCCCCTTTCTGCTGCAATTTGAGCCCTCGAACTACCTTTTCCCTTTTCTGGTTCTCTTGGTTCCTTTTCTCAGCAATTCTTCCTTTCACCCTACAGGGCTTTGAATGCCTCCGGCTCCATCATCATTTGAAAGCCAACGGGTAGTTGATTGTCCCTAATTTGACGACTGTGGATCTGTCATCCTCTTTAGCAATTCCCTCATGTCTTTCCCTCTTACTTTGGCCACTTTTTGTTGATCTTAACAAATGACATGTGGCACCTTCCACTGTGGAATAGGTGATGACACTTGACAACATCTACTTAACTTATAGAAGCTCTAGACCCCTTTTGAGAGTCCTACAGAAGATGACACGTGGTGGCTTCTGTCGAGCTCCTAAAAACACTGTAGAAACATTCAAGACTCATTTCGATTCATGGGGACACAGACACTTGTCACAATTTGTTTAGTTTACAGGGGACACATGGCAAGTTTTTCTTCTTTGAGAAACAAATCATAATGTGCCTTGATAGATGACACCTTGTAGCTTCTTCTTGATTTATAACAACTCACCTGGGGCCCACCGTAGTCCTTACGTCACAAAAGGAAGAAGCTGCAGATGTTGACACTTGTTGGCTTCTGTAGAGCTTTGCAAGGGACACGTGGCATGTTCTGCAGCACTTAGAAAAACATATTGAAACCTTCCACAATTGCCACTTGTCACACTCCATGGAACTCTGAGAGAGACTTATTGAAAGAAGCTTTGAAGCTTGAAATATGGATGCAGACACGTGTCGTGCTCCGCTGAGTTTCAATGTGACACGTGGCACGTTTCATTTACTTTTAACAATCACACAGATGGTGACACTTGGAGCATTCTGCTTAATTTTAGCCATTCACCTAGGGCCCACCACAGTCCTTACTCAAAATAGTGAAATGAAACGAAGGAACTATGGAATTTGACACTTGGAGGCTTCTGATAAGCTTTACAAGGGACACACGGCATCTTCCGCTGCTTCTTGAAAATAAACTATAAAGTGTCTTAGCAGACAACACTTGGCAGCTTCCGCTCGACTTTGAGACTTAGACAAAACCCACACAAAATGAAAAACCCGTGTGTTGAACCTTGGAATTGTTAAACCCGTGAAAGCCTACGAACTCATTGAACCTGTTTCTTTCCTGCAGAGTTCATAGAAATGAGTTCGTAGATATGGGAGAGTCCGTAGAAAAGTAGCTGCAGGGTCCCTTAACTAAAAAAGCTTTTGAAAAATGAAGAACTTGAATGCTCAAGACAATTTTTGAAAAGGGGAGAGAGGATTTTGGTCTTACAGGGCCCAAAATAGTTCATAGGTTGTCCCAAAAATGAGTGACATTTTTTTGGGGACAACAAAACTAACAATTAATGATTAGAAGTTATTGGTGACAACAACTAATGTTGAATAGATAGAGCCACCAATGAATAATTTGACAATAAGAATCATTTGTTGGCCACAAATGATAATATGCATAACCAAAAAAAAAATGATTTAATTGAAACATGTTGCACATATCATTGAAACCTAGGTAAATAATGTCAATTCACCAAGAGGAGGTCAAAATGACGAACTTGTTGTGGAGTTACTAATTACTAAGGTTTCAAAAGTCATGTTAAACTTCAATATTTGGATATAAATATGTCTTGTAAATGGATCATTAGGGGATACTCAAAGTATCCTATACAAATTTGGAAGTGCCCCATAAGAACCACCGACATATGTTATGGTTGATTTTGACAGTTACTCAAGATTACTATTTGAAGATAAAATTCCATGTATAATTCTAATTACACCAATACAAAGGGGACACACAAACCAACTACCCTTATAGTTGGCTTGGGCATTAACAATACACAGATCACAAGGTTTGACTCTTTCAAAAGCCACAATTGATATAGGACAAAATGAAATAATATGGTTAACATTTATTGTTATATTGTGTGTAAAGTCTTTCAAAGGACTAACAATATTATAACCATTTACACATGATCACTGTGGAAAGATGAAAAAAGGAAAACAAATTTTCAAATGGAAATTTAAAGAAGAGAAACCAAAGTTCTTAGAAGATAAATAACTCATGTACTTAATACAAATTTATTTCTATGAATGTGAAATGATTAATTATATGACATTTTATGTGATGTGTGAGACACTTTTTGATAAATATTAAATGATTCTTTATATTTCATTTTATCTTATGTATATTACATATTTGGATGATTTATAAATGCTTCATTTATAATGAAATGTTTCATATTATATGCTGAGGAAAAATACAATACTTGTAGTTTATATTTGCATACCTATCTTAGATAAATATATGTAAAATATATTGAGATATCTCATTCTTGAGGCACCTATATTATATCATATTTGAGACATAAGTGGAATAGGTGCCTCGAGAATGATATCTCTCGACCTCTTTTGCATAGATTTATCTAAGATAAGTATGTTATTTTACATATACACCGATATCTTAGTTTATTTAGGCATCTAATGAATATTAGAAAGATCATTTAATATTTTTTTTACAATAATATATTAAATAAATAATAGTGTAGAGAACATGATGAGGAATACAATGGGGAATGGTGTAGGGAATAGTATGGGAATTGGTATTTTAGTATGGGCCCAAGAATGGGCAGGGTGGAAAAATGCCTTAATTTGAGTTTAAGTCATTTATAAATACATGTGCATCATAGTTTATTTAAACATCTAGAGAATATAAGAAAACAAATTTAATATTCATTGTCACATAGATCTACTAATGAGAAATGAGGTGGGGAACGATGTGGCAAATGGGTTGGGTAATGGGAACATGGAAATAGGGTTATAATTAAAATTAAATTACACTATAAATATAAAGTTATCTTAGTGTATTTAGGCATCTATATAATGTTTGAAATAAAATTTAACATTAATTATCAAAATGATCTAATCAACAGGGAACAGGGTGTGGAACAATCTAGGGAATGAGTTTTAGAAACATGAATGATAATGGGGAATGTTATGGGGAATAATATTTGGGTTTGGGATTTGAATTATGAATGGTGTGAAAAATATGGTGGGGAACGAGATTTATGAATGGGCATGGGAACATGAATGGAGGGTCCTAATTTGAATTTCAGTCATCTACAAATATGAAGGAATATTACCGTATTTAGGAATTTAGAGAATATATGAAAGAGAATTTATTATTTATTGTCATAGTGGTCCATTAAATAAAGAATGAAAATGAAAATGATGGAAACTGAAGTGAAGAATGAGAATGGGTACATAGTGTCCTAATTTAAATTAAATCAATTATAAATACATAGTCATCTTAGTGTATTTAGGCATTTAGATACTATCTAAAAGAGAATTTAGCATTTAGTGTCACAATGATCTATTAAATAGGGAACAATGTGGGGAATGGGCATGGGAATCAAATAGGGACATAGGGTCACAATCCAAATTAAATTCATCTATAAATACACATGCATCTTAGTGTTTAACCATAATTTGGGTTAATGCAATGAAGATTAACCCTATCAGGATAAACTATGTATAATATTTTAGATTAATAGATATGACATTTATACATATATCTGAACTTAAAAGATTGAGATTGATTGTAATGAATAGACAAGTGGCATATGTTATAATTACAACAATGGGATGAGTACTCAATTTTTTTGTGTGACTGTTTGATTGTGATAGTATTTTGAAGTGAAAACTAGAATAAAGCAGGTCTATAGTTCGTTTAGTTCTAAAATTGATTCTTTATCTACATAGGGTTGGTTTTGTAGGATATGGGTTATTATCATTGATTGATATTAACCTATGTTGATCGGTTATATCCTATGAGTAAATGAGGAATAATGAATGCAAGGTCCCCTATGCCTGTCTCTGCTTGCTCTATATTTTCAATTTTGAACCTTGATGATGTTTTTAGCCCTAAAAATCAATTTCATTTGCCTTGTAACCCTAATTGTGTTTGTGAGGGATTAAAAAGTACAAAATTTAAGAAAGTGTAATGGTATTAGGTGACCCTAATCACCCTCATTTGATTATTGACCATTACCTACATATCCAATACAAGAAGGTAAATTAAGCCACATGTAGTTCTCCCACCTAGTGTGATTGTGCAATTGTGCTCCTTCGCTACTTATATACAACTAATACTTTGGATTTGATTCTTGAAAATGATTGTTATGACTTAAATTTATAGTACATCAAACTTAGATTGTGACTTATCATAGTGAGTGATTTGAAATTTGGGAAGAATAGGATTGACTTTATCAATGTGCAATAGTGTATAGATGTATTCTAGATAAGTGTTTTGTCCTTTTTAAATGAGGCCTTGATTTGTTTATAAGTCCAATTGTGTAATTTATCATGTCATCGACATGTTAGGTAAATGAATCAACCCTAAGGAGATGTTTTATTTCAAAAATTATCCATTGGGAGAGAGCAAGTCATTTTTGACCAACATAGGTCAGTATTGATTGGCAATAATGATGAAAATTGGTAGAATCGAATTGTGTATAGGTGGACTGAATTGAGAGTCAAGAGATGTGTATGCAAGATATTTAATAACTATGAAATAGATAGTGAGGATTATGTAGGTGTATAAAAACATAAAGAAATATTTTAATCATAAGATAACATGCAAGTGTGATAAAATGGTAGATTAAGACTTTGTTGATGTGCTCAAGTCATGTGTGGTAAATGTGTGTCAAGCTTTTCATTATAAGGTATCAAATACTAGATTTAATATCTATAAATTCCCCCCCTTTTATTCTATTAATGTAATTGCTAGAATAAAAGGATAAAATATACCTAAGTGTATTACACACAGTCTTTTGAATGAAGCTCCAATTATGCAAGACCTTCAATAGAAAATTATGCAACCATGTATAGTTAATGTCCATAGATTGACAATTTTAATCTGAAACTAAATTTTTGAAAGAAGGGTTAAAGTACATGCATGTTAGTGAAAACCATGTCATCCTTGCAACTTTTTAGAAATGATGCTTCCTTGTTGAAGCATTAAATAAACTTGTGCTTATTTATTAAAACACATGAAGGGTTAGGGTGATTGTGAGTTTGTGTAACTATGTAGTCTCTTGGGTTGTAAAGACAACATGCCCCAAGCCTCATGAGTGTTGGGAAAATTACCCAATGTAATAATCCAAATAGCTACAAAGGTAAAGAGAGAACCATTAGGATAGGTTTACTCAAATAAAATGAATCAACCACTATAGATGGCTTATAGATTAAATTGTCTAATTTCGCTCAAGTTTGCTCCATGTAAAACCCAAAATAAATGACTGAAAGGGAAAGAAACATGCTCACGCTCACATAATGAATGCATTTTGATTGTATAGTTTTGCTCAAAGTAGAATATAATGCATGATTAAAAACAAGTGAACAATGTTGATTCCTCCATCATGACTGCTATATAATAAGTGTGAAGGTGAATGAAAACCATTTTCCATTCAACTATAAACTATGTCATTGTGTATGTGCATCAACTAGTATCATGACCTCTAAACTTGAAAAAAGTGTATACATGTGCATGAATTAGTATCATGCCCTTTGAATTTATACCAATTGATATATGATGTCATGTATATGTATGTTGAATTTGAGAACCTATACATTAAATGTATGTGTATAGAAAATTCTATAATTCATGTTCCTATAAATTATGTGCATATTCCCTTGTATATGTACTCAAGAGTGTATGAATATGTGCTCAAGTGTCTATAAAGTGATTGCATATGAATGTAAGATTCCCTTGTAATCTTTATTGATGTGTCAATATCTATCATGAAGCTGAACCATTTGATATATGAACCACTTTGAATCTCTGAAATCTATACCCTGATTTGATTTTTTATTGATGAAGGCTTATGTCTCTATGACAATCCCACTTTAATGCCCCCTTTTGAGATGAGGGATGTATCCCTTAAGCCACTCATTTAAAAAATGACATAACTGTAGCATGTCATGTATAAAGATAACATCATGTAATATCATGTGTGCATGTGGATAATATGTTATCATAGTAATGTATGCGTCAATAAAAGAATGTATGTTACATATGTAGTACAGGGCATACAAGGGTCATGTCTAAATATATGTATCAAGGAAGCACACAGTAGTAGGATTATTGAATAAGACTACATAGTAAAAGTGAATGATATGTATCATGGTGCCATTCAATGTTAGCAAGCTCAATAAGCTCAAGTGTTAGTGTCACAGATTAGTCCAAGGGCCACACACAAGGGACATAAATATGTGATAAAAAATAAGACCAAGGGCCACACATAGGGGACATAAAGATGTCACAAATAAGGGATATCAAATATTTTGCATCAAAAAATGCCTAAGGGCCACACACAATAGTCAAGACCAAATTAGCTTATAATGTAAAAGAGTAAAAAAATCAATAGAGCATAGAACAAGTAAATAGCCTACACCATCCATATGTATCAATGTCACATCATAGTCTAATAAAATATCCATGTAGCATTGTGTAAGATATCAGTAAATAGTAAGGCACGTGTAAGCAATATAGATATATCAACATGGTATAAATGTCATAGAAAGATATAACTTGTAGTAGTGAAACTTATGGAATAAGATGCCCCTGGTATTGGCATGACGAATGGGTAAATGAAAGTCTAATGTATGCATGTCCATGTGTAACTTGTATGTCTCACATCACACTCATATAACATGAAATCCATGTGTGATTGAAAATAATATGCCATCTACCAAACATGTGATAAATAATATATATACATAGTGCAATCTAGTTATCATATCATGCTTAGGTCCTTATTTTGGTTTTTTTGGATATTTTGAATGCTTTTTTATTTGATTATTATTTTTTGTTTATTTTTTTAGAATATTTTAACTAAGTCAGGTAGGGCCAAGGGGTAATGGTATTAGAAATATAATAAAGGGAAGGATCATAACAATCTGAAACATGTTTCAAGGTATAATGTGTGCTAGTTGTGATGATATGGCAATGTGGAGAAAATAAAAACAAGAAATATGATCCCAAAATATATGTAAATTGCAATAATGTGGCTCAAGATCATATACATAGATAAATATCATTATAACCCTAGTGGGCATCACTATGTGCTCATGTAATATGTATGTGATCATGTAATCTCAATGGAGGACACGAAAGATGCATAAGTAGTCAATATGTAAGAATAAAAAAGTAGAATGTTGTAAAGCATATGCACTAGAATCATGTTAGGATGAGTTTCATGGATGTCAAGATCAAGATAACAACCAAGAGGCAAGGACCAAGTGAAAATAAAGTCAAGGGATAGAATAATGGTCAATGAAAGAGCATATGAGTGTATGTATGTCAAAATAGAAGAGTAAATGAAGTATGCAATTGAGGAGATATGTACAAGAGATTATGTTTAATCTAACTAAGTCAACCAAGGATCAGCTAAGCACCCAAAAAGTTCATCTAAGGGATGCCCATATTTATGGACTATATCACCAAGTGTAATTCCATGTGTATCATTTAATGAATTCTTTAGTGTATCATCATTTTGAATATTATTAACTAGATCTTTGTCATTTACATTAATATTGTACCAATTCTCTTCATTATTAGAATGATAAATCTAGGAGAATGGAGTTCCTTATGCTTTTCTTGTTCTTCTTGAAATTATATCCTTTGTAATGTTTATTATTCCATTTGTAACTTATTTTGTCCTATTTACTCCTTTTGTAACCTCTCTTGTTATATTTGTTCCTTTTGTAACCTTTCTTGTTCCATTTTTGCTTTTGTAAACTGTTTTTCTCTAATTTTGCCATTTTCAACTGTTACTTTTTTCTTTTTACACTTGTTCCTTAGGAGATTCAATCATTGTGTGAGTAGGTTGCTTGATTTTAAAAGTTAATCTTGACTCAAGTGATGGTTTGATTGATTTATCTAGTATAGGATCATCACTATCAATGATAATTTATATTTTTTTCTTCAAATCCCAAAAATTATTTGCATGATGTCTATGCATTCTATAATAGGCAGACTAGTATTTTTATTTTCTTAGAGCATGCATAGGAGGCAATGCAATCAAATTATTTTGAAGCATTTTGCTTAGAATCTCACTTGAACTCTTATTAGCCTTATGTACACTTTTTAAGTCACTAGTTGTAGATATAACCTATTTTGGCTTCCAAACTTGAGATGAATTCTTTTTAGGCACAAAATATATGGATAGAGATATAGATATATGATTGACACTTGCATGATCTATTATTTGTATATGTGATCTTATTTTCAAGTGATGTAATCTTTAAACTAAAATATTAACTTTGTTTTTACAAATCCTCTATGAACATTACCATAGTGATCATTTGGTTTTGAAGGAATTCACAAGCACAAACCTTAGCTATTTATGATTAAATATTCACACAAAGGACAATAAGAGGGTTTGTGAGATGTGGTTGTAGATGAGGAGGAACATATGAATGACTGCTATTTTATACTATAGGAGGGGTCACCTTAACTTTTGGGAAAGTGACTATTGGGATAAGGATGTTAGATGTGTTGTTATTGATTTAAAGTGGAATTGGTGATGACAAAGTGGTCTAATAGGTCAGAGTGATGGAACATGGTGGTCTAATATATTGGGAACAATGGGATACTTGCAAGGATGTGCATGGGTGTTCTAGGTGGATGTTGTATGGCTACATAGAGCTTAATATGATGTTTTTTAATTATTTCTTGATGTTTTATATTCTCAAGGGTTGTCTTCATTTGGCCTTCATGAGGTATGCAAGCCAGTTTAAGTCTTGTAGGCTTGACCATGCATGGTTGCCTATGGGGTTTTGAGCACTATGGCTTGTGTGACATGGTAAGGAGCTTAATATGCTTGGAATATAAATGTTAGACATGTATAGGGTAATAATAGGTCAGGTGTATGGTTTGTAAGATGTGACAAGTATTCTTCATGACATCTTGGCTATTGGCCTAATTGGCCTAGGTGGGCTAGTGAGGCTTTGTGAAGGGTCAAAGAGTGATTTTATAGTAGTTAAGCTTATATCTACATGGGATATGATCAAAGAGGAGTGTTCAAGTTCATTTACCAAGTCATACATCAAATTTTGAAGTAAAAATTTAGAAAAAGGATCCTATGGCTTTAAGAGGTGCAAGAAAGGTGTCTAGTAAGCCCGAGAAGGACTTTCTTATATTTGTTGGCACATGAAAGGTCTGAATGGGGAGATGAGACTTTTTAATATGTTGGAAAGGGTACATAATAATATTTTATAATTATTTTTTTAGAGGTTAAGCTGCACAACTTTATGAACAATCGTTAAGAAGCTAAGTAGGTTTTTATGTGCAAAAACCCTAGTCTTAGACCCAATAGAGAAGATCTTGATGGTTTTAGATTATAATGGATTGGGTGATCAAATATGATGATTATAGGTTGTATATTAATCCTTTAGGTTTTTGAGAAATTATTTTTGGTCTTTTGATAGTGTGTAAGTCCCACAAAAAATGGGTTGTTAACAATATTATTATTTTTGAGGAAGATTTATGTGAATGACCAAATGATCTAATGAATGATTGTTGAAGATTAGGACTTGTACCAAATATCCATAAATTTTTTATTAATATCTATGTCAAAGTTTTATAAGGTTAAAGTTGACTAGTTGATATGAAGGAAATGGTGTCTAAAGTGAGAAAGAATGATCAGAGTGAAAAGAGAAATTAGAAGGTCTAATCAGTGAATTGGGTTGATAAAATAGATTAGGGTAATTTTTTGAGACCTATGAATCATGTTAACTTAAGTGTTAATTGTTGATGATACTCATACATAGGTGAAATAGTGCTTTCAAAGTGACTTATCTGAGTAATGAAGACTATGATATAGTGATATAAGGAATTGGTCTTTTAGACCAATGGATGCTACTAGAACAAGAGAAATATCTACTTGAGAGTGATATAGAGATCACATAAAATTTATGAATTTGGATTATATGTTATGAAAGTCTTCTTTCATGTGCTATATAAGAACATCTATATGATTGTACTGTTGGAAGCTACAGGCAGTCTGAGTGGTCATTTTGAGAGAGTAAGTATGATGTTATTTGAGTAGTATTAGAGTATACAATAAGTTTTATGTTGTTAAATAAGTCCAATATTGATGAGAAGGTATTGTATTTCTTGGTATATCCATGATTAGGTTTGAAGAGTCAAAAATATTTGACTATATTTTGACCATGTTTTACCAGAATGAGTGAGCCTATGACAGTGGTGTTTATGGATGCTTGGAGCTTGTTTAGAAAATACAAATGGTTTTGGTAATGTTTTTTATGTCATGGATGACCAAATTAATGTTATTTATTCATATATTTGTATGGAATAATTGAGCATACACTTCAGATGTGTGAGATAGTGTTTTCAGTGTGTAAAGACCTAATTAGTAAGCAGTTTAAAAGGCTTGGTTTAAAGTGTGAGTTGAATTTCCAGATGCTATGGACCTTTGAGGGAGTATGAAAGGATATATTTAAGGTAGGTTTGATGTTTTTGAAGCATTGGTGAATATTTAAGGTGAACCAAAGAGTCCGAGGTGTAATGTATTGGTTTGTAGGCCTAATTCATTTAGGTCTCTATTAGGCCTATTTGGTGTTTTCGGTCTTAAGGAAAATGGATGCCCTATGGAGATATTGTACCATTCATGAAATGTTTATGATGATATTTTCTAAGGGTAAGATAAGTATGTAAAGTATCTTGGCTGACCAAGATGGGTTAGATGATGGAGTGATATATATACAAGGTCAAATTAGCCTATTTGTGTAGGTGTGAGTGTGTGTGGACTAAAGCAAATAAAAGAGCTCAGTCAAGGAGTAGAGATGGGTTATTAAGGACCATAAAAGGGTGAAGATGATAAGTCATGTTTTATTGATCATGTTCATGAGCTAATAAGTCATTAGATCTAACAGTCTAAAGAGTGACTTGGTTGAGCAAATGAGGTAGGTGTGCCTGCCTTGTGAAGAGAAGCAGTTTTGTAGGTGTTAGAACAAGAAAAGGTCATCATTAGCTGTATAAGACATCATATTAGTGGTGGAAATCATATTATAGGTGGTTGAGTGGGTGTTTAATCACCTATGGGGTTGGAGCCTCCTTGTTAGTTGAAGCTAGCTAAAGGTCAAGTTGGAGCTAGACTAAATTGAGGGGTGGATGCTCCTTGATCAGATGGAGCTGATCTAAAGTATCATGTTTATATTATCCTTATAAGACTATATTCCATTGGTTTGTAGGCTTGAGAGTGGGTTTTCTCCTATTAAAGGGTTTCCCACATAAATGATGTGTTCATATGATGTTTGCTCTTGTTCATGTTTTGGATGTATAAGCTTTCATGTTCATGTTGTTGTATGATGAATGATTTTAAGGAATTGAATGTGCATGATTGTCTACTGATTCACACCCCCACCCCCCTCTTAGTAGCTAATTATAAATAGTGACAATATGTACCTCCTTAGAGGAAAGTAGTTATTATCACCTTGAGGAAATGTGGAAGGAAGAATAAAAGAATCCATAGTAGGTGAGTGGATTGGGTTTTCTAACTGGTTCTATATTTTAGATTTATTAGGCCTTAAGAAAGCTAATGAGATATAAACAACACATAATTATAATAAGTAAAGAAACATGGATGCAATAAAGAACCAACCATTTTAAGATAATTTTGAGGAAGTTTTAGAATAAAAAAGAGGTATTTAATAGAAATTAGTTAGTAAATGAAAACCCAAAATCAAGTTAAAAATAGATACACCATTCATCCACAAGGTTGAATTTGATAAAAATAGTAAATTATGAATTCCATAAAATAGGTATATTATTTTGGTGAATTTTTTTTCATCCACTCAATATAAATACTAAAATCCTCAGAGCATTTAGAAAATAGAGTCGTTTTGATCTAAATATCAACCAATCAAGGAATAACCCTAATAGAGAAAAACCTTAACAAGAGAATGCTTGTGAAATATAAGGCCAAAGATAAAATTATCTGATTTGCATAGAGGGGAAGGTGAAATTAGAATTCATGCCAAAAAATAAAACCCTGAGGTTGAAATATGAAACCCTAAGAGAAACATAAGGTTTGGCATGGTTCAATATGTGTAAGGGTTCATTAATATGTTTTACCCTAATTCAAATTAATGTAATTAATACTAACCCTAATAAGATATAAACTATGTATAATAATTCAAATTAATAGATATGTAATTTAGGCATACATCTAAATTAAGAGATTGAGATTGATTACAATGATTCAAAAAGTGACGTATGCTAAATATAGTAAGTACAACAAAGGGATGAGTACTTATCTTTTTTGGTTGATTGTCTGATTGCAATAGTATGTTGGAAGTGAAAATCAAGATAAAATTGGGTGTGCTTCGTTTGGTTCTAGAACTAAATATATGTTTACGTAACATTTGTTCTGCAGGATTTAGGTAGTATCATTAGCTAATATTGATTAGTGATGGTTAGTAATGACCTATGAGGAAATGAGAAATAATGGTTGTACAGTCACCTACACTTCTGTAAACTTTATTTATATTTGTGATCTTGAACCCTAATGATGTACATAACTCCAAAAATTAATATCCTTTCCTTGAAACTCTAGGTGTGCTTTGAGGGCTAAAACTTTCAAAAATTGAGAAAGTTTAATGCATTGAACTGAACCCAATCACCCCCATTTGATTATTGATTGTTATCTACATATCCAATACTCTAAAGAAAATCATGCCACACGTAGTTCTCCCACCTAGTTTGATCATGTAGTTGTACTCCTTGTAAATGTATGCATTTAATGATTTAGATTTGATCGTTGAAAATGATTGCTTTGACTGGCTCTAGAGTGCTTTAGACTTGGCTTGTGAGTAATCCTGATAAGTAATTTTCAATTTGGAAATAATAGGCCCAATTTCTATGTACCTAGGGATATGATATATTAATTTATATGGGTTGATAGAGATGTCGACATGTGGCACACATCCCCTTAGTTATATGGGTACTATATATTAGGATAATAGAGTAACTTGTGGAATTAGCACATTGGGTAATGGTCAGCCTACATTGAGATTATAAGGTTACCCATCCATTGGTTAGATAGATGTCTATATAAAGGAGATGATTATTATGGTAAATATATCAAGTAAGCATTGAGTCTTCTATTGTAAGAAGATATTGGAGGTTGTCCCCTCGAAGAGACATTGTGGAGTTATTCCTTCCTAAAGGAGTATTATATGGTGTTGCCCTACCCTAATGGTATTTATGCATATATTGAATATTTGAATCATATCAAGTAATATCAGAGCTTTGATTTGGGCAATTTGTATAGAGTGAAACCCTAATTTTTTTTAATCATCAATATATTTTAATTGGTTGTGAATTTTTACACAATTATTTTTATGGATATGGAGAATATTTTAAATAAGTCACAATAAAAAAATTGGGATTTTTTTATTAGTTTTGAGGGAGTTATTTCTATTTTAGGTTTTGTACTAATTTCACTATATATTCCTAAATATAGGTAATTTTTATTCAAATTTTTTACTAGAGATGTAAGAAGATATAAGAGAAGCACAATAAAAATTTCAGAATTTTTCAAGTTGTTTTGAGTGATTTTTTATGATTTTATGGTTTTTTGTATATTCAATCTATAGGTCAAAATTTGTGACATTGTTTTACAAAATTTTTACTAAGGTTCCAATATCATAGTAGCAAGCTATAGTAAAAATTTGGGACTTTTTGGATCATTTTTGTATGAGTTATTGAAATTTTAGGGTTTCATGAACCCTAATTTTTTTTGTGGATCATAAAGTTGCAAAAATTTTAAGGGGAAGATGATGTTGATGCTAGAGAATTGTGGCTCATTTTTAAGGATAATAATACTAATTTTTTTTATGGAAAAGATAATTATCTCTTTCTTTGTGGTTTAATCAATTGAGCTTGGCGCAAAAGTATTCTTCATGGGAAGTAATGGAAATAATCTTCCTAGATCGATGGGATATAAAAGAAAAAGAGGATGTAGAAGAGGAAGAAAATAATGATGATAAAGAAGAAGAATGATAAGAAGAAGAAGAAGAGAAGGGTTCAAATAATTTGGCTCCAAAGAAATCTGAGTCAATTTTTTAATTTCATGGATGCATTCAAAAGAAGAAGGTGGTTGTGTCTATAAACCCTACTAGAAAGTATAAATTCATTAACATGAATATGGCCAAGCATCTACATGTAAAATCAAATAATATAAATGAGGTTCAAGTAGATGGTAATAATATTTCAATGTTTGAATATTTGAAGCTCATCATGGAAAAATATGTTATGCATTCATATTTTTATGCTTTGGATATGGATGATGTGGATATAGTTCTTGGATATACATGGTTAGAGACTTTGGGAACAATGAATATTAATGTTCAGAAAAAGTTCATGAAGTTTTGGTATAGGAAAAATAAGATCACTTTACAAGATATCATAGTGAAAAAGGCACCAATAACAATCCAGGTAAATTATGAGGATGAGATTGAAACAAGTGATGAAGAGCATGATGAAGATTCAAATGATATAGATATAGCCACACTACAACTAGAAATGAACACTTCATCTACTAAAAAGACAAAGAAGGAAAATGTGGAAGAAGTAGAAGCAAAGGTGGATAAGGTCAAAATATTAGAAAGATTTGAGGTATATAGACACCCACATCATCATGAGAGGAAACAATCATGGAACCAGGTGACAAAGTGTCATAACAACAATCATTTTGTCTTTACAAGGAAAAAAAATTCCAATCATTATGGATTTGCATGGAATCCAAAGAAAAAATACTATGGCACATGGAATGAATGGAGAAATCACTATGATTATGCATGGGAGAATACCTACTATGTCATGGTTGGAATCAGAGTAACGCAACGAAATATGGTACATGGAACAAAAAGAGGAATAATTATGGTTGGACACCAAAGTATTATAATTATGATCATGAATTAAATCAGAGGAGCACAATATAATTTGGAAACAAGCTCAGAGAGCTATTACCTACCAAGATCACATATGGATGGCTAGATGATCGAGATTGAAGACAAGTGTGCAATGATTTGAAGCACACTCATTATTTGATTTCTTCCTATGTTTTGGGGATGAAACATGTCAAGGAGGGAAGTAATGTTATGTACCTAGGGATATGATATATTAATGTATATGGGTTGATGGAAATGTCGACATGTGGCACACATCCTCTTAGTTAGTTATATGGGTACAATATATTAGGATAATGGAGTAACTTGTGGAATTAGTACATTGGGTAATGGTCGGCCTACATTGGGATTAAGAGGTTACCCATCCATCGGTTAGATATATTTATATATAAAGGAGATGATTATTATGGTAAAGATATCAAGTAAGCATTGAGTCTTCTATTGTAAGAGGATATTGGAGGTTGTCCCCTCGAAGAGACATTATGGATTTATTCCTTCCTAAAGGAATATTATATGGTGTTGACCTACCTTAAGGGTATTTCCGCATATATTGAATATTTTAATCATATCAAGATCTTATCACCAATTTTCTGAATGTGTAGTAATGTATGGGTGTATGATAGATAAGTGCTTAGTCCATTTCAAATGAGGCCTTGATTTGTTTAAATATGAGTCCAGTTGGATAATTTATCGCACTAATGACACACTAAGAAAATGGGTTGAGCCTAAGAAGAGGTTTGATTTTAAAAATAATATATTACTGGGAGTGGGTTAGTTCCAAACCATGCAAGTTGTTATCAATTGATGATAATAATCGAAACTAATAGAACTAACTTATGTATAAGTGGACTGGATTGAGATTTTAGATTTGTTTACACAATATATTTAGCAAGTTTGAAACAAAAACTGAGGTTATTATAGGTGTATAATATCATAATGGTAAGGTTGACTCGTAAGATAGCATGCAAGTGTGAGATAATGGCAGATTAAGACTTTATTTATGCACTCAGGTCATGCATGGTAAATGTGTCTCAAGCTTGTCATTGCCAATTATTAAATATCAAATTTTAGAATCTACACATAGTGCATTTAGGCATATATAAAATATCTAAAATAATATTTATAATTTATCGTCACTATTGAATAAAAAATTAGGAGGTAAACAGGTGGCTAAATGTATGGCCCGAATGAAGTGGGGAACGAGAACAAAGACATAGATCCCTGATTTGAATTTAAATCATCTATAAATACATACTCATATTTGTGTATTTAGGCATCTAGAGAATACATGAAAGAGAATTTAAGGTTTGATTGTGTTAGAGAATCTATTGAACAAGGATAAAAGTGGGGAACTCTATGGGAAAAGGTGTGGGGGATGAAATTTTGGTATGGGTACAATAACAAGGAACAATGTGGGTAATAGGATTTAAGAATGTGTTTTGAATAGGGAATGGTATGGTGATTGGGATTGGGAAATGGTCACATGAATAAGAATAGGGACATGGGGTATTAATTTGAATTTATCTATAAATACATAGGAGTTTTAGGTCATTTAAGAAGCTAGATAATATTTAAAAGAGAATTTAACATTTATTATCATATATATTAAACATGGAATGAGGTGGGAAGTGGTGTTGGGAAGAGGGTGGGAATGGGAAGAGAGAATAAGGTTTGTAATTCAAATTTAAATCATTTATAATAATATAATCATCTTAGTCAATTTATTCATCTAGAAAATGTATGAATGGGAGCTAGGTTGGGAACAATACGGGGAACTATGTGGGAAACAAGATTTTAATACGAGGTAGGAAATAGGAATAGAGGCACAGGGTCCTAACTCGAATTCAAACTACTAATAAATACATATTCATCATAGTGAACTCAGGCCTCTATAAAATTTATGTAAGAAAATTTAGTATTTATTGTCATAACAATCTATTGAAGGAAAATGGTGGGGAATGGGAATGGGAACATAGGGTCCTAATTATAATTCATGTCATCTATACATATAAAGGAATATTAGTGAATAATTTATGAAAGAGTATTTAACATTTATGTTTACATGAATCTATTAAATAAGGAATGGAGTGGGGAATAGTGTGGGGAACATGATTTGGGAACAAATACCAGAATGGGGAATGGTGTAGGTGTTATCCCCTAAACTAGCATATGGGTGCAAGTTGTAACTCATGACTTATATGAATATATATGACCTTCACACTTTAGGTTGTTTGAAACTAGAGATGATTTAATCTCATATATCATTGTTTAAATGATAAATTTATCTCAACTCATAGCTATAGGATTTTGATTGGTTAGTTCACTTTATTGGATCAATTTTGATATTTAGATATGGTAATGACTATTGGGAACCCATGTCCTATTAACTTATTTTTTATAAATTGATGGGTAAATGTGGAACAAAATGAATCAAAATCAAAGTAGACAACTTTATCAAGCTAGTTCTACTTATCAAATGAAAACATATAAATAAAGGACTGCAATGAAGTAAGTTCCTAAGTTGATCAATTCAATTACATGATATTATATCAACAACATACTTTCACAAAATGGTCCAAAACATTGTTCATATTTTTTTCAAAGCTTGATAGCAAAAATTATGATCCAATAAAATAAACTCAAGGGCTAAAAAATACAAGTTCTTATTATAAAAATATTTGTTACTACTAAAAATGAGAAGGGGGATCAATTCCACCATCTCTTCTATCTCATTACCAATGCAAAATTTGATCTGATTATAGGTAAAATACCTACATTAAAATTAGATTGATATGATTTATCTATAGGAAAGTGAAATAAAAAAAAAGGTTGAGTCCTAAGACAATGGCATATCGTTCATGGGATCTCAATGACATCTCTTTTACTCCTTCATATAATTTTCAATATATAGTATTTGAAGGTGACAATGCATGTAAGTGATGAATAGTAAATATTTTAATTGGTTATAATTAGTGTTCTAAATTTGCACCTTAGCTGAGTGACGGGATTTTTCAAATCTTCCTAATCAAATCTAGTCTAACATGAGGTAGATCCTAGGATGTGGGTATCCTAATAATGGATCAAACCTCCAAAGAAGGTCCTAAATATTAACTAGCACTTGCTTGGAAAAGGGAGAGAGACTTGACAAAAAATCATAAAAGCATGTAAAAGAGGTGATGCATCAATGATTTGATCACTCAAACTGGCACGATACACACTATGAGACACTTTCAAAACCTAAGAAGATCAATCTCACATGAATATTGTAGAATAAGGCATTAATCAGTTATCAAATCAACAAGAGATGGCAAATGTCCACTTTAAAGCTAGACAATAAACTATAAATTACAATTATAATGACCTGTGAGAACTATTAAGCACTTCTCGAAGGTGAGGAAAACTCAGACATAAGTAAGGAACATACATTCACTTAACCATAATGCATGAATTCATGAGACACACTTCAATCCAGCTTAGAAAATGATGGAATTCAGTCTTTATTGCATCAAAAGGTGTTACAGTACAAATTTTGGTGGAGTCTAGTCATACCAAAAAAGAGGGATCCATTTAAGGCTTGGAACCCTGTATTTATAGAAAAGAGAAAGAAATAGAGAGAGTCGTGCATTGAAAGAGGCCCAACCACTTTCGATGGATTAACATTCTAAAGATGCTAAGTCATGGTCTTATCAATAAGGAACAAATTCTATAAATGAATTGAATGCTTATTATCCTTATCCATCTACTTAGTGTCTTCTTGGAACTTCAAGATATCATCTATCTAATTTCTTGATGAGGACTATGTCTTGAAATTGGCAAAATTATGCCACATTTACTTTAGGTGGCCAACTATATCTACTCATTGAAAAGTGGCCCTGATGATAGGTGATACATTTCTCCCTATGATCATATTTACATCTACATTTGTCCCAACTCGAACCTGGATCCATTCTATAGATGGAAAACCAATCTCAGATCATTAGTTTTCACACAGTCACAATATTCATAAAAAACTTGAAAATTATATGACCTTCCTTCTCAATCATTGATCTCTATATTTGATCCAATATCAAAAATTTTACCTATATGGATCTCTATTGGCAATGCTTGATCCTAATGGTTCCATCTGGATCATATCCTGACCTCTAGTTCTTTTGCATTTACATGCTTGAGTAAAAAACTACCCTGTCAACTTCCCTATAAAATGTCTAGGTTCACCTTTGTTTGATTTGACATCAAAAACTGACTCAACCCATTTAATTGTGCCCAACTATCTTTATTCTTATTGGTTCTATAGATTCTACTAACTCCTTTGACCCATATCACTATGTTGATCACCTTTTCGTGATTGAACATGTATCATTGATCTGCCTGGGCCCATTAACCTGTCAATCACCATTCATCATTAGATCTTTTATAAGATCAAATTTGGATCATTGATTTAGCTCAGACCCATCCTTTTGTCAGTGAATATGCACCATTGGATCCTAGCTTGATGATCCCGCACCATTAGATCATGTCCAACTTGTAGATCTTTAAGGGCCTTAACTTGGGGACCTTTTGACCTGTTTGACTCCAATGCAGATCATTAGATCTCATGTGTTAGTATGAGGGATCCCACAAATTTTTAGATCTCAAACAACTCTAAACCCTTTAAGGACCTTTCAAAACCAAACATTTACTTGTTGTGGCCTAAATTTGACATCTGCATAAACATTTTATTTACTTATTGACTTCATGCATGTCACTAGATCTTTATTGTGATTGAATGCAAACCATCGATCTTGAAATGAATGTATTTGACACCTACATGATCATCACTCCATATTTGAAACCATCAGTCATCTTTTGTGTTTGAATTTGACAGTTGTAGGGCCATCCTAGACTTTTTGATTCCAAACAACTATTTTTTATAAACAAAAATTGATGTTTGCACAATCATCTAGATCACAAATTCTACGAGCTATTTCCTTTAGACCTTTCACTGGACTTTTGTTTGGGGTGCCTTCCTTGAAAAAAGACCCTTCGAAAGCCTTGAACTGGAACTTTTTCTCAAGAAAAGACCCTTCAATAAAATTATATAGGGCACTTTACTGCAGAAAGATCCTTTAATACTTTATCTCAGGATAATTTGCTTGAAGAAAATACCCTTCGAGAAAAATGTATAAGACCATTTCCTTGAAAACTAACCTTTGGGGACTTTTGAACTAGACCATTTTCCTGAGAAAAGACCCTTTGGGAAAATGTTTTGGCCACTTGAAAAAGATATCCTTTGAAAGAAGTGTTTGGGACAATTAGTTTGATAAAATTCCCTTCAATATTTATGTATCGAACCACTTCCTGTAGAACAGACCCTTTAGGAAAATTATTTGGATAATTCTCCCGAAAGAAATGACCCTTAGGTTTTTTTGATGCAGATAATTTCTTCAAAATAAATAGGTCTTCAGAAAAATTATTGCAGAACAATTTTCCTGAAAGAAATTTGTCTTCATCTTTTACTTTGGACATTTTGTCCGAAAGAATTTGTGCCTTCAAAAACTTTGTCTTGGATAATTTGTCTGAAATATTTCAACACTTAGACAAAAAAGGGTCCGAAAGAAATTAGCTTGTCAAAATAAAAGCCCAAAATAATTTGCTTAAAAGAATAAACATTTAGTCAAATAAAAGGTCCAAAAGAATTCCCAAGTAAAGACTTATCCCAAAAAAAAATTGTACTTAGTTTTTTCAAGCCCTGTATAGCCCTTCTAAACTTGTACCTAAAATGTTGATTGATCCTTAAAAGCCTAAAAGAACTATGAAAATTTGAAGCTTGTGTAGACCTGTCCTATGACATTGAACTACTTGGTTTCAACATGAAGCCTACTCATATTAAATCATTGGACCACTCTTCAATCAGGATCTTACTCCTTCCACTAAACTCTTGGACTAGGCAAATTTTGGGTATTTAGACCAAATTTGGTCAACATCTTTGGTGACTTGGCTAGGTAGCATGCCTACTATGCTTGATAAATTGAACCATATACATGAATCTTGGATCATTTACATGACTGTAAGATAACCTTTTATCGTAAAGGAGAAAGAATTCTAATAAACAGGGAAATGAACAAACTTGAAATGGAAATTAACCTAATAAAACAAAGGTGACTAAACTAATAAATAACTGTGCAAACAAAAGCACTTATTTAGGACAAAATAGAAAGGAAACAAACTAATGTGTTAGAAAACAATTAGATAAAAATCAAAAAATAACTAACTATGTACAGGGGACTTAGCTTCCTTAATAGCAGTGCTTGAGATGTATCCCATTGATTGGGATATGAAGTTCTTCACCATTCATCCTTATGAGCTGAAAAACATTATGGGATTTGCAACTAGAGACTATATATGAACCACTCCATAGAGAATCAAATTTTGTGTGATTTCCTGGGTTAACTCTGTCCTCATCCCACTTGAGGACCAAATCTATTTCTCAAAAACCTCTTGAAGAAGCTCCTTTGTCCAAATATCTCTTTGTCATTGCTTGAAGGGATTCCATAGCCAACATTGATTGATTCCTTATCTCTTCTAGCTCCATGAGATCAACATATCTTATTTCCATTGGCTCATTATCCAAAAGCTCAAGCTGATGCATCAATTCCAAAGTAGGGAATTCAAGAGAAATAAACATTCTTACTTCCTTACCGTATACTAGCTTGTATGGAGAATTAGCTATTGATCTCTTATAGGTGATTCTGTTAGCCCACAAAGTTAAATTCAATTTGAGATGCCATGATCTTTGATTGTCTTCAATATTCCTAATGATCTTCAATAAATTCTTGTTAGTAGACTGATCAAGGCCATTACCTTGTGGATAATAGTTTGATGAGGTGCTAAGGAAAATATTATGTTGAATTGCCCACTGGATGATCTTAGATCCTACAAAATCCATAAAATTATCAAAAATTATAGTTGAAGGGACCTCAAATCTGGGAATCACCTTCATATAAGTCCAAAACATTAGTTTCATTGGCTTCTTTTAATGCCACTGCCTCTATCCATCTGGTAAAATAATCGATAGCAGTTAGGATCCACTTGTGACCTACGCTTGAAGGGGGGTTGATGAGACTAATAAAGTCCAATAGCCATTGGACAAAGGGTTGATTTACTAAAATTTGTTGGAGAGGTAAGGATGTAAGCTTCACCTTTCCAACAAACATGGCACACTATATGCATTTCCTAGTCCATGCATGACAATCACCAAATAAACTTGGCCAATCATACCCACCTCTCATGATATTGTGGGGTGTGATCCTTGTTGAATAATGTCATCCATCATGTCCATCATGGAACTACTCAAGCAACCTCTGTGTTTGACTTGGTTCTATGCATCTTAGTAGTATGACATTGATATCCTTTTTGAATAATACATTATCAATAAGAAGGAAATGGATTGACTGCAATCTAAAATATCTCCTCTTTGAAGGATTTAGATGAGAAGGATAAACACCATCTTGTAGATACTTTACCATATCTTGGAACTAGTTGGGAGATAAGCCCTAATTTTTTTAAAAAGGAGGTAAAAACTTTATTAAACTTAAAACATCAAGTTACAAAAGCGTCCAAAACAGCCCACAAGACAAGCAAACCAAAAACAACAGCCTCAAACCTCAACTCCACCAATATCTCCAGTAAGAATGGGTTCCATTTCCTGACATAAATCACCAGGCAGCTGCTCCCATTCATCTGCCTTGCAGCCTTCTCCCTCTTCTGACACCCATTTTACCAAACAATCAGCCGCCCTATTCCACTCCCATAGAATGTGGGCATAGGATACCGACTCCATGCAAGAACTCACCTGTAAAATCTGTTGCACAATCGTGGCCAACTACCAGCTCACATCAAAAAAAATCCTCTCCAGGATCAAGTTAATCAGGACCTGAGAATCAGCGTCGCAGATCACCCTCCTCCAACCCAAAGCATAAGCTCTCCTCAAAGCATATAGGATAGCCAAACCTTCCATCTTATTAACCGTCTTCACTCCCTGATATGACGAGAAAATAAAAACCACATATCTCAAAAAATCCCTAGCAATCCCACCAATCCCAGCCACCCCTAGGTTGCCCCTAGATGACCCATCTGTATTAATTTTTAAAAGCCCAGTAGGTGGAGGCTTCCACTTCCCCAACCGTTGAACTTTTCGCTACCCCTGTGTACCACGTCTGACACAAGCCAAGATCGGAGATAACTCTCTTATGCCAAATCATTCTAGCACCTCAGTGTCCCCTTTCTTCAATGGCAACATAACCTCACTCTTCGCTTTAATAGATTCTTGGATCATTCCCTTAATTCTACTCCAGACCTACTGAGTCGCCAATTTTTCCCCCTTAAAAATCCTCTAGTTTTTTTCCAGCCAAACTTGCCAGAGCAGGAAAATAGGGCCAGCGTACCACACATCCTACAAGAAGGAAGTCGAAGAAGGGGGACGGCCCACTCTAGACCAAAAATCTGCCAAAGAGACAGTGTGGATGCACTGGCACCGCCATGCATCTCACCAGAAGTGCCACAGTTAAAGAGTGAAGGGACAGTGAAAGAAAATGTGAGAGGAGTCTTCCTCCTCTTTATTGTAGAGCACACACCTCGAAGGACCAGCAAATCCTTGCTTCCAAATATTATCCCATGTTAAACATATGTTTCACACTAAAGTCCATGTAAAACAGTTACACTTTGGCCACGAGAAACCATTCCAAACTTTATTCCACCAATGAACTTCCCCTCTATCCTCATACTATTGGGAAATCAACTCCTGATAGCCATAGGAGACCGTATACTTCCCCTTGGGGTTCAGGGACTACGCTAACACATCGTTGTCCATAAGTGCATTGCAACTACGTCGGGATAGAATATTTTACAAGTCCATGCACTTTACCTCCAAACCAAGAATCGGCCACTCCTCTAGGGACTTCCATCTAGCAACTGCCACCTGCCCCTAAAAGGAAAGGGATTTAAAGTCGCACACCCTTTTCCAGCTAGCTTCACAAAATCTCTGGGCCAGAGTACTCAGCTGAGGATATTGGCTAATTATAGGAGGGAAATCGTCCCACGAGTCATGCCAAAACTAGACCTTCACCCCACTCTTGTATATCCAGAAAAGACCCCTCTTAATCAGCGTGGCTCCTTTCTTGAGAGTTGCCCAAATCATCAAGCCTTTACCAACCAAATCATACCATAGAACATCCCTCCTAGGAATCCCAAAAAGTACTTGTGGGACAACACGCTAGCCCACAGCCGATCTTGCTCCACGCACCAATGCCAGTATAGTTTGGCAGCCAAAGCAGTACTAGATAACACAGACTACCATAATCCCAGCCCGCTAAACCTCTTTGGGCTGCAAACCATCTCCAACTTAATTAGGCTTCACGTGATCGAAGATAAATTTCCAGCCCATAAAAACTGTCTTGTTAAGGAGTCCAAGTCCTTAACAAAGCTCATCGACGCCACTTGGATCATACACCTATAGATAGGAAGAGCCTGCACCACTGATTGAATCAGTTGAACCCAAACCGCAAAGGATAACCAACGATGGGTCTAATGATTCACCTTGTCCCAGAATTTGTCTAAGATCACCCGCCACGACTCCTTAGCCAGCCGGCTAGCAGAGATAGGAAACCTGAGATAAAGCAGTGGGAGACTCCTAATTTGGAACTTGAGAATAAGAGCCACTCTTCATTGTATGGCCAGAGGAGTGTTAAAGAAAAAAATAGATGATTTGCCCTCATTAATTACCTATCCAGAGGTAGCTAGGTAAACATCCAGGCTCTTGCGTATGTTAGACGCCTCCCTAATAGTAGCCCTGCCTATCAAAGCCACATCATCCACAAACTGGAGATGGGATTGTACAGGGATTTTTGCTCCCCACTGCCAACCCTAAATAGCACCATCACCCACATTTCTTTTGATCAATCAACCCAAGCCTTTCACCAACAAAAAAAACAAGGAGAAAGAGGGTCGCCTTGCCTCAATCCATGAGAAGCCCCAAAGAGATTAGAGTGCTCACCATTAATTAGAATTGAAAAGGAGGTCGAGTTCACACAACTCAAAAGCCAACAAATCCAATCCTCTACAAAACCAAAGGCTCCCAAGACCTTCTAGAGGAAGGACCACCGAAATCTATCATACGCCTTTGACATATCCAGCTTGATAAACATCACCTTCTCATTGGACTGGGTCATGGAATGTATAATCTCAATAGCCATCACCACCCCATCCAAAATCTGTCAGCCCTCTACAAAGCCACCTTGCTCCTCTGAGATAAGTGCAGGCAGCCACTTTTTTAACCTCTCAGTGATCAGCTTAAAAATAATTTTATAAGCGACATTGCAGAGAGAAATGGGCCTAAAAAGACTCAGCCTATTAGCCCCTGCACCCTTAGGAATGAGAGCCAGGAAGGTGGATTTCAAAGCCTGAATCATTTGCTTGTTCATCTGAGATTCTTGAACAACAGCCAGGAGGTCAAATTTAATAATTTCTCAAAATTCTTGGAAGAACTCAATTAGGAAGCCATCTAGAATAGGTGCCTTTCCTTTCTGCATCATAAAGACTATCCTCCTTAACTCCTCCAAGGATATATCCCTCATCAAATGCTCATTCATATCCCTATTCACCAAAGAGGGAATACAAGACAAGATCTAGACCTCTTCAATCGAGTCCCCCTGCTCTTCCTCCTTGAATAACGAAGAAAAATATTGCACTGCCTCATTAATGATACCCTGCGTAGAAGAAACAGTCTCCCCGTTGTCCAACACCAAAGAAGTAATCCCCATGCCGTGGTGTCTAGCCCAAACTGAATTGAAGAAGAATGTTGTGTTTTTATCCCCTTCTCTAAGCCATTCGATCCGGGCCTTTTTTTTCCAAAATATTTCCTCCCTTAGTTCCCATTCCTCCAAATTTTTTAAGTCCCTAGCTTCCTCCCTTAGCAACACCTCAGTCATTCCCTCATCCTGAATGGTTCTGGTAATGACATTTAGCTCCATCTACGCCTCAATTTTTTTTTGGAAAATGTTCCCAAAACTTTGTCAGTTCCACTTTCTGAGCTAGTACTTGACGAATTGGAGAATCTTAACAAAAGTATACATTGTTGTTCATACAGCAGGCCTGCCCCTCCTCCACCAATCCGCCACTCGTCCAAACAGGTCTGAGTCCCTGAACCACATAAGCTGAAACTTGAAAGGCGCCTTCAGAGGCTCATGGGTAGAAGAAATGACCAATTTTTATTGGCCAGTGGTCTGAGCCCCTCCAATCAAGAATCTTAAGGCAGGAAGACCACGAACCCCCCACCCAATAACAGGGGGTCATGAATCTATCTATACGCTTTGCAATGCCCCTGTCCCCCACTCTTCAATTATTCCAGGTAAAGCATCTATTAATCGGCTTGATATCCACTAAATTGAGTGCCTCAATATTATCCCAGAGCAGGAGAGAAGAAGGTTCCAGTCGTACAATACCTCCTCTCTTCTCCATTAAATCAAGAATAGCATTAAAGTCTCCCGCCACAATCCAAGGCAAATAGGGAAATAATTGACGAAGAAAGTGGATATTTTTCCAAACAAGAAGTTTACCTTGGAAATCTATAGGAGCATAAACATTGGAAAAAAGGACTGATTCCCCTGACTCAATACATGAAGCCACTAGAGATAAAGAGGATTTAAAGGAAATCTAGGACACAGGTTGGATCTTGCACAGATTCCATAAACAAGCCACGCCCCCCAAAGATCCATGAACTCCAATGCATTGCCATGAACCATACCTCCATAACTTAGGTGCAATATTCCTCATATCATCCACAAAAACTTTTGTTTCTTGAAGAAAGAGAATATCAGGTACTTGACATCTAACTAATTCCCTAACAGCCTTTTGTCTAGGACCATTGTTCAGTCCCCTTACATTCCACGAGATAATGATCATTTCATAGGAGTTAAGAAGTGTGAGTCTAAGGTCTTAACCGCACCAGACTCCACCAAGGTCTCCCCAATCATCTTGAGTCTGTCTGTATCCTTCTTGTGCCCCACTTTAGCACTTTTTTCTGGCATCCCCTTCTTTCCCTCCCTCTGGAGAATACCCAGGTGAGGAGAAGATTTACCTTTCTTATCCACTTCTATCCCCACAACCCTTGCCAAAGGGTACAGGTCCTCTCCATTTTGTTCCAGGTCCCTATCTGTCACCTCCCCCCCCAATTCCTCTGTCTGCCCCTCAACAGCCATGGGCAAGGCTGACTCTTCCTGAAGAACCACTAGAAGATTGGCTGAATTAATCTTTGGTACTGAACCTCCCACGAACTGCTTCACATTCATTAATCTCAGAATTACTTCTTGCTGGCCCAATCCATCCAAGATTTCAAACCTGTTGAAAGACTCATCATCATGCCTCTCCCTAAGGGTCCTCTTTTGGCCCTTGTTATGGCTTTGAGCTTTCACCTATTCAAAACCTTCAACATCCCTGCTCTCCCCAACCCCCAATTTCTTCCCTTTATCGGTGCTGGGAATGCTGCTAGGTGGCAATTGGGGATGTTGCTCCATTGGCTTAGCCTTCAGACATCTGCGCACCAAGTGTCCATACTCATGGCAAAGGTGACACCTGAAGGGAAGGGTCTCATAGTCCAATTGTTGCACCCAGGAGTATGAACCCGCACTCATTTCCAGCGCATCAGGCAGTGGTTTGCTCAAATCAATTTCCACACAAATTCAAGCAAAAGTCATGACTTTCTTACCTAAAGTCTGAGTTGAAGACCCCACGGGCCTTCCAAGCATTGAAGCTAACATCAGGAGAACGTCCTCATGACATCATTCAATAGGGAGTCTGGGGAGCCTAACCCATACTGGAACCCGAGTTGGTAATTCCTCAGAAGGATTAAACCCAGCATGCCAAGGTTTAACAAAAAGTCTGACCTGATTGTAAAAGTATGGCCCTCCTTCAAAAACCATGTTACGGTCAACCAGGCATATAAACGTGACCATGAAGTAGTTATTTGCCAATAACGTGACCTCCATTTCTCCCTCTGGCTCCCACACTCTCCTGGCCCAACCCTCCAAAAATTGAAGGGAAACTTTCAGACCCAAAAACTTGCAATATAAAGAATGCTTGGAATAATATTCCACATCCTCCAAAATCATATCGAAAGGAATTACCAGTTTAGGTCATTCCTTGCATTTCTCCAGGCAACCATTAATCTGCATAAACCTAGATCCCCTGGGCAAGCTCCATTCTATTGCTCTTGGATTCTAGGAAGAAAACTCCTGACCTACTGTTTTACCTTGCTGCTCCTGCCTGTTCATGCCCACAGCTGCACTAAAACTTTTGCCAAGCATGGTTTTTAAAGGCTCCTATTGAGCCATGATCACGCCCTCCTTGGTCTAGCGTGACCCTACGACGCCTCTGCCCGATGCTGCAGCCCTTCGCCACTCCCTCGCTCCCCCAAACTGCACCTGCGCACACCAACACAACGCTTTGAATAAGCTAGGGCACGACTACCCTAGGTCAGTCACGACCTGCACACGCTGCAGCCCGTCATTCTCTTCATTCAACTTTTAGAACTATGTTTTTTGGGAGATAAGGCCTAATCACTTGCAACTTCTTTATCATTTGACATCATAACCATTTCATTATACTCTTGCAAGACTTGGGCTAGATGTTCACAAAGTCATTTGCCTCTAACTAACTTTCTGACTTTGATCTCAATATCATATTCCATGACCTTGGTTATCCAACCAACTCTCTTATCATTAATATCTTTGTTTAGAAGAAAATCCTTAACACTTGGATGTGTAACCATCAAATATATCTTATTATTCGACAATAAGTACCTAAACTTTTGAAGAAACCTTATGACTGAAAGAACATGTTTCTCAACAAAAGAATTCTTCGCTTCATATTATTATAAGCCTTGATTGAAGAAGGCTATTGGCTGATCTAAAGTCTCTTTATTCTACTACATGGGAATACCTGAAATTGTGTCAATGTTAGCATAGTTGTATAAGAATAAATCCTTTGTGAAGTCAGGGTTCAAGAGTGTAGGAAAATTGGCTATAGCTTTCTTGATCTCTTCAAAACTTCTTACTCCTTTAGACCAACTAAAATTATGCCCTTATTTAGAATGGTTGTGTGTGGCCTAGCTAAAGTAGCAAAATTTAAAATGTATCTCCTTATGAAGTTGATCTTGCCTAAAAAGCTTTGTAAGGATTTCTTGTGCCTAGGTAATGAAAGTGCAAGAATTGATTCTATCCTATTAGGGTCTATGCTTGTACCATATTTTGAAATTACATTTCCAAGAAAACTACCTTTATGCATAAAGAAAACACACTTTTTTGAATTTAAAGACACTATAAATTTATTGCACCTTTCAAACACTTGTCTCAGATGAATCATATGCTCAACTGCACTATTAGAGAATAGTTTTATGTCATTTAAATAAACAAGAATAAACTTGTTGAGGAGACCTTGAAATTCCATATCCATGGCCTTCTGAAAAGTGGCTCTAGAATTAGATAAACCAAAAGGCATATTTATAGATGCAAATGTCCCCCACTTGGTGGTGAAGGCTATTTTGAACTAGTCTTCTTCTTTGACCAAAATTTGGCTATATCCACTGTAACCATCCAATAAATAAAACTTTTATGAACCTACAACTAGCTATAAAATATGTGTCATTGATGGAAATGGATAATGGTCTTTAAGAGAGGACTTGTTCAAGTCATGAAAGTCAACACATATATTTATTTTACCATTTTTTTCGTAGTGGAACAAGGTTTGCCACCCAAGTTGAGTTCTTAATTGGATATATTATAGTTGAACCAATGTGTTTATGTAGCTCAGCTCTTATCAAAGGTTCAATCTTTGGGTTAATAGGCCTTTGTCTCTATCTGATTGGCTTAGTCTCATCTTCTAACTCAATGGTATGTTGAGCTAGACTTGGATCAAATCCTTTAAGGTCATTGTACTACCATGTAAAGATATCTACAAAACTTGAACATAATTTAATAAAAGTTTCTTTCTCTGAAGATGTGCAAACTTTTCCTAGTTTTAAACTCTTGCCAATGGAAATCTCTACATTTATATAGTGTGCTTCCTTGGTTGTCAAAGCAAACTTTTCTTTTCTTAATTCATCATCTTTGTTGAATATATTTTCAAGGGTGACCAATCCTTTAGGCAACTTGTTTGTCTTCAATTTCACAATTTGGTAATCATACTACTATAAATGATTGTCTTGATTCCTTAAGGATAATTCAACTTCCTCTTGTAAAAATATGACAATCTGACTATCATTTTCAAATCCTTTCCACTTGTCATGGTTTTCTGGGATAGGTCTCATAATTACCTTGATGTGTGATTGAACTTTTTCATTTTTTATGTTATCTAGGATATCGAATTGTGACCCAATAGTAGCCAGCCTATCTGCATGCTTGTTCTTATTTATTGATATGACCTAAATATTGAAAGCTTGAAAGTTTTCAAATAGGTCCCATACTCTATGCTTATATGACCTAAGTAGTGGGTTCTTGAATATATTAAGTCCTCTTACTTGGTGATCTACTAGTTCACTATCTCCAAAAACTTGTAAGCAATTAACCTTCATCTTTCTTGCCCATTACAAACCATGTATTAGTGATTCATATTCAGTAACATATTGGAACAACCAAACTAAAACTTGAGACAAGATAAATACCTTTTATTGGTTGGAGAAATTAGCATCATTCCAGCTCTAGTGCCATGTTTGCTCTTGGATCCATCATAATATAGCTACCATAGTCCATCACTAGGTTGATCATCTTTCATCAATGTTGGAATTCATGCATAATTTTCATGAAGACAATAGACACCAAGTCCCTCTTATTCAATTAACTTGTAGGGATCATGTCCATGTAAATCAGAGGCTCATTCATAAAGAAAAAGACTTGGGACTCCATCTAGAGGTGATTTATATTCTATCTCATTGTTTTCTAGCACCTTGTTTAAGATAACACAATTATTGTTCACCATACTTGGCATATATGGATCCAAATAAAATCTTGCAATAGGTTTAGAACGTATTGTCACCTTAGTACCATACCTGATCTTGAACATTAAATAGGTCCAATCAATTGACAAATACCCTTTAATATTTGAATTAAAGCCTCTTAACAGGCACATGGCAAAATAAGGAGGCAAGTCCACTACAACTACATCTTGTTGAATAACAACATTGGAACAAACATTTAATGCCAGTTTTAAATTTTTTATTATGCCTACTGTCTTCATTGGTGAGCCATCTAATTTCAATAGTCCTTTGGTATTTGGCTCATAGACAAGACCAAGCTTGTCTACAATTTTTTTGAGCATGGCAGTGTTACTAGCTCCACTATCTACCATACAATTATGGACTAAACAGTCACCTACTATCAAAGAGAGATGAAAACGAGGTGTTTTGTTCGATTTGACTTGGCTTTATCCACCTTTGTCATGTTATGTATTTGCTAATTAGGTTGTTTGATTTGCTGGTCTGAATTAGCCAAGATAACTTCTTGTTTTTCAATTGATTCTTTAGATACCTTAAGATCTGAAAGTTACTAAATAAGCATGTCATTTTGCCCTGGAATGGCAAGAGAATATCACATGCTAATGTTAACATTTAATTTCTTCATCTGATTAATTATGCTAAAATATACTCCACTAACCTTTGGCTACAACTTTGGAGCCACTAGTTGTTCTCCAGTTAGGGGCATTTGGGGAACCTTCACTGTCTTTGTATTCTAAATCTTTTGTTATATAAAAACAATAACTTGATCTTTGACATTCTTTGAAACAAAATTAGGAACATTAGAAGTATTTATCACATCTTGAGCTTCCTCAACTGATCTTATTTTAGCTCTAGTCAGAGCTGCCACTTGACCATTTGTGTTGCTAGTTTCACCAACTTGGTTGAATGCAATATGATCATCCAATTGCCAATTAACATTGATGGCATCAGGTTGTCCTAAATTTTTTTTAGCTTCTCCTTGGAGTTACATATTCATGTCTTGATATTGACCACCTTGAAGATAAAACTCTTCCTATGTCATTTGTGGTATTTGAACATATTGTGATACCAAGGCTTGATTTTGAGTGTCATTTGGATTGAAAGGCTGCCAACTTGCATCTTGCATCAAGCTATTTTGGGGAATAATAGATTTTGAATTGGAAGGTTCATTAGGATCAAGGGTTGTATATGGCTTAGTTTAAGTTATGACTCCTTGATTTTGATAAGGTTGCCTATTGTCCTTGAAACTTTGATAAGGGGGTCTTTGGTTAAAGAAAGACTGATAAGTATTATGGTTTTGCTACTAATAAGGTCTACCTTGGTACTGTTGTCTCTTGAGTTGAACAATCTCATTTCTAAAATCTTGTAACATGTTTTTCAGATCACCACTCTTACTAGATTGATTAGGAGGGGCTACAACTTGGAATTTTGGAGATGGAATAAGGGCTATAGATGGAATCTGGGGAACTTGAGGGGGAGGGACAGGTTGTAATTCTGGGGATATGGGCATTAGAGGCCTTGGAACAAGTTTATCAGCTTATATTAATATATTTTCTACCCTTATAGCAATTTCATAGCCATTTGACAAGGTATTACCACCCATAGACTGTATCATGACACTTATATCAGACATGTATTTTGGAATTTGAGGTTAAAATCAGACATGAATTCATGGGGGTACCTTTGTATGGTAGTTAGTTGTTCAACCAAATATAGATGATCATACTTGACTTCAAATTTAACTAAGGCTACACCTAACTCATCCCAAGTAGCAATGGAGGTCAAAGGAAGATTTCTATACCATTTAAATGCTTTTACCTTGAGAGAAACAACAAGCAATCTAATAGCCACATTATCTTGAATAACATTATGAATAGAACATAGATTGGCAACATCTTGGATATGCTCAATAGTAGTAGTTTTATCCCTTTCTCCTGAGAAGAAAGGGATACTTTTTAAGGCAGACATAGGAATGTCATCATATTAGAATAAATTCAGGGGATCGCCCCTATTAAATGGGACAAACACTTGATTCCTGATAACCATTTGGGTAGAAGAGATTTGGCTTATAGGGACAATAGATTGGACTAAAACAATAGAATAACCAGAGGATGAATATTGATTTTGAGGATAAGGTCTTATACTATTGAATCTTGATATTTTATAAGAAGTAGAAGGCAATTCAATATGTTCAAAAGGAATACCTTTACTTGATCTTGTTGTAACTTTTGGCATGAAATCATTATCTAAAAGATGCTATGAACTCTGTAACTTGAACTATATTTAACTTTTGATGATGGTAGATCTCTCCTGCTGCAATTTCTTTTACTCAATCTTCAAAATTCAATTATGCCAAAAAAATTGGGTCCCACCAAGCATGCCAAAATTGTTGGTGTTCTAGATTTGCACCCTAGTTGAGTAAAGGGATTGTTCAGATCTTCCTACTAAAATATAGTCTAACATGGGATTGATCCTAGACTATGGATATCCTAATAATGGATCAGACCTCTAGAGAAGGTCGACTTCTTCTAGATCTATCACCTAAACTAAATCTAAACTAGCACTTACTTAGAAAAGGGAGAGAGACTTGATAAAAACTTATAAAAACATGTAGAAGAGGTGATGCACTAATGATTTGATCACTCAAACTCACACAATACACACTATGAGACACTTTTAAGTCCAAAGAAAATCAATCTCACATAAATATTTTTAGAATAAGGCATTAATCAATTATCAAATCAACAAGAGAGGGCAAATATCCATTTTCAAGCTAGACAATAAACTATAAATTTCACTTTTAATGACCTATGAGAACTATTAAGCACTACTTGAAGGTGAGTAAAACTAAGACATAAGCAAGGAACATACATTCACTTAACCACAATGCATGAATTCATGGGACACACTTCAATCTAGCTTAAAAAATGATAGAATTCAGTCTTTATTGCATCAAAAGGTGTTACAGTACAAATTTCAACCAAGTTTGGTCATACAAAAAAGAAGGATCCATTTTAAGGCTTTGAACCCTATATTTATAGAAAAGAGAAAGAAAGAAATAGAGTTGTGCATTGAAAGAGGCCCAACCACTTTCGATGGATTAACATTCTCAAGGATGTTGAGTCATGGTCTTATCAACAAGGAACAAATTCTGTAAAAGAATTGAATGTTTATTATCCTTATCCATCTACCTGGTGTCTTTTTGGAACTTCAAGATATCATCTATCAGATCTGTTGATGAAGACTATGTCTTGAAATTGGAAGAATTATGCCACATTTGCTTTAGGTGGCCAACTGTATCTACTCATTGAAAAGTGACCTTGATGATAGGTGAGACATGTCTCCCTATGATCACATTTACATCTGCATTTGTCCCAACTTGAACTTGGGTCCATTCTATAGACAGAAAACCAATCTTAAATCATTTGGTTTTCACACAATCACAATATTCATAGAAAACTTACAAACTAGTTGACCTTATTTCTCAATCATTGGTCTCTATATTTGATCCAATATCAAACATTTTACCTATATGGAGCTTTGTTAGAAATGTTTGGTCTCGTTGGTTCCATCTAGATCATATATGAGCTCAGGTTCTTTTACATTTAAATGCCTGAGTCAAAAACTGCCCCATCAACTTTCATTGAAAATGTCTGGGTTCACCTTTGTTTGATTGGCTATCAAAAACTAACACAACCCATTTCATTGTGCCCAACTATATTTATTCTTATTGGTTTTATAGATTCTACTGACTCCTTTGACCCATCTCACTTCGTTGATCACCTTTTTGTGATTGAACGCATGTTGTTGATGTGCATGGGCCCATTAACCTACCAGTCACTACTCATCATTAGATCTTTTATAAGATCAAACACAGATTGTTGATTTAGATCAAACCCATCCCTTTGTCAGTGAACATGCACCATTGGATCCCAGCTTGATGATTTTGCATCGTTGGATCATGTTCAACTTGTAGATCTTTAAGGGCTTTAACTTTTAAGGACCTTTCGAAACCAAACAATAATTATCATGGCTTGAATTTGACATTTATGCGAATCTATTATTGACTTCTTGACTTCATACGTGCCGCTCAATCTTTATTGTGATCGAACGTAGATCGTCGATCTTGAACCCATTTAAATATAAATGGTTATTTACCATGGCTTTAACTTTGACATCTGCATGAATGTATTTGACATCCACATGATTGTTATTGCATATTTGAAAACCAATGGTCATCTTCTATGTTTGAATTTGACACTTGCAAGGGCATCCTAAATTTTTTGAGTTCAAATGACTATTTCTTGTAGCCTGAAATTGATGTTTGTGCAACCGCATCACAAATTCTATGAGCTATTTCCTTCAGACCTTTTGCTAGACTTTTGTTTGGGGCACCTTCCTTGAAAAAAGACCCTTCAAAAACCTTCAATTAGGCTTTTTTCTTGAGAAAAGATCATTCGAGAAAATTGTATAGGGCACTTTGCTGCAGAAAGATCCTTTAGGACTTTATCTTGGGATAATTTGTCTAAAGAAAATACCCTTTGAGAAATATGTATAGGATCATTTCTTTGAAAACTGACCTTTTGGGACTTTTGAACTAGACCATTTTCCTGAGAAAAGACCCTTTGGGAAAATGTTTTTGCTACTTTAATTGAAAAGGATATCCTTCAAAAAAAGTGTTTGGGGCACTTTGTTTCATAAAATACCCTTCAAGGTTTATGTATCAGACCACTTCCTATAGAAGAGACCCTTTGGGAAAATTGTTTGGATAATTTTCCTGAAAGGAACGACCCTTGGGATTTTTTAATGCGGATAATTTATCCGAAATAAATAGGTCTTCAAGAAAATTGTTGCAGAACAATTTCCTTGAAAGAAATCTATCTTCATCTTTTCCTTTGGACATTTTGTCCGAAAGAATTCGTGCCTTCGAAAACTTTGTCTCGGACAATTTGTCCGAAAGATTTCAACACTTAGCCAAAAAAGGGTCTGAAAGAAATTAGCTTGGAAAAATAAAAGCCCAAAAGAATTTGCCTGAAAGAATGAACACTTAGTCAAATAAAAGGTCCAAAAGAATTTCCATGTAAAGACTTAGCCTGAAAAGGTTTTGTACTTAGCTTTTCTAAGACCTGTATAGCCCTTCTGAACTTGTACCTGAAATGTTGCTTGATCCTTTAAGGCCTGAAAGAACTATGAAAATCTAAAGCTTGTGCAGACCTGTCCCATGACCTTGAACTACTTGGTTTCACCATGAACCCTTCTCATATTGAATCATTGGACGACTCTTCAATCAGGATTTTGCTCCTTCCACTAAACTCTTGGACTAGGTAAATTTTTGGTATGTAGACCAAATTTGGTCAACAGTTAGATTTATAGGTTGAGTTGATGTTTATTAGGTTTTGAGCTTTATGAGCAATATAAGATCCCTGGGTCATCAAAATAATAGGGTTGGACCAAGAGATAAGCATTTAGACACAATGAAATAGCAGATGTGATCCTTTCAGCAACAAGGAGGTATAAAACTGAGGGGTATATCCTTGATAGGTATTTGTCAAGTGTACAAGACTAAGATGTTATATAAATCAAATTTTAGTATCTACATTTGCCCCTGTTAATCAACTCAACCTATAAATCTGGTAAAGTTTGATGATTTAATCAAATCCCAATTATAGATCTAGTGAGGGTGAGTGATCAACTTAATATTCCAATGATCAACCAAAACCAACATAGGCAAGCTATCATAAAATCTAACATATACATATCATACACGAGGTATATGAGTGCAATGTAGGACATGCATATTATACATGGACATGTAGATGTTGCACCTTTCCTATACCAAAGGGCCATGCCAATGCTAGGGACAAATACTTCCAAATGTTACATTATCATAGGTTATATCTTTATATGACCTCTTTACCATGTTGAGCTATATATATTGCTTACACATGCCTTATAGGCTACTCAAATTACTTACACAGTGCTACATGGATATGTTATTTACTATGTTATTATACTAACATATATGTATAGTGTAGATTAGTTTTCACTTGTTCTATGCTTCATCGGTGTTATTTCTATGCTATGATACTGACTTATATGTATAGTAGACTAGTTTTCACTTGTAGACTAGTCATGAATGAGATTCTAATCATCAATAGAGGAAATGACTAAGCGATAGCTAAGATGGTTTAGTTGGTTCATGTGGTGGATCCACTGAAGGGAAAGGAGGAGACTCTAATCAAACTTTGTTCGATTGGAGATTGTAATATCATTGTAAGATAAGTCTCAATCAAGTGAGATATTCTCATGGTGGATACCCCTTATTTAGTGGAAGTAAGTAGATGAACCAATCAATTGTGGACTATGTTAGAAGCCCCATCATGAATTTCATAGAAGATAGGCATATCACAATATATTATTTTTCAAAAGAACTAAGCATATCTTAGTGACCACGAAGATATTTTGAAACACTTTTTTGAGGCCCATTAAATTAATGCAGCCTAGATTTTTTGTGATATGGTCGATGGCCACTTTGTCGAGAATTTAATTGTGTGATTTGACATGTGAGCTTTTGTGGCAACAAATTGTGATTGTATCCACTTCATTATAGTTTATAAGTGACATGGCCTAAACACTATTAATTTGTGATAGCATCATCAAGGCCACATGGATATATTTTATATATATTGAAATTAAGATTAACGGTTAAGGGTGGTAATCAAATAAATAAGATCACATGATATTATAATTTGTGATCCTTGAGTCTATTGGTGATTTTATATCCAAAAGCACTTTTTGGTTTCGTAGAGAACTACAATAGCTCTGATTTTAGTTGTTCAGTAGGCGTGTGAGGCTATATGTAGGAATCACATAGAGTGGATGGGGGCATATTACAGGTCAACACTTAGGGTGTTAGAACTTAATAGTAGGGTCTATTTACTTTCGAGCAATTCAGGTGGAGTTACCTATTCGGGGTCATAACCCAAATGTCCCAGGATCATAACTTGGAGTGTGCTTGGGACAATTCAAAATTAACTCAACAACCCATCCATATGAATTTGATAAGATTATTTATAGATGAAGGCACCATGTTTTTTCGAATTAATGTGATCTACATATTGATGTGTTTGTTGAGTGTAGGGCTTAGACGGTTTGTATTAACGCAATTAAGCTAATTAAAATAAAAAAATCACATATTTTTGAGTAATACAAAAGCATATGATATTTAATACCGAATAGGTTATTGTCCAACGATAAAGATGATGGCATAAAAAATACTCCCTAACCATCCACCAAAATACAATTCCTAAGATATACCAATAAAAACAGATGAAATTAAGATTATGCCCCCAAAAAAATTGGTAAAATAAATATCCCTCATAACTTACACTATTCTATTCATATATTCTCTTACTGAAAAAAAGACATCATAGTGTAAGCCAATAACCCTAAACCCTAAACCCCGGATGGCAAATGTTGGATTCTGGGTGCCATCGCTTACCAAAAGGAAGATTTGAGAAGGCCTGCGCATTGTGGCGATGGTCAGTTGGATGAAGAATTGGGAATGAAGAAGGTCCATCGTCAGCAGCATAGGAAGCCACACCTCAAGCACGGTTTGTTTTTTTCGCAGTAGGAAGCCACACTGAGTGCAACAAGAAATATATGCGCCTGCAACAATCTACGAATCTTCCCTGCCATTATGCAGGAAGCAGCTGAAACCAATTCCGCTATGGCGTCTTTATAACCGGAAAAGAATTAGCAATCAGACTTCAAACCCTAGATCATATACATGACATAACAAAAACAAGAATTAAAAAGAAATGTTCCGTGGTACATACCTGAGCTGATCTGGAATGAAACAAAGTGTTGGTGTTAAGCCACACTCGGACCGAAGATGGACTGGTCCAAGAGGGGCCAGTAGCTCAGTGGTAGAACACTCCAGCAGCGTATAGAAGGTCCTAGGTTAGAGTCCTAGCTGGTCCATGTCTCAACATGGTATCAGAGCTAGGCCCAGGTTAGGAGCCCCAAGCACACGAGAGGTGTGGCTTAAGGGGGGGTGTTGGTGTTAAGCCACACTCGGATCGAAGATGGACTGGTCCAAGAGGGGCCAGTAGCTCAGTGGTAGAGCACTCCAGCAGCATATGGAAGGTCCTAGGTTCGAGTCCTAGCTGGTCCATGTCTCAACATGGTATCATAGCCAAGCCCAGGCTAGGAGCCCCAAGCACACGAGAGGTGTGGCTTAAGGGGGGGTGTTGGTGTTGAGCAACACTCGGACTGAAGATGGACTGGTCCAAGAGGGCCCTGTAGCTCAATGGTAGAGCACTCCAGCAGCATATGGATGGTCCTAGGTTCGAATCCTAACTGGTCCATGTCTCAACACAAAGCAAGCCTAGAGCTGAGAGACCACTTCCTTCTTTACAGTGGTAGATGGACTTATATAGCAGTTCAGTTGGAATATTCTCTTACAGTGCGGTTTTTGGCTGCTACAGATTCAATTTATGCCTGCAACTTCTTGGCCACGCGGGGGTTTCTTACCATCTCACTAATGTGCCATTTTAAGGTATGGAACCTGTGAGGCCTTAGGAATCTCTCCACACTCCAAAATGTTCCAATTTAGAGCTTTTTGTTGCGGTGACTAAGCATGCTACCTGGAAGTGCAACCTTAATGACGAATGGGCCCTTGCACAAGAATCACTCGTCGAGGATCAAAAGTAGAGCAATATTACAAGAAGCAAAATTGTCACCAAAACACCTTAATTTCGGTGCTGATGTATCACCTAGAAGATCAAAAGAAAAACCGATCGCCGCATAAGCCAGCTTCGTCTCAGCGTAAATCCGATATTTTACCAAAGGGTGATGCTAATGCCAAAGCGAAGAGATTCCAGATGGAAATCGGAGTAGACAAGACAAAAAAAAACATAACCAGAGATGAAGCTGTCGACACTTGCCGTGATTCGATCGCATAACCGGATTCACGTTTTCCACTATAAGATTCCAAATGTGCAAATCTGCAACGTTTAACGACAAATGCCATAACACTTGGCTCCTTTACTGCATGCATATCTTTCCCAAACACAACTCCGCCAAATTTACTGCCAAAATAGAGATTATTAGATAGTTCGGAGATTTCATCCAGAAATCCGTAACAATTTACTTTCTCAACTATGTAACAATTTCCCTTCTCAACTATTAGTCCATGCCCTTAATAGGATTAGGTCATCTCCCTTATCTATACTGTAATCTATTGTAGATATTTTCATAATTTACCCACTGGATATCTAAATTGCAAGGCCTCGCTTTATAAAAGTTCAAAACTACTTCAAGTCAAATACAAGAAGTTAGAATTGGGTATTGGAATAACAGCAAGGCCAAAAACAATGGCGGTGGAAACGAAGAACTACGGAGATTTAGCAGGGAAGGTGGTGTTGATAACAGGGGCATCTTCTGGACTAGGCAGAGAATTCGCAGTGGCCATGGCAAAGAAGGGATGCAGTGTTGTTGTCACAGCTCGCAGGTTGGACCTCCTTGATTCTCTGTGTAATCAAATCAATTCTTCTTCATCTTCTTCTAAGGTTGTGATGGTGCAGCTGGATGTCAGCTCTTCAGAGGCACTCATCGATCTCGCTGTTGCAAAAGCCTGGCATGCCTTTGGTTCCATTGACATTCTCGTTAATAACGCTGGTTACAGAGGTACACATTGGATTGGCATTCCTTTACATATTCATTTGCTCGCATGGAATAATTGTATATAAGCTTTTTTAGGACACAATTTTGACGGTTTTATAGGTGTACTATTTGTAAACCATCAATTGATGTATCAGACGCATATAATAATAAAAAATTACTACCGTGGTGCAAAGAATAGCAGCCCGATCCTACCCAATACGTCTGCAGTGAATTCCCACTCCATTTTATGCATTTCTCATGCACCAATGCTGTTCCATCAAGAAACTGTGTGATGAAGCGTTGCATATAGTACCCATGTCAGTACTCCTGGTTCAGGTGGGTTGGCATAAAGCATTGCATATAGCACCCATGTCAGTACTCCTGATTCAGGTGGATTGGCAAGGTTCGGTTGACTCCTATTCTTGGTCATGAGGTCAAAACCTAGGCATACAAATAAAATATATACCAAATCGGTGTCTGGATTGCCCTAAGAAACAACTTTTTCCCTTTTCTGAACCTTTTATTGACTAAATCTTTGTAATCATATGTTTAATTGACTAAATATCATAGTTTCATGGAGTTTCCTAATGGGGGGATGCGGGGATGGGTTTCCGGGATGGGGGGACAGCAGGAACGGAGCTCTATAGTATCCGCCGCCCCTCTCCATATATATATATATATATATGGGATAAGATAACCCAAATAGATCTTATATAGGGAGGGGGGGGGCCTAAGTTTGGGCAAGGTGGGGGACGGTGGGGGAGAGGTGCAAATACATATAGTACTTGAACATTAGTTACAAAAAGATGTATAAGGAATAAGTATAACATTTAAGTTTTAACTTTGTAACAATGAAGTTTCAAGTTTGAACTATTTAATCAATGAACATTGAACATTGAAAATGAAAATGAAAATATCGAATTCAGAATTTTCAAATTTTCATAATGATGATTCATGATTACAATCAAGTATCAACAATGTTCAAAAACAAAATACTAAATACTAATGAGTCAATGGCTAATCATCCCCAAAGTTCAGGGCAAACTCCTCATTACCAAAACTTCTGGACTCCACATGCTCAAGCTCCTCCAAACCAATACCAACCAGCTCGGTCTATGTAGCATCATCATCAATCTATGTTGGCTCCTCCGGCTCTACATCCCATCTGGCTATTGGACTCTCCTTGTACGTAAGTGTGTTGCGGTCAATGAGATGCACGATACATTGACCGCAAGACACTATGTACAACCACAAGCTTCTCTACGCTCCTAGAGGTAACCCTGTTCCTCTTAATGGAGTGGATGAAGCTATAAGTAGACCAATTCCTCTCAGCAACATAAGAACTAGAAACCTAGGTTAGGATAGAGGACTCACAAACCAAAATATTTTTTAAATTTAAAAAAAATGCTTTTTTGATGTCCACCAGCGTGAGGGACACCTGCAAGTTTCCTGGGGGGTCAAGGGATGTCTAGGCGTCCCCTAGACGTCCTAGGGACATCCCAGAGTCCCCCAGATGCCCCCTTTTTGAAGGGACGTCCCCTCTTAGAAGGAAACGTCTCAGGGATGGTGACGGTTCCGGGCAGCAGTGGAGGTGTGGCAGGGGGATGTGCCCCTGACGTCCCCACGTCCCGGGGATGTCCCCATCCCAGAAACATGGGGATTTTGGATGGGCGGGGGATGCGTCCCTATGGAACACTACTAAATATCTGTAATCAGATGAAATACTGTAATCAGATGTTTAATTGACTAAATACCTATAATCAGATGTTTAATTGACTAAATAACTGTAATCAGATGTTTAAACTTACTTTTGTTCATGATGTCAAAACTTAGGGGTATGAAATTTGAACAATATATAAGGTAAGCGGATAAAACAAACACCAAATTGGAATATAACTCCGCTGTGCCCTAAGAAATAACCTTTACCTTTTTAATCTTTTACTGACCCAATATCAGTTATCAGTTTTTTTTTAAATTTAACAATTTGGATTATGTTTTTTGGGTTATATTTGGTAGGTAGTGTGAAATCGCCTTTGCATTATGAAGAGGAAGAGTGGAACACTGTGATAAACACCAACCTGAGGGGTGCTTGGCTTGTTTCCAAGGCCATTGGCAATCGCATTCGAGATGCAGGAAAAAAGGGCTCCATCATAAATATCTCATCCACTGCCAGTGTTAATCGGGGCGACCTTCCAGGGTCCATCATCTATACCATCTCAAAGGCTGGACTCAACCGGCTCACCACGGTAACATGTAAAGGTTCTCTTTTTGAATTGGCTGTGTTTTAATTATTAATGTCCTCTCTTTCTTTATCAGTACTGGAAAAATTGGGTTTTAGACCACTTTTTGTTAGGCTTATATATCCACTCTACAACTCACTAGCATTCAACAGATGTAAATTACTTTGAGTTTACAATATCAGTAGATAAATTAATGACCAAGTAGGTCAATTGGTCAACCCCTTTCTCACACGCATATGGGGTTTTTTGATTTAAGGATAAAATTCTGAATTTTCAGTGTTTTTTTAGCATCTATTGGTATTAGTGCATGAATAATCGACCTTCTTCGGCTTAGTGCCAAGGACTGAGAGATCTCTATTCCACGAAATTTACCTGGGACTCGCATTGGTGCGGATGATAATAAAGTGCATTGTCACCCATTGCACTTTAATTTGGTTGAAGATGAATCTGAGTTTTTCTATGGTGACACCCTGTATCAACCGCTACACTACAGATCCATCTGACTGAGAGGGTTTTTGGCCATGGAACTGGAATACACGGGATGCAATAAACAGTCTGCGAGAGTACCCTAGAAAGGGATAGCTTATTAAGCCAAAATAAATCTTGTTTTTTGTGATATATTAGAGAGTTGAATTGAAGAGAGGGAGGATGTTCTGTTTTTGTTAGATCTTTTCTTGTGGTATGTTGTAATGAATTTTTGTAGGTCAGTACGTTCCTAAGGCTATTTTTCTTAAGCGAATGTCCATGAAATGATTCATGTTGTTGAGTAGAAAAAGACTTGAGGACTTTGGCAGATGCAGATTGAAAAGTAGAAGCAACCTGTTGGGTGATGTTTTTTGTTGATATGGTGTTGTTTTTATATTTGTTTCTTTGAACTAAGGCTAAACTGATCATATGCATGATTGATGCTTGCATTGCAGGTCATGGCACTGGAGCTTGGCAGATACGGTATCCGAGTGAATGCCATTGCTGCAGGAATGTTCAAGTCTGAGATAACAAAAGGTCTTTTTGAGAAAGATTGGCCTCACAAGGTTGCAGAAAAGATTGTTCCTGCACAGAGATATGGAAGTACAGATCCTGACTTGACAAGTCTCTTGCTTTTGCTTGCTAGCAACTCATCTTCTTATGTTACTGGAAATATTTTTATTGTTGATGGGGGTCAGTCCATACCTGGCTTTCCTTTATGGTCATCACTCTGACGTAGGACTCATGCCATGTCCAAATTGCCATTACCCTTATTCAATTAGAAAAACTATTTGTATAGCTGTTTGTGTTAGGCAAGTACCTCACTTTCACCAGACATTTATTCTTAGGCTATCGATCCATCATTCACTATAAAATTACAGTTTTTAATAAGTATTTTGTAAAAATTAGCTTACAAGCATCTGTATTTCTTCCTCTCAAGATTATTTTTTTATTGATCAGAAGCACAGACATACAAATGTGGGTATGCAAGAGTAGCATTTTCATATGGTATCTCTTGCAAAAGATTTTATCATTTCATTCATATTGAATTAGTAGCTCTTATGAGGCATATTTTCCCACTATGTGCTTCCTAAGTTGTTTTCCCGGACAAAGGCCATTCAAGTAATGAAGTGTGTAGGATAAGTTTTTCCCAAGTATTGCAAATGGAAATGACCCTGAAGCACAGCACATGCTGTGTTTCATGGTTAATTTATTTTTAACCAGCATTGAATCCCAAGTTGCAACAAAGTGAAAAGCTAAATACCGATTTAAGGAAAGTTTTTTTTTTAAATTGGAAGTTAAAAAAAAAAAAATTGTAAAACAATGTTTGAATATTATCCAATACACATTTTAACATCTATACATTAATGATTCTGCCTTTTGATCTGTTTGATATATGTGTCCACCATGACATTAAAACACAAACAATAAACTAAAAAATTGAAACTCGGAAGTTCAAACATAAGATTATTATGAAACTTATCAAATGATTCAAATCAGACGTATTATATCACAGAAATTCTATCATATTATCATTGATTTATATACTTACTGTTACATTTAAATCAAAATATTTATTAAATGGGAATATGTTATTTCATGCAAATTGCAGTGATACTTTGAAAATGAACTCAAATTGTAACACTCAAGAGTACAATGCAGTGTGAATAGTAATATCCATTAAGGTTTTTAACAAAATCTATGTTTAAAATGATTCGATTGAACATTTCATTTTTTTCTTAATTAATTTTCTGTGGGATGCATACAAACTATAGAAAATGCACCCAATGAAGGTATGAGTATATTATGTTGCTTTGGGTGCAGGTATGTGTTGATGTATTAAAATGTCTGATTGATTGCACTCACATTTCAAACACAACAATGAGATCTCTATAGAGACAAGTTCTACGTTCTATCCTAGTGCTAATCCACCCAAATTAAATGCACAAGGGAAAAAGTTGGAGGGGTGGAGAGTTAGTGAAATGCAGAAAAAAATGGTGATGCACGAAAATAAGAAGTGGACTTGATTCTCTATCTTGATGAGCACGAAGCTAAGTAATATGCAGGAAGAGAAATGAACATAACTTAAAGAAAATGAATACAAAGGGCAAGATGCAACACTAAGTCAGAACAACAAGAGAACAACCAAGGTACAGAGAAATGAGAGTCAAGATAGTTCTTATTACTTGCAAGAAATATGCACAATTACATTACACTTCAAAAGAGGGTTCAGGGTTCTTTTACATAATAGAGAGCAAAGGCGAAATACTATTTCACAAGTAGTCTTGGGTTAAAGTCCAAAGAATCAACTCCATTTTTTTCAATACTTTAAAATATATAGAGGAAGAAGTGAGAGAAGAATTAAAATCTTCATGGTTGATAAATACGAGTAAACGAAAATCACTCTTTGTGGACCTCCTTTTGTTGTAGCTTTGTGCAATCATCATCACTTACGTTGTGGCTACTTGTACTAGTACCTCAGCTAGTTCAGTATGCCATGTTCAAAGCCCATGCTATTTTTTTGAGCCTTGTCTACTGTTTTAGATTTTCCCTGTTATCCTAGAACTTCGGGGTCCCACATATTTCATATTACGCCATCTCCTAGGCTAGAATTTTGGATTTAGTAAGTTTAACGTTTTTAAAGTCTAAATATGTCATCCGAGAGGCAAATCTACATTTTGGAAAGGCATACAATGATTTTTCGTTGATGTCATTTTTTCATCATTTTTTTGGTGCGATTGATCGTTGGGACCAAAGAGACCAATTAATTTGTAAAAATGATGAATAATAATTTTGAAATGAACATATTATTTTATCACTGGCTTAAAATTCTCTGAAGGCACGAACCAAAATTAATATAAATCATTAATTTGAAGCGAATGAGATGTTGGAAGATGTGTGGCTCATTAATGTCAAACCCAACATCATTTTTCACATGGCTTGGCGGCTTTTCTCCATTAATGTGGCAAGTTAATGCCGCCCTATGTGTCACCAACAAACATTTATCCCTGTCTTTTCGCGTACCTCCTCCCTCAAATGGCCATGAAACCTACTCAAAAGTTCTCAACCATGTTGTATTTCATAGAAGATTTTATATTTGCAAAATGGAGGGATGAAATGTTATGCATGTGTTGCTTGTAACTGAACCCACAATTGTGTTATTTTTATTTTCATGTGATTGTTATTATTATTGTCTTTCATATTCATGGTTTTTTTTGTGCGCCTTCACATTTGAGTAAACGTTTAGTGGTATGTTAATAGAGTGATGAAACATCATACCAACAAAAATCTCTCACTGTGTTTTTGCATACCTCCTCCCCTCAAACAACCATGGAACCTACCCGAAAGTTCTCATGCATGCAACGTTTCACAAAAAAATTTGCATCGATAGAATGGAATGATGAAAATTATTGTTATTATGTTTCTATGTTCATAGTTTTTTTTAAGTATCTTCACATCTGACCAAACATTTGGTGGTATGTTAATGGAGTGATGAAACGATACACGTGTGTTGCCTATAATTAAGCCCACAGGTGTGTTTTTTTTCTTTTCACATGTCTGTTATTGTTATTGTGTCTTTTGGACTCATGGTGTTTTTTCATGCTTTCACATCTAATTCAACATAAACTAGTATTTTCATGGTATTTGTCAAAATATTCATTCACATCCCTGTAAATATTATTGGTTTTGTATCAATCCATATCATTTTTTGAATTCTATAGCCATGTTGGAAGACACTTGTGTTAATAATATGCAAGGAAGTGCCATGTTGAAAGATGGTAGTGTTCTTAATATGCAACGACCATTTTTTATGACTCTTGGTGGCCTTTTTACCATTAATGTGGCATGTAAACGCTATCATATGAGCCATCATCAACCTATTCACCGTGTTGGAGGGATGAAACGTTACCATAGTTGACCCCACAACATCAAGAAGTTTTCATTCATATTTGACTCTTAACTTTGTTGATATTTTAATGCAAGCCCTGGAGGTTTTTTGAATGCATGTTATTGTGTGTTTTATATCTATGTCATATTTCTATTTCCATGCACAACATAGATTGAAAAACTTAACATTTATTGGTATGTGGATCTAAGTCCTGAAGGTTTTCATTCACATACCAATAATTGTTATTGTCTTTGTATCAAAATTAAGGTTTTCATTCACATAATAACGAATTTAATTATTTTTGTATTAAACCAAATTGTTTTATGAATTCATATTGTTGTGTGCTTTATATCTATGAGGCATTAATATTTACCTAAATTAACGTTAGAGGGATGAAACGTTGCTTGTCCAGAACAACCTGCAAGCATTTAATGTGTTAATGAAAATTTATAGCTATGTGGATGGAAGTTTTATGGGTTTTCATTCACATATGAGTAAACATTAATGTTTTTTAATCAAAATTTATACTTTCATTCTCACTCCATTAAATGTTGACTGAGATGTATCAAACCAATTTTTTTTTTGAATTCTCTTTGTTGTATTATTGATACGTTTCTGCCAATTAATGTTGTGTTATTAATTCACATTTTCAAAATTACAAATATTTTGTCATCGCTATTATTAATCAATTATTGAACAATTTATACCATGTGGATGGAACCCTAAAAGTTATTGATATGTCCCTGTGAATAATTGTTGATATGTTATTCATCTACATTTCAAAATTAAAAATATTATTTGCCATAAGTGTTTTTGATATGTTTTCCATTCAGTTTTTGTGTTATTTATATCTTCGACACATTTCTATATATATGCCTCCAACTTTCTATGGCTTCTGCAAGCATCCACTATGCATTTCCACAATGCTTGTTTGGATGAACAAAGATTTGAACTTGAGATAGAATACTGAACATTTACTGCTATACACACAATTATATGTTTGGATGGAAATAGATTTGAACTTGGGATGGAAGACTGAACATTTATTGCTATGTGGATGGAAGCTCTAAAGGTTTCATTCACATACTAGTAAATGTTATTGTCTATGTATCAAAATGTTAATGTTATTGTGTTTGTATAGAATATAGACTTAAACCATTTGATTTAAAATTTTGACTAATGATAATTTTCAAACAAACACTACATATTTATTGGCTTAAAATTTTGTGAAGGCATGACACAAAATTAGTATGGGTCATTAATATAAAATAAATGACCATGTTGAAAGACCAGTGTATACGCAAGACTGAACATTTACTGGTATGTGGATGGAAGCCATGAATATTTTCATTCATATATCTATAAATGTTAACGTCTTTCTATCAAAAATAAAAATTTAATTAACATACTAGTAACTGAGTCATATGTATCAATCCAAATCCTACTATGAAATCATGTTATTGTATTACTGATATGTTGTGATATTCGTTCACATTTTCCATTATGTTGAGTTATTGATATGTTTCTGTGTTATTGATTGATATGTTTTTCATTTTATTGTCAATGTTGATAGGTTTTCCATTCTATTGTCAATTACTATATTCATGCATTCTTGTTTTGGATAGAAGTTGAAAAACTGTAAAAGGTGAATATTTTTGGGTTGTTCAATTTGTGTAATTTTTACATTGTGTTTTTTTACACTTGTTATGTTTGTGAATATTGTACTACGTTTATTTATTTTTACTTTGTGTTTCTTGACACATTATATGTTGTGAAATTTGGAATGCATGTATAATTATTATTTTTTAGGTTTTCAAAGTTTGTAATGCTCAATTTTGTATTGACTCTATTGTTTATTTGTGGTGTTGATGGTTGTTACATGTGGGTAATAATGACATATTGTGAAGCCAAGAGCGGAGAAGAACAATGGGAAATTAGCTTTTAGATGGAAGTTTTTTAAACTTTCGTTAAGCTTATAATCTATTTATAGGTTGAATGGTAGATAAAAAGTAAATTTAGTTACATTCATAATCAAACTAAATACTTGTACTTTCATTAAATTCATTAATACACTTCATTACATTAGATAAGAAACTAGATACATTTCATTACACTGGTTGTTGCGTAATGTCCGATAATGGAACATATTAATTATATAATTATAAAAAATAATAGATTTCTTTAAGTTAAAACAAAACTTACACCAACCAAAGTGGAAAATTGAGTTATGTATATTCCCCATATTTGAAGAAAGTAGAGTTGTTGTTGGTGCTTTACGAGCTATGTCTTTGGTGGGATTGCAACCATGTTAACAGAAATAGGAGGGTTAACATATGAACCAATTGGGAATAGAATGTTTACCATGTCATTCAATATTTAATGTTGTTCAGACCAAGGGTAGAATTCATTGTTTAAATGCCTTCGCCTCTCTAATTCTCTTTGAACTTTCTCGAATTCCTTATCCCTTCTATCATGCTCTTTCTTTTGCTCATTTTCTTGCCTTTGTTGTGTCTTCTCCTATTCCTTTTTTCATTTTGATTTCATTTATATTTTTTTGATATTCCCTTCTTTATTTTTCAACCAGAGTAAGAGCTTTCTTGTCATCAACTTTTTGTTTCTTCTTTGCCTTCAATTCTTCAATCTCCTTCTTGCAGGTCTCTTGTTCTATAAACACTTGTCGATAGTCATTTGATGTGAGAATTTGTGATTGTCGGCTAAGCTTAAGTGCATTATTTCTTGATTTCTTTGCAACCCTTTCCACTAACAATTTTTAAAATGTTGATATTGAAGTTTGTTGTTCATTAATTTTTGCTTGGCTACCATCTAGATATTGGATTAAATTTTCTACTATTTTCCCATCGACATCTAAATCAATCGTTTCATCTTGTATACTCTATGGTCCACCTAGTGCATAATAATGAATTATTTTTGGTGGGATAAAAGGCGACAATGATGGCATTGACATAGATACATATGCTTCTATTAATACACAACTGAGTCTAACATTTATTGATCCCTCCCTCTGTCATTCTAGTGGGCATACTTTTTTATGCAGACTTGAAACGTCTTGGTTGAAACTGCACGTTGCATCGATTTCATTGCAAAGGACATTCAATGCATCTTCATCTTCAACATCTTCAACATTTTATGCATTTTTTATTTTTAATCTTCAACACCTTATGTACTTTTTTTTTACGTTCTTTACCTTGGACAATATTATCTTGTTGCATTTCCTCCATCTTCTGTGTAGTAGCTTCAATGTCTTCCTCAAATAGCCTTGCTAACCTCACTATATTTTTAGCAACACTAACTTCATCCTATTCAACATGGAATGATGCACTTGGAATGATTTCATTTGTTACTACCTCAGGGTTTAGGGGCCAAACACCTATCCTTCAAAATCTAGATATTATATTCTTAGGAGTTTGTGCCATCTTAAATGTTTTGTTATCCAAAGTGGTAAATCCGTGCATATTTATCTCACAACCACAACATGTATTCATCCATGATATCTTCTCACTCTTAAAGTAGGTCTTAAATGGACCAAAAACACATCCAATGGATAGAATTTGTGTCTAGTATGTGTAGGCAATGTAAGCAAGTCCATCTCCAAAGCTCTAGTCTCTTCAATCATTAAAAGTGCAACATGGTTGTCATGCCCATAAAATATGATAATATGTTTCTTAGCAATCGAAACTCCTCTTGGTACATATTTCAATAATTGATGTAGCCAATTCATAAACAATTCTTTTGTCATCCATGCATGGGCTTGGGCATCCATACATGCGCCTGGTTTACAGCTTGAAATGAAATTCTGTAATTGACTTTTTGATTTGAAGAGGTATAACCTCAGGATACTTTGTCCAAATGCATTCACACATGCTAAAATAATGATCCATTTTATACTCTTCAACATTATATGTGGCACACTCCTTGCTTTTTTTGGTAATGACTCGCATGCCATAATTCCTTCCAACTTGCACCCATGCTCATCACAATTCCATATTTTGTGTGGCCCAAAATTATTTTTGGCATACAAATTTCTCAAGATATCATTAAAAATTGTCACTGTGGGCAACCTTAGTATGACAACCCTATCTCTATTCAGTCCTTCTGTTGTTCTCATAGACAAATTGGGGTGGCTATTTTTTAATACTTTCTACAATGACTTCCTAGGGACCCCATTATTGAAAGGGTTAACCTTGATTTCACATATGTAGACAACATGTACCGTCAAATGTGATATGTCCAACCCATGCCCCATTGCGACTAAGTCTTTACACCACTGCACTATCTCAATTTATTTTGTAGTTGATAAAATAGTCGATGCCCCCCTCTTGTTAGTAGTTGTAATTATTTTTAGGTAATTGGATGAAGTACTAGGTTTCATGCCCCACTTTACTACCATGACATTAGATTCAAGATCACATTGATGAAAATATCATATCTATGGGTACATTTGTTGAAGAGGCTAAGCCACAATTAAGTGATAATGCAAAGCTCAAAATGCATAGAAATCATTTTCCAAATCATGAGGAAAATAACAAGGATAATTTTGAAGTTCGTTATGCACACAATTTTCATCCTCCTCATCCTACATATGGACATCCACTTGATAGTATTATTGGTACTATTACAAGCAAATAAACAACATGTCTTATGATAACATTTGATGATAGTGAAGTTGTTAATGATAATTCAAATAAAAATGCACTTTTTATTCAAGCATATGTCAACAAATAATCCATCCATAGTGTCATGATGGAAAATGGATCAAGTGAAAATGTGTGCACCATGATATTCCTTCATTATTTTGGTTATACAGGAAACAAGATTTACATGACACTTCTAGATTTGTCAAAGCATACACAAAATACTCTTGGACATATAGTACTTGTTTTAAAAGTGGGTCCTCTCATAGTACCTACTCCATTTCTAGTTCTACCAAGCACATGGGTCTTTGATATGTTATTAGAACACCCTTGGATACAATAAACCAAACTAGTACCCTTTACAATGTATAAATATCTCAAATACATTCATGATATTCAAGTGGTCAAAATTCAAAGAATCTAATATGAACATAGTTTGGAAAAAATAATATTTACTTCTTCTATGAAACAATTACCTGGTACAATTATTGAGCAATGTAGTAATGAATTAGTTTTAGAAATTATTCAAGAACTTTTTCCAAATCATTTTATAGTTTTTAATGAGCATGAGCATATTACATAATTAGTTTCTCCATCTTCTTATGAGCATGATATAGTTACACATGGGCATATTCAGTTGGTTTCACAAAGCTTGGTACATCCTCCTACACAGAAAGTGACACATACAAAGATGCCTTCATCTCTTAAGGACAAAAAATTATTCAAAGAGCTTCTCCACAAGTATAGGTTATTACATCTTCTTTTCCTACACATGAAGATACAAATTTACATAAGCATATGGGCAGTGATTTAGAAGGATATTACATCATATGGATCATATTCAAATTTAGAGGCATTTGTAGTTGACACTTCTTCATCCATAATTCACTCCTTCATATCATGCTATGGGTTATACATACATACCCATCACTGATAGCATTGGTTAGCTACTTGTATTTTATTTGTACATAGCTTCTTTCCTTTCATTCTCATTGCTACTTATTGTATACCCTATCCAACCATTCTTCTAACCCCTTGGATTTATTTCTCACTTTGGGTACTTACCCTCTTAATTTTCAAACCAATTCAAACAATCTAAAACATTTCTCTCTACGATACACCACTTGATTACTATTGCATATCTTACAATCTATGGCAATTACATGATCTCATATTGTTACTTTTTACATGAGCACATTTAGCCTCTTCCCCATTGAGGAGCATGTACATTCCTATATATCTCGATCATTCATTCTACATTACTATGACTCAAAATTAAAAATACATTGGGGGAAAATTACTTGCGTTCCTTCTTATATGTTATATTTTTTTCACCTTTGTTAAGTATTTTTATAATCTTTCTCACTTCCTCTATTTTCAAAGCTTTGATTCTTAGTGTTTTTTTTTTCCAAATCTTTTTTAACATTCAAATATTGTTAAAAATTCTTAATAAAAATAAAATACATATAATGAAAAAAATAAAAAATAAAACATCAAAATATTTTTAAAAAATTAAAATCAGGGCCTAAAGCATTTTTATAAGTTATTAGCTTACTTCTTTTCATATGTTGTTTATTATATGTTCAATAGATAACATATCTCATATTTTAATGCACACTATTTTAAACAAGGTACTTGAGTGTGATATAGGGTATACTTCCACATGATTATTTCATGTTGGGCTTCCCTTATTTCCCTAACAACCTTGCTAACTTTGGGTCATCTCATCATTCTTCGTGAACACTTTTACAGGTTGTGTTTATCCACAATCTCTCTACCATGTTGAGCTATATATCATACAAATGTCTTGATAAATCACTCATATTTTTTGAACATATTACATGGAATATGCTTCTTGCTAACATTCACATTCATACATATGATGGAGCTATAATAGATTTATTTGATACAGGTTTTGCTTTGCATTTTTATTTTACTACATGATATATTATACTTATTTGCTCATCTTGTGTGTGGCCCTTGACCTTGCATGTTCAAATTCTTATTTATATGGCATCACTATGCCATTTATGTATGGCCCTTGGTCTTTTGTGTTATACGACATATACATGTCCCTTATATGCGGCCTCTTAGGCCTTGTGTGCGACATATTATGCGAATTACATGACATTGTGTGATATTACTTCTAGTTTGTTACTTATTACTATTGTGCAATGAATCACATCAAGCATTCTATCTATTTACTATGGTTTCATTATTCATATCATGCACCACTTATATACTATATTATTACTTTAGTACTATGATGTATATCATGCATATTTTGATTCTATGTTTTAATGATATATTTTTATAACACATGTTTCATACGAAAATACAATGTTATATCTAGTACTATGATGCAATCATTTTTAAATATTCAAAAGTTCTATATCTTTCATTTTTTTTTTTGAGATAAGTGACTTGTAGGCCACACTCTCATCTCAAACGAGGGGCATCTCAATTGACTTAATTAGAACATTCAAGTTTCATGAGAAAAAGTCTAAATTTATGGCAATCTACAATTTTAAAGTGGCAATATAATTCAACTTTTCAGATTATGAGGGCATGTGGCATACATGTACTCTCATCACTCTAGTTACAAATTACAAGTTTCAAACAATTTTAAAAGTTACAATTTGCAAAGTTTCAAAATATTTCAAAATTCAAAAGTTTTGAAGTGCAAAGTTTCAAATATAGTTTCAAATAACATTTTGATACAATACAAATAAAGGAGGCATGATATTCATTCATGTCCATGTTGTTATTGTGGCATCTTCAAAATTTTAAAGTTTCAAAGTTTTAAATAGAATATAGATCTGTCTATAGTGGTGTGATTCATCTCAATTGGAAGTTGGCCATGCTAGAGTTTAGTGACACTCAATGTCTATGATTGTATTTTTTTAATATGTAGTGGGCCACATAGTTGGTGGTTCCACCCCTTCAAATATTTTATAGAGTACTCTATACACTAAAATGTGAGTTGGAACATACAATCTTTCCAACTCAATAGCATTCAATGGTTTCTAAATTGAGATTTGATCAGTTTCAATTATCTAAAGTTGAACACCTCTCCAAATGTCCCAACAAGGAGGCATGCACTTTTTCATCTCCAAAGTTACAGTGCAATTTTCTATCTTTACTCTATTTTCAAGTTATAAATAAAAAAATCCAAATTTTCAATTTTCAGTATGAACTAATATTATTTTTAATGGCATTGTTGAAGTTTCTTACATTAAAACATCTTAAACAATCAACCTTGACATCCAAATACAAAGTGTGTATACATACTCAGGTTCACATCTACTTTATTCTAGTAATTTTACCTTGTGCATCATTAAAATAAAGTGAGGGAAAATGTAGACACATAAAATTAATTATTAATTCTTGAATATATTTATTCTTGGCATCCTTACCCTTACTTGGTTTATCCGCTATTTCGCTAGCTCACAATCTATAAAAGAGCCTTCACTATCATGTAAATATTGAAACATCATACAAACCTCCATAATTCAATTGCATTCATCCTTATCTAGTCCACAGTTGAAACATCATACAAACATCCATACTTCAACTGCATTCATCCTTATTTAGTCTACAGGCTCATGTCAACCCTATCCCACTAGTGTCTGATCTTCTAGGACAAGTCTACACTATTCAAATAAGACCAAAATGTAACCTTATCCCCTAGTGGTGCCTTATCTCTCGTGCTCCAACAGACATTTTTTTGAATTGAGACATTACATAACAGCTCTCCCATACATCTTGTCAAGTTGATTAGCAAATTTATTCTAAATATTCTCCTATAAGCACATCAAAGTTACTCATTATATTCCCACTAAATTTCTCAGTATTTCTTCGTATTTCAAGTCTGCAACATTTTAACAATTCATAGCCAAGTCTGAATATTATTTATTGTAGGTCAAGGCCATCTATTGTCAAGTATTTCAATCAATCATCTAGCTAAAGTCATTTTAGTTGCATAATAACGATCACACAATCACTCTAGGAGGGAGAACTATATCGACCTAAGGCCCATTTGGGTTATGTAGGCAATGCTCAGTCATAAGGAGTTTCTGAGGCCAACTCATCTATTCTTATTAATCCATTTCTATACTCTTTTATTATTTAATAACCATCTATTGCACATGCATGACTAGGGTTTGATATTTTTAAATATTTTGCGTGACACTGTGGCACACAAGGCTCAATGATCAACTTTCAAAAATTATCTCACAAGCGCAAATCCATTAATTAGGAATACAATCAACCAAGCGTATATGTACTAGCTAGACAACACTGCACTATGCCTGTTGGGAGAAAAGTAAACCGGAAGCACACAATTGATTACCAAACCAAGCAACTTAATATGCGGAAATAAACCAGATTCACAAAGTAACTAGAATTCAGAATAACACATGATATGAGAGACAATACACAACTTGTATTAACACTCTATACAGAAAAGAATACAATAAAGAAGATGCCACTTCTTCTCCACCACCTTACAGAGGTTTCCCACACCTCAAGTGAACAGTAATTCTCCTCCCCAAAGCTCTCCCTCTCAGGTCCCAACACCCAACTCAAAATACAGAGTTGGTGTTCACCTCCTGTGCTCCACGCACACCACAAGTGCTACACGCACTCCACAAGCACTCCACGTGCTCCACAAGTACTCAAGGTACTTCAAGTAGATCTCCCATGAACCTGCAATAACCTGCACTTCAACAGACCATACTTATGGAAGGAACTCCCTTGCCTTCCTCTCTGCTCTATCCGAGTACACACCTGTACTCCAAGTAGATCCTGCCTGATACTGCTCTCTGTTGTGTTGCTGTCTATATGATCCTGCACACCTGCAAATCAAACACGGTTCTGCTCACCTGTGAACCTTGACCTTGCACACACATACACCTGCAGATCAACGATCTTACTTACCATGTAGATCACTCTACACCCTGAAGAACCCTTGTCCTTGCCTCACCAAGTCCTTATGATTCTCCAACCAGTACCAAGCTTGGCACTGATAGGGAACTAGGAGGAGCACCCTTACTCACTTCACACACAGAAGGAGCAAACTTTGCTCAACTCAAACTAGAACACTTTTCCAATACAACCATGAGTCTATTATATAGATCTCATCCAAACAATAATTAGACATCTAATTACCATAATTAGATCCGCAGCTCTCAGTCTAAAAATAGATCTCTTCATGCAAACACATGGTTCGTTAGCTAACTGCCCGTAACAAGCGCAGTCTGAACCACACAGGCGACCGACGTCGGTCCCTGTCCGCCTGGGGGTCACCGACGCCGGCCGATCCATGACCGACGTCGGTTGCCTTCCTGTCTTACCCTGCCGACGCCGGTTGGCCAGACCAACGCCAAACACTTCTGACACTTCTGCAACTCTCCTGCAACCTCCTCCATGCCTGCATCAGTGAAGCTTTTAGCTCCACAACCTAACAATGCCCCTGTTCACCTCTTGTGGACTTGTCCTAGTAGACTACACATTATTGTTTTCTGGCGGTACTATGTTTACAGGTCTTTTCATATATTTGACACTTACATAAAGTCTACACAATTAGATCTATTATTGTTTTGAAGGACACTCTAACCCTAGCTTAATTTACTATTTTTCCAAGTTTTCAAATTCTGTAAATTATGTAGTTTACTATATTTGAATGTATTTTAATATCAGATTAGTAAATATCAACATTTCAATTTCATTATGTTAATTCTAATATATTTAAGTACATCTTAAATTAAAATTAAACAATAAAGAAGAAAGAGAAAACTGAAAGCACATATAAAGTTGCCAGTAAGACCTTAATTCAAATTGATAGACCATATGTAAAAAATGACACTAAAATAATTATAAGAAGCAAGCTTGTACCAAAATTAGATGTCCACAAATTCTTGAACAACCTAGAAGGGGTGTTTATATCTATTATGTATGAAGAAGATAATTTTGAGAAAAATAGACAACTGTGCGATGCAACCACATGAATATTCACCTATCCTTTTTCTGTTAAAAAATATAACTAAACCTTATTGATAAGTCTTAGCCCAAAAATATAACACTATGAAGTGTGCTTAGACTTGAATTCCTCTTGGTAAATTTTGCCTCCCCCTTCTTTTTGAAATGCATCTAGGGATTTTGTATATATAATCTTTTCAAATTGAACATATTGGCATACATATCGACCATATAAAAGGAAAAAATCAACATATACAGATCTAAACACCAAAAGGATGCAAAGAAGCGCAAAATAAATGATAAAAATACAAAGGATGATTTCAACGGTTCATTGAATATGTGCTAGACACATTCAACAATTATAGATGAACTATTGAGTTCAGGGGGGGGGGAAAGTTGAAGACGAAGAAAGAAACACATAAAAACTTTGCAGACACAAAACAAACAAAACAAAAAGAGAGAACAAAAGAAACAAAAGACCATGGGATCATATAGAGAAGAAAGATAAGATCGAAAACACACAAATAATTACAATAATAAACCTTATACTAAAATTAGGTGTCCATAATGTCTTGAACAACTTATAAGAGGCGTTTATGTCTATCATGTATGAAAAATATAATGTTGAGAAAAATAAGAATTCCTAACAAGGGTTAATTGCGAAGGACGAACCTTCAAAAATAGCTTAGTAACACGAAATAAGTACCAAGGCACACTTGATTTGGGATATAAACAAGCATTCCAAGTTCTATACATCCCCTCTACTACTTTATCAATTTTATGTTTTCTGTTGTAGGTAACCTAATTGGTGGTGAGATTTGAATCTAGGTCACTCAAAACAATTGCATACGCTCTCATTACTATACCACAACTAAAAAAACAACTTTATATCATTATTTGATTAACTAATTATATTGACATGATATATTATGAGGTTTTCGTTTTATTAAAAAATTTGTTGTGAAAGTGATATCTATTCATTTCTATTTAAAGTATTATTAATGATATTGTACTTATGAGCCTATCCAAAAAATCTTACACTTGCAAAAACCATAACAATCTACCTTATCAACTAATAGTCGATGCCCTTAATGGGATTAGGGCCTCTCCCTCATCTATACTGTAGGGAAAAGGTCCCAATCAATGTGCATGTTCCAATTGTTGAGCAGGGTTTTTGTTAACATGTATTCCATCGATGAAACATATTGGTGTGTATGAATATTAAAGTGCACCAGACGCTGAACATGTAGTATCTAATACTTGTTCAACATTTATTCTATAAAATTAAAAATAACCAATCACATCTTTATAAGTAAGACTCAAGTATTGATGCTCTAATGCACAACTATTGGTACTCCAAAGGTTAAGTTTTGGTCGTAAGTTTAAAAAATACATTTTATGACCTCTTGTGATAAAATCGATTATATCGTAAAATGTATAATATGTTAGACCTTGAAATCTTAATTATAAATAATTAAAACGACATATTAAAATGTCTAATTTTTTTGAAATCTAATATAATATTATAGCACCTTAATTCCCGATGCAAAATTAAAATATGCAGCCAGTGAGACCTTTCCCCTAATTTATTGTAGATATTCTCACAATATCTAAATTGCAAGTCCTTGCTCTATAAAAGTTCAAAACTACTTCAATTCAAATACAAGAAGTTAGAATTGGGTATTGGAATAACAGCAAGGCCAACAACAATGGCTGCGGAAACGAAGAAGTATGAAGATTTAACAGGGAAGGTGGCGTTGATAACAGGGGCATCTTCTGGACTAGGCAGAGAATTCGCAGTGGCCATGGCAAAGAAGGGATGCAATGTTGTTGTAACAGCTCGCAGGTTGAACCTCCTCGATTCTCTGTGTAATCAAATCAATTCGTCTTCATCTTCTTCTAAGGCTGTGATGGTGCAGCTGGATGTCAGCTCTTCAGAGGCACTCATTGATCTCGCCGTTGCAAAAGCCTGGCGTGCCTTTGGTTCCATTGACATTCTCGTTAATAACGCTGGTTACAGAGGTACACATTGGATTGGCATTCCTTTGCATATTCATTTGCTCGCATGGAATAATTGTATATAAGCTTTTTCAGCACAGAAATTCTAGGGTTTTATAGGTGTACTATTTGTAAGCCATCAATTGATTTATCAGAGATATATTAAAAAAAAATTACTACCAGGGTGCAAAGAATAGCAGCCCGATCCTACCAATACATCTGCAGTGAATTCCCCCGCTTCCTTCGCCCCCCATTTTATGCATTTCTCATGAACCAATACTGTTCCATCGAGAAACTCTGTGTGATGAAGCGTTGCATATGGTACCCATGTCAGTACTCCTGGTTCAGGTGGGTTGGCATAAAGCATTGCATATAGCACACATGTCATTTCTCCTGGTTCAGGTGGATTGGCAAGGTTCAGTTAACTCCTATTCTTGGTCATGAGGTCAAAACCTAGGGGTATAAATAAAACATATTGTTGTCTGGCTTGCCCTAAGAAACAATTTTGACCTTTTTCTGAACCTTTTTATTGACTATATATCTGTAATCAGATGTTTAATTGACTAAATATCTGTAATCAGACGTTTAAACTTACTTTTGTTCATGATGTCAAAACTTAAGGGTATGAAATTTGAACAATAATAAGGTATAATAAGGTAAGTGTATAAAATAAACACCAAATTGGAGTATATCTTGGCTGTGCCGTAAGAAACAACCTTTACCTTTCTAACCTTTTAGTTTTTACTGACCCAATATCAGTTATCAGATTTGAAAAAAAATTAACAATTTGGAGTGTATGTTTTTTGGGTTATATTTGGTAGGCAGTGTGAAATCGCCTTTGCATTATGAAGAGGAAGAGTGGAACACTGTGATAAACACCAACCTGAGGGGTGCTTGGTTTGTTTCCAAGGCCATTGGCAATCGCATGCGAGATGCAGGAAAAAAGGGCTCCATCATAAATATCTCATCCACTGCCAGTGTTAATCGGGGCAACCTTCCAGGGTCCATCATCTATACCATCTCAAAGGTTGGACTCAACCAGCTCACCAAGGTAACAACATGTAAAGGTTCTCTTATTGAATTGGCTGTGATTTAATTCTTATTTTCCTCTCTTTCTTTATCAGTACTGGAAAAATTGGGTTTTAGATCACTTTTTGTTTGTCTTTCATATCCACTCTGCAGCTCACTAGCATTCGGCAGATGTAAATTACTTTGAGTTTACAATACCAGTAGATAAATTAATGACCAAGTAGGTCAATTGGTCAACTCCTTTCTCACACGCATATGGGGCTTTTTGAAGGATGAAATTCTGCACGAATAATTGACCTTCTTCAGCTTAGTGCCAAGGACTCAGAGATCTCTATTCCACCAAATTTACCTGGGACTCACATTGGTGCGGAATGGTAAAGTGCATTGTCACCCATTGCACTAGTTGGTTGAAGATGAATCTGAGTTTTTCTATGGTGACACCCAGTATCAATCACTACACCACAGATCCATCTGACTGAGGGTTTTCAGCCATGGAACTGGAATGCATGGGATGCATAAACAGTCTGCGAGAGTACCCTAGAAAGGGATAGCTTATTAAGCCAAAATAAATCTAGGTTTTTGTGATATATTAGAGAGCTGTACTGAGGAGATGGAGGATGTTATGTTTTTGTTAGATCTTTTCTTGTGGTATGTTGTAATGAATTTTTGTAGGTCAGCACGTTCCTAATGCGATTTTTCTTAAGCTAATATCCATGAAAATGATTCATGTTGTTGAGTAGAAAAAGACTTGAGGACTTTGGCAGATGCAGATTGAAAAGTAGAAGCAACCTGTTGGGTGAATTTTTTTTGTTGATATGGTGATGTTTTGATAATTGCTTCTTTGAACTAAGGCTAAACTGATCATATGCATGATTGATGCTTGCATTGCAGGTCATGGCACTGGAGCTTGGCAGATACGGTATCCGAGTGAATGCCATTGCTGCAGGAATATTCAAGTCTGAGATAACAAAAGGTATTTTTGAGAAAGATTGGTCTCGCAAGGTTGTAGAAAAGATTGTCCCTGCACAGAGATTTGGAAGTACAGACCCTGACTTGACAAGTCTCTTGCTTTTGCTTGCTAGCAACTCATCTTCTTATGTTACTGGAAATATTTTTATTGTTGATGGGGGTCAGACCATACCTGGCTTTCCTTTATGGTCATCACTCTGACGTAGGACTCATGCCATGTCCAAATTGCCATTAGCCTTATTCAATTAGAAAAACTATTTGTATAGCTGTTTGTGTTAGGCAAGTACCTCACTTTCACCAGACATTTATTCTTAGGCTATCGATCCATCACTTACTATAAAATTACAGTTTTTAATAAGTATTTTGTAAAAATTAGCTTACAAGCATCTGTACTTCTTCCTCTCAAGATTATTTTTTTATTGATCAGAAGCACAGACATACAAATGTGGGTATGCAAGAGTAGCATTTTCATATGGTATCTCTTGCAAAAGCTTTTACTATTTCATTCATATTGAATTAGTAGCTCTTATGAAGCGTATATTTTCCCATTATGTACTTCCTAAGATTGTTTTCCCAAACAAAGGCCATTCAAGTAATGAAGTGTGTAGGATAAGTTTTTCCCAAGTATTGCAAATGGAAATGACCCTGAAGCACAGCACATGCTGTGTTTCATGGGTAATTTTGAATGCATTTCTACCGATATTCTCTTGGCTGAATCAGGAACCTTTCCGTTGGAGGCTTTGGCTTTAACTCGCTTGCTAAACTATTTACAGAAGGTTGAAAACATGGATAACCACCGCTGGCCCAAAATAGTTGTGAAGGAGGCCTTAAACCGTAGGAAAAAAACATGGATGACGCAAAATGACAAATGGTTGAGTAAATGGGACATCAACTTACATGAGTGTCCTAACACCAATGAAGAAATTAAAAATTGTCACAAAAAAATTCATGACTGCCATGTGGACAAAGTAGATAGGGCGAAAAAAAGCACACTATCTCAAAGAGTTCAACCCAACTTGGGAACATGGTGAAAAAACTTATTTAGGGGCAGCTATTAAAGGGAAAGCAAGGTTGTTAGTTGCTTAACTGAGGACTGGGTCTCATCATCTTAGGTGTGAGACCGGAAGGTGGACTATTCCTAAGGAAGCATGGGAGGACAGAATTTGCAAGTTTTGTAGCAAAGTGGCGGTGGAGACAAAATGACACTTTATCAAGGAGTGCACAGCGTATGAGGATATCCGTACTCAGTATGCAGACAACTTAAAGATTGACAATCTACATGAGTTATTTGATGAGGAGAAGATCAACATGACTGCTAGTTTTTTGGTCAGAATCCATAACAGAAGGTCTAGCATCGAGAAGAATTTGGAGTTTGCGTAGTTTCTTCTTTGTGGTTCTCGGTCCCTTAGGCCGTTTGGTCTCGTGGACGATATTACAATCTCTCATTCATTCATTCATTCATTCACTGGGGGAAATAAACCTTAGATTCATCCCAGTATCAAAAGGTGCCTATCTCGTCAATGACCGACTGCCATGTGTAATCTCTACTGCAGATATACCCTATTTTTCTGAAGTTTTTTTTGACGGTTCAGGTCATGACACGTATACAACGAACAATGCAGAGATCACCTACACTACTTCACAGGCACATTGTTTGTTAATTTCTCTATCAAAGCAATGCTTATTTATTTTTCTTGTGTGAAAATCGAGCTGTTCGCAAATTGTAATGTAGCCATAGATGAGAAATATCATGTTACTGCATGACACAAATCCGCCTTGCTAGAAAATGCAACTCTGAAAACATTATTTAACACAGTTGTTGAAACCTTAAAAGCCCCCAATAGCTCCAATACATGAAAAATGTTAAAAATCAAAATGTTGTTTGCAAAAAATATACCTTGGATTCCTTAATAAAATGCACAAACAAATTTAAATAAAGACGATAGCTTCGACCTTGTTGCGTCCAACAGTTGTTGCCATCTCTTCAAGGTCAGTTAGATATTTAATATTGCGTTGATTAATGTAATGCTGGTTATAATTGAGCTACATGTTATCTTCAAGTCATTAGTTATTATGAACGTAGCTGTCTCCTTCACATAACCACTTGCCTTGCTTTCACTACCGCCCTCCTTTGTATTTCTATTATAGCGTAATTGAACAAGGTGCATGCTGGTGTTTTCGCAAACACATTTGCCTTGGTTGTGGATACTGATGTTGTGAATAGTGTTTTTATCATGTGAAACATGTGTGCAGACATAGTAAACTCCACCCTCAATCCTAAGGGTGTTATGAGAGTAGGCAGATAAAAACTTGGAATTAAGCAACTGTGATTTATCTGCACTCATGTACCGAGAGAGCAATATTTCCATGTTGTCATACAAATTGGTGACACAGGTAACTATCTGAGAGACTTGGGATGCGAAAAGCAGTTTGAGCACTGAACCAATGGGAAAGATAAGAAAGCTAAAAAGGTAAACAAATTCTTTTCCTACATTGGCATATATGATATGTCCATTTTTATTGTTGTCAAGTAAGCGTACAATCATGGCTTCCGAATTCTGGTCTGCCATCTGGAAAATCTACAATGCTAGTGCAAATGAAAGCAACACGTTCGGGGTGGAGGGCATTGAATCAGGGCAAATTCTGGATTTGGGTAGATTTTAAGCCGTTTAAGAGGACAGGGACCAATAAGGTAGGTCGCATGTGTGGCAGGGGTGCCTTCAACTTGACACGTGTCATGACATGTGGCAGCCGGTTCTGGGGAAGGCTACATACGTATTGGTGTGACCATCACACATTTAGGGTGAATCTTTTTTGGTTCCATTTTGGTTCCCTGTTCATTTCATTTGGTGAGAAAACCTTTTTTCTTAAGATTATAAAAAAAAAATCTTTAATAGACCCAAAATTTAAATCATTAATATTTTTGACTTTAACCTAAAAACTCTTAAAAACCAATTTTAATAATTAATTTTCCATGGTATGTTTAAGACTATAACTTCATTTATGATTTTTTGATCAATTTATTCATTGAGTAGACCCCTATTCCAAATAGCGATTTGCTCCTTTTATAAAACAATGTTTTTATCTATTAAGTATTGCATTGAGCAAAACCAAGAACAACATCATATCAAAACTTTGACTGAGCACACAAATAATTCTTACATACTTGTGTTAAACTCTGAGAATACAACTCTATGTCACCGTCTTCACAACAAAAGCATGATTCTCCTCTACAAGCCATAACACGAGCTCTCATTTTTACATTTGCTACCTCTATTACACCTTCCACCATTGTAACCACACTCAGATTGTTCAAAACCACCTCTGTAATCTCCACCAAGGCAATGACTTTAGTCGTTGCTACGAGCCCCACCACTGTACTCTTTGTTGCCACCACTTCCACCACATCCTTAGGTTTGAACTTGATTGACAGCAATATCCCTTCCTTCAAAATCCTTTCCATGCATCCCTTCAATGGCATATGTCGTTGACTCCATCTCTCATTTACTACTTGTGCATAAAGGTCACAAATCCAAATACATATGATCACCCAGTTTCTAGGTTGCTCACAACATTTTGAAAAAAAAAAACACACATATTAAACCCTTGCAATAACACTTTAAAAGTGCACTATAAAACAATAGAAATATAAGGAGCGACCTTGAAATCCATGACCTCGCCAATAGGATTGAAAGCATCTTTGAGGATAATGGCATTAGTAGACTAGAAGAGGCCACCAAAAAAGTAGCACAATTTTCATTATCGACAATTACCATGATTTAGAAATGGAGGCAACGCTTGTACTCTATAAACCCTTGATGTGCTGATGATATAGATTGCTTACTAGTGAAAACAAACTTTGACCCAATCCCCACGCTAACCATTATAATCGTGGCATCATTCGGAAGGACAAATTAAAGAGAGAAAAAGGCAAACAACAAGGACATTTGACAATGAAAAAGAGAAGATTAAGGGAAAATTTGAGAGCATAACATAAATAAAACATCTTTAATAGGAAGTGGAGGGATCGAATTAGTTTGAAGGAAAATTGGAGAAGATTGGCTACCTGTGCAAGTACTGTTGACCAATTTCAATTTTCACCTCAGTGCAATTTGTTCAACCATTTTCATGGAGAACCAAACTGCAGTTGCAAGAACAGGTCATTTCAAAAGTCCAAAATTGTAAGTCAAGGAGGCTAAGGTGTTTTGGCTTCATTGCAGTGTATGTCAGGTTCTCCAAGTCTTGGCCCCTCGTAAACCCGAGTTACATTATCAAGACCAAGTCGGGTTCTTTGAACGACTCAACTTGTTAAAATTTCATGAGTAGAAGTAATCCGGGTTTACAAACCCGAATTACTCCTTCCAATGCTTTGCGGGTTTCCAATGATGCATGACTTCAGGGTTTCGAAGGAGCAAGTCTTATGACTTTTACAAGCAAAAACAATCGGAACACCCGAAATGGTCTTGATAATGTTTACCCCCCAAGTGTCCCTTCAAACTTTTTCGAATGGCACTTTGTTTGCCCAAGTGTCCTTTCGGAATTTTTCGAAGGGTATTTTTCTTCCCAAGTGACCCTTCGGAAAAGTTTTGAATGGCACTTTTTAGCCCAAGTGTCCCTTCAAACTTTTTTGAATGGCACTTTTCTTCCAAGTGACCATTCGAAAAAGTTTTGAAGGGCACTTTTTAGCCCAAGTGTTCCTTCAGATTTTTCCGAATGGCACTTTGTTATCAAAGTGACCCTTCAGAAAAGTTTTGACGGGCACTTTTCTTCCTGAGTGACCCTTCAGACTTTTCCGAAGGGCACTTTGTGCTTTCCCAAAGTGTCCTTTAGAACTTTTTTGAAGGACACTTTTCCAAGTGTTTTTTGGGATAGTTCCCGAATGAACTAACTGTTGCCTTTTGGGCAAAATCCCTAAAAGAATTCCTTCAGACAAATTGTCCGAAGGAATTACTTCGAAAAAATTGCCCGAAGCATAAACCCGATGGATCCCCATGACGTGCTGCAGGACGTCAAGTTTAATACAACCAACTAGCCGTTGGGGTGCAAGACATGCCGCAAGATGTCAAATTTAGGGTGGCCAACTAGCTGTTGAGATTCAAAGATGACGTGCCACAGGACATCAAATTTCATGCATAAAGTCTTCAAACAGGAAGTAAAGCCATTCAGAGAACCCAACAGGGTCTTAAGCAGGGGTAGTGCAAATCAAGTTTCCTAAAGAGCTTTGCTTATGACTTTCACAAGTAAAAGCAATTGAAAAGCCTGAAAAGGAAGAGACAATGCTTTGCGGGTTTTCAAAAGAGCTTTGCTTATGACTTTTACAAGTAAAAGCAATTGAAAAGCTCGAAGAAGGAAATAGAAGTAAAGTCACTTGGAAAATTTGAATGGGTCCGCAGTGCAAAACATGGAAGCTCTCAGGAAGAATATAAGGTTTGCAACAGCTATCCGAGCCATTTCTTGTGGAAGGTCATCTCACCATTGATTTTGCACGATCTTGGTCATTTCAAGAGGGCGAATCAAAGAGAAGGACAAACTCCAACTAGATATGAGAACAACTAGAATCAATTTCACCAAGATGGCGATTGCAAATCATTTTGGAGGCTTCTATTTTGACGCCCAAGAGCTCTCTCTTCTCTCCCTCTTTTGTTATAAATAGGACCCTTGGGCTTTTGTTCTATCATTCAGAGATAATACGGTGAAGCTCTATTGGAATGTTTTGTCATTTTCTTACCTTTGAGCAAAGAAGCATAAGTCTGTTTTCTTTCTAAGTTCTAGACAAGAGACACAGAGTGACATCAAGTGATGTTTTATCCTTCTGTTCTCTGTCCTTCATGTTTTTAAGCATAATAAATTATCCAACGAGTCATAGAGAGTGCATTCTAGCTGTATGAGATTTTGCACATGTGTAACCTTTTTTCTGAACTATACATGATATCTTTTCTAGTTATTTACCTTGCGTGATCTCATTCATTTTGTCTCTACATTGAAATATTTATGTTGGAATCTTCTAGAGCTTGAGTTATAGACAATATTTTTTGTTGTATTGTGCATAAGTATAAGGCATACATGTGGATACTAATTCTTGGTGTATCACCATCTTAGACTAGGGTTTTAATTTATGCAAACTTTTGACTCTTTTCACTCATACAAATTGGTTCAGTAATCTTATTGCACAAAAGCTAATACATGGAGCTAGCCCTTTCAACCTAGAGGTTCATTTCCACTTATAGGCACACCCACAGGCCTAGAAATGTCCCATCGTCGTCCAAATTTGGAGGAAGCCTAAACAACCCTCTTCTAAGGTGCAAGATTTGGAGACAACAGTTCTGGTACATCCAGTGGGACCCAAATTATTACTAAGTCAAGGCGAACGCTGGTCTTGACAGGCCTAAGTAGTAGAAATACCCTTAACCCAACATTTGGCAACTCTAAAAGGGTGTGAATCCCTGGTTCTAAATCAAGTTTTATACATTATCCTACATGGTCCTCAAACGGTCCTTAAGATTTTCTGACCAAGCCCCTTCAGTTGAAGCTTTTCCTGAAGAACAATGCCCTGAACCACTCCTAGCCCTATTAAATCCTTGGCAAGGAGATTTTGGGGAAGAAGCAGATGAGGTTGAAGAAGTTCAAGGAGAGGAAGAAGTTGAAGAAGAAGAAGAAGAAGAAGAAGAAGAAGAAGAAGAAGAAGAAGAAATAGCGGATCATAGAGGAAGAAGAGAAATGGGAGAAAGGGGAGAGATAGATGTCAACCTTTCCCTGCTTTTAATACCCAAAACCCAATAGAGCTTCCTGCATATGACCCCATCCCTCCAAATACTACCAAAAATCTTCCTAGTTTCAATGTGGAGGGTCCTATTACCCCATTTAAACGTATTAGAGACATCTCTAATTTTTGCAATTTCCATAATGTTACTAGGGCCAACATAGCCATTAGGCTACTTGTTATGTCTTTAAAAGGAAAAGCACTTGACTGGTACAAAATGTTGGAGGGGGGATGCATTACAAGTTGGGATGGTTTTGGAGACCTATTGGTGACAAGATTCGAAAATAAGAGTGATCATGCTTCCCTAATACATCAGCTGAATGTAATAAGAAGAGGTCCAAATGAATCCATAGGAGATTTCAATGAGAGATTTCAAAGAACATGGTATACGTTGCCACCAATCATGAGACCTCTTCCTAGGTTTGGGTTCCCAACATTCTTCAAAGGGATTGGTACTGATGTTGCAGTCAATGGGAGGATTCACTCTTCCAAGTGCATATGAGCTAGCAATTGACATTGAGAATAGCTTGATTTAGGCCATAAGACTCCCTCCAAGAGTTTCCATGTCTTTATTGTCCCACAATTCTGTTGAAGCTTCAAGCATGTCTCAGGGTCCCAATGCCAATGTGAAGCCAAGACCCTTTCCCAAGAAAGTGGATAACATTGTGGACAAGGATGAAGAAATCATATCATTGAGAGTTCAGCTCAAGAAAGCTTAATATCAGGGAAGTGCCCCTCCTAATGCACAACACTATCCTCAACAAGGATATAGAGCTCCATCCCAATACAAGTATCAAGAGAGACGACAAAATAAACAAGGTTACAGCATGCAACCCAATGCATATAATCCAAATTCTACTCATTTCGTAAATGTTGTTGATCCAGTTCATGCAAATCTAGTGCAAGGAGAAGATCATGTGGACCAATGGGGGTAGCCTCAAGGTCAATTTGCACATGATGATGGAGGAACTAGCTACGCTTTGATTACACAAGAAGAAGCTACTCCTTACACGGCAGTATAAGAAGTATGTCCTAGTGAAAGGGATAATCATGGAGGTGTGGGAATAATAAACTTTCAAGAAAAGGATGATTTTGTGTTGACTCAAGGCATGTCAATTGCAACTAATACAAGGTCCAAGAAGAGAGCTTTGGGAGAGGGCCAGGAGCCACAAATAGTTCCAAGTGATGCCTCTCCAAAGCCACAAAATGCCAATCAAAGTGTTGCACCTTCTACAAGCCATGTTCCTCAACAAAATCAGAATGTAAATGCAGCTGCCAAGATTGCAACACAACAGGAAACAACGCCTTTATAATTGTCAAAAATGCAGGAGAAAGTGAATACTCCATCTCTAAATATTATGGACTCATTAAATAGCATTAAGATAAGCATATCCCTTTGGGAGGTTCTACATATACCTGGTCAAAAAGAGCTTTTGCAAGAGCAATTAGCAAGCATGCAGGTGGCTCCTCAATCTTCAAGGCATCATAGTGTGGCTCTCACAAATTTTTCAAATCATCTTTTAGAGCCTTCCACTAAAGCTGAAAAGCCTCCAACCTTCTACCTCACTCATTGTAGGAGATAAGTTGGTCCACAATTGTATTGTGGATAGTGGATCAAGCACTACTATTATGCCTAAAGTAGTCGCTGATAAGCTAGGTTTGAACTATGAGCCACATAGTAAAGGCATGTTGCATCTAGATGGAACTTTGACCAAGACAGTAGGATTGGTTAAAGGTCTGAAAGTGTTTTTACATGGCTTCTCAAGCTTCCCTATCATGCAAGATATTATGGTGGTAGACCTTCCAACGCACTTTGTTGTATGCTTGTCTAGGGACTTTACGGTCAAGATAGGAGGATACATTTCTGCTAATTGGTCCTTTTTAGCTTTCAAGACAAGGTATGGAACCAAGGTAACCATAAGGACTCAGCGTTTAGAAAGGTTCCACATTGAGCCATACTTGGAGACAATGACAAATTAAAATTGTCTAATCAGTAAGGAGGAAGAGGCAGTCCTTAATAGTGAAACATCTTCTCCTCTTGAAGGTATTTCTGACCTCTATCTTGACAAGTACAAAACTGAAACACATGGCCTTGATCCTTACACTTTCATTGAGAAAATTGATTTGGGAGTTTACTGCATGCATGAGGGAAACGTCATAATTCCTTCACTCACCAATGAAAATCATGAGCTTGATGGTGTGTGGGAAATGTTCTTTGATGGTTCAAGGAGAAAATTAGGTGCAGGAGCTGGTGTCATGTTGGTTTCCCTATCAAAGAATCGTTACTACTCTTCTTATAGGTTTCACTTCAGCTGCACTTGCAACGTGGCATAATATGAAGGCTTAGTTCATGGTCTCCAATGGGCAAAGAAGAGAAGAATCAAGCTTTTGAAAGTCTATAAAGATAGTGAGCTGGTCATTCATCAAGTGAGAAGTCAAGCTACAACGAAAAACCCCTTGCTCAAGTCTTACAAGCATAGGGTATGGGATCTACTTGAGGATTTTGATGCCTTAAACATCCAGACCATACCAAGAGACTTGAACAAGCACACTGATAGACTGGTTGCAATAGGAGCATGTTTTGACTCAGTAGCTGACGTTGAACAAGAAAAATATCAATCTCATATCAAGATCATTGTGAGACCTTCCATTCTGGATAATGAAGTGTCATGGCAAGTGTTTGAAAGTGATGAACACATTGCACACTTCTTGTAAAATGAGGTAGGCTTCTCTTCGAGAAACCAAAAGAAGTTGCATGATCATTATGAAGAGCAAATTATATAGCTAAAGACAAACAAAATATCCAAGGGGTTGATTACCTTGGAGAGTGTTTTCAACAAGGATGATCAAAATAAAAACCAAAGAATGAGCATGTCAACAAAAGAAGAGAACTCTGAGAGATTTCTGATTTTCAAGGACAAACTTTTGAAGATTGGCAAGACTTGTTCTCAGCTGGAAAGGCAAGCTTTTATTGCATTATGCAAAGAGTTTCATGACATCTTTCCCTGAGAATATAAGAACCCGAAAGGGTTTGATCCAAGTCTAGCTCATCACACCATTGAGTTGGAGCATGGAGCTAAACTAGTAAGATAAAAGCAAAGGCCTATCAACCCCAAGGTAGAAGAACTCATGAAGAAAGAGCTGACCAAATTGATTGAGTCTAGGATTATCTTTCCTATCAAGCACTCAACTTGGGTTGCCAACCTTTCGCCGGTTTGAAAGAAGAATGGAGAAATCAGACTTTGTGTGGATTTTCGTGATCTAAACAAAGTGTTTATCAAGGATCATTACCCACTCCCTTCCATGGAACAAATTCTGCAAGTTGTTTTCGGTTCTTGATGTTTCTCACTTCTTGATGGTTATTCAAGGTATAATCAAATATTGGTAAATGAATATGATCAATTCAAGACAACCTTCACCACCAAGTGGGGGACCTTTGCCTATAAGAAGATGCTATTTGGTTTATCCAATGCTAGAGCTACAATTCAAAGGGCAATGGACATGGCTTTCAAAGGTTTGATCAATAAGTTTTTGCTTGTTTACCTTGATGATATAACCATTTTTTCAAAAGATGTTGTTGATCATATGAGACATCTAAGGTAAGTGTTTGAAAAGTGTAGAGAGTATGGCATATCCCTCAATCCAAAAAAGTGCATCTTCGTTGTCCATGAAGGTAAGCTTTTGGGTCATGTTGTTTTAAAAGAAGGCTTATATATTGACTCCGAAAGGATTGAAGCTATTCTAGGCTTGTTTTTGCCTCAACACAAGAAAGGGCTGCAAAGTTTCTTGGAAAAAATAAACTTTGTAAGGAGGTTTATCCCAAACTTTGCAACTATGGTAAAGCCTATCACAACCATGCTAAAAAAGAACTAAGTTTTTACTTGGAAAAAAGAAAATAAAGGCAGCTTTGAGGCTATCAAGCAATCAATTGCAACATCTTCCACTCTCTTAAATCTGAATTTTGCTAAGGATTTCATTATTTATACTTTTACTAACTTGGACACAATCTCAGCCATGCTTATGCAAAAGAATGACGAGGATGTTGAACAACCAATTGCTTTCTTCAACCAAGGCTTAGAAGACTACAAAGTGAGATATTCTTTTGTTGAGAAGCAAGCTTTAACAGTCATTAGAGGTTTGAAAAAGTTCAGGCATATGGTTTTCAACAACAGGATCCATGTCATGGTCTCCCATCATAGCACCAATGAGTTTCTCCTAAGTAGGGATCTCAATAAGAAGAGAGTTGGATGGATCATGAAGGTGATGGAATATGACATTGACATCAAGGTAACCAACGTAGTAAGAGGAAGAGGTTTATGTGAGCACTTAACATCTGACTTTCAAGATTCAAAAGAGCAAGCCTTGGTAAATCAAGTTCAAGACCAACCAGTTGATCAAATACATAATAAAAGTTGGACACAAGACATCATTGGTTTTCTTCAAAATGGTGAGTGTTCCAATGGCTTGAAGAAATATCAAAAAAAGTATTTTAGGCTGCAGGTTATTCCTTATTGTCTTGTGGATGGTATTATCTTTAAGAAGGATGTGAGCAATGTGTTGCTAAGGTGCATTAACAATGACCAATTTGATATGCTGCTAGAAAAGTTTCATAATGGTGCAGATGGTGGTCATTTCTCTCCTAAAACAACAACTGCAAAATTAATGAGAGCTGGTTACTATTGGCCTAGTCTTTTTAAAGACTGTTATCATTGCATTAAGGTTTGTCCTCAATTTGCTTTCTTTGTTGGAAAATAAAAGCTTGCTACCCTTCCATTGAATCCTATCCAAGTGGACCACCTCTTCATGCAATGGGGCCTTGACTTCATTGGCATGATCAACCCTCCATCAAGTGCTAGACATAAATGGATATTGACTGCTACAGACTACTTCACAAGATGCTTAGAGGTTGTTGCTTTAAAGGAAATAAATGAAAATGCCATCTTGGAGTTCTATGACAACATTATAACAAGGTTTGGAGATCCTCATGTCATCATCTTAGATAATGCATTTGCTTTCATAAGTGATAAAACTTTTCATTGGGCAACAAAGAGTGGAGTTCATTTGAGTACCTCATCCAACTACTACCCTCAAGGTAATGAATTGGTTGAGTCTATCAACAAGAACCTCATCAAGATCATCAAGATGACGTTGGAAACCAATCAAAGAGCATGGCATAGCAAGCTGAAAATAGCCTTATGGGCAGATAGAGTCACTCCCTAGAAGTCAATTGGTAATTCTCCCTTTGTACTTGTTTATGGGAGAGAAGCTAGGTTGTCCATATCGCAAGAACTCCCTGCCAAGGAACTCGCACAATAACTAGAATTACTTAAAAACACTCCCATGGAGGTCAAAGTGACAGAATTAATGTAGCTGGAGGAAGCAAGAGATGATGCACACAAAGCTTTGGAACACCATCAAGTCTTTATGAAGAAATCCTTTGACAAAAGGGCAAGGGCAAGAGTGTTCAAAGAAGGTGCCCTAGTCTTGAAATAGGATGAAGATAGAGCAAAACCATGCAAACATACAAATTTTGATACCTTGAGGAGTGGTCCTTACATCATTAGCAAGTGCAAGCAAAGAAACTTCTTTCAGCTGTCCAAAATAGATGGAGAAGAGTTGCCTATTCCAGTGAATGAAATCCACTTGAAGCCTTGCTTTTGACCCTTGCTGGCCATGTCTTGTATATACTTTGTTTTGGTATGTTTCCTTTGTTGGGTTTGTTTTTCCTAAGTGCTTTATAGCATAGGTGGCTTTTCCTTCCCTTTGTTTGGTGTGTGTCTCTGCCTTGTGTGTGTAATAAACCTAGCTAGTGTGTTTTTGAACTAAAACTTGTTCAGTTCTCTTTGACATGCCTATATGTGTGAATCCATGCCCAATGGAAGGATTTACGTGACTAGTCTTTGACATAGCAGGCATGCCTTCCCTCAGAATCACCAACAATATTGACCAATTTTCACCTCAGTACAATTTATTTAACTATTTTCATGGAGAGCCAAACAACAATTGCAAGAACATGTCATTTAGAGGTCTAAAATTGCAAGTCAAGGAGGCTAAGGTGTTTTGGCTCCATTGTAGTATATGTCGAGTTCTCTACAGGTTAAATCTTGGCCCCTCATAAACCTGAGTTACATTATCAACTTGACTTCTCTGAACAACTCGACTTGTTAAAATTTTATGAGTAGAAGTAATTCGAGTTTACGAACCTGAATTACTCCTTCCAATGCTTTACGAGTTTCCAACGATGCATGACTTCAGGTTTTCCAAGGAGCAAGTCTTATGACTTTTAAAAGCAAAAGCAATCAAAAAACCCGAAATGGTCTTGATAATGTTCCCCCCCTCCAAATGTCCCTTCGAACTTTTTAGAATGGCACTTTTCTTCCCAAGCGACCCTTCGAAAAAGTTCTGAAGGACACTTTGTAACCTAAGTGTCCCTTCAGACTTTTTTGAAGGGCACTTTTCTTCCAAGTGACCCTTCAGAAACATTCTGAAGGGCACTTTTTATCCCAAGTGTCCCTTCAGACTTTTTCAAATGGCACTTTTCTTCCAAGTGACTCTTCAGAAAAGTTTTGAAGGGCACTTTTTAACCCAAGTGTCCCTTTGGACTTTTCTGAAGGGTACTTTTTTATCCAAGTGACCCTTCGAAAAAGCTCTGAAGGGCACTTTTCTTCCCAAGTGACCCTTCATACTTTTTCAAATGGCACTTTGTGCCTTCCCCAAGTGTTCTTTGGAACTTTTTCGAAAGACACTTTCCTAAGTGTCCTTCGAGAAAAGTTACCGAAGGAACTAACCATTGCCTTTTGGGCAAAATCCCTGAAAGAATTCTTTCAGATAAATTATCTAAAGGAATTACTTCAGGAAAATTGCTCAAAGCATAAGCCCGATGGATCCCCATGACGTGCCACAAGATGTCAAGTTTAATACAGCCAACTTTTCGTTGGGGTGCAAGACGACGTGTCGTAGGACATCAAATTAAGGGTGGCCAACTAGCCATTGGGATTCAAAGGCATGACGTAATGCAGGACGTCAAATTTATGGTGGCCAACTAGTCATTGAGATTCAAAGATGACGTGTTGCAAGACGTCGAATTTCATGCTTAAAGTCTTCAAGCCGGAAGTAAAGCCATTCAGAGCACCCAACAGGGTCTTAAGCAAGGGTAGTGCAAATTGAGTTTCTCAAAGAGCTTTGCTTATGACTTTCACTAGTAAAAGCAATCAAAAATCTCGAAAAGGATGAGACAATGCTTTATGGGTTTTCAAAAGAGCTTCGCTTATGACTTTTACAAGTAAAAGCAATCGAAAAGCCTGAAGAAGCAAGTAGAATTTTAGTCACTTAGAAAACCTGAATGGGTCTGCAGTGAAAACGTAGGAGCTCTCAGGAAGAATCTAAGGTTCACAGCAACGATCCAAGCCATTTCTTGTGAAGGGTCATCTCACCATTGATTTTGTAATGATTATGGTCATTTCAAGAGGGCGAATCAAAGAGAAGGTCAAACTCCAACTGAATGAGAGAGCAGTTGGAATCAGTTTCACCAGGATGACGACTGCAAACCGTTTTGGAGGCTTTTATTTTGACGCCCAAGAGCTCTCTCTTCTCTCCCTCTTTTGCTATAAATAGGACCCTTGGGCTCTTGTTTTATCATCCAGAGATAGTACGATGAAGTCCTACTGGAATGTTTTACCATTTTCTTACCTTTAAGTAAAGAAGCATAAGTTTGTTTTCTTTCTAAAATCTAGACATTTGCCTAGACATGCAAGAGACAGAGTGACAGCAAGTGATTTTATCTTTATGTTCTATGTCCTTCATGTTTTTGAGCAAAGAGTTGATTCAACAGGTCATGGAGAGTGCATTCTAGCTGTATGAGATTTTGCACATATGTAACCTTTTTTTTGGACTATACATGTTGTCTTTTCTAGTTATTTACCTTGTGTGATCTTATTCATTTTGTCTCTACATTGAAATACTTATGTTGGAATCTTCTAGAGCTTGAGTTATAGACTATATTCTACTATATTGTGCATAAGTATAAGGCATACATGTGGATACTAATTCTTGGTGTATCACCATCTTAGACTAGGCTTTTCATTTATGCAAACTTTTGACTCTTTTCACTCATATAAATTGGTTCAACAATCTTATTGCACAAGAGCTAATACAGGTAGCTAGCCCTTTCAACCTAGAGGTTCATTTCCACTTATAGGCACACCCATAGCCCTGAAAATGTCCCAACGTTGCCCAAATCTGGAGGAGGCCTGAACAACCCTCTTTTAGGGTGCAAGATTTGGAGACAAGTACTTTTTTTGATAATTTGGCACCTTGGAAGAAGGCCACAACTTCAACTTCATTAATCCTACCATCATGGTCCAAAATTTGCCTACGAAAATACGCATCAAACATATCCATGCCTTCCTACACTCCATAAAATCCTTCTCTATCTCGATTCACCGACTTCTCAACCCTAAAACCCATACTGCTATGAAATTAGTCATTCATCTCATTAAATAGAAAAGAAGTGAGGGCTTAGGCATAATATTACACCTAAAAAATGTAATGGCTATTTAACTGATCATAGTTGTTTCCTACCTATGATGCCCTACAAATACCCTCTTTTTTACTTATGTCCTTCCCTATTGTGTGTGTCGTTGACTCTGGTGGTGTTCTCATTGGTAGACCATTGCCACTTTATAATATAAACACATTTAAACATAGTCTAGACATACTTTTTCATCTAAATACGTCTAAACACAATCTAAAAGAAGTTATATATTAGTATAAACATTCAACTTCAAAGCGTCCATAGTATGTCAAGTGAGCTCCAAATGACATGGGTTCCACCTTGGATACATTTCCATGATATAGTCTGAATTCACCTCCAACATTTGCACCCACTTTGATTTTGAATGTCACATTAAAACTTGCTTTATCAGATTGTTTCTTGAACACCAAGATTTTTGGCTCCATGGTTACTTTCACATTAGGAGTGTTTCATTCTCCCCGCCCACATTCGTTATAGTCCTATGCTTTATCTGAACATGTTCACCATATTTGAACACCACAAATAATGACTGATAATTGAGATCTACAGTTGAATTGGACTTAGGGTAGGGAAGCCAAATTTTGGGCGAGGAGGGAAATTTGCTTTATGTTGTATGCATTTAAACCACATATAAAGTTGATGTAGTCTTGAGGGCCCATATTGTACACTAGACCCAAATTCAAGATAATTGTTGGATTTACATGACTTTGCATCCCTAGAAAATGGGTTCATAACATATTTAATGGTCATTTTCTATTGTCAAGGGTGGACAAGGACGTCATGAGATATTATTTGATTACGACAAGGTTCCATGTTTGATGTCAATGAGAATCAACACTGCAATGTTGTTGATGTGAGGACAAGACATTGAGGTCCCATTGTCTATCTTGTAGCTTATGTTCATCCATGTTGCCAATATGTTGACACCTAGAGCAATTACATTGTTAAGCATAGGCTTACACTGAGAGGGGGTGGGGGTAAGGGGGCGAACAGTGAATCAATATAAGATAATCTTTTAATCTTTTAAATTTAATCGATCACAACAACCATAAACATTCAAGATCTAATCATTAATAACACAAGAGAACACATGATTTGCATGGAAATCCTTTCAGGAGAAAACCACGGTAAAATATTGCTATATATATAATTTTTTTATAATGTTTGCAGGCACCAACCTATTGGAGACACCAATCTCGAAACCAAGCACCAACTCAGTTAATTTATGAGCACCCACCCATTGGAGATATCGATCCTCTTCGCCAAGCACCAACCCAATCAATTTGTGTTCCTCCTTGAGACTTTAGTGACTTGATTGGAAGGGTATCACACCCAAATTTCATCTAAGCTACTAAAAAATTCCTTTTGAGAGGGCTTTGTGAAAATGTTTGCTATCTGCTCCTTTGTGGCAATATAGTCCAACTTATTGAAATTATAACATACAATGTCTTTTGACAATGGAGTAAATGAATTTCTACCTGAGAAACCATATGAATCTTTGTTTCCATTCCAACCATGCCCATTCCTCTCACATCCTTCACTTGTGCCATAGTTCCATGCATACTCATTTCTTGCATGCCCATTCCTCTTATTTACATTTGCTCTATGACCAAAAATGTTGTAATTAAAGCAATAGCCATAAAACGATCCTTGGTACCTGTTAGATTGTTTTGGCAAGAATGATCTTCTCTCATGCCAATGGTTCTTTCCTTTGTCTTCTATTTACGGAATTTCATTTTTTGGGGAAGTCTTCTCTTCTATCTTCACATGTTTAGCAATTTTAATATCCTCTTTGGTAACCTTTTGTTCATCTCCATAGCCAAGACTTGACTTATCGAATAGTGACCTCTGACCATCTATAATCTCATATAAAACCTCGGTGCTCTTCTCAAATCGTAAGATGCTTGTCAACTTAACACTAGACTTCTCCAATTCTTTTCTTAATCAACAATCTCATATTCAAGCTTGACAAGATTTTTCTCTTTTGATTTCAACTGATCTCTTATTACCTCCTCAATTCTTTTCACCTCTTCTAATTGAGATTTTAGACTGGTAATGATCTTTTCAAACTCTTCAAATCTTTGAGATATGTTTGTTTTCAAATTTCCACCTTCTTCTTCATATTTATAAAGCTGCAATTTTTTATTCAAATTCTTTTTCTTAAGCCTTCTTATTTCATTCAAGGCACAAACAAATTCTTCTTCCAGATCCACTTCTCCTTCATCCTCAAGATTTTCTTCCTCTTCTGAAAACATTTGGTCTTCATCATTATTTGTTTCTATTGCCATGAAAAGAGTTTCTTCTTTGTCACTGTCTGAAGTACTCTCATTACTCTCTTCTTTTGAGCTACTCTCCTTGGTGTAAAGGCTTTTCTTATATCTATCAGAGTTTTTTCTTTTTTTCATATTTATTTGGCTAATAGCTCTTTTTGTATGAATGTTTGCTCTTTCCTACCTTAGCATGTTATTCTTCATCACTATTATCATATTTTGCATGAGGACACTTAGCAGTGAAATGCCCTATCTCACCATAATTGAAACATTTAAAATGAAGATTACCTTTATACTTACCAAATCCCTTTTTAAGATTTCTCACAAAAAGAGCTTCTTTTTCTGATTAATCACTTGACTCGAGTTTTGCATTTTTGACTTTCTTTGAAGCTTTGAAGGCTGCTTCACACTTTGACAATTTTTTTGTTTCTATCCTCATTTCATATGTTGTGAGGATTTCATGTAATTCATCCATCTTCAATGTGTTCAAGTCTTTCATTTCTTCAATTGCTGAGACTTTCACATTATACCTCATAGGAAGTGACCTTAGTACTTTATGCACTATCGTTGATTCTTCCATTTTCTCACCTATCCCTTTGATCATGTTGACTATCTCATCGACACGGAGAAGATATGTTACAATGTTTTCTTCATCTTTCATCTTAAGACTTTAAAACTACCTTCTATGCTTTTGAAGCTTCACCTTCTTGACCTTGTCATCACCTTCATAGATATTCTGAAGTCTGTCCCATTTATATTTTGCTGACATAATGCAGTACTTTTACGAAATCTAATTCTGATTAGCCACATAAAATGGTATTAATCACTTTCACATTATTCTCACTTGCCTTCTTTCTAGCCTGATCCATTTGTTGATTTGTTGGTACTATGTACCCAATTGCTAATGATAACCAAATATCAAACCCTAGAGCCATAAGATATGTTCTCATCCTTATACTCCAAAAAACATAATTTGTTCCATCAAACAATGGTGCTTTGTTTGTAAAGAAACCATCATGACCTTGACGACTAGCCATGTGTGCTCTCGAGATTTACCTTACAGTGGTTAGACTGATTTTGAAGAAACTGCTTTGATACCAATTGTTAAGCACATGCTTATATTGAGAGGGAGGGGTGAATTAGTATAAGATAATATTTTATTCTTTTAAATTTAATCAACCACAACAACCATAAACATTCAATATCTAACAATTAATAACATAAGAGAACACAAAGTTTACATGGAAACACTTTCAGGAGAAAACCATGGCAAGATATTGTTTTTATATAAATATAACTTTTTTACAATGTTTGTAGGCACCGACCTACTAGAGATACCGATCTCCAAACCAAGATCCAACTTGGTCAATTTGTGAGCACGCACCCACTGGAGACACCGATCCCCTTTGCCAAGCAACAACCCAGCGAATTCGTGAGCACCAACCCATAGGAGCACTAACCCCTAGACTATGAGGCATCGACCCCAATCCAAATCGATTCAACCATCTATGATTGCTTCTTCAATCAAATGATGGCTTTGTTTATCTTACACTTTCTCTCTCACTGATTTTATTATATACTTTTTGCTCTCATCTTTTTCACAATTCAAATGATATTCTTCATTAAAATAAATCTACCCTTCACACTTCTTTTCTTAAGATATATTCTATTTCATTTTTTGCTCTTCTCTTCTTCTTCGCTCAAATGATAAGCATAAACAAAATTATGCTCTTCCTCTCTTCCTTCTCTCTCACTATATGATTTTCAATCAAATCGAATGCTTGTAATACTTCCACATCTCTTCTCCCTTATATATATTTTAAGGGATGCATCCCATCCAAGAGGCATCTCTTCACCAAAAGATGTGACCATTGACATTTTCGTTGACAATTCTGTTAACATTTCACTTTAGGCAACAATTCCATTCACTTTTGGCAACAATTATGTTTGACACTTCTGTTCACTTTCGGAAACAATTTTGTTTGAGATTTCCGTTCATATCCGTTACAATTCATTTGACATCAATGACAATTATTCCAACATACATAAGGTTTAAGAACACACAAAAACACCATACTCAAACCCTTGGAAGAGAAGCAACCACAATTAAAGCTTGTCTTTGTAAGCATCTTATTTATCCCTACTAGCAAAAAACAAATCTAAGGGAGCACCAGTAAAAAAATTATGTTATCAAAGGATTCTTAAAATTATTTTTCTTGTTTAGCACTGCATGCACAATAAGTGAGATAGGGTCAACAATAATGATTTTGAAGTGAGGTGTGATTGCCAATTTAAACTATTTCACTTTAAAAACCTTGCTTTACTGAAGAAGAAAAATACATCCATCCCAACGTAACTTGCAACTTTGGGACAACTACTAGTTTATTTTTAACCAACAATTGCACCCCAAGTTGCAACAAAGTGAAAAGCTAAATACCAATTTAAGGAAAGCTTTTTTTTGAAATTGGAAATTTAAAACATAAATTGTAAAACAATGTTTGAATATTATCCAATACACATTTTAACATCTATACAAAAATGATTCTGCCTTTTGATCCACTCAATATATGTGTCCACCATGACATTAAACACAAAAAATAAACTTAAAATTTGAAACTTGAAAGTTCAAACATAAGATTATTATAAAAATTATCAAATGATTCCAATCATATGTATTATATCATATTATCATTGATTTATATACTTATTGCTACATTTAGATCAAAATATTTACTAAATGAGGATATGTTATTTCATGCAAATTGCAGTGATCCTTTGAAAATGAACTCTAACTATAAAACTTAAGAGTACAATGCAATGTGAATAGAAATATCCATTGAGGTTTTTAAAAAAATATATGTTTAAATGATTCGATTGAACATTTCAATTTTTTCTTAATTAATTTTGTATGGGATGCATACAAACTATAGAAAATGCACCCAATGAAGGTATGAGTATATTATGTTGATTTGGGTGCAAGTATGTGTGGATGCATTAAAATGTCTGATTGATTGTGCTCACATTTCAAACACAACAATGAGAACTTTATTCAGTGTAGGATTTTCTTTATAGAGAATTTCCAGAGATAAGTTGTTCTACGTCCTATCTTAGTGCTAATCTACCTAAATTTAATGCACAACGGGAAAAGTTGGAGGGGTGGAGAGTTAGTGAAATGCATTAAAAAATGGTGATGCACCAAAATAAGAAGTGGACTTGATTCTCTATCTTGATGAGCACAAAGCTATGCAAGAAGATAAATGAACATAACATAAAGAAAACGAATACAAAGGGCAAGATGCAACACTAAGTCAGAGCAATAATAAAACAACCAAGGGACAGAGAAATGAGAGTCATGATAGTTCTTATTACTTGTAAGGAATATGCACAATTGCATTACACTTCAAGAGGGTTTGAGATTTTCTTACATAATAGAGAGTAGAGGCCAAATATTATTTCACAACAGGTCTTGGGATATTGTCCAAAGAATCAACTTCATTTTTTTCAATACTTTAAAATATAGAGAGGAAGAAATGAGAGAAGAATTAAAAGATTCATGGTTGATAAATATGAGTAGACGAAAATCACTCTTTGTGGACCTCCTTTTGTTGTAGCCTTGCGCAAACATCATCACTTAGGTTGTGGCTACTTGTACTAGTACCTCAGGTAACTCGGTATGCCCTGTTCAAAGCCCATGCTATTTTTATGAGCCTTGTCTGCTCTTTTTGATATCCCTTGTTATCCCAAAACTTCGGGGTCCCACATCTTTCATATTACGCCAACTCCTAGCCTAAAATTTTAGATTTAGATAGTTTAACATTTTTAAAGTCTAAATATGTCTTCCGAGAGGTAAATCTACTTTTTGGGAATATGTATGATGGTATTTTCTTTGACATGTCATTTTTTCATCATTTGTTTGGTGTGACTAATCGTTGGGACCAAAGAGACAAATTGATTTGTAAAAAATGACCAATAATAATTTTTAAATGAACATATTATTTTATCATTGGCTTAAAAATTTGTGAAGGCACAAATCGAAATTAATATGAGTCATTAATATGAAACAAAATGCAATGTCAGAAGATGCGTGGCTCATTAGTGTCAAACCCAACACTATTTTCCACATGGCTTGGCAAGTTTTCTCCATTAATGTGGCAAGTTAATGCCACCCTGCGTGCCACCAACAAACATTTCTCTGTCTTTTCACATACCTCCTCCCCCACATGGCCATGAAACCTACTCAAAATTTCTCGACCATGTTGTATTTCACAGAGGATTTTATGTCCATAGAATGGAGGGATGAAATGGTATGCATATGTGTGTTGTTATAATTGAACCCACAATTGTCTTCTTTTTATTTTCATGGGATTGTTATTGTTATGGTTGTTTTTTGTGCCTTCACATCTGAGTAAACATTTATTGGTATGTTAATATAGTGATGAAACATTACACCAAAAACTGTCTCTCTTTGATTTTTGCATACCTCCTCTCCCCAAACAACAATGGAACCTACCGAAATTTCTCGTGCACGCAACATTTCACAGAGGAATTTATGTCGGTAGAATGGAGTGATGAAAATTATTGTTATTATGCTTCTATGTTCATAGTTTTTTTTACATGACTTCACATCTGACCAAACATTCAGTAGTTTGTTAATGGAGTAATGAAATGTTACACACGTGTGTTCCTTGTAATTGAACCCACAGTTGTGTTCTTTGTAATTGAACCCACAGTTGTGTTCTTTTTCTTTTCACATATTTGTTCTTATTATGTCTTCTGGGCTCATGGTGTTTTTGTGTGCCTTCACATGGCATCTGTCAAAGTATTCATTCACATACCAATAAATATTATTGTTTTTATATCAACCCATATCATTTTTTGAATTCTATGGCCATGTTGGAAGACACTTGTGTCAATAATTTGCAAGGAAGTGCTATGTTGAAAAATGCTAGTGTTATTAATATGCAATGGTCGTTTTTGAAGACACCATGGTGGAATTTTTCTCATAAATATGGGGTGTTAATGTCGTCATATGCACCATCTTCAACCTATTCACCATGTTGAAGGAATGAAATGTTACCCACATTTGAACCCATAGCAACAACATGTTTTCATTCATATCTGACTTCAAATTTGTTGGTATTTTAATGGAAGCCCTAAAGGTTTTCTGAATGCATGTTGTGTATTTTATATATATGATGTATTTCTATTTCCCTACACAACATGGGTCAAAAAAATTAACATTTACTGGTATGTAGATGGAAGTCCTAAAAGTTTTCATTCGCCTACCAATAATTGTTATTGTCTTTGTATCAAAATTAAGGTTTTCATTCACATAATAACAGATTTGATTATTTTTGTATCAAACCAAAATGTTTTCTAAATTCATGTTGTTGTGTGTTTCATATCTATGAGGCATTACTATTTCCATACATTAATGTCAAAGGGATGAAATGTTTCATGCCTTGAATAACCTACATGCATTTAATGTGTTACTGAAAATTTATAGCTATGGATGAAAGTCTTGTAGATTTTCATTCACATACGAGTAAACATTAATATTTTTTAATCAAAATTTATACTTTCATTTTTATTCCAGTAAATGTTGACTCAAATGTATCAAACCAAACCCTTTTCTGAATTATTTTTGTTGTGTTATTGATATGTTCCTACCAATTAATGTTACGTTATTCATTTTCATTTTCAAAATTACAAATATTCTTTGTCATAACTGTTGTTAATCAATTATTGAACAATTTATACTATGTGGATGGAACCTTGGAAGTTATTGATATGTTCATGTGAATTAATATTGATATGTTATTCATTTGCACTTTCAAAATTACAAATATTCTTTGCCATTCAATTGTTGTGTTATTTATATCTTCAACACATTTCTATGTCTATGCATCCAACTTTTTATGACTTCTAAAAGAACCTATTATGTGTTTCCATGCTTGTTTGGATGTAAAGAGATTTAAACCTGGGATGCAAGATTGAACACTGATTCTTATACACACAAATGCATGTTTGGATGGAAAGGGATTTGAATTTGGGATGAAAAATTGAACATTTACTGGTATGTGGATAGAAGCCCTGAAAGTTTCATTCACATATTAGTAAATGTTAGTCTTTGTATCAAATTGTTAATGTTATTGCATTCATATAGAACATAAACTTAAACCACCTAGTCTAAAATTTTGACCAATAATAGTCTTCAAACAAACACTATATATTCATTGGCTTGAATTTTTTTGAGGGTGTGACATGAAATTAATATGGGTCACTAATATAAAACAAAGGGCCATGTTGAAAAATGAGTGTGTCCGCAACACTGAACATTTACTGGGGTGTGGATGGAAGCCATGAATATTTTTATTCACATACCTATAAATGCTAACGTCTTTCTATTAAAAATAAAAATTTGATTAACATACCAGTAAATGTTGAGTCAGATGTATCAATCCAAATCCTAATATGAAATCATGTTTTGATATTCATTCACATTTTCCATTATGTTGTGTTATTGATATGTTTTTGTGTTATTGATATTTTGTTGTGACATGTTGATATGTTTTTTATTCTATTGTCAATGTTGTTGATAGGTTTTTCATTCTATTATCAATTACTATATTCATGCATTCTTTTTCTAGTTGAAACACTGTAAAGGGTGAATGTTTGTTGGATTAAGCAATTTACAAAAAAATTATAAATATTGTGTTTTTTACACTTATTATGTTTGTGAATATAGTACTACTTTTAATTTTTTTTACATTGTGTTTTTTAACACATTATATGTTTATGGAGTTTGGAATTCTCATACAATTATTTTTTCCTATGTTTCTGAAGTTTGTAATGCTCAAATTTTTATTGATTATATTGTTTATTTGTGTTGTTGATGTTTGTTATATGTGGGTAATGATGACATATTTTGAAGTCAAGAGCAAAGAAGAACAATGGGGAACTCACTTTTAGTTGAATTTTTTTTAAACTTTCATTAAGCTTATGATCTATTTGTAGGTTGAATGGCAGATAACAAGTAAATGTAATTACATTACATAATCAAACTAAATAGTTGCACTTTCATTACAGTTATTAATACATTTCATTAAATTAGATAACAAACTAAATACATTTCATTACATTAGTTGTTGCATAATGTCTGATAATGGAACATATTAATTATATATTATACTTTACTTGTAAAAATGCCCTAAAAAAATAATGGATTTTTTTAAGGTAAAACAAAACTTACACCAACCAAGGGGGAAAATTGAGTTATGTCCATTCCCCATATTCGAAGAAAGTGGAGTTGTTGTTGGTGCTTCAAGAGTTGTCTTTAGTGGGATTTGCATCTATGTTTATAGAAATAGGAGGGCTACCACATGAACCAATTGGGGATATAATGTTTATCATGTCATTCAATATGTGATGTTATTCTAGTAGAGGGTAGAATTCATTTTTTAAATGTCTTCACTTATCCAATTCTCTTTTATCCTTCTCAAATTCCCTATCCCTTCTATCATGCTCTTTCTTTTGCTCATTTTCTTGCCTTTGTTGTATCTTCTCCTACTTCTTTTTCATTTTGATTTTATTTACAATTTTTTGATGTTCCCTTCTTTTTTTCTTAACCTACCTAAGGGATTTCCTGTCATCAGCTTTTTGTTTATTTTGCCTTCAATTCTTCAATCTCCTTCTTGTGGATCTCTTGTTCTATGAAAACTTGTCGATAGTCATTTGATATGATAATTTGTGATTGTCGGCTATGCCTAAGTGCATTATTTCTTGATTTCTTTGCAACCCTTTCCACTGACAATTTTTAAAATGTTGATAATGAAGTTTTTTGTTCATTAATGTTTGCTTGGCTTCCATCCAAATCTTGGACTACATTTTCTACTATTTCCCCATCGACATCTAAATCAATTGTTTCATCTTGTACACTCTATGGTCCACTTAGTGCATAATAATGAATTATTTATGGGGGTATAAAAGGTGATGGTGATGGCAATTGGTATAAATACATATGTTTCTATTAATTCACATTTGAGTCCAAGATTTGTTGCTCCCTCTCTCAGTCATTTTGGTGGGCATACTTGTGTAGGTAGACTTGAAATGTCTTGGTTGAAATTGAATATTGCATCCATTTCATTGCAAGAGACATTCAATGCATCTTCACCTTCAACATCTTTAACATTTTATGCATTTGCATTTGTTATTTGATCTTCAACACCTTTTGTATTTTTTGTTTGACCTTCTTCACCTTGGACAACATTATCTTGTTGCATTTCCTCCATCTTCTGCAAAGTAGCTTCAATGTCTTCCTCAATTAGCCTTGGTAACCTCATTATATTTTCAGAAACACTAACTTCATCCTCTTCAACATGGAATGTTACAGTGGAATCATGTCATTCGTTACTACCTCAGGGTTTAGGGGCCAAACACCTATCCTTCAAAAACTAGATATTCTATTCTTAGTAGTTTGTGCCATATTCAATGTTTTGTTGCCCAAAGTGGCAAACTTGTGTATCTTTATCCTGTAACCATGATGTGATTCATCCATGACATATTCTCACTCCTGAAGTAGGTCTTAAATGGACCAAACACACTTACATCCAATGGATGCAATTTGTGGCTAGTATGTGTGGGCAATATAAGCAGGTCCATCCCCAGAGCTCTAGCCTCTTCAATCATTGAAAGTGCAACATGGATTTTGTGCCCATCAAATATGAGAATATGTCTATTAGCAAGTGAAACTCCTCATGGTACACATCTTGATAAATGATCTAGCTAATTCATAAATAGTTCTTTTGTCATCCATGCATGGGCATGGGCATCCATACATACACCTGATTCATAGTTTGAAATGAAATTCTGCAATTGCCTTTTTGATTTGAAGAGGTAGAACCCTAGGATACTTTGGCCAGCTGCATTCACACATGTTAAAATGATGATCCATTCTCTACTCTTCAATATTATATGTGATACACTCCTTGCCCTTTTTTTGTCAATGACTTTCATGACATAATTCCTTCCAACTTGAACCCATGTCTCATCACAATTCCATATTTTGTGTGGCCCATAATTGTTTTCATCATACAAATTTTTCAAATTATTATTAAAAACTATCATTATGGACAACCTTAATATGACAACCCTATGTCTATTTATTCCTCTTGTTGTTCTAATAGACAAATCAGGGTGCCTAATTTTGAAGCCATTATACAATGACTTCCTAGGGACCCCATCATTGAAAGGGTTGAGCATGATTTCACATATGTAGACAACATGTGCCTTTAAATACGATATGTCCAAACCATGCCCCATGTCGACTAAGTCTTTACACCACTGCACTATCTCACTTTATTCTATAGTTGATAAAATAGTGGGTAGGCCCCTCTTGTTAGTAGTTGTAATTGCTTTCAGCTAATTTGACAAAGTATGGGTTTCATGCCCCAATTTACTACTATGACATTTGTGGAGTAACCATTATCATCCACATCTCTCATTTCACTTTATATATCTTCCTTTGTCCACCTGGACTGCAATGACTACTTTGCAATGGTGGTAACATTTATGTTGGCTTCCTTTTATGCTTCGTTGGAAAGGGGTTGATCTGTAATAAATTTATTCTCTACCTTCTCTTCAGTGGGTTTATCATCTTAGTTAACCTCTTCATCAACAACTTCAAGAAATTTGACTCCCCTATTCTTCATTGTTTCACATGGCCATTTTATAACATACCGCATCTTATTCTTCGCATTCCTCATGTTGAAATATAACCACCAACAAATTATATAGGTAATTGACAATAGAATAGAAAACATATTAAAAACAATTATGGGAAATAATATTTGTAATGTCAAAAATTTGAATGAATAACACAACAACATGAAATCACATCAACATATGAAAAGCACATTAGCATGATTTGACATAACGATTTTGTTTGATAGATCTAACTCAACATTTACAGGAATGTTAATGAAATTCTTAATTTGATAGGAAGACATTAACATTTACTGGTAGGCGAATGAAAATCTTCATGACTTACATCCACATACCAGTAAATGCTCAATCTTGAGAACACACTCGTCATTCAACATGGCCCTTCGTTTTATATTAATGACCCTAATTGTGTTGTGTCTTCACAAAATTTTAAGTCAATGATAATATAATGTGTTTATTTGAAAATTATTATTGGTAAAAAGTTTAAACCAGATGGTTTAAGTTTGCATTCTCAGGTGAGCCCACCCAATTAGTTGAAAGAGGGAGAGCAACAAACTTTGGCCTTAATTGTCAAATAAATATGTAATATAAACATTGCAAGTGGAGAAATATCAACATGTTGCAAATATAAAAAACAAAGAAACATTAATTCATAAAAGTATAAATTTTGATATAAAAATAATAGTGTTTATTCATATGTGAATGAGAACTTTTAGAGCTTCCATTCACATAGCAGAAAATGTTCAATAATTTATCAACACTTATGACAAAGAATAGTTATAATTTTAAAAATATGAATGAATAATACAACATTAATAAATAGAAACATATCGATAACATAGCAAAAAAAACTTAGAAAAGGGTTCGGTTTGATAAATCTAAGTCAACATTTATTAGAATGAGAATAAAAGTATAAATTTTGATAAAAAAAAATAACATTTACTCATATGTGAATGAAAGCCGTTAGGATTTCCATCCACATAGTCGTAAATGTTTGATAACAAATTAAACATTTGTAGGTTGTTCAAGCAAGTAATGTTTCATCTCTCTAATGTTAATACAAAGAAATAGTAATATGTTGCAAGGAAATAGTAATATGTCACATATATAAAACACACAACATGAATTCAATAAAATAGTTTATTGGTGAGAACAGACTACAAGGAGAATTGAAATGCACCCTATAATAAAAGAGTTTTTAAAGGTTATCCACTATTATAGGATGACTTTAACGAAAACCTTTCAGGTCTTCCATCCACATATTAGTGATTGTTCAATCTTCAAATCCATGTTGTGTGGGGAAATAGAAGTGTGACATAGTAAATCACACAATAAAATAAATTCAAAAAACCTCTAGGGATTTCATTAAGATACCAAAAAATGTTGAGTCAGATGTGTATGAAAACATGTCAACGTTGTGGTTTCAACAATGGGTAACATTTCATCTCTCCAACATGGTGAATAGTTTGAAAATGAAATGCAAGGCGGTATTAACACAACACATTGATGGAAAAAAATGCTGCCAAGGATCTTTGAAAATGGTTGTTGCATATTAAAGACACTATCATCTTCTAGCATGACACTTCCTTGCATATTAATGACACAAGCATCTTCCAACATGGCCATAGAATTCAGAAAATGATATGGATTGATATAAAAATAATAACATTATTAGTATGTGAATGAATACCTTGACGATCTCCATGTACTTAATAGTAAATGTTGGATCAAATGTAAAAGCATGCAAAAAAAACATTAGCATAGAAATCATAATAACTATAATAGAAACGTGAAAAAAAAAGAACACAGTTGTGGGTTTAGTTACAGAAAACACACTTGTGTTAATGTTTCATCAATCCATTAACATACCACTAAACATTTAATCAGATATGAAGGCATGCAAAAAAAACCATGAAAACAGAAGGCATAATAACAATAATTTTCATCCCTTTATTTTGTCGATGTAAATTCCTCTGTGAAACATTGCATGCTCGAGAACTTTCGGGTAGGTTTTATTGCCAATTGGGGGGAGGAGGTACGTAAAAGACAAAGAAAGTCATTTGTTGGTGAAACTGTTAAGTCTTCCATCCCAAGTTAAAATCCCTTTCCATCCAAACATGCATTTGTTTGTATCGCAGAAAATGTTCAGTCTTTCATACCAAGTTCAAGTCTCTTTCTATCCAAAAAAATATTTGTGTGGGAATGTTTATTGGGTGCTTGTAAAATCCATGGAAAGATGGAAGCATGGATATAAAAATATGTCGTAGATATAAATAACATAGCAAAGTGAATGGAAAACAAATCAACAACTATGTCAGACTACATTTGAAATGTTGATAAATGTGAATGAGTAACACTTCAACTTGAATTCAATTTTTTTTTTGGTTTGATAGAAAAACAATTAACATTTATTGGTATGTTAGTGGAAAATTACAGACTTTTTACCTATAATGTGATCCTTTGAATAACTTAAGGTTGCTTAAATGTTGAAATCTCCTAGTTTGATTCAAATCTGACACTCTTTGCAAATCAAACATTTGTTGCTCTACAATGTTTTTATTTATAGACATATTGTATCTCAGTAAGATAATTTGAATTTTGAATTGTTTGTGAATGGTCAGTGTTAGATTTTGTATTTACATTCAATTTTCTAGGAGAGGCCAATTAATGGAGGTTGGTGGAGTCATATGTTATTTGAATTTTGAATAGGATATGATATAATAAAATGTAAGTGGACCAGTTACAATATTATATAGCCTAAGATATTGTCTATTTTGTCTTGTATAACTTACAATCAGATGTACAAAAGAGAATTTTTGGGACTCAAAATACTTAATAAAGTTGGTGTTTTTAAATATTTGCTCCTTTACAATATTACCAAAGAATGTAAATTTTTCAAAAGTGTATTCAATTTTGAAAAAGAAATTCATTTTTATGAATATCATATTCTTTTTTTTAATGTGTACATTTTTCTCTATTGCAGTGTCTATTTATTTTTAATATCTATATAGTATTTTATATAAAAGTTCATATTTTTAATATATTTATCCAAATAATGATAAGACCTTAATAGAATGTATAGGTAACTTTTATAAAAATTACATAAATGTTTGTACATAATTAAATAATTCTTAATATATTATAATAAGGGAAAGGGGTCACAACTACAATCACAATTATTGGACCCTATCCAATAATTTGTCCCCTTCCCCTACTTCCTAAGATTGTTTTCCCGAACAAAGGCTATTCAAGAAATGAAGTGTTTAAGATAAGTTTTTCCCAAGTATTGCAAATGGAAATGATCCTGAAGCCCAACGCATGTTGTGTTTCATGGTTAATTTATTTTTAACCAACAACTGCACCCCGAGTTGTAACAAAGTGAAGAGCTAAATATTGATTTAAGGAAAGATTTTTAAAAAAAAATTGGAAACTTTAAAAAAAATTGTAAAACAATGTTTGAATATTATCCAATGCCCATTTTAACATCTATACATAAATGATTCTGCCTTTTGATCCGCTTAATATATGTGTCCACCATGACATTTAAACAAAAACAATAAATTTAAAAATTGAAACTCGAAAGTTCAAACATAAGATTATCATGAAAATTATCAAATGATTCAAAACAAATGTATTATATCACAAAAAATCTATAATATTATTATTGGTTTATATACTTATTACTACACTAAGATCAAAATATTTATTAAATGGGGATATGTTATTTCATGAAGATTATAGTGATACTTTGAAAATGATCTCTAATTATAACACATAGGGTACAATGCAATATGAATAGTAATATCCATTAAGGTTTTTAACAAAATCTATGTTTAAAATGATTCAATTGAACATTTCAATTTTTGCTTAATTAATTTTTTATGGGATGCATATGAACTATAGGAAATTCACTCAATGAAGGTATGGGTATATTACGTTGATTTGAGTGTAGGTATGTGTTGATGCATTGAAATGTCCGACTGATTGCATCTACATTTCAGACACAACAATGAGATCTCTATTCAGTGTGGGATTGTTCTTTGTAGAGAACTTCCAGAGACAACTTGTTCTATGTCTTATCCTATTGCTAATCTACCTAAGCTAAATACACAAGGGAAAAAATTGGAGGGATAAAGAGTTAGGGAAATGCATAAAAAAATGGTGATGCACCAAAAGAAGAAGTGGGCTTGATTCTCTATCTTAATGAGTACGAAGATAGTCAATATGCAAGAAGAGAAATGAACATAACTTACATAAAACGAGTACAAAGGGAAAGATGCAACACTAAGTCAGAGCAACAAGAGAACAACCAAGGGTAGGCAAATGAGAGTCATAATAGTTCTTATTACTTTCTAGAAATATGCATAATTGCACTACACTTCAAAAGAGGGTCCGAGCTTTTCTTACATAACAAAGAGCAAAGGCGAAATACTATTTCACAACAGGACTTGGGCTAAAGTCCAAATAATTAACTTCATTTTTTTCAATACTTTACAATATATAGAGGAAGAAATGAGAGAATAATTAAAAGCTCTGTGGCTAATAAGTACGAGTAGACAAAAAACAACTATTTGTGGAATTAACTTTGTTGTAGCTTTGGCACAATCATCATCTCTTAGGTCATGACTACTTGTACTAGTACATCAACTAACTCGGTATACTGTGTTAAAAACCCATGCTATTTTTATGTGCCTTGACTCCAAGGTATTTTTTAAGGAATGAGAAATTTTTAGAAGTGCATAATTGTAGGCAATTTTTTATATATTGAAAAGTATGGAACATAGTTACAGTTGACAAAATTTAAGGAATAACATATAATTTACTATTAATATATGTATATTTTGGCGAATTTAATGACTTTATGAAAATTTTATAAAAAACTTTGACGAATATTTTCTCAAAAATTTGTTCATTGACAAATCTAAAATTTTATAAATTTGTCAAAAAATAACCAATTGATGAAAAATAACCCTAAAAAATACCATGCTTGCCTCCTCTTTAAAGGTTTAAATGAATGGCTTGAGGTTAGCGGTAGTTATTGATCTAATGGTATGAGGCATCTTTCAAGATGACATCAGCAAGGTTTCTTGAAATAACTCACGCCTTTGGATCTTAATAAAACCAATAGGTTGAGAGGGATTGTAACTTCTACATTAACTTATTCTGCTCGTGATAACTTAATCTGTGCATGATGAGTCTCGAAATCGAATAGAAGTGAAATTGTTAATTTTCCCAAGTGGAATTAAATTTTCTAATGAACGAACAAATTTAATGGTTTGTTGGCCTATGCATCAAAGATATTATTGAAAAACTAAAAATAATCACTATTAGGAAAATAAAATCTCCCACTATTCATTTCAGATTTTGGATTGTTACATGTTATGCTTGAGTAAAAGCTTAGACAATTTTTAAAACAAATAGAAACCCTAGATTCCAAGTTTGGAAACTCATTTATAGTTGAATGCATATTTGAAAACAAACCGAATGTGTATATCCATTAAACATTGTTCTTCAGATTACTCAGTCTAAGTTTTCTAAATAAATATTTTTTATCATCTGGAACAAAAAGTTTTAAGGAAAAGGATCGTATCTTGTTTGATGTGTAAGACACATATCAACTACAAGTGGAAGCTCCCAATAGAGATCCAACATAAATTCAACAAACTTAATTTTCTCAAAGTGTTGTGTGTGACATTGTCTCAAAGCTATGGTTGAAGTTGTCTCTCATGCAATTGTCTCTCATGTGTTATCTTTGATGTTTGAAGGCTTATCCAAAGATAGCTTCCTTATAGCTTTCACATTGACTTCATTGCTATCTTCATAGAAGTTACATCCACCACCCACAAAAAATTACAAAAGAATAAGACATTCAAGAGTTCAATTGTGGAGAAAAAAACTACAACACCTAATTTCAAAGACATTTAAATTGTTTCTACTACATTGTTTAAAGGTTTCATGGGGACACCTATGAAGGCAATGCTATAATTGCCCTCCATGGGACTATGTCATAAGTTCCATGATTACATAAGAGCTAAGAATCCTACTTTTCTTGTGGGTGATCAAATCATAATAAAAAATTACCATTCTACACTTAAAATTGAGTAATTATTTTTTGAACATTAAACCTATGCTACCATTTTCTAAAAGAAAATCTCTAAAAGACATAAAAAAGGGTTGCAATGTTCCATCTCTCCATTTCTTAGCTTTGTAACTTTCTATTTTTGTGAATTTATGTTGAACAAGGTCGTGTTTGCCATATATACACACCCATCATTCAAATTCCATGGCATATAAATTATATATATTTAACAATTTAATTAAAGAAGAATGTTTTCTATTATTTTTTAATTTTTTGGGCATTAAGGGGATTAGAGTTTAGAAGAAAATCAAATTTTCTTCTTTCATTTTTTGAAATTTGCTACTTCACTTTACCTACCCATCCTTGGAAATGTATGGACACCCTAAGCACCACAACATTCAAGGTAAACGTACATGAATTCAATGTGTAAATTCAATAGTCAAATAGAGAGCTTTTACACAAATAATCAAGGGAACCATACTCTATTTTAACCAACAAATATTTGTTATTTGTTGTCTTAACCCAAGGCAATCAAATAACATAGAAAATTTTATTCTTGGGTGACAATTCACAATGTGTTGTATTTTGAGATTCTTCTAAATCAACGACATATGTCTCTCCACAGGACCCATCATTTAGAATAAGAGGGAATTCAAAATTTACACATCATGAAAACATTCATGTAAGCAAATTGATAGGTTTGACGCACTCATCGGACACACCATTTATGCTTAAATGTTAGTAGATCACATATCCAAAAGCAAAATGACTAAGTAACCATCAATCCTTCCAATGTTGCCTAAAGATGACTAACTATTTACATATATGGAAATTCTCACAATGTTGCAATTGAAAATAAAGCATACACTACACAAATTTAATATGTTTTAGTAGCTTAATAATGTTAGGCTCAATTACAATAGTCATAATCTAATACAAGAAAAATATTTTCAAGTAAATATAAAATACTTATAGTATAACATAATTCAAACAAAACTTGAAAATATTAGGGAAAGTGATCTCGATAATGACTCAAGACCACTATACAAAAGTAATGGTTTAGTTTCACAAAATTATAATTTTCTAAGAAAGCATAACATAAATGGTAGTTTTAAATATCTTCGGAGCATAAAGAAACTTTCCATTGAGTTTTAGCTTGTTGAATGTGGTTCCGGTGAACTAATATTTCCAAAAAGGTATTATAATAGAAAATCAAATAAACCTAAAAAAATAAGCTCCAAAAGGGTGGCCCAACCCAATTGAATAAGTAGCCATTCTTTTTCTTATAAATCTCTTATTCTTAGGAGTTGTCTTATTCAAATGCCTATGCATTTTGAAAATATATTACTAGTCTTGTTTAGATTTAAACAACACCTCAATTGGCATGCCCATGCATGTTGAGTAGATGTTATTCATTTTAGTTATCTTTAAAGTAATTTATTGTTATTAGTTTCTTTAAATCAATTTATTATTATTAGTTTTCTTTAGCTATAATACAAGGATTTACTCGATTGTAATTTAGAGTGGATAGTTGATATCTCTTCCATAAAGAATGCTTTATTTTTAGAAAATCTCTTATTATTTTGCATTAAATCTTTGTTTATTACTCGTATAAATTAGTGGCAATTCAATATTTAAGAGTTTAGCTTTAGTATAACACATTAATTCCTAACAATTTATATATTGCATCCTAAATTGGCTCCACAATCTGAATAATTGGTATCTAAGCAAGTTAGATCTTGCATGTCCCATCAAACAAGGTAAGGATATCAAAATTTTGGCTTCAAGATGACTTATCCCTTTAACTATATTTATAATAGATGCAAATGACCACAAAAGGATGCAATATAAGGAACAAAAAATTCATAAAACCTAGTAAAGGCAATGCTCGAAAAGGCTTTGCAAAAGAAAAGGGCTGAAATGATGACCCCAATTTGTGAAATTATTCGATAGATGTCGAGAAGCATGTTAATAACTCTTGAAAGGAAGCCCTTTTAAGGGTTTACACCCTTAAAGGTATAATTTTTGGTATCTCGATAGTTGAAAGTAAAGTAGAAGCGAATTGCATTGAAAATTAAATCGCAAAATTAGAGTCATATTTTTCTATAAACACTTTCTCAAGTTCAGATAAAATAATGTTTGCTCTTCTAAAATTTGAAACCATGTCTAATAATGGTGGGAGGCTCACCTTAAGCAATATAAGGAGGAAGGAGAGGATGAAGGTATGGTTGTCATGCATCCCTATTGGAGTGACTTTGTTGATGTTGTTACAAATGAATATTGTCCAGAAGATGCCTACGAGGAGAAATACATGCAGTGTCAATTACTATGATAGAAGAAACATAAATATATGCTAGAATACATAAATGCCTTCCATTCTATATTTAAAAAAATTGGCCTCAAAGATTCTAAAAGGAGTAGAGTACTAAAATAAAGAAAAGTGGTTTGCATCAATATAACCAAATAGAGATGGGATTCCTAGTTATTAAAATGATAGGAGCAACACATCAAATGTAGCAAAGATCAAGGAAAAGTTCAAAAAAAGAAATTTATTGTAGGCAAGTAGGCACAAACAAATGAAAGAGGCAACTCCAAGTATGGAAACAAGGAATGGAACAAAAAGGCCCCACAACATAGGTAAAACTCAAGGTTTCCTACAAGAAATCCCACAAATAAATCCCCATAGAAGGAGCAAGGAAAATGATGTGAGAACCATAGGAACATGTCTCATATTGAAAACAAATGTTGTTCACAAAGGAATTTTTTTAGAAAGGCACGTGAACCTGGTCGAATAGAAGCATTTGATGAGGATGATAACTTCTTTCATCCTACCAAAACAAGTAATCAAATTGTGGATTCTAATACCTATTCCATTTTTAGTACAACACAAGTTGAAACATCATCATCAGAGGAATAAGAACGCCTTTTTCATTCACAGATGTGGGTGCAAGGTAAATCTCTTCAAATTAGTGTAGATAATGGAAGTGAGAAAAATATGATTTATGCAAAAATTGTCCGAAGGATGAGTCTAAAATAAACACCTCATCCACAATCTTACTCCATTAGATGGCTAAACCAAGGCAAATGTATTTGTGTCAATCAACAATGTCTTCTTCCATATGTAATCAAGCCATCCATAGATGAGGTATTTTATGATGTGGCACACATGGATGTTTGTGATGTTTATCTTGGGAATCCATACATGTAGAAACTAGATGGAATCTATCAATTAAACATAATGTCATCATCAAATTGGGAAGGAAATACTACATGATACTTGAGGTTCTTCCTATGAAGACAATGGGCTTGATTAGTGCAAATCAATGTAGGCATGTGATCAATCACATTGGGAAGTTTTTGCTAATTTTATTAGGCTATAAATAATTCAACAAGGCATTGCAACTACACAATTGGTCATACAAAATCAAACTATACAACAACATCAAGTAGAGTATGTCTTAACAAGTTACACATTTGTATTCGCAACACCTACTAACGTACCTCTACACTTCCAGGTGACACATCCCATCAATTTTATTCATGGGAAAACCTTATAATAACACATATGTAAATGTTATATTTATAATAACACATTAAATGTTATATATGCATTTTGATTTGTTTAAAATAATTTATTTGATTTATGGTTTTGTCATTTGGTATTGATAATGGTGAAGGAAGAATGCAAATTATTCATGTTCATAACCCTTCTTGAAAGATGTTTGGTACCTATATCCATTCAGATGAAGATGCACATATCCACTTATTGATTATAACTCATTTCATTGTGAGTTCGCTACTAACCCATAGCCATTGATTGTTCTTGCACATAACCATCAATGTAGTCATTCACTCACTAGCTGAAGACAGTTAATGAAGTTACTACATGTTACAAAATTAAGCATAACATTTCATTGTTACATGTAAATGGAGGATAGAAGATCGTTCACCAACTAGAGGTTGTTACAACTTCTTACTACTTATTCATTATATTAGGCCATGAATTGTATGATCAAGCTCTTAAAATCTTAAGCTGTCATTTGCCACTTGTAGCTTCCATTGTTATAATCTCAACTATTTTAAGCATTGCTATAGATTTTCTATTGTAACCATTAGATCTTAGGATAGCTAAATAAAGTTTTGCCTTCTCTATTTAAGAGAGAAGTTACAAACTTTAAGTTAGTTCATAATTAGAGTTGTAATTGAGAATCAATACACAATTCATTCGAAGCAAGGTTGTATTTGAACACATAACAATTCATTTATTGTTAAGAATTACTTCGTCATTAATATCAAGTGATTTTAAGTAATTTATCTTAATCCAAAGAGGAGGTTAAAGCTCTAATGCAACCAAGGCAAGGCCAACTTGAGAAGATTTATAGTCAAGACTCGCATTTGTTAGATAGTTCTTATATTTATGAGTATTCAATTTATAGTGATATATTTATGTGAACGTTCATGTTTTCTTAGCTTAAATATTTGATTTTTCTCAACACAATAAGTATTTAACTTTCTGTTGATGTTCAATTTTTTTCTTGTGTGGGAAGCTTCCAAAACATAGATTAGTTTTATCTTCCAACAATTCAATTATAACAGTGTGTTTCCCTTCAAGTATTGTGATTTATTTTTATTGTAAGTGTGCTTTAATATCAATTCAATAATTACTTTAAGTAAAAGCATTCATTCCCCATATAACATTAGCCCTCTCAACTAATCAAAAGGACATGCTATTGTAAATACAATGCAGATCCCTAGTCAAGTTTACATTCATGTATTGACATAAGTAAATGTATTCACCTATAACATACTTACCAATGGGCTCATTGGGTCTTTGTTTGCACAGTGCAAGCTATGAAAATGTGATATCTTGGCTAATGTTGATAGAAAAATGAACTAAGAAACTATCGGCTAAATCATTGAAATAATTCACAAAGCTAAGTGGTAGGGCATAAGATCAATTCAAGGCATAATCCTTGGGACTTCTAAGAAAGAGCTTAGTCAACAATAGATTATTTTTCACAAAGTCAAAACATGAAGCATAAAAATCTCGAATATGATGTGTAAGATCACACTTGTATTTGAATACTTCAAATTTAGGCATAATGAAACTAGTAGACAAAAGGTGGATAAGGACCTCATGATCCAACAGGTATGTAATATGTCATGAGAAGTAATCATGTGATTAGGTCATTGAGATCCTTGAGAAAGTTGTTGGATTTGCTTATTAGTTTTATTGAATCCAACAAGCCATACTTCATTGCATAAAACAAATCATATAAATAGCTTGTAGAAACACTACAATCAAGGAGAGTTAGTGCAACCAGAAAACTAACAATTAGCTTACCAAACTAATAACAATAAGTTATTTGTTATAATAACCTCCCTTAATGACTAAACAACATGTTTTAGTCATTATTACAATAAAAGGATTAAGTCCATACAAGAACATAAACAAAGGTGTAGTCTTACTACCACTGCAACAATATATCTAAATGTCTCTATTGTCACCAATCCATCTTACTGGAGTACATGGGTAATGAGTTGCTTCAACCACTAGGTAAAGTAGGAAATTGTGTTGAATACTGAGTTCATTGGATTATGTTGTTCCATTGAAGTGTTGTCATGTCTTGGATGTGACAAGATTTACCTATTTGTTAGAGTGATCAATTCCAACAAAAAAATTAGAATATACGTCAAGACTAAACAACATAAAATATCCTTTAAGGGATATTTCTATGTCGAGCTGTTGAAAACCCAACACCTATTACTTTCAATTGTTGAATAATTTTGAGATATTTACTATTCACAACACTCTTGTGTTGTTTCAGTATGCCCCCTCATCTATCACCAACCTTCATGGAAAACTTTCATTTTGGTTTGGATTTGATCTTTGAACTTGTGCTTGGTTTCAATATATGAAAAATAGTAGTAAGATAAAAATTTCCCTGATTTTCACCTTGCACTTTCTATTTTCCTGACCTTGTAGATTGCCCTTCCAACAAGGTAATTCGTCTTTCCTTACATCTTTCATAATGGTATAGTACCACTTAGGCCTTTTGTATTGGTCTTCTTGATTTAATTGTGAAGAGTGAGAAATACTTTTTTCACCACTAGAACTTGACTCTTCTAGTTTTTCCGTCTTTGAACCTTGTCAAATTTAGTACTAGAACTTATTCCAGAAACAACATCAGCATGTAGAAACACATTACTATTAGTAGATTTGCCATTATCAAAAAAGAATGAGACTTTTGTTGAGAGTGAACACAGTTGTATTCACAACTTCTACCCAGTACTGATGTGGTATATTTTGGGTATCCACCATACACCATGCCATCTTCATGATTGTCATGTTTTGCCTTGCCATGACTTCATTATGCTGTGTAGAATATTGCTTGTGTATACCTTATTTCTTGCAGAATTCCATGAATATTTTAGAGACAAACTCATCTCCATCAACTAATCTAAGAGATTTTACATGTTTCCCTCCATGTTTCTATACCAAAGCTTTCTAAGCAACAAAGTTAGAGAAACATCCTGACTTTCTATGTAAAAAACAAACCCACATTTTCTCTAAAAAGTCATTTATAATCAACGAGTAATACAAAGCTCCAAAAATTGAAGGTGTTTGCATTGGACCATGCAAATCCACATGTACCAAATGTGATGCATTCTTAGCTCTTTGTTCTTTACCAATGTCAAATGAAAGTGAAAATTGTTTATCTATTAGACATCTTGAACATACATGTTAACTCTTTTGAATAGAAAATATTCCATTCACCATGTTAGTCTGACTTAATCTACGCAAGTGCTCATAATCGAGGTGACCATATCTCTTATGTCATAGTTTAGTGCTCTCAACCACTACTAGTGCATGTTTTTTTTCTATTTCGAGATCAATAAACTTATACAATCCCTTGTTACCAATACCTACAACAATGACTTTTTGTTCATAAAGATTACTAACCATGCATCTATTTCCTTTAAATTCCACACAAATGTTATGATTCATAGTTTTTTCACTTATCGAAAGAAGATTTTTGTTTATGTCGAGAACAAACCAAACATTTTCAAAAGTGTAAGTAACAGAATTAAATGAAATACAAACATCTCCATACCCTTTCACATAGTGAACCCAACTATCACCTACAAAAACTAATTCAATGCATCTATCATCTTCTACAAAGTTTACATACCAGTCTTTATGACACGTGGTGTCTTGATGCACCTGAGTTAAGATACCACATTTTTTACTATGTTCACTGATTTTGTGCCTCCAAAAATGCAAACTCACCTACTGAACTTTGTTCATCTTCTTCATCTATAATTGTATATTGTGACTTATTTCTATTATTTGTCAAATCATATTGTCGCTTATGTGAATCTTTCTTCATATAACCAGGTTTCTTACAATAATAACCCTTCCATTTAGATTTAAAAGTATTTACATTGTTTTTAGAGGATTATTGTGAAGAACTACTAGCACTCCACTATTTACCCTTGCTCTTTGACCATGCCATGAACGTACTTTCTGTAGACTCTAATGTTGAAGCAACTAAGCGTTTATATCTTCTTTTCTTTTGCATGAAAAGTGTTGACAAATTATCAAGCTTCAACGTCTGTGTCTCTGCAATCATATGCAATGACTCCACAAAGGAATCATATGATGATGGTAAATTTTACATGACAAAAGCGATTAAGTCTTGCTCATCCACAAGCTTTTCCACCGCTTTTAATTGATCACGTATAACTTTCAATTGCAGTAAGAATTCAAAAATGGACTCACCTTCCTGCATTTTTGTTGAAAACAAAAAATTCTTTAAATATAACACCTTCTGACTTCAAAAGCTTGGTATTTTGTCGTAACATGTTTCCATAGCTATGATGCAATGGTCAAATTTCTAACTTATGGTATCAAATTATCAGCTACTAAAAGTTTTAATAGCATTTAAGCTTCTTGATGACGTTTATCATAGTTATGATGTTTAACATCTAGTCTATTCTCTTTATCAAGTACAATTTAGTCAAAATTCTGATTCTCGTAAACGGTAAGTATCTTTTGAATACATAAACTAAAGTTTTTGTCTATTAATTTTTGAGAATATGGGAGCAATAAGTGTTGTAAACTAACGATTTGACCTAGTTTTCCACTAAAACAATTAAATAGGTAAAACTAAAAAATGATTTTATAAAAATTACATTTGCACACATATTCTACTCTAAAACTGGACAATGGTACCATGTTTTCGACAAAAAAATCATATAATTTATGAAAAATTTAATTAACTGGTTTCTAAAAAATTACCTTAAAAAATGAAAAATAATTAAATCTCAAATTTTGCACACTCTTGTAAAAATTCCTTTTGTGTGCGAACATGGACATCAAAACGGACAATGTGGAAAAGTTTCAAGTGTTTTAGCCATATGGTTTTCTAGCTACGAAATTAACCATGGTTTTTTTAGGCAAGTTTTAAAAGTCACTAAGGCGAATAAAGTTTAATTTTGAATTAACTTTAAAACATATCATTTTTTCTGTAAGTTGTATAAACCCTTAAAAACCTTGCTTAAACTTACATGTATTTTCTTTCACCAATTAAAAAACACTTGTGCAACAATAATGGATGTCACATTTTTGCATATGGCACACTTTTGCATAGTGGCATCCTTCTCCTCTGTCAGACGCCTTGATCCTTCACCAAATGATATAGGAATGTTGTTTTCTTGCCTCCTTTGATAAAAAATCCACAAAATAAGGTTTCACTCTTTTGTAGAAGTCACAATTGCATCACGCCTTTCTTTTGAGTGCCTCAATTTGCCACATAATAGTATAAATAAATAAGGATAAGCACCACGCCTTATTTTGCAGTCTAGAATTGATGCAACACCTCCTCATATATTGATTCTCACCTCTTGTTTGTTGATTAACCTCCAGGTATCCAACAATCAGAATGTTCTTTTGCTCAGAATGGCACTTTTCCTCATAGTGGCACTTTTACTTCTCGATATACTTTTATCTTGGAACGCCAACCTCTATTGACTCAACAAAACACCTTTTGCCTTCTCTTGCCTCTCACCACATCCTCATGGCTCTTCGAACAACAAAAAAATGCTTTCCATAGGGATGTTTCACCACGTCCTCTGTAAATGCTTTTCTCTCATTCAAGGTCTTCATCGGGTGCATATATTTACGATGCTTACTCCCTAACAAGATCTCCCTCACAAGATTTTCTCCAACGTCTCCCAACCATGAACTCTAATTACCATATTAGTTTTATTGAAGCCAACAATCTATGCTTCATTACATAAAAAAGTCGTATAAATAGCTTGTATAACTTCTACAATCAAGAAGAGTTAATGCAACCATACAACTAACAATTAGCTTACTGAAATTATAACAATAAGCTATTTATTATAATATTGCACTTGCATATCTAGAATATATTGTTGAATCAATGTATTTTGTGTCGTAGTAACATGTGTAAGATCCAAATAGAATTAGCACATGTAGGTATATATGCTCTAGTGTTTTATCTAAGACCATGACCACAAGATATAGCTTGAGAATCACGTTGGTAAGATCTAGAAATAGTAGGAGGCACAAAATAAACAATAGGCCACATGAAAGAAAATTCACAGTTCTCATACTATGCCACAAATAGAAATTTTGGATGAGGTATGGAAGGAAGTTTTATACCACTATTCTGTGAATGACATCAAATGAACCCATCTTTCTTATTTATCTAATGTAAAATAATGAGATAACCCTCGAGGCATTTGTTGACCACATTTGTTTGCCCATCAGATTGAAGATGATATGACAAGCTATGAGCCAACTAAGTACCCAAACATGAGAATAAATCAGTCTAAAAATTATTGGTAAAGATAGAATCACGATCACTTACTATGATCTTGGGGGTACCATGTAGCTTTTGAACTGTATCTAGAAAACTAGTTGCTACTATACTAGCTACAATGAATGTAACAATGCACAAAAATGGGGCATATTTTGTGTGTTTGTCCACGATTAACATGATAACATTTTTACCTTTTGACTTAGGCAACCTTGTTATGAAATCCATGGAAAACTCATCCCATCTTTGGCTAGGAATATATAAGGGTTGTGGAAAACTTGGGATCTTAATCGTCTCACCCTTGGTTTGTTGACACACCATGCATTCAACCACAAATTTTTGGATATCTCCCTTGAGTCCTTCATAAAATAAATTTTGCTTAATTTTATGATAGGTTTTCAAAAATCCTAAATGCCCCTACTATAGATGCATGGAGCTCTGTAAGGATGTTGTCCTTAATAGTAGAATTCTTACACGTACAATTTATCTTTATACCATAATGCATTATTTTTCCACTCAAATTTGTCTGAAACACTAGAATATTGTTAGAGCTTTTGAATCAAAACATGTGTATATATATCAGTGTCTTATTCTGATTTTGATCTTCCTACCATATGAACATTATCTATAACAATGCCTATTTGGATTCATCCCTCCTACATAATGCATGTACCATAGCATTATCCTTTCATTTCTTATATATGATTTTTTAAAGTCATATCTTGACATTTTGGTCACCCATTTTTTTTCTTCATCAAATGACAACCTCCATTTCAAGAAGTATTTTAGACTATCATGATCAATCTTCACTTTAAAGTGTACCCCTCAAGGTCTCCATTGTTGGACTGCATGAAGAATAGCCAAATGCAATGGGTCATCCTTCTTGCATGAGTATTGCCCCCATTCTCTATCCTAATGCATCACATTCAACAATGGAGGTCTTTGAAAATTTTGGGGTTGCGAAAACTAGATTCGTGCACATGGCCTCCTTCAATTTCTCAGATGCCTTGGTGGCAGCGTTGTTCGAATGGAAGGAGTCCTTTTTCAATAAGGTTGTGAGTGGTGCTACTATGTTGCCATATTTTTTCACAAACTAACGATAGTAGCCTGTCAACTCTAAAATGCCTCGAAGGTTTTTTAGGGTTTTTGGAACTTTCTATCTTGGCCTTGATCTTGTGAGGGCCTACTTTTACGCCTTCATGCAAAAGAATGTGACTCAATTAATCCACCTATTATACTCCAAAAACACACTTGGAAAGCTTTTCTTAAAGCTTATACTATTCCAAAATTATTAGTCTTTGATTCACATGTTGCAAGTGTTCTCATTTCTTACAATATAATTAGTATGTCATAAAAAAGTACCAAGACAATTTTTTGCAAAAAATGCTTAAAGACAGTGTTCATCAAACTCTGGAATTTGATAGTGCATTTGTGAGACCAAAAGACATTACCAACAACTCATGATGGCCTTCATGAGTTCTGAAAGGTGTCTTATGTATATCCTCATCCCTGATCTGAATTTGACGGTAACTTGAATGAAGATCTAATTTTGTAAAATAAACACCACCATGTAACTCATCTATAAAATCATCAATTATCGAAATAAGGAACTTATGTTTGATGGCATACTTGTTGATTTATCTGTAATCTAGGCACATCCTCTAGGTATCATCGTTCTTACACACCATTACCATAGGGATAATATGCACTTTGGCAATGTTTGATAACCTCAGCCTTCAACATCTCTGGTGCCATCTTTTCGATCTCACTCTTCTAGACATATGGGTATTTGTATGATCTGATGTTTTGCAGTTGACTCCCTGTTAGCAATCAAATGACATGATCATGCTCCCTTTTTGGTGGTAGTCATTTTGACATTGCTCCAAAAATGACTTAGTGGTTATCAACAATCTTTTATAGATTAGGGTATGTATACATCTTTGTTGATTGCATTTCTAAGGAAGACAACTATGCTATAAACCCTTCTGCCCCCTTTTTGAGAATCTTTTGCATCTGACGAGAACTAACCAACTATGGAGACCTTGCATGCAATCCACGCAGTTCAAATAAAAATGCATGAACAAGTCTTGGAAATTTATCTCTATTGTTCCCAAGCTTGTGAGCTATTGGACTTCCAAAACAATGTCAGTCCCAATCATGGGAATTAAAAACATAAGATAGTCTAGCCAATAATTTACCATGGCAATTTTGATACTATGGTATTTCCTTGAACAATTGATTGTGCCACCATCTACAATCATGACCGAAAATTCCAGAGCTGGACAATAAAACAATTCAATCAACACCATTATGTTCTATTTCTTTAGGAAGGCCACAACCCTGAGGTTTTGTGGAGTGTTAATATCTAAAATTGTATGACATGATATAGTTGGTTGGGCACCCTCTAATTCCTCTTCTGGCTCAGCGTTAACCTCACTTGCTACTTCATCATTTTCTTCATCTTCATTGGCCCTTTCAATGTAGAACAATTTCTTCTCAACACATTTATGTCCTTTGTTGTATTTGCTATCATAGTTGAAACATAACTCGGCTCATTTCTCTTCAATTTTTTGAGGAGTCAATTTGGTAGGCTGAGGGAATGATTGTGCCGGAACAATGCACTCTCTACCAGAAGTGAATGTCATTGTTTAACCAGATCTCTTTCCTTTGCCCGACTACGTGTGGAGACCATAGAATCTAATAGGGAACTTGGATTAAACATTTGAACATCGAGTTGGATGTTATCCTTGAGCCCACCCTAGAGCAAGGCATTCAAGTTTTTCTCTGTGATGTCATCCATGCGCAAAGACAATTTTTGAAATTGTTGAATATAATCCTTGACAGTCCCCGTTTGTCTCAATTTTGCTAACTGGCTAAAGTAGTTTTCAATATCATCATTGCAGTAGTGCATCAACAGCGCATTAAAAAACATTGACCCTGTAACAGTAAGATATTTCTTTTTAATTTGAATGCATAACCATCTATACCAAATGAATTGCTCTTGTTCCAAATACAGAGATGCCATAACCACATTCTATGCATATGGGGTCTAATGTAAGTCAAATAAATTTTCTATTTGATTGATCAAAGTGATAGAATCCTTACCATCAAACTTGTGCACTTCCACTTTTTGTAGCATACTCTTTGAACTTGTATTTGAACTTAGATTGTTCTCGCTGGGAGAAACCGAGTGGCCCGATAGAGAATTATTGGATGGTGGCGTTGTTTGTAGACGAACCAAGATATTTGTCAACATCACATTGATGTTGCCCAAATCTCCCTTCATTACATCCATGTCATCTTTAACCACGTCCATGTCTTCTTTTTTAACCATGTTTTGCATATCTACCTGGAGTTGGGTTACCAACCTAGAAACCTCTATATCAGAAGTTGCGGAGTGCACCTCTTCCTTACAAGCCATTTTCAAGCTTGGGGGATTAGAGTCGAAAAAAAGTGTCCAAGAGGCTTACATCGTTGTGATTGTCTCTCTGAAACAAATCCAATAATACTAATTTGCACACGGGTGAAAAAAAAGAGTTGAAAAAAAAATACTTCAAACAATACTTCGTTGATGGAAAAATTAAATTTCTCCCAAATTGCAAGTTATAATTTTTCAGTAGTTCAGCGCATTGAACAATCACTACACTAGATCTAAAAAAATAAACTACAACATATGTCTGCCCAAATCAAAGCTTTGGTACCACTTGTAATGTAATTACTTAGATAGATCAAACTAATTCACAACAGTGGATGTAATTGCGAAGATTAAAAAACAAATCAACAACAATACATTACAATAATAAGCACAAAATACGCAAATCCACACCAATAATTAACATTAAAGCAGAATACCTAACAAATAATATTGAGCCACTTTGTGAGAGCAACCTCCACAACCATGCAACAAGAACAAAATTCATATTATAATCCTTGTGTACTAACCATTGCATCCTATGTATATCCTACTTAAGCTATGGTTACTCCATAGGCCAACCCTATTAACAATATAAGAACATAGTGAATGCCATAAGGTAAAAGGTTATGTAGGCCATAATATTCCTAGATATGTTATAGGTTAAGGGTGTAGCACTATTTGCAGTATTGTTATTCTTTCCTCTTGCATCTAATTAATTGTGATGGCTAAAATTAAATTAAGTTGAATAATTGTTTCGTGTTTTCTTTCATTTAAATGAGTAGATCTCACTATCTTAGAGTATTTCCTTTTCATTTACACAATTTCTCTCTCTCTCTCTCTCTTCTTGGCTTAAAAGTACTTTCTCTAGGAATTGGCTTCGCTTAAAACTCCCAGGGCGTCCCATCTTTATCACTAAACTATGGGTGTAATAATGTTATTTACAATTAGGTAGTTTGAGGGATCAACAATACCATCAAGTGAAAATTGTAAAATAAGATAGATCCAAAACCACATTCGCTACCGAATGCGGTTTTTTTACATACAATGTAGTGTATTTTGGCTTTAAAATGCACCAACGATATTTAGTAAGATAATGGTCAATGTATTCAAGAAGTTCATACATGGTTTTTTGTATGTGTACTCAAATATTTGGAAAGCATACAAATTTCTTAGTGATCTTTTGCAAGTGTTGAGATCAAAGTTTTATAGGTGTATAGAATTTGGTATTTTAATGAACTTGAAGTGTACTCTTACTACACCCTTTAAGGCATTTTTAGGACACATAATATGTAAGGATAAATTTATGGTAAATCTATTAAAATTTGAAGTAATGTTAAATTTTCCAACCCTAAAGACACAAAAAGATGTCAAGGCCTCCTTAAGGCATACCAATTACTACAAGAAATTTATAAGTATGCAGAGGTGCCTAGCCTTATAGAAGAACTATTGACGAAGAAAATACACTTTGACTAGAACAAGGACTGCCAATAGGTGCTTGAAAAGTTGAATAATAAGCTAGCAAATGCACCAATCCTAACAATTCCATAATAGAAGATCTTAGTCCATGTTCATGCTGATATATCAAGGATAACAAACGGAGTCACGCTACCCCAACCAAGGAAAATAAATATCAATTGTCCTATATCTTTTACAAATAGAAAAATAGCCAAAGCAGAGAAAAGATATGCAACAATTTATCTTTTTGATTGTGTATGCTTTGCCAAAATTCAAGCATTATTTTATGGCAACACTATTTATCTTATTTACATTTCATGAATCCCTCAATTTTTTGTTAAAAAGTTCAATGATACAAGATAAAATCTGCATATGTCTAATGTTGTTTCAAGCATTTGAATTTGAGATAGTGGTTAAGTCCCCCAAAAAGCCACCTTCGACAAAATTATTTCTCGAGAATAGATAATGGAGAAGATATGGGTCCTATTGAGTGCGATTTTTGTGGAGCATGCTTGTTTAAAATAGTGACCATATTGGAGGAGATGGAATAAATTGATGAGTAACTAGCAATAGGAGTGTTTCCAAAAAGATACACAGAGGTAGAAAGAAAGAGGCTATTGATCAATACAATGCCCCCCACGTTGCTAGTAGGTTAACTGTACAAATTTTGGAAAGGTGACCTCTGAAAAAGAGTTTTGATGAAACATGAGAGAATGGCAATCCTTATAGACATCCATGAAGGGAGGCCACCACAAGGAAGATGTTGTTAGGGTTGTGTTGTCTAATATTGTTAAAAGATGTGCATACCAACATGCTAAAACTTAGGGAGGTCAATAAAAGATTAGCTAGTTGCCATAATGCTAGATAGGCTACCGCAAGGAAGGTAATGTTGGCAGGGTTGTGGTGGCCAAGATTATTTAAAGAGATGCATACCAACATGCTAGAGGATATGATGTGTGCCAAAGAGTGGGGAAACCTAATAGTGGAGACAAAATGCCACTCATACCAATTTTGGCATTGTTGCCATTTAAGAAATGGGCCATGGACTTTGTAGGCCCAATAAAGCCAATGGCAAGATTTGTCGTTACTAGAAAAAAGTATTTGACAATTTGGACAAAAGCTATACCAAGTATTATACTACATTGACAACTGCCATGTTTTTATAAGAGAATATCCTTAGTAGGTCTGTTTCATTGTATCCAACTATCAGCAACATTGCTAAAATAGAATAGATTTCCTCGACAAGCTCACATTCAAATCTTCCCAATTATGACTCAACCAGCACTAGTGTGCTCCTTTTAAGGTGCATTATGCTAGTCTTCAACACCAAACCTCATGGCATCTTCACACGAACTTGTATCACTAATACTTCTAAGCTAATGCCCACTACTAATTCATCGCCCTCCTCAATCATACAATCTTCAACTAAAGTAGTTGTGTCTTCCTCTCCTTCCACTTCTACAATTTCATATATTCCATCCTTTCCCTTCATTTGTTCATCATGCTTCGCCATTTTGGGTGAGCTTTCCTTCACTATTAATCCCAGCAATCTGACTGCATTCCTACTTTAGGTTGGCAAGAAGTTATTCTGCATATGTGACATGCCTTTAGTAAACACAATTCACACTATTACAAAATTTACTACCAACGCCACATCCTCCATTTTTACTCTTTGGCAGCATCTTGTTGAATGCTAGACCAAGTTGGATACTAAAGAGGAATATTTAGTGGAATGTCAAGCAAAGCTTGTTGAAGCCAAGTGCCAAACCATTACACTCACAAAGTTGGCACTCTATCTTGTGACCCGGCCAAGCCTTTCACCTCACAAAGTAATAAAGTGCTTTGGAAAATACTTTTACAAGAATTAATAACTAAAACACCTTTTAATTTCATGTCATCTTATCAAATAATCCAAGAGCGTTGTGGACAACTCTTTTTTTTCAAAGCACAAAATCCCAGTAATTAATCACACCATTTCAAAATGTTGCTAATAGAAATATTTGTTGATGTGATTCATGTTAATAGCTGTTAGGGTTAAATAAAACAAAAGACTAAATTAGTCATAACTTATATAAGTTCAATCAAGATTATAAGAACCTTCGCATGAATATTTTCCTACTTTAGACTACTAGTTATCATAAGGTATCATGATCAAAAGAAGTAATGCTTCAGAAATCTTTTTAAAACCTTCCTATTGTATTCAACAAGTCAAGCTCCAAATTCTAGGAATTGTGTATGGCAATTGGATGCATATACAATATAAAATTCTAAATTCTTAAAGTAGCGTACGGTTAACAGATGCATATACAATGGCATTGTGAAAATTAACTTGATAATTAATTGCATTCACTTGGCTTCTAACACTAATGACACAGCTGGAATATCTAAATGTTTCATTTGATGAATGCCAATGAATTATTTTTTACGTGTTTAATTTTACATGTGCAAAGCTAAAGGTTGTTGACTAGGTGCCTAATTACTTTACAATAGGTGCTGTTCTTTGTTTTGGTCCTGGCATAGAAAATTTGTAATCCTAATGGTTTATTTTTATACACTCTACCAAGATATTTGGGGAAAGCAAATGTGCATCAATAATCTTGGGCATCCTGAAATTACCGACCCACCTTTGCCTTTTTCTTTGAAGTTCCATTTATTAGAATTCATTTCGGGAGCTTTTGTGCTCTATTGATTTGTCCCTTCTATGTCAGATACCTTTTGAGCTCTGCTGATTTGATCCTTGAAAGTCAGATAACCTTTTCTTCACCAACGCTAAATCAGCGACTTTGTCAATGAACATCATAACTTATTGTCGACCTATAGGCTTTGGCAGCTATATAATTTAGTTTATACTCTTCATTTATCTTGGGCATCCTGAAATTACCAACCCCGCTTTGCCTTTTTCTTTGAAGTTCCATTTATTAGAATTCATTTAGGGAGCTTTTGTGCTCTACTGATTTGTCCGAGCTCTATTGATTTGATACTTGAAAGTCAGATAACCTTTTCTTGCCAACGCTAAATCAGCACCTTTGCCGATGAACATCATAACTTATTGTCAACCTATTAGGCTTTGGTAGCTAAATAATTTAGTTTATACTCTTCATTTATCAAAGGTTTGATGATTCCCAATTGAAGTATCTACTTTACCATTCACACAGCTGGTTTCATTACCAATAGTACTAAACATCATAAGAGAGAATTAAAGCACGATACTTTGGAAAAAACATCATATATTAACCTATTCTCAACCACTTTGTTCTGTTTGAGGTGATTACTTTTTAATCTGATTCATTTGACTATGCAAAACATTTTCCTAGTTTCCATATTGAGGATCTACTCCATTACTCGTATGGTTGATTTCAATATCCAAAATCCAGTTTTTATCTCAATGATCATTCAAAATAAATAGCCTGCAACAGGATTAGCATTCAAATTGTTCAACTTGCTGCATTCAGCTTACTTTATAGGCCAAGTGATGAGACCAAGCTTGCAATTATGAACTTCTGTATTGTACTTCCAAGATGAAAGAGTTCGTCCCTGTCAACAAAAAATTCTATACGTGCATGTATTAATTTATTTTAGTGCCTGTGAAGAGAGGCAACATGATGGAATGAAATTAATAAAGAAACTGCATTGACCAACGTAATATGCACCCCAAAAATATAAACACATAATCTTGAAATGATTACTACTAATTGCAATTTACAAAAGTACACTATGATACAAATCCAGGATAACAGAAAACGTTAGGGCAACAAACGTAGGAATATCCACCTCTTGTAGTTACGTGTGGCAAGGAATCCCTACTAAAATCAACTAGCCTTGGCGGATGATTCTTTGCAGTAAATTTGCAAAGATGTTAGATGCATATTGCCTTCTACTATACTTGATTCCAAAATTTCTGGTTCTGGTTCGCTGCTTTACTGCCTCCCAAGCTTCACAAATAAACCTCTCCTTTTGATTTGAAATAATTCACGGCCTTATTGGACATGGCTGTGAATATTTATTAAGTTACATGGTTCGTAAACCTTGTAGACAAGTATGTGGGTTAACCAACTCTCTTCTTGAAATCAACCAGTTCTATCCTTGGTCCGACCCTTGAGATCCCATCTTCATATGTTCAGTCGTCTTACAAATGACAGTTCTAGATGAAGCACTAGCAGGGATACATATAATGCCAGGTAAATCTAGATTCTCACTATGCTAACTTGGCCACTGCATGAACTTTTTACATCCTGCTCCAAAATGTCCACTTTGTCAAAATCTACTTCAAATTTGATGTAATTGATGCCATTTCCAACCATGTCATACTCATGCTTTAGGTTTGCAGCCTGATGGGATTGGATCTGACAAAAAGATAGACATGTAACAGCTATAGTAACTATATATAAGGAAACTGAAAATGGAAAACAGCAGATCAAAAAAACAGGAATTTGTTCGAAAACTTTGGGAAAAACATAAAGATAAAACAGAATGTTTTTTCATATGATATAACTATTCATTCTACCGTGATAGAAGAGAACATAAGTCTCTGGAATGGCTTCAGTAAGGTGTTTTGAGTGTGCCTTCATTTTAGTCAAATAGAATGATTTTGTGTTGAGAAGACAAGAACCTGTTTTATGTTACTTCAAATCAGAAACGAAAAGAACAGAAAGCATAAGAGAACAGGGGAATAATTCAAAATACTATAATAAATGATTGAATGGATTGTAGAGTATGATTGTAAACAGTAAGTGAGAACTTGAGTGAACAAAACCTCTTGGTACCGTTGAAAGAAAAAACCCACAAACTCACTTGTAGACTCACCACTAAAGAGACCTCAAGAAATTATAAAACTTTGGTATATAATTTATATATAGACATGTATATATAATATATATGAATGCCTTGAACGGTAGCATTGGTACTATCAAGGACCTGGAAGAAATCATTTTTTATAAAGATGTGGGGAAGAGGTGGTGATTCAGATTCTCCTGGATTGGGTCCACCAGCTGGTTTGAATTTGATGGTTAAATTGTACTCCCTCCCATCATCGAAACATGAGATTAATAGACATGGTCAGGATAATCATATTCAATGTCAGCATCTTGGTTGCTACAATAGTCTGCATTGTCATTATAGTCAGCCTAACGGCCTTGCCCACCATGGTGGGGTGAGAAAGTGGCTAGAAAAGAGAGTCTTGAACCAATCAAGAAAGAGGCTTCACGTCATGTCCACCAAGAAATGTATAACTAGGAGTAGAGCCTAGAAGTCAGCCAATAGGGATACGTTAAGAAGGGACCTACAAACCAACATCTAGGGATAGGCCAAGCCACCAAACTATTCTCAACCAAACACTACAATGTTTGTAATGGTTGGGTCAGAGGAGCAATAAGACAGGAACGATGGTAATTTTTTGCTTATAAATATACCGCAATGGCAAGTGAATATAGTTAAATAAGAGCATGCATAACTAAACTTAATCTAGTCTAACCATGACAAATGGCAATAAAGAATGAAATAAAAATACAATGTTTAACTACAACATAGAGGACATATGTACAGGAAAATAGACTAGGTAGCACTTGATTTGATTATTTTTCTACCTTGGAGCTTGTTGGTTTGCAACTTTGCAGGCGCTGGATCAAGCATTAGGGAAATCTTGGGGCAAAAAAGGGCCTTCTAAGAAAAAAGCCATTTATTATAATCTTTAAATGTAATAAATAACGGTTTTCTTAGGGGGTCCTTTTTTGCCCCAAATTTCCCCTAATGCTTGGTGAAGCTTTGATGACACTTTGGAGAGCAAACAAAGGTCAAGTTTGAAAAAGAATCGAAGGGAACTTGGCTTCCAAGAGGATATGGGCTGGAATATCACAGAACTCCGAGGAAGATTAGCAAACCAAAACATTTGCTCCAATCTTGATCTGTCTAAAAATAATAAAGAAAGATAAGGCAGAAAATTCACAGTTTAGCGAGTTGTCAAAGTCAGATGATGATTAAAATGTGATAAAATGAAGGCTTATTTGTACATGGATTATCCTGTAAAATTTGGCAGGAAGGCTCAGAGCCGAAAATCTTTCCACTTAAGGCGACGAAAATGCCCAACACAACCATAGAAAGAAAATAAAATAATAAAATTGACCAATGATGCTGTGGTGGGAGATGCAAAGAATGCACCTAATAGGCGACAAGACCACACAGGCAAAGCAAAAATAGGAATTGAAGACATTGTTGGAATCATAAAAATATTGGAGAGGGGAAGAACCCTAAAAGCTTAGGACCACTAAGAAAGCACCAAAATCCAAAAATCCTAACCACCCCTACCCTACGATATGTCGAAATGGGAGACCAAAGGCTCCAAAGTGTGCCAAATCTGAAATGCAAAAAACCATGTGCAAAATCAGATGCATACATTCTTCTCCGATGGTGTGGGTGACCTCAAGAACTATAAGGAACATAAGGTCAAACCACACCATGTACAAAAAACAGAAAAGAGTGTAGACGTATGATCTACATTAGCAAGCATCTCAAAAGATTGAAAGATATTTCCTACTTGCAACTCCGCAAAACCACAAGGTTGAACCTGAAAATCCATGAGTCAAAAACAAAGCAACCACGGGTCAAGGCTGAAGCTCAACAAGAGGAGAAGACAAAGGGGAGAGGTGGACCCCAATGAAGAGGGCTAAATGATGGCTGCCATATTAAGAGGCCAAAGAGAACAAGGTAAAAGGCTCATGGATGAAGGTGGCTAGGAAAAGAGAGCATCATTTGTACGTTAAGCTTTTTGTGAAAACATTCTTCCAGAACAAGGTGCAGTACCTGTTATCACTCGAACCTTGCACCCGCCAAATTGGAAGATGGTTCGACGAGACAATGGGATCATCCCCCAAGGTGTGGGACTCTTGCGCTCGTTGGGACGAACCTCCGGAGGAGACCAACTTCCTTCGAATCTAAATGCATCTGATTTAGGATTAACATGCAGACCTACAAAGAGTAGAAAAGAAACCTATTGCTAATGCTAAATCTAAACTCTTTTGAAAGGAAAAGGGAGAAGGAATGTTGAAAGGGAAATGGTGATGCACCAAGATCAGACAGAGCACCTCTACAGGTCGTGAAGAACACACTACAATTGCATAGAACGAGAAACTATTACACAGACTCCAAAACGACATAGCTCCTGTGTAAGTATTTCGCATGGAGGCACGGGAACACAATGTGACACTAGGAGGGGCGACAAACGATCCACAAATAGTGCCGTCACAGACTCAGGTGTGCATAGCATACGACCTGCAAGAGAGCTAAATTATGCACAGAGGTGCTGAGGGATGGATGGCAATGAGGGGTGAGGATTACCCACAAGAAAAGATCAACAAACCAAAGAAATGCACAAAGAAGGCAAGAAAAATGGAGAGAGGCAAACTCAATTCTCATTAGTTGCAAGGCTCAGGGGGTAAAGAGCTCCTAGAGGACAATTTTTGGCTAACAAAAAACTATTCTAAAAAAATGTCAACCCTTACAATGATAATTTTGCCTACTTATATAGGCAATTGAAGAGCTCAAGGCTTTTACTTAGTCTCACCCACTATTGAGGCAAGTGCAAATTTTAATGATGATTGGGGAAGCAGTCGAGGTCTCTGTCAGAAGTGAATGTATGCTCATGCTTATCATTAATATGTTCCTTGTCCTGCATGCTCTGGTCATGATCTCTAACATGCTAGCTACATTCATGTCTTTTGACGGCCGGACGGGCCATCAAATTAGGTTAGTGCAATGATGATGTCATCGCTACCACATGTCTTCCTTTCAACAATTTTTTTATTTTCCTTTACTGCGCTACTGGCTCTGCTATTGCGAGCTCTAATTTGACCACTTGGCGGCTCATCAACATCCACGAGCTTTAGCTTTTTGGCTTCACTGCTGACACGCACCACTTTCTCGGCACTTCGCGCTTTAGTCTAATGGCAATGGCTCCGAGCTTCCGAGGAGCTAGGCATCCGACTCATTCATTTTGAAGACCTAGGTCTTCGGATCTTGTGTTGTCGCGAATATTGTTCAGGTCTTGACCTTCACGACTTCTACTTTGAACTTTCGCGCAAAAATTGTGACACAATTCTCGAAAAAATTGTGCAAGCCTTTTTCTCTCTTCTTCGCGACTTAGACTTCACAAATTTTGCCATGAACTTTGTGCTCACAAGAGTTCCAAAGACCCAAGCCTTAATCTTCACAAAAATTTCTTTCCCAACTTTTGTTCCAAAGGTGCAAGCCTTTGCAAGTTTTGCCATCAAAACTTTTGTTCTGAACTTGGTCTTCACAAGCTTTGTCTTTGAGTCCTCATGCAAAAGTTCTGACTTTGTTTCTTTGCGACTTTTTCTTCGCAACTTTTGCTTTGAGCTTTCACGCAAAAGTTTGGACTTATGTTCTTGCGAAAGTTCCAACTCTTGCCTTAGTCTTCGGAACTTTTGTTCGAAATAAAAGTTATGACTAGTCTTCACAATTTATGCCCTGGCATTGGTCTTCGAAACTTTTGTTCAGAAAAAAAGTTCCGACCAGTCTTCACAACATTTTTTCCGAAGGCCAAAACACTAAGAAAATTCTCGCGAAGATTTCTTCGGGCTTCCTTTAGGCTTCGTGACTTTTGTTTGGACCTTTGGCCTTCGGAACTGTTGTTCGGAACAAAAGTTCTGACTAGTCGCAACATTTTTTGTTTAAGTCCTAAAAACTCAAACAATTTTTCTGAAGTCTTCGGAACTTTTGTAAATTCTTACTCACGCAAAACTTTCGACTAATCTTTTGCTAAAAAGCACAAAGGCCAACTTTTGAAATACACTAAGTCCTTTTCCTTCTAAGTCATTCGCATCAAAACATGCGAAGACCAAAACCTTAAAACATGAAGTCTCGAATCCCTTTCTACCTTAGCCCCTTCGCCAAACTTTGATTGAGATTTGAAAACCTGTATGACTGCTGAACCCTGAACTAAAAGCAAACATTTCTCCACCAAGGTGACAAAATGGTCAACATTCTGGCAACCTCTGTGGGTTGCTTGCCTACTGTTATCACTCTGGAGTGCACCCTGCTTGAAGATGTGCAAAGCACACCCTCACTCCAGCTGATACAATTGGAACTTCTCAGAGTGTGGGTGACTCTGTGATGAGAAGAACCTCTAGAGAGGGTTGGTTCCCTTAGAATTTTTCAATAAATTGGACTGCTATGATTTTTAGGGTGAAAAGGGAAAGGAAAATTGAAAGAAAATCCTAATAAAATGGGTTGATACACCTGAATTGTCCAAACCTCATGAAGTTACTGAAATCAATGCACACATAATCAAATGAAATCTATAATTCTGTCCTTAAGCATAAATATCCCAGATGAAGGGTTGAAAACCTCTTCAAATGACCTACAAAAGGGTGAGAAAGGGAGAGATAGGTGAGGAAGGGACCTGCAAAAGGAGATAAATCTCACTTATACGCTGATGCACAATCAAATTACACACTATCTTCTGTCAAAACTCAGATTCAAAACAATAACTTCTTTATTGATGAATGGTCTAGCTTACAATTGCTTCCTTCCAACTTCAGGGATCCTCTAAAATGGCTTGATTAAGCCAATAAATAAGCTTTTCCAAATCCTGAAAATAGCCTTAAGTGTAGTTCTAAAAAGGGAAAGGGTTAGTCTTGGTTAATTAACTCAAGACTTAAAAGCTTTTTACAATGTTTAAAATATTCAATAAAATCTTTTCTTTTACAAAATTGCATGCCTTTTCAAACATTGGCATAGAAGTATCACGATGAGGCCAAGTTTGAAAGATTAATTCTTAAAATTAACAATACACTCCAAAAATCTTCAAACATGCATATATCCAAGGTTGGCGTAGAAGTGTGGACGGTGGGCCCATTGAAAGTCAAACTTCTCCTTTGCATTGAAAACTATGCCAAATTTCTAAATAAGGAACTCCATTTGATTCGTTTGAAAGCTGAGGTGGAGGAAGAGATATACCTGTTTGCATGGAAAACAAGGAAGATGTGTAACAAGCTTGTCTAGTCAACTCCAACTCAAGACCAGTCAAACTCCAATGATCTCCACTTGCATGCAAAGCTTATGCCACATCTTGAACAGAGAACTCCGTTTGAACTGCCTAAAACATTGAAAGCTCTGGATTGCATGAAAAGCTAAGGAGAAGCATGATTTCGGTCAAACAGTCAATTGAAGCTTTGACCAATCCACTAAAAATAGCACGTGCTTGCATGGACAAGGATCTTAACGAGTGGGAGATATATTTAGATTGAGTCCCTTTCTATTTCCTAGCATTCTGCTCTCAGGGTTTTTCTATGTTTTTGTGCATGCATTTCTTGGCACTTATTTGTTTGTGACCTTACAGGGCTTTGGCTATTTGTTTGTCTCGGACTTTTGTTTCTCGAATAAAAAGTTCGAGACTTCTTTCTTATGCACTTTTCCTTGGCTATTTTTTGCAGCTTTGTCCTGTGCTTCTGTTCATTCTCTTGGATCTTTTTTTTTTTTTTTTTGCAAGAATTGCATTTCCTTTAGACTTTTCTCCGGATTTTTTCCCCTTGGTTTGTTCATTTCTTCGAACCTTTCTTTTGGCTTTTCTTGCTCAATCAATTTCCCGCGGACAAATTGTCCGCAGGAATTATCTCTGATTTCTTCATTTGGGCTTTAATTGTCTCTCGGATTTTTGTTCTTTCTTATGCACTTTTCCTTGGCTATTTTCTGCAGCTTTGTCCTATGCTTCTCATTCCCTTGTATCTTCTTTTTTTTTTGCAGGTATTGCATTTCCTTTAGACTTTTCTCGGGATTATTTTCCCTTGGTTTGTTCATTTCTTCGGACCTTTCTTTTGACTTTTCTTGCTCAATCAATTTCCCACAGACAAATTGTCCGCAAGAATTATCTGAGACTTCTTCGTTTGGGCTTTAATTGTCTCTCGGATTTTTGTTCTTTCTTATGCACTTCTCCTTGGCTATTTTCTGCAGCTTTGTCCTGTGCTTCTGTTCATTCTCTTGGATCCTTTTTTTTTTTTTTTTTTGCAGGAATTGCATTTCCTTTAGACTTTTCTCGGGATTATTTCCCCTTGGTTTGTTCATTTCTTCGAACCTTTCTTTTAGCTTTTCTTGCTCAGTCAATTTCCTGTGGACAAATTGTCCGCAGGAATTATCTCAGAGTTCTTCGTTTGGGCTTTAATTGTCTCTCGAATTTTTGTTCTTTCTTATGCACTTTTCCTTGGCTATTTTCTGCAGCTTTGTCCTGTGCTTCTATTCATTCTCTTGGATCTTTTTTTTCTTTCCGCAGGAATTGCATTTCCTTTAGACTTTTCTCGGGATTATTTCCCCTTGGTTTGTTCATTTCTTCGGACCTTTCTTTTGGCTTTTCTTGCTCAGTCAATTTCCCGCAGACAAATTGTCCGCAAGAATTCTCAAACTTCTTCGTTTGGGCTTTAATTGTCTCTCAGCTTTTTGTTCTTTCTTATGCACTTTTCCTTGGCTATTTTTTGCAGCTTTGTCCTATGCTTTTGTTCATTCTCTTGGATTTTTTTTTTTCACAGGAATTGCATTTCCTTTTAAGACTTTTCTCGAGATTATTTCCCCTTGGTTTGTTCATTTCTTCGGACCTTTCTTTTGGCTTTTCTTGCTCAGTCAATTTCCCGCAGACAAATTGCCCGCAGGAATTATCTCAGACTTCTTCGTTTGGGCTTTAATTGTCTCTCGGATTTTTGTTCTTTCTTATGCACTTTTCCTTGGCTATTTTCTGTAGCTTTGTCCCGTGCTTCTGTTCATTCTCTTGGATTTTTTTTTTTTTTCGCAGGAATTGCATTTCCTTTAGACTTTTCTCGGGATTATTTCCACTTTCCCGCAGACAAAATGTCCACGGGAATTGTCTAGGACTTTTCCTTTTGAGCTCACTCCCTTTTCTGAAGGAATTCCTTCGGACCTTTTGTCTGAGTCTTCATTTGCTTGTTCATTCCCTTGTTCCTTCGGACTAAAAGTCCAAAGGAAATGTCTTCTCTTCCTACCACTTTACAAGTGACCTACCCTTCGGAAGTCTTGTAGGTGATCTTTCCCGAAGGGCACATACCCTTCGGGATTTTTGAAAACGTCCTTTAAAATCTCAAAGTGAACCCTCCCAAAGGGCAGGTACCCTTTGGGTTTTTTGCCAGTGACCTTTTCGAAGGGTACATGCCCTTCGGGTTTTATGAAAGTGTACTTTCCCAAAGAGCATATACCCTTTGGAAAAAATATAATGGACCGTTCCTTTGAAAAGAAGCCCCTCGGATTTTTTGACTTCACCTTTCTTTCCTCTTTCTGAAAAGTTGGTAAGTCCTTGAATTTGTCCCTTCGGACTTCTGCAAAATGTACCTTCGGAATCACGATGTGAACTTTCCTGAAGGGTACATACCCTTCGGGATTTTTGTAATGGACCTTCCCGAAGGGCACATACCCTTTGGGTTTCTTGTAGAAGTACTTTCTCTTCACCAAAGAACTGCCCTTTTGTAATTCTTTCGGACTTATTGTAAAGTCCTTCAAATCTCCTTTTCCTCGGACTTTTTCCCTCGAACAAAAAGTACGAGAAAATTGTCCCCGCCGTTAGCCCAAAAGAATTTTGAGAATACAACACTTGAAAAGAAAAACGTGGGAAAGAGTCCACTTGGAAAAAATAACCCTGTATACTGCTTTTGATCCCGTGTTTTCATCTTGTCATCGTGGCCTTCAAACCCTAGATTATATCATGTATTTCTATGAAGTGTATTTAGCCATCAATCAATCCCTCACTATATCATAGTTCTCTCGTTCAAAGAATGTTTATAGGACACTGTTGTAGGGAACATCTTCTGTAAGCATAATGACTGTAGCCTGATTAATTCTTATCCATGTTTTATAACCGAATCCTTGTGAATGACCATCACCTTGCATATGTCCATTGTAGAGTTATCTTTTTGGTGACTGACTGTAGGTGCATATGATGAGCAACCCTATATAAAGCCTTTTGAACCTGAATATGCCTTTTTGAACTTGTTGTAGGTGTCTTGCCCTTGGAACACACTTGATTGTGTAACATTATTGTAGGTCTTCATCATGATTGTACCTGATACTTTGTCTACCTACATTTTCCTTTACTCATGCCTTTTGACTATAAATCATCAATTTGGCTAGTTGTATAGGGAATTGACCGTTCTGTTGAAATTTTTGAATAGTAGGGGTAGTAATTTGGCCTTGACAGGTTAAATTATTAACACCTACTAAGCAAGAATCCAATAGCCTTTGAAGCAATCCATTGGGCATGGAGTCATGAAAGCATCCAAAACTTCTCATATATTGACAGTGCAACCTGCTCGACCTATCACTGAATAACTGAACTGAGATTCACCTCACAACGAAACAAAGAAACAAGAAACAACAACTGTGTGAAAGCATTTAGCGAAAGAAAACAACTAACTATTGTGTTGTAGTACTTAGAGAAAAATAAAACAACTAGCTGATCTACTTATGTACAAATTGAAAACAGGATCTTTAGTCCCCCTGGGTCAAAACAAAAGCCTCTTCGATCCTTCCTACTGCATGCAGGCATATTGTCGAGTGGAAGGCAAAGACAGGTGAAGACTTGCCTCCCAGATTGACAACACAGATTGCCGGCTTCTAAGCGGAGGTGCTCGATGATGAATGTTTGCTCGGGCCCTTGTCGATAAGCGCGTTCCTTTACTTATTTTGCAATTGTTCCTCTGCAATGTACTTAAGCATGTAGAAATGACCCCCACTCACTGCTGCAACTTCCTCTTCGTCCTCATGATATACGTTGGGTTCGACCGACCTACTGAGATCTCCAAACTACTTGGTGGGCTTGCGGTGCTGCTGCTTTAGATCCTGCTGATTGGGATGCCTTTGCTTTGGTGACTCACTTGGAAACATGGCCACTTCCACCTGATGCTCATGTTACTCATGAGTTCCTTCTTGAAGGGATGTTGGCTTAATATTGAGGCTTGAGCAAAAGTCCTTTAGCTCATCCCAAAAGATGTCTTCCTCATGCATACCATAAGAACTTAACCCTGCATCCTTTATATAATCAGCTGAATCAAACTCATAACAGCCCTTTGCCCAATCATCAGATGAGCAATCAATAACTTCCTCAATAAGAGCAACAACCTCACAACTAATAGCATCCTCTTGTGGCTTGTGACCCCATATTTGGCATAATGGAGTCCTCCTCATGAAAGTAGTAAGCTTCCAAGGCTATTCCCTCATTGATATTGATGCTCTCAAAATCACTATCTTCCCATTTCAAAAGAAAGAAGAGGCTCAAACTGTGTTTGTTTCTGCTTTTTTTCTACTTGTGGAGATAATCCAACTCGTTGCCCCTGAAGTTCTAATGCATCTTGAACCATGAGAGCTTTAGGAGTAACTACAGCAACATAATTTTGCAAATTAGATGGCCTACGATATGAGAGCTGAGCTTGGACTTGTGTAGTGCCTTGGATGGGCTGTCTATGAGGTTGCTCAGCTCTATTGAGGGGCTGATAGAGACTGTTTTGTTGTACTTATTACTTCTTGAAGGCTGCTAGCTCATTGCCAAGGCTTTGGATGAGGCTTTTAACTTCCTACAACTCATTAGGAGTGACTGCGAATGGGATTGCTTGGCTGGCCATTGCATGAACAGAGGATGAAACGGTCTGATTGGATAGAGGCTCAGGCAATAAGGGTATTAGAGGCTTGGGTCCACTTTTACCTGCACGAATGAGACACTATTCCTCATAAGCATCAACTAAGGAAACTCCACCTAGTGATTGGATGATGACTGCAATTTCACAGTCAAGAGCTCTCAAATGGTATAAGAATGTTGCATGAGTCGAGGGCTTCACCGGGGTTGGGATTTGGTCCCAGGTTCGTTGGAACCTCAAGTTGAATTCAGTGAGGGGCTCGTGGGGTGCCCTTCTTATGGTGGTGAGCTGCTCAATGAGGGACAAGTGGTCAGCCCTCTCTTCAAACTGTCTACACAATTGCTCACCGAGCTCATCCCAGCTACGAATGGAGCCCGATCTCAAATTTATATACCACCATAGAGCTTTCCCTTTGAAAGATGAAGCAAAGAAATGGACGGCCACGTTGTCTTCAACCACATGGTGGACTGCGCACACATGGACTATGTCCTTGATGTGTTCAATGTCGATGGTCACATCCTCACTCGTGAAGAATGGAAGACTCTTGAGAGCTTAAATGGGGATATCATCGTAGTGGACCAGTGCAAGAGGGTTGCCCCCGTTAAATGGTGCAAATGGGTGGATCCTTTGTTAGGGAGCCATGAGATATATGGGAGTTAAACTCCCTGTTGATTACAACACATGGGCTCGATCTGCTGCAACCCAGAGTTGGAGTTAAAGCGGACTTGCTAGGTGATTAGATCACTTCAAAAGAAGCTAAAGATCAAGAATATCACCTAAATCCTGATCTTTGATAATCTTTAAGCGCTTGGACTACTCAAACCACAAGCTTTGAACCTTGGAGTAGCCATGGTGTTGGAGAAACTGCCCTAAAATGCAAGATGCACTGAGGAACACACCAAAATTCTTCAATGGATGATGTGAGGGTCATCAAACTTTGTCCCACCGGGCATACCAAAAACTGTTATCCCTATGGTTCGGGTAGACAATGGGATCGTCCCCCAAGGTGTGGGACTCTTGTGCTCCTTGGGACAAACCTCCAGAGAAGACCGACTTCCTTCTAATCTAAATGCATCTGATTTAAGATCAACATGCAGGTCTACAAAGAGCAGAAAAGAAACCTACTGCTAATACTAAATCTAAACTCTTTTGAGGGGAAAAGGGAGAAGGAATTTTGAAAGGGAAATGGCGATGCACCAAGATTAGACAGAGCACCTCTACAGGGCTTGAAGAACACACTACAACTACATAGAATGAGAAACTATCACACAGACTCCAAAATGACACAACTCCTATATAAGTATTTCGCATGGAGGCATGGGAACACAATGTGATACTAGGAGGGACAACAGATGGTCCACAGATAGTGTTGGCATAGCCCTGGGTGTGCACATCATATGACCTACAAAAGAGAGCCAAGTTCTGCACTGAGGTGTTGAAGGATGGACAGCAATGAGGGGCGAGGATTACCCACAAGCCAAGATCAACAGACCAAAGAAATGCACACAAAATGCAAGAAAAATGGATAGAGGCAAACTCAATTCTCATTAGTTGCAAGGCTCAGGCGGTAAAGGGCTCCTAGAGGGCAAATTTTGGTAGCATTACTGTACTCAAAAAATGTCAACCCTTACAATGGTAATTCTGACCGCTTATATAGGCAATTGAAGAGCTCAATGTCTTTACTTAATCTCACCCACTATTGGGGCAGTTACAAATTTAAATGATGATTGGAGAAGCAGTTAAGGTCTCTGTTAGAAGTGAATGCATGTTAATGCTTATCATTAAGATGTTCCTTGTCCTGCATGCTTTGGTCATGATCTCTAACGTGCTAGTTGCATCAATGTCTTTTAACAGCCCGACAAGCCATCAAATTAGGTCGGTGCACTGATGACGTCGTCGCTGCCACATGTCTTCTTTTCGGCAACCTTTTCCTTTTCCTTTACTGCACTATTGGTTCTACTGCTACAGGCTCTAATTTGACCACTTGGCAGCTCGTTGACATCTACGAGCTTGAGCATTTTGACTTCGTTGCTGCCACGCATCACTTTCTCAGCACTTCTTGCTTTAGTCTAATGGCAATGGCTCCCAACTTCCAAGGAGCTAGGCCTCCGACTCATTCATTCTGAAGACCCAAGTCTTCGGATGTTGCGTTGTCGCAATTTTTGTTCGGGCCTTGACCTTCGCGACTTATGCTCTGAACTTTCGCGCAAAAGTTCCAACACAATTCTCAGAAAGTTCGCACAAGCCTTTTCCTCTCTTCTTCACAACTTAGACTTCACAAATTTTGCCATAAGCTTTGCGCTCACAGAAGTTCCGAAGACCCAAGCCTTAGTCTTCATGAAAATTGCTTTCACGACCTTTGTTCTGAAGGTCTAAGCCTTCGCAAGTTTTGTCGTCGAAACTTTTCGGAACTTGGTCTTCGCAAGCTTTGTCTTTGAGCCCTTGTGCAAAAGTTTTGACTTTGCTTCTTCATGAATTTTGTTTCGCAACTTTTGCTTTTAGCCTTCGCACAAAAGTTCAAACTTATGTTCTTGCAAAAGTTTCGACTCTTGCCTTAGTCTTCAAAACTTTTGTTCGGAATAAAGGTTCCGACTAGTCTTCGCAATTTCTATCCAGGCATTGGTCTTCAAAACTTTTATTCGCAACAAAAGTTAAGACTAGTCTTTGCAACATTTTTTCTGAAGGCCAAAACACGTAGAAAATTCTCGCAAAGATTTCTTCAGGCTTCCTGTAGGCTTCATGACTTTTGTTTGGACCTTTGGCCTTCAGAACTTTTGTTTGGAACAAAAGTTCTGACTAATCGTAACATTTTTTCCAAAGTCCTAAAAACTTGAACAATTTTTCCAAAATCTTCGAAACTTTTGTAAATTCTTACTCGCGCAAAACTTCTGATTAGTCTTTTGTCGAAAAGCACGAAGGCAAGCTTTTGAAAATGCACTAAATCATTTTCCTTCTAAGTCATTCGTGTCAAAACATGCAAAGACCAAAACCTTAAAACATGAAGTCTTGATTCCCTTTCTGCCTTAGCCCCTTCGCCGAACTTCTACTGAACTTTGAAAACTTGCATGACTGTTGAACCTTGAACTGAAATCGGACGTCGTTCCTCCATGGTGACCAAAAATGGTCAATAGTACCCTTGGTAACATCATTTCAAGAGATGGCAACATAGTGGATCCCACGAAGATTAGTACCACTATAGAGTGAGCAACATTGAAGAACGTAGTTAAGGTGCAAAATTTTTTGGAATCTCTAGTTATTATAGGAGGTTGGTGGAGAAATTTTCAAGGTATCTGGATCCTATTACTTTTCTTCAACAGAAGCAGAAGAAATTTGTTTGCACTGAGCAGTGCAAGTCATCTTTTTAGAAGTCGAGAGAGCTATTGACGTGAACACCAATCTTGAGGATGTTTGATATGGACCACGATTTCCTTGTGTGCACAAGTGTGTCCTTGAAAGGACCAGGCGGTGTATGGATCAATATGATAGGTTATTTCTTATGAGTCAAGGAACCTCAAGGATCACAAGCTTAACTACACGACACATGATTTGGAGCTAGGATTGGTGAGGCTCGTAAACAACCAATATTTTTCAGAGACACCTTAGATGAGGATGGCTTGGTGAGGTTTCAGCAATACATGTCCATGCCTCAAAGGCCATAACATAGAGAAATGATAATGGATGAGGAGAGAAATGATAATTGATGAGGCGAGTAAAGCACAATATTATGCACACCCAAGGGTGAAGATGATATGCACGAGCTTGAAATAGTTGTATTATTGGTATGTTATGAGGCAAAAGGTTACAAATTATGTGATAAGATGCTTAAGTTACAAGTAAATGAAGATTGAGCATGGACACCTAGCAGGATTATTGCACCAAAATGGTACCCCAAAACGGTGTCATGTCCCATTTTTGGGCATGACACTGCTGAAGACTTTTAGCCAGCCTTAGTTTCCCAAAGGCTAAGGAAAAAAAGAAAAAAGAAGGGAAACATTTAGTTTTCTTAAGAACACTTGTAAAATTGGGGCCTTTTTGAAGGCCATGGGTACCCAATTCAATTAAGTGGATTATAAGGTGTTCTTTTTATAATTTGAAAAAAGATCAGAAAGGTATTTCCCTCTAATTTGGGCACTTCACTTGGGGAAGGAGTATAAAAGCATTGGAGGGTTCATTTGAAAGAGCATCTTGAATTATATTTTGAAACTACAGTTTTGAGCACGAAAAAGCTTGAGCTATTGACTTGGAGACAAAAACCTTCAAGCAAAGGAGTGGGGACGCAAACCCTCATTTCTCATCTAGGGCAGCTTCATCTTGAGGTTGAATTTGAACATAATATTCAGAAAAGACAAAAAGATTGCATTTGAAGAGGGGAGACTACAGTTTGGGAGCCTTGGGAGATGCTTGGACAGGTTGAAGACCCCTCATTGGAGGGTTGCGTGGAATTTGTTGCTAGAATTGACTATTTCCAGTCAGAGCAACTTGATTGTGGCGCTGGTTCGTGGGGTTTTGAGGCTTATTTTGAGTCAAAACCATATTCTGATTTTATATAATTATTTCTGCTATTTTCCCTAATTTTTGTGAGGAATTTGGATGGTCATTGGGCCTAGAATATTTGATATAATTTCATATATTTATTCCATAATTTTTGGGAATATTTCCAGCATATTTACTTTGAAGGAATTCATTATTTCACCCAGTTTTCAGATCTGCAATTGAATACAAATTTGGCATATTTATTGGATAATAAATTCATGAAACATCTTTCATAACTAGTGGGTTGTATTGTGGAGTGGAAGATCCTATTTTCAGCATTGCCAGGTCAGAAATTAATTCAATATTTATCTCTATTGGTGGTGCCTAGGGTTTGAAGAGAAATATATGTTTTTTGGGGAGAAAAACTTGCTTGTTGGTCTACTTGTGCCATTCAATTAGCCCTATTTTTATGCTACTTTTGGAAGGTTTATTGCATCTAGGGCTTCTTGTCATAAATATGAAAAAATAATAATTTTGATTGGGTTTTCAGTAAATTCCAAAATTCAGAAAATATCCACCTTTTGGGATATTTCAAATGGAAATGAGTTGTAGTTTCCATGAACTTCATAGTTGGACTACCTATGACACAAATGATCTCATCGTGCTTTCTTTTTAGTGGTGGATAAGCTCAGCAAAATTTTAAATTTCAATTGGGCAAGGGATTAACGACACAGAGGATATAGCATATCACAATTGATTGTGGGTCATAACATTATATTGCAGAGGAATTCAGGAAAGATTAGTTAGAGAATGATTCTTTGTTCAATTCTCATTTTTTTATGAAATTGTAGGCAGCATTGTGCACGAAGTCAGATTTTAGTACGCCATATCACCCTTAGAAAAATGGTAAAGTCAAAACAAATATCATATTATTGAGGACATGCCATGCATGTATATTATGGATCACTAGATGAGATGGGAGTATTAATTGTCCTTAGTAGAGTTTGCTTTTAACAGCTTCCACAATATCCATGGCATGGCACCTTTTGAGCCATTACATGACTGACTCTACATGACTCCTTTGAGTTGGGAAAGGTCAAGGGATCATGTTGTGGTTGGACCAGACATGATTTGTGATGTGAAGCAAGTACCTCAAATTACACAATGTCCCAACGACACACAAGACCGTGAGAAGAGTTATACACATAGGAGTTTCAAAATGGGTGATGGTTTTTTCTTAAGGGTGAGAGCTAGGAGGAATATTTGGAAGACTGGGTGATGGTTTGTTCTTAACTGTTTGACATTTTAGAGAGATTGGGTCCAATTGCTTGAAACCTTGCCTTGCCACCCAACCTATTTAGGATGCATGATGTGTTTCATGCCTCAATTTTGTGGTGCTATTTGAATGTACTTGAGTAGTCTTCATCAAAGAGGGATGACGACATGTTATGGGTAGAGCCAATCAAGATCCTAAAGCAACAATTACTTCAAATTTGATGATGTACGGTGGATTAAATTAAGGTCTAGTGGGACTATTACATCCTAAGGTCAGCTACTTGAGAGCATGTTGAGATAATGCGACAATTATATGCAAGTATTTTCAGGGGAAACTTCAGGCGCAAAGTTTCTTGAAGGCGGGTAGGATGTAGTATCCAACTTGACGACACCCATTCTTCTTCGCCAATTAGTGTCGTTGTCATTCATTTTGTTATGAATTCGACATCATTTTTTAGACGTATTTGATTAGCCTTGGTTGCATTTTTTTAAATATATTATTGGTATGATAACTGATGCAACTCAGTGGTGATGTCAATACTTCATTCTAATATTTTGTGGACTTTGATGATGCTTTATGTAATTTGATAATACAATATCTATTTGATGATATCCTTTCCATTTGATTATAATTTTATGGTTTGAATATACTATGATAATGAAACATTAAAAACAATTAAGAGAATTATTTACAATGAACATTAAAAAAAAACATAAACAATTTTTAAAAAATTAAAAATAATAAAAAAAATTAAAAAAAAAATTATTAACAATGTAAAAGAAAACAATAACATTTTAAAAAACACATTAAAAACAATAAAAAAAAATTAAAAGAAAACATTATTAACAAATAACTATTAACAACATTAAAAAAAACGCAATGACTACCGTTCTGTTTAAACGAAAAAACCTAAAAACAGAAACATATAAAAAATTTACTGCTAGGGACACGATTTTTTGACACGAGGCCGGGGCAGGAGACGCGAGAACGGGGAGGGAGGCATCTCCGCGCACGAGTTATGTCTTTATACCTATCTCCCGTACACGAAACGCGTCCCAAGGGGTGGGGGACATGTCTCCCTTAAACACGATAACAAAGTTATTATTAATGATTATGGTTGTTGCCTTCTAGAGCGAGTGATAATTTGATGAGTTTATTGTTTCATGATGTACACGTACAAGGGTGCATAGCATCTAGTAAGGTTTAGGGGTATGCAGAGCATGGGGGCAAATTGAGCTTAAGCGCCCAAATCGGCATGCACTTTTAAGGTAAAGGATAAATAGAGATTGCTAGGTGTCATGGTACTGATCCCCATTTCATACTTATCATTTTGATAGATAACATAACTAGTCTGGTCAAACTATATATTTGAATCTTTTTGTGCCTATTCGCCTAGTTGGAAGATATGGCAGGATCATGCCATGGCAGCATCAAGGATGTCATAGGAGTGCCACATGCACAATGAATTGTCATATGACATGTCATTGAAGTGGCATGGAATCTCTACAAAGGCCTTCAAGGGGCAAGTGGATTTATTGGAATATGATTTCTCGTTAACCTTGGAAGTGGGTATTAAAATTCAATTGTTTTCAATATTCAAATTTCAAAAATAAAAGTGGACTTTTAACTCTTACGGAAATTATACCTTTTCATGACATCCATAGATGAGGACTTGTAGCTCCACACTAGTGAAAGGAGACTTGACGGCCTTGTCAAGAACTCAAAAATAAAGTTCCTTTCCTCACATGTGAGGAACTTGATCTTTTCATGATAGGGAACACAAATGGAAGAATTTTTATGTTTGCATGCGCGCCTGGAAGTGGTAAAATGGCAGCCCGCATAAGTGGTGGCAGCCCTTGGAGATGGAGTTCGTGGGGAGTTGAACCTTATCCCTCTTAGCCAACACTCATTCCTCATTCATTTAATCAATCCATTGTGTGTAACTCAGAATTCTTTTGGGTGAGCTTACAGCAGAGTTTAAGGGAGATTTTTTAGAGTTTTAAGAAGTGTTCTTGCTTGGATCAATGTACCATCATTAGAAGAGCTTGGGGAAGCTTGGTGTATTGGGCCTAGAAATGGGTCTCTACATATACAAGCCTTTAAATAGGTAAAAGGAAGAAGGCAAGTTTAGAACCAACACATACAAAATGAGAGGACCGCAGCACAACTTAGGCCTTAGGCAATGGTCATTACTGTGTAATGGAATGAACAGACTAGATATAACTAAATGTTGTGATGGATCCAGGATTAGGTTTCTACTTTCTACACATGCAACCTCTAAATAGAGAGAAAGGTAGAGAACCTTTGTAGAACTGGCATTAAGAGGTTTTTAAGCAGGGCTATGGTAATCAGTTCAAGGACTATAGTGGTAAGAAAGGGTCATGGTAATAAAGTAAAGATAACAATAAAGCAAATAGTAAAAAGCATGTGTTATAACATAAATGAAATGAATCATTCCAGATACATAATCAAACCATGTTCCAAAAAAGGGGGATAGAGCAAAGGGATACTTACCTTGAGAGTTGGCTTATTGGCACATTAAGTCCCCTGGCTTAAGAAATTTGTAAGAGATGGTTGTAGGTGGATTCAAGAAGGATAGAACAAACCCTAAGTAGAGTACATTTGGAACTCCAAATACTTCATTCAAACGATGAAGAACCTAAAAATTAACCTCGTGCTCAAAACTACCAACTTACCCCAAAGAATAATTCACCAATTGCCTCCTAGCATAAGGCATGGATCCCGCAAGAAGCTAATTGACAAAATCCCCATAAAAGCATCCTTTGAGAATAAATCCCATTAGGATACCTCTCCTCCTAGCAATATCATGGTTGAATCACTCAATGTTGATATCACCACTCCCAAATACGAAGATACGATCCACATTTTTTTGGTTACACCCAAGCAAAGGATGTTGAGATGTTACGTTACAAAGACTCCCTAGAGATAAAACAATAAACTAATTTCAACCAAAGCATTAATATGATTAATCGTCCCTCTTGTTTTGACGGCAACGATGATGACTTTTTATTTACCATTAGCACTTCTTGTGACATAACTCACAAATCGAACTCCACCTTGGTCCCTTGCGTTAGGTCCCCATCTATGGAGTTAGTTTCCTCCAACACTACCCCGACTACAGCATCCCCTCAATTAACATCCTGTACCTCCTCACGACGTAATTCGGCTTCCTATGACCACTCACTATAGTGTCAATTGCACGATAAAACAATAAAATATCTTCTTAGGAGTAGACAAATCCTTCCAAGCTCCTCGCAAGACTCTCTATTGGAATGGATACCCTACAAGATCCTATACAATGAAATTGGGATATGCTTACTACCACAAACTTGAATCTTCGAACTCAAGTCCAAATTAGCCTAGCCCAAAAGTATAGTCAAAAGACAATCTTCCTAAAACTAATATTTTTGCTTGGGTAGCGACTCAATATAGAATTTTTATATTTAACGAGCTGCAACGTAAGGTTTTCAAGGTGATAGATGTGAATTATGCAAGGTAGCAGTGGAAGCAGCAAAGCACCCTCTTTTGTTTTGCCCAATGGCTAGGTGTTTGTGTTCTTGACTTCTAAGCAAGCTAGGACACAATTGGGTCTTCCCGGCTTCAATTGCGGAATTGTGAAATTGCTTCAAGGCTGGTATAATCCAACCTCATCAGCTCTAGCTCCCCTTTGGGCAGCTGGCCCATCCCTTATTTTATGAAGCCTCTAGTTAGAAAGGAACACAAGGATTTTTAGGAACTGAGCTCTTTCTTTGCAAAGGTTAGTTCACCGAATGGAAGTGATTATCTCATAATGAGTCTCTTTAAGGATCAAACTCTTTGGCAATAATTTAAGAGGTAATGGAAAGCTTCTCCTACAGAGCTGCTCCTTCTAAAGATCCACCCCCCTCCCCCCTCCGCCATTAATGGGATAAGAGTTCGAAGTATTGAATGTTCCTTGGTAAGATGGAGGGGCCCAAATTTGAGTTGGGTAAAGTTGTATTTTGATGGAGCTTCATGTGGTAACCCTGATATTGCAAGGTTGGGATGCATCCTTTGTTCGCCCCTAGTGACTTCACTATGGCATATTCAATTTTTTTCTCTTTCACTACCATATATTGCGGCGGAGGCTCAAACACTGATTGAAGGGTTGAATTTGGCTAGATCATATGGAGTAGATGGCTTGGAAGAGGAAGGCAAATTCGATGGCGACAATCAATGTGATGTCCAAGGGCAGCACCCCAAATTGGAAGCTAAACTATATTCTTCAACAAGCATTTGATTAGAAAACTCTCTTCCACAAAATCTCCTTCAAGCATTGCTACCAAGAGGCGAATCACCTTGAGGACCTATTGATTAACAAGGGAGCCGATTTAGGGATTTTCACAAAGATCGAGATATCCCTGCCATTTGATTAATAGGGGTTGGAAGACCTAATCTCCTTAGATGTTAAGGACAGTTTCTCTGGTACGATTGATTTACGTTTTGGTTGCTCGATGAACTTTAGACATGGTCAGAAGGATGGTCATGTTTTGGGATCAACTTGCAAACTCAGAATTATCCCTTATAAACTTTAATGATTACAAAAACCCACTTGAGGAATTTGTGCATTATGAAAGATAGATTTCATTGCAGCACCCCTTGATCCTTCGAGGATGATGGTACTTTTCAAGCCCGAAAAGGCACACGCTCAAGAGCAGCCACATTGCATCAAATGAAATTTTCCTTCTCGCTTAAGCTAACTCGCCTATCTCCTTCCTCGATATGCTGATTTTCTCACCCTCGTCTTTCTACATTTTCATTCTCCTGCATATTTATGGCCACCTCCAAAGGAAACCAAACATTTGGTGGAGCTATTTCTTTAAAAGTGTTGCATAAATGCTTTATTAGAGATGGAATGGGGGAGGATCTCATGAGGCAGGTCCTTGGTTCAAGTAGATTGGTGCACATTGTTGGGGTCATGCAATCTATATATTCCATTAGAGAGGATTTTGTGCACAAGTTAACTTCCATCACCCCAGTCCTTTATGTTTTTCAATATCTTGTAAAATTGTTCTTCCCTCAGCTCGCCTTACCTCTGCTACAAGAGCTATATGTAGTTTGGGATGCTTTCCACCCCTCTTGTCCTATTGACTTTGACTGGTGAGCCTACCTTGCATTCTCTAAACGCCCTAGCTCAAAATATCCTTGATTGGAAGCCCATTCGAGGTTCTAGAGGTCATGGGAAAGCATTGTAGTCTAGTAGGGGCCTCTATGTGGACAAAAGATTGAGGGCCTTTGAAAAGAGACAATCCTTGTGTGAGAGGAAATGTAGTCTCTTGCATATTTTTGCATGCACGCTCAAACTTGGGTTTAAAGATGGGTCTTTGGTGCTCGTCCATAGCAGCCTCCACATTGGGGTGAATTCCAAAGCCCCTACTTCGCAAAAAAGGAAATCATGGAAAGGTCTTTGAAGGCTCTAAGCCTAGGCGGGATAAACAAAAGCAAAAGCTGGTAGGGCTATCCGCAGAGGAATGGATTAGGGAGAGCAAGGGTAAATTTCGTATCTAAGATATCCTTTTCAACCCTCCTCGCTCCTTGGCTCAACTCATGGAACTTGGCATGTATGCAGGTTTCCCATCTAATGTCAGTTATGTGTTGGCTGCCAAAGGGAATACTTAGGAAATTTCAGTGCAGGGACAAGTTGCTAGAACCCTTCATGCGTGCAAAATGGCCCATTGTGGCATGTGTGTGCATGTGTGAAAAATGGTCTAAAATGGCTCAACTCATGGAAGTTGGCATGCGTGCAGATTTCCCATCTAATGTCAGTTATGTGTTGGCTGCCAAAGGGAATCCTTAGGAATTTTCAGCACAGAGACAAGCTGCTAGAACCCTTCATGGGTGCAAAATGGTCCACTATGGAGCTCAACCCTCCAAAGAAAAATAAGGAAGATTTTCCTGCAGGTGTTGGGTCATGTGAAGCAGTTGTAGGTGTTGGGTCTTTTGGTGTTGTTGGTAGTTCTAGCAGTGGCAGTCATGTATTAGCCTCTAGTGATCATGTTGGTGGTGATCAAGGTGGCTTCCCAACCACTAGATGTTAACTCTTTTTGCTACTACTGCTCTGATTTTTTGGCCATGGGGGAATGTCAATTGGTGCAAAGGTGTTTTTGTTAGTAGTTGGTGGTGTGATTTTTGGGTGTCTTCACGATAGTTGATTGGCGGTTGGGTGGCACTTTGGTAGAAGGGGGGAAATTTGGTGGTTGTTGGTGGGTGTCGAATGGCAGATTGGTGATGCCCTGATAGCTTCTTGGTGGCAATTTGAGGCAATTAGTGTTTACCTTCTACCTTGTCCTATATACATAGTGCATGGCCATCTTTGACGTTTTCTCACATATTGTAAATTGGTTTTGTTCCCACCAGTACTAAATATTAGCGTTGTCTTTTTCCGGTTTATGTACTTATTTTGAAAATCATGGGTGAGAGCCCCAATAGAACCCCTCATTTTACAAATCAAAAACAAATATTGTGATAAATTTCTCTATAAAATGTTTTGAAATAGTATTCATTATCCTCATGAATGTAGTTGGGGCATTTGCTGATCCAAAAGAAATTATTAAAAATTCATAGTATTAGTTCATTGTTGTGAAGGATTATTTTAGATGTACTTCCTTTCTTGATTCTCACTTGATGGTAACCAATTATAATATCTATTTGGAGAAAATTGTAGCTCCTTTGAGTTGATCTAGTAGATTGTATACTAGCAATGAAAATGGCTCTAATGGTAACCTGTTTGAGCAACCTATATTCTATACACATTCTCGTAGTTCTATATTTCTTTTAAATATATCTATTGATGCACAAGAAGGTGCATGAGATAGTTGAATGTATCGTTTCCTTAAATGGTCTTTGACATGTTCCTCTACATCTTGCTTTTCCGCATAGCTAGATCTATAAAGGGTTCTAAGGGTTGGTCCTTATTAAGTTACAATTCTATTTGATGGGCTATATTTGGTTGAGGTAGCAATCTAGCCAGTAGGTTGTCAAAAAATATATCTTTATAGTTGTTATATAGTTGCTTAAACTTTGTGTAGTTCAAGTTTGGCTTCTTGTTCTATCCTATATTTGATAAAAACTATGCAAATATGGTTAAGTTTTCTAATTGGTCTCTTGGCCTTGAGGTAAGAGATTAATGGTCTATCCAAGGCCCAAAAGGAGCCCTGGTGGACAACCTCACTAAAAATTTAGTGGGTTATATGCATAAGGAATTATGAATGATAACTATCAAAGATATATCAAAGTGTAGCAAGCAAAAGAAAGAGCAAAGAAGAACAATGGACATTAGTATAATTGTAATAGCAAAGTTGTATTATGTTAAGTTCTATACAGTATCCACGAGATCGAATGTGTCATGTCTATGTACTCCTAGTCTATCTATATATCTAACTAACTAGAATGGATAGAGATTTACATTAGTATACAAAGGAGGAAGATGAAGCATTGGTTAAATCGTTACAATGGTTGGTAGCAACTGCTTCATAACCAATTATTACTCTGACAACTTCTGCTAACATTACATCAAAGCTACATTGTACAGTTATGATACTACAGAAGTTGTGCAGTATAATAAAAGACGAGTTAGAACTTTTGGTTCCAAACATGTGCTGAAAATGATGCTGAAGTTGTTGGCGGGGCCGCATAAGCTGTCAAATAACACTCGAATACTGCAAGTTGAAGTGTTGACTCAGATCCTCCTAGTTCAATTGCCACTCCTTGAAGAGCAATCATTCCCATTGCATGCACTTGTGAAACAAGATGTGAGAAGAAATTGGCAACTTGCACTTTTGTAAATCATTTTCCTTGGGAGGGTAGTTGACCTGCTTTGACAATTTTAAACAGGGGGATATCTTGATGACATGTCTGTTTGACCCTAGCGTCAATTACTTGATCCGATTTTGTTGACTGTTTGTTGAAGAGTCTCTCCAACATCTGAAATGTCCAGCAAAGGTGGAAAGTAGTGGCACAAGAGTTCTACGTTGAAGACTGGATGCAACCCAAGGTAAAAGGTAGATTAAGCTAGACAATGTTATCTCCAACTTGCTTGGTGATGGTGTTGAGCCCACATCGAAGTGGACTCTCCAACATATGAAATGTCCGGCAAAAGTGGAAAGTAGTGGCACAAGAGTTCTACATTGAAGACCAGATGCAACCCAAGGTAAGAAGGTAGATTAAGCTAAAGAATGTTATCTCCAACTTGCTCGGTGATGGTGTTGGGCCCACATCGAAGTGGACAAAGCTTGTGGTAAGGTCCTATCAGTATTTCCTTCTGTAGGTGTAGCCATACTCGATCACCAACCTGAAAAGTGTGCAGTGTTCAATGTTGAGCATGGCGCTTCTTGTATTTAGCATTTTTCTGCTATAGAATTGTCAACACTTTCTTTTGTATGTGTTGAATATGAAGAATGAACCGAAAAACTTTGTCAACTTCCTTTTGAGTTGAAGGAGTTATTGTTGTTGATGGCAATATACTTGTCTAGTTCAAGTTTGTACAGATTTCTGGATAAAACTATGTCAAAGTTTTTTTATCAACGTTACTGAAACATTGATTAAAAACTTTGACACAATTTTATCCAGAAATCCATACAAACTTAATTCATGGACTGTGGAAATACTATTGCTTTGATTGTCTGGTTCAGTTTGAGGCCTTGGCCCTTTTTAGTGCTGTGTTTATTTTTAAACAATGTGAGATGAGGCATTGAAATCAGATATGACTGAAATTAAGAATATAAATGCTGAAATAGGAAGAAAGAAAAAAGAAACCTTAAGATGAAGAAGACACACCCTAAAACGAAATGTCATTTTAACCATGTCGTCTATCTGTTGTGCGATCTGAAAGATTTATTAGATTGCAGATTGTCATACATTTTGCAGAAGTTTGTCTTAGCCCCAACGCAATCTCTGCTCATCTATATAACAGGCCCTGGGCATGGGTTTCAGAGATGCATCTTTTGCATGTGTGCCTCCATATTTGAAAAACCCTCTTCGATTTCATAAACATTGTTGAACTTTAATAATAAGCTTTGTAAATGGTATATCATATACAACTGATTTTAGGTTTTGAAAGTGGCACTTTAAAATAACATGAGCTTTTAGTGTTAGAAGTCTGCTATTATTTTAATTTCAAAGGCCTGCCTAGTTATTTAATAAGCATTAGCCATGTCGTTATAAAAAAAAAGTTAGTAGTTAAAAACAAATTGGGGGGTTAAGTGTTAAAAGAAAATGTTGGGTAATAAAAGTCAAGAAAAAGTTTGATATTTAGAAGTTTAAAAATATTAGATATCAGTAATTAAAAATATTAAATATTAGTAATTAAAAATATTATATATTAGTACTTAAAAATATTAAATATTAGCATCTGAAAATATTAGATATTAGTATTTATTAATATTATATGGTTTTTATAATATATATATATATATATTAGTAGTTTAAAAAGATAAAAAGTATGAAAATATATAAATTTAATGTTTATATTTTAATAACTTTATTTTTTTTATAATTTTTATATTTTCCGAACCAAACAGAACAGATTTTTTTTTAAATTTCGAATTTCCAAACATTTTTCCCCTTCCGAATGAACTGAACATTTCGAACATGGTAACTATGATGGAAACAGGTTCCCATGGTCTAGTTGGAACTAGCAGAAGTGCATACAAACCTTGCTTCTTGTTGACTAGAATGGCAATTGCACATGCGGTACAAGGCTTGATGTACTTGACAATATCTTACCTAAGGTGTGGCCAAAAGAAGTACTGCTATAACACCGCCAGGGCATTTTCAACTCCAAAATGCCCTGCAACCTTGCTGAAATAAGCCTCCCATATTAGTTTATATCTCTTTGCCTCATGCGGTACACCCAAGTGCCCAAGATGATAAAGGAGTCCATCTTGCAAGTAGAAATCTAGAACTGAATTTCCACAAAGCAATTTCTAATAGATTTGCAAAGTTTGAGTCAGATGGGTACAATTCTCACTGTTACTTCATGTCCACATGTGTCATGTACACTGAGAAGAGATTGAACTGAAGGTCGGCTCAGACAATCTGAAATTGGATTAGCACGAAGCCTTCTTATGCTTGATGTTCAAATGGAACTGCTGAAGATAGGCAGACCATTTTTTATGTCACTCTTGCTGTAACTTATTCTAAGTTTGCAAGAACTAAGTAGCTTGTGATATGCATGGATCACAATCTCATAATGCTTCCAATGCTTACATGCCTAAACAATTGCATAAAGCTCGCGATCATATGTTGGGTAGTTCCTTACTATCATAGTGTATGTGTCACTATAGTAAGCAACTGGATGACCATGTTGAATGAGGACTACTCCAAGTGCATATTCAAAGGCATCAGTCTCTATCTAAAATGGTTGTTAGATCAGTGAACGCAAGTAGTGGCGCGGAACAGACCCTGCATTTCAGTTCTTTGAATGCTTTCTACTCTGCGGCTAACCAAATAAAACTTACTTTGGCACCACCTTTGGTAACTTGGTTCAGAGGTCAAGTCACATGAGAGAAACCAATTACAAATGTCCAGTAGAAATTTGTTAATCCCAAGAAGTTGTGAAGCTCTATGAGATTCTTTGGTGCTGGTCTATCCTAGATGACTTGAATCTTGGTTGGGTCCACATGAACTTCCTATACATCTATAATGTATCCTAGATATTGTATATCCAACATGGAAAATCAACAATTCTCCATGTTCACATACAACTAATGTTGTCGTAGAGTGTTAAACATTTGTCGAATATGGTGAAAATGTTCATCCCAAGTGTTGCTAGAGTTTAGGATGTCATAAAGGTAGACTACCACAAATGAAATAGTGAAGGGCCTAGGGAAGTCATTAATCATCTACATGAATGTTGCGAGTGCATTAGTTAAGCTGAAGAGCATAATCAACCACTCAAAAAAACCTTCCTTTGCTTTGAAGGTTGTTATCCATATGCCTGTAGGTTCAACAAAAAATCTGATGTTACCCAGACTTAAGATTAATTTTGGTAATAATTTTGCACCACAGAGTTAGTCCAACAAGTCCTCAATCCTTGGAAGAGAATAGCGGTTCTTCATTTAGAAATGAATTTAGATGTGGGATAATGAATGACATTTTAAGAGGAAATAAAGGAAAAAATTTGCATAAGTCCAAAGATGTAGACATTTATAATGTCTTTATTCTATTGTTCTAATCAGAAAATCAACTTTCATCTAAAATCAGTTTTATAATAGCTTTAGAAGAAGCACCAGTAGCACTTTGGTGGTTGATTTGAGATTATTTCCATGGCATTCCTTCTAGCTACTTTATAGCATATCCATCCATGACATTCTCCATTGCCAAAACTTTATAATGTTTGTTTTGAATTCCCATCCTTTCCAAAGGATGACAAGACAAGGTAGAACTCACCAAAAATGCTCAATACTTGGCCTTATCTTCATTGTTCAATATATTCTTACTACAAGTATGTCAAATACACCTTAACTACATTTGAATCTCAATAAGGCAGTTTTATGCAATGGTAACATTAAATCCTTGAATGATTAGTCACTCTTTTTGGCCTCTACCCTCTTTCACTGAGCCACCATATAATTCTCAATCATTTCTCGTTGGACATTGTAATATTCTAAAATGGCCCCATGGCCTTTATTTCTTTTTGATTTATGTATGTTTTGCACACTTATCAATGTATAGCTATTTTGGTTCAAATTGAACCTTATTGTTGATCTGGTAGACTTCCGAAGCCTAAAACTGCTTTTGCACATTCTCGGAGCAATTTCCATCTGATTGCTTTGCACCTCTAGTCCTATTGCCAGGTCTGTTTTTTACAGTTTTAGCAGCCTGTACGGACCATACTATATAGTCCTGGCACTTGTTCTTCCTCTCCTTCGTTAACTAAATGGGCCAATTTGCTACCTTCCACCTTTTTTGTTTCTAGTTGTTGAAGTCAGCACATGGACCAATATTGCCAAATTTAAATTCAAAGCCACCTATAAATAGACAAGTGTTATACTTCATTTGATCATATCAATTACACACCTCGCATTGAGCATATTCTTGATACATGAGATGCATAATTTGTTGTTCCAAGGTTCCATGGATTTCATTGTACTACTACATGGAATCTCTTGGTTAAAGGGCTATTTAGTGGACACTAGCCACCTAAACCCTAATGCCCCTAGGCCCCCAAACTATTTTCCTTGACACCCTAGGTCAGAAAGATTCAGCTAATGCAGGTACACGAGTCGCAACCCCCAAACCAAGGCCAAGGTACCAAGAGAAAAACTCGACAAACAAACCTAGAAACTCAAATTTCAGTTGCAAACACTTTACCAAGAGTGAGCTTTCCACTCCTAACACCTACCAAAAGCATTTTGTGCAGTCCTGCCAACCTTCTCCAACCATATCCAAATTTCAAGGCAGTAGTCGTCATAGCGTCTCGTGTTCATTTCCAAGTTCAAATATCTGCCACACATCTTGTACAACATTTTACACAAGATATGCCATTTTTATCACTTCATATTTCCCAATGTTGCAGGGAGATGCATCCCCCACCACTTGGGACATGTATCTGGTATGGGTACATGTCTCTAGTACAAGGGGCAGGTACGAAGACCTCTCCCATACCCAGAGACATCTAAGGGAGACTTTCAACATCTCCCTCACATTCTGTATCAAAAAATCCTGTTGTTTCCTTCATAAACCCTGATATCATTTATATCAAACCATAAATGTGTGGTTTTAACTATAGAAACACTGCAAGCACCTCATTTTACCATCAATGCAGTCGGATTTAAATACTCTTGCTAGATTTATAGTCACAATCACTGGGTACTTAGTTGCAGTCACCGGTTATTCAGTCGCAATTGCCGAATATTAACTGGTATTGGTCATATTCACAATAAAACATGTAGGAAATCAGCTATTGGTTGAATTCCTCAGTTAAAATCGATGAAATTTAATTTCAGTTTCGTTCTGGTTTTCATTCAGCATTTACTGTTTAGCAGTCTACAATATTGAGTTTTGAATTTTAGGGCAATCCCCTGCATTGGTGTCCAAGTGTCGTGGCACTTCGATGTCAATGCAAGGCATTGCCCTGAAGTGTAAAATTTTAAATTTTAATAGTAGACTAAAGTCAAAATCTATGGGTTTTGTTTTCAATTTTGATGCGGTTTTTGTTTGGCGTTTACAGTTTTAAGTTTTAAGTTTTAAATTTTAGAGCAATCCCTTGCAGTGGTGTGCAAGTATCATGGCATTTCGGCATCAATGCAAAGCATGGCACCAAAGTGAATTTTTTTTAATTTTAATAGTTAAATAAAGTCTTAAGTTTGAGTTTTTTTATTTTTTATTTTATTTAATATTTAGTATTTATTATTAATTTTATAATTTAATATTAATTTTATTTTTAGTTTAAGTTTTTAATTTTTGACATTTGTCATTTAATTTTAGTTTAATAAAGTTTGACATCATTTTATTTTATTTTTTAATATTTTTTTATAGATTTTAAATTATAATTACGAATTTTATTTTATTTTTTGGTCAGAATGTCAAGAAGGAATGAAGCACTATATCCACTTTGCAAGTATTGAGATTGCATTTGCGAAGGGTGTGGTGGAACAGTAAAGATCACCTGTAAACATTGTGCTAAGCCTTTTCAGGGCACTTACATGAGGGTGAAGGCTCATTTTTTTCGTATTTCAAGAAAAGGGGTTGACCCTTGCCCAAATGAGGAAGCTCGATATGAAGCTATGAGGGAACAAGCAAGCATTGAAGGCAAAGCAACTCATTTAAGCTCTGATGCTTCAAACACAAATTGAATTCAAAGTCATCCTATCAAAGAAACTGGGGGAATAGAATCCAAGCACATATTTTGGACATGGAGTAGAGGGTGTGGGGTCTTCACACAATAGACCACACATTGGCAATTTGAACCCCATTGGAAACATGTTCAATGTGCATGGTCGAGATCTAGTTCATGCAACAATTTCATGCTTCGTCTGTGCAAATAGAATACCATTCAATGTTGCTCGCTCACCTTATTATGAGGAGATGGTTTGTGTGATCAGCAATGGGTCGACATGGTTTGAATCCCCTGTATATGAAAAACTTTGCACGACTCTTATTAACAAAGAGAAAACAAGGATAGAACAACAAACCGCACAAATCAAAAGAGTGTGGTCTACAAAAGGATGCAACGTTGTGATACAGAGTTGGAATGATACTAGAAACTGTTCACTTCTTAACATTATAGTAACTTGCTCCAAAGGGCCTTATTTTTTGAAGGCAATCGATTGTTCGAGGCAAGATAAAAATGTATAGTTCCTCCAAAACTAGCTATGTGATGCAATTGAGGAGGTCAGGGCATCACATGTCCAAGTTATTATAGAAATTTGCCTTGGTTTGTAAAGCCACTGGCTTGGTGCAAAAAAAAAACATGTATTTTGGACACTATGTGTGAATGCATTAAATAATGCACTCAAAGACATTGGCAAGCTTCGGTGGATTCTAATCTTACTGAAAAGGGTAGGAAAATAAAGATGTTCATGCGCAATAACCACAAACAGAGTATTTATTGGAGATTTTCCAAGGTGGAACTTCTCAAACCTTCAGATACAAGGTTCGCTTCTTTCTTCATACTTCTTGGTCATATTTATACCGTCAAGGGGGGTGTATGTTCCACTGTAGATAGTGATGCATGGGTAGCTTGGAGACAATCTACATCAGAGATTGTGGTTAAGGTCAGGCAGATGGTCCTTGATGACCATTTTTGGGTTGATGTTAAATTTGTTGTTGACTTCATTCAGCGCATTTGTGAGGTAATCGATAATTCTGATTTAGACAAGCCAAGTTTCGAGGAGGTTAATGAGGAAATTGATTCTATGTGTGAGAATAATAAAACTCACTGACCTAAGGGATCCTTCTCTATATCCTTTGATTAAGGAAAAGGTACATGGAAAATGAAAAATGGAACAAGCTTAACACACCTCTACATTGTGTTGCTTAGGCTTTAACTCTAAAGTGGTATGATACAGAAGTCACCAAGAAAAGGGATCCATACTTAGTGAAATGTGTTTTCACGTGGCCACACTCAAATTTCCACAGTGAAGACTATGATATGTGTGTGAAGGACCCGATAGAGTGGTGGTGGAACCATGGCAGTGAAGCACCTAAAATGCAATCATTTGCAATATGATTATTCTCACAAGTAGCTAATTCTTCATCTTATGAGAGGAAATGAAGTACTTAAGGTTTCATTCATTCATCAAAAAGGAATTGACTAGGGTCAAAGAAGGCAAAGAACCTAGTCTACATTCATAGCACACTTGGTCTTCTTTCTCGTGTAGACCTTGGGTACAAGGAAGGTCCTTCAACGAAATAGGACCCAATTCTACCTAATGGAGCAGCAAATGTATCCTTTGACGATGAGGTGCTTGAGGCAATCAGCCTCAATGATTTGATAAGGTCCTTCAACGAAATAGGACCCAATTCTACCTAATGGAGCAGCAAATGTATCCTTTGACGATGAGGTGCTTGAGGCAATCAGCCTCAATGATTTGCCTTTTGTTATATTTCCTATAGAGGAGCCATAGCTTGAGAGTGATGAGTATCTAGAAAGCATCTAGGGGGAGGACCTAGAGACTTATGACATAGTTGATGCGGAAATTGACCCTATTGCATCAGATGATTTATGATTCAAGTTCACATCTATGATTTATTTTTTTGCATGTCTATTTGTTGGCATTTCAGTGTGTTACAATGTACTCTTGACCCTTGATATGATGAGATATCAAATATCAATATGATTACTCATCAGTTGTCAACATCTAATTTCCTTGCTTTAAAAAGTTATTTTTAATGCATTTTACATTTTTTGAAGTGCCATGGCCATCCCATAATATATTTTTTTATATATTATAAATTATATATATACATATATATAGTTGTCTTTCAGTACACGTCTCCTTTTTTCTAAAAAATGGCATACCAGTACCTATACCTATACCCGTCTCTTGGTGTAACTATGATATTTCCTATATTGTTGTTTTATTTATTAACCAGGGATTATTATTGTGTTGTACATGTATTGTGGATGCTTAATTAAATGCAATGTTGCAAGAAGATGCGCCCCCCACCCCCTAAGAAGCGTCTCAAGCACTAGTACGTGTCTCCAGTATAGGACTATGGAGAAGTCTCCAATACCTAGAGACCTCTGTCGGAGACTTCCAAAAATCACAGAAATAGTCGAAAAACAGTGGCCAAGGAGACATGCAATTTTCCTGTAAAAATCACAATAGTTGTCACGAAAAAATTGTCGTCATCAAATATTAGCTCATTTTAGTCAAATTAGCAGTCAAAAGGTAAGTATCGAACTTTTGATTTGAAGCAGGGATTTTCGTTAAAGCTGGTTTTAAAAATTTAAATCTTCAATGTATAAGTTTAGGGCCCAAGGGCCACGAAAAATACAGATCTTAGATTAAAGTTTAGGGGCCATGGCAATTCCCTGCACCCACGTGGGATTGTTGTGGCACACGAATGGCAATGTAGGCGATCTAGAAGTTTAGGGCCCAGAGGCCACAAAAAATATAGATCTTCAATTAAGTTTAGGGGCCACAACAATGCCCTGCACCAATGTGGGATTGTCGTGGCACTCAAATGGCAATGCAGTTTAGGGCCCAGGGGCCACGACAATGCCCTATACCCATGCGAGATTGTCGTGGCACTCGAATGGCAATGCCACGTGGGATTGTCGTGGCACTCAAATGGCAATGCCACATGGAATTGTGGCACTCGAACAGCAATGCAGCATTGCCATTCGAGTGCCACAACAATCCCATGTGGCATTGCCATTCGAGTGCCACACAATCCCACATGGGTGCAAGGCATTGTCGTGGCCCCTAAATAATTTAGGTTATAATTTTAATTTTTTTAATAGTTTATTTGTTATTTTTTATAATTTATCATTATTAGATTATGTTTCTACTTTTAGTTTTTATTTTTTTAATTTTTTATTTTTATATTTTTTATTTTATTTAATATTTTTTATAGTTTTTATTTTATTATTATTATTATTTTAGTTTTAATTTATTTTTTATTTAATTTAATTTTTATTTTATATAATATTTAATTTTAGTTTAGATTTATTTGACGATATTTATTTTTTAATATATATATTCTCTCTCTCCCCGTACTCATCTCCTATTTTCTAAAAAAATAGTGTAATGGTACCGGTACCCATACCCATACTTGTCTCCTAGCAACTGTGATTAAATGTAATTCATCTATTTGCATTACAAAAATGTAAGAAAACTGATTATTTTCATGCAAGGCCTCAACATTTGTGATTCGCTCCCTCTTAACATCTTGTCACTAAACATTACGAAAAAACCCAATATGGCTAAGCATGACCACACACTTGAGATTCTAGAGCTTCATCATCTTAGATAGATTCTATTTCTAACAGGAGCTTTCATCTCTTTTGTTTGTTCTAATTTTACTTTTGTAATATTTTTCATTTAAAATTAAAAAGCGAGCAACATTTTCTGCAAAATGAAAGGAACGCAAACACAACAATCTTTATTATAGTAAATAAAGATGTTATATAAATAATTTAAAATTAGGTTTTATTATTTCTAAATTTTGTGGTATTTTAACTGTGTGAATTAAGTCATCTCTTTGATGACAAAGTTTCACTAGTACTCATTTCTTTTATGACCTATCTCTCACATGCATTGGTAATGATTAGAAGGCAAGGGAGCACACAAAGCACACAAGCACCTCTAAGCGATGTTAGTGTTGGGGAGAAGGAATATTCTAGCACATCGGCCCAGGGACTTTCACCCCAAATCTTGTTCTTTACACAAAATTTCCCAAGAAATATTCCTTAACATGCTACTGTTACTAATACAATCTTTAGAAGCCTCCAAAGTAACTTGTCATTGTTTCCTATTTACCCTCAAAGGTTCATGTCTTTAAAAGGCAGCAAAGTTGACTTAGGACAACCCATGGAGATACAAATTTGAAGCCAAAGATCACACAGAACATTCATGGAAAAAAAGAGAGAACTGTTTAACAGACAGAAATACAGATAGGAATTGGTAAATGTTCATTAAATTGACATCAGGTGGAAACCTTTGGGCCAAGCCCAGGGCTGCTCTCTTTGCCTTTCATACTCGACTTAGGACTATGTCCAAATACAAACAGCATCCATATTTACCAAGACCCATGTTGTTTATGACTGCTTGGTAATAACTATCTAGTGGGCCATTTAATTGATAGATAAGATAAATATATTAATGTCCAACTAATGACCACAAAAGTAGGTCAAAGGGACTGCATATTACAGAAATGTTTCAGGAAAATGTGGGAAACCAAAAAGGTCTCCAAAAACAAGAAAAACAATGCTAAAAGAAATAGTATAAAACAGGCAAAGAGTGACCAAGCTCAAGGCCAAACCACCAAAGGACCCAACCACGCTCAAGTCCAAAGAAGGGAGCAAAAGAAATGAGCAATCTCCAATAATCTGTAAACATCGGGAGCACAAGGATGATCCCTAAGAAAGAAGAACCAAGAGGGAACCCATCAAGAGTTTGATCCAACTCTCCTAGCATCCAAGGGCAACGAGAAGAAGCTCTGAATAGAAGTCTGACCTGAAGAAGGGGAGGTATGATCCCTGGACTGTCCTCCAATCCTTTGCCTAGAAGGAAAAGTCCTCTGTGAAGGTCTAGTGGATCTAGTATGCCCCTTGATGCCGAATCTGAAGTGAATATGCTAATGAAAACTCAAGGAATTGTGGATAGTGTCTTTGGGCCTCACTGATCTAGAATGTAGGGTTTTACTGATGTCAATCTGTCGCTTAGTGCCTCTCCTCGAAGGTAGCACCATGAAAAAGGAAGTAATCTGTTGAGTGGAAACTGGCCTTGCGGGTCTCTGAATAAAATGATCACAAAGCTTAAGAGCTTCCTGTATACATAAATCCAAACATCTATGGTCCTCATATCTGAAGAACTCAGAAAGAGTTTGTGTCCTAAAATAGGCAGTAAAATCTCCCTCTGATCTCATAGTAAATGGGACAACAAAAAATGAAATGTTCCTCGAACTCCATCTCCTGGATGTTGCATAACTGACAAATCATGTCTGCTTGATCTATCTGGTGATCTGTCTCAATCCTAAGCTTGTGAGACCCCACTCGAAACTGTCCTAATGGGATGTGAAGAGAGTGCATCCAGTGGTGAAATGTATGTTGTGGACGAATGATAAGCCCATCACTCAACTCCAAGAAGTGCTCTACATAAAATGCCATCTTAGGGCATAACCCCCCGAGGGGGTTTACCCAAGTGGTATGGACAAACTGTCTGTAAATATCATCCTTAATAATCCAGTTCAACTCCTATCTAGTGGGTAGAAGATGAGTTGGTGCGTCCAATGAGTACATAAATAGAGGAAGTCGGTCCATCCTGATTCCCATAGACTCCAACAGATCAAAAACTCCTGTTTACCAACAACATCCATAGATCGAAGGAGCTGAGAGAGCAAGATTCTCTGAAGAACAATATGCTAAGTATGGGTATCTATCACGTCCACTCGTCGAATCAGCAAACCTCCGTATGCGATGTATGAAAGTGATCAGATCAAATATAGTCTCCAGTCGGAAGGGTCGGGCTCCAAACTCTGCAAGAATAATGTATTGGGGAATTGTCTGCTTACATCTGATCATGCGGCAAAGGAGTAGTCTCTGGGCCCTCTCAACAGTAGCCCAATCACCCTCATGTCAAGAGGGCCCCCAAACTACAGATCCATAAAGCACTATGGGTTTAATAAGTGTATCCATGAGTTACATCTTGGAAAAGATATCCTGAAAGTGATGCCAAAAACATTGTCATTCAAGGAGAGTTAAAGAACCATAACCTTTGCTGAAACGTGGACCAGAAAATTGCACTCCCAGACAAGTATAGGAAGTGGTAATCTCAACCTCCTTTCCTTTGAAAAATAAATGGAGGTGGGAGATCTTCAAGCCATTAAATACCATGACCTTGGTTTTCCCCAAATTAACGGTTAGCTGTCGGAGATCGCAAAACAGAGCCAAAGCATCCAACTGCCGTAGTAAGCCCTCAGGAGAAGAGGCTAGGACAACCACATCATCTGCAAACAAGAGGATAGAAATCAGAACCTAGTGAAGAAGACACCCATCACTATACTGAATATGTTCATGAAGGAAGGTCTCTAACTCATCAATGTATATCCCAAATAAGGTTGGGGATAAAGGGCATCCCTGGTCGACCCCAATGGTACTCCTAATAAAGTCTGAAATCCCATGGACCATGCAGAGACAACCAAGAACATTCTCGTATAATCTCATAATGGCTGCCAAGAGGGTCTCCGAAATGCCAATATTCCTAAGTCTCTGGATAGTAACCCATGATTATCGCATTAACACACTACAATCACTTTTGGTCACATTAAACCGTAGAGTATGCTCTCATCTGCCAAAATGTACAATAACCAGGGAAAAGAACAGGTCACCTACCAGAGAATAAGTAACTTGTCCAACAATGGCTTGGATCCCAAAATCTTGCTGACATGTCACCCCTTAATTATTTTTACAGGTATTTTGACATCAAACTGTAACTAAAATGTTGGGAGTTAACCTTTTATAGCAGCACCATGGCTGATGCTTCTACAAAAGAGGGATGGAAAAATCTTGTATTATCAGAATGAATTTTAAGAATATAGATTTGCTGAAGAGTGAAGCAAGCAATGCATTTATATCAGTACAAGCATCCAATTAGAAAATCCAATCACATTCCACAAAAAGGTAGCTTGGTATAAAAGGACATACCATACGATTAATTAATTAAAATTAATTGAGCTTTTGTTCTGTATAAAATAAGATAGCTGCTAAAACTATTCTATTGATTTAGCTTATGATGAAGCAATACATTTAAACCACAACTATCCAATTAAAAATAGCAATGACATTTCACAGAGAAGTACCTTTGGTATAATAGATAATATAACCATAAAAAGGGTGTCTCTCACATTTCCAAATAACTAATTAGCACGAAAAAGGTGATTTACTGAACAAAGTATTGGTCTTATGTTTCTTAGCAAACTCACCAGAGGATAGATGCTGCCTAAAAGGTCGAAGGGTACTTCCAGAATCATTGAAACCTACATAGTTAACAGATAAAAACTTTATACAAACTATTAAACTTAAGTCTCATATAAACTTATGTCAATACACTAGGATCAGAATTGTTACCAAAAAAGCCCCTGATATGACATAAAATCCTCCTCTCTTTTACTTACTTATATGAATAAAGGAGGAATCTCCATTCAAATATAATGCTGTGATTAGATTTTCTAAAATAGAGTTTGAGATACAAACCTAACCCTAAATTAAATCGACAGAGGGATTGCAACCATGCAAATAGAGTGCATGGCATTTCAGATTAAAAAATATCTTATCTTTAAACAGACCTCATACCCTTTTCACCTTTAATGAACCATCCAGTTTTGCAATTTAAACTTAAAAGTAGATATTAATATTCTTGATGATGTGAAAATATTGGAAATAAGTACCAGCGGGAACACCTTAACACAATGAAACTCAAAAGGAGTTAGCCAGGAGAAGCTATACAGAAGGAAGTCCAAGACCTTAGATTTTACCACACAAGTTGGTGCATCTCTCAAGCAGTCTAAAGTGACCCCTCCATATGCCCTTACTAACCCTCCAGTTCCTAATTTTATCCCTCCAAAGTACCTGTACATAAGATAAACAGAAATATTGCGAAAAAAAATATGAGAATGTAGAAAGATGCAAGCAAAGGCTGCCTCAAAAATCACGTCAGCTTCTATCTTCAATTCAAATGTGATAGTGGGTAAAATAAATCATTAACCTGATTACCACCACCATTACTCTATCTAGTCCTGATGAAACAATTGCAGAATGGATTGGTCTGCCTGCTGTACCTCCAGGCTCCCCATCATCATTGAATCGATACAGTTCCCCGAGCTGTATTTATATAAAGAAAAGAAAAAGACAAAAAAGAGAAATGTTAAATTTAGTTTTCTTAGCTTTACGTGACCTCAAGATTCTTAACACTTCAGCAGAAGTTAGGAAATCACTTTTATCTTACCAACACTACCCACCTTGTAAGCCCAACAATTATGTGTCGCACGTGGGTCTCGGACCTAAAACAAAGACACATATAAACTAAGAATTCTAAGCGAACTCTTTGATGAAGACAGAAGATAAGGTTTTCGCCCGTAACAAATTTCAAGTTTCTATATAACTAAAAATGATTCAGCCAAATTTTCGTACTCTGAAATGCACAACCAATACAGTATCGTCTGGATCATTAAAAAGATTGATATTAACACACTTTTCATAAAAAAAAATAAGGATAACCGCAAAATATTTCAACAGGCTTACTTTGTTTATCAAAATAATACTTATGTACCGAACAGAAAATTTGTAAAACCGGGAATAGTTCACAATCCTTAATATGGTCGTCAATAGAAAATTACCAATATTCTCATACCATGACAGCAATATAGGAATGTGAAACAAATGAATGCCTGGTAAGCTATCCAGGACTCTGTGGGGCAGCTCCCCCAACCTTATTTGCAACAATTAATCTGCAATGACATGATGATCCTACAATCTGACCATGATCTTGAAGGTGTGTTACAGCAACAACAATAACCACCGGCTTACTTGTGCAATAAATTACTGGCTTGTTCACCAGATAGTTCAGAGCTTGAAGGTTCACATAGAAAACGAAGGATTTAGCCAATAGATAGCATCTAAACTTCTGAACCGCATACATAATCCCCAGGGCCTCCCTGTCTGTAGGGCTATTATGCTATAGTTCACCTCAGCTTTCGACAAAAGTCTGCTTGCAAAATAGATAGGATGGTCCAACTTACGGGCACCATTTTTTGCCAACATATATGAAATAGAAAAATTCAAGGCATGGGTGTGCACATGAAATTCCTTGCTCTAATTTGAATACGCTATTATAGGCACAGTAATAAGTCTCATCTTCAAACATCCCCTCTAAGTTTCAAAGAACTAAAAGAATAAGGGGCACGGAGGAGTCATATGATTGAATAATCTTTTGGATAGAGGCTCAGGCCCCATATAAACACAAGTAAGTCAAATCAATATTGGCTAGTCAAAGGAAAGTGCAAACGAAAGTGTCTGGATGCCCATTTGCTGAGTAAAGGAAATGCATAATTCAACTAAGTCCATACTGTTGTCAATAGCTATCAATACCTAGTGTAATGGAGGTTGCTATGCCAAAGGTGCCCCAACTCTACAAGATGTTGACTTCCTACTCAGATATCAAAACTCAGAACCAACCCACCCCGTGAAGTAGAGATGATATGAACCCGACATCTTTCATACCAAGTAGCCAAGGAAGAAAGCCTAGTTAGCTATCGGTATTCAGCTACCAACATCAAGTATGTAAAGATGAAAAATTGAAAAGAGTCGAACTGTCAAGTGTCAACTAAACATCAAGGAAATGACCAAGTCCACAAGTTGGCTATCAGCTATTGGCATAGGTTTCCATGAACAAAAGATCAAGCACAATGACACCTGACTACCAACTAGGTGAAGAACTCATTCATAGGTACTTGAATGGGGTAGCGAAAAAATGGCAAACTGCAAACACCCCAACTACTGAATAACTGCTACTTCGCATACTGTGTAAATCAGGGTTGGCCAATCAAGCAACAAGATTATGGCCCTTGCCAAAATGGTAGGTCTCCTTCCTCATGCTACAAGGAAATCAAAGGATCAGCTATCAATGCTCGGTATTCAGCTAGCTAAGCAAAAAATGTGCATTACCGATAACCTACCCCCAAGTAAAGCCTTGACAAGATCCCCTAGTGACACATGGCAACTACAAAAGATTCCATTCAGCTAATACTCGTCCTTTGAGATGAAAACAATGAATTCTACCAAACTAATAAATGAAAAACCTAGAAAAAGGATTTCTCCTGCCGAATTGTCGACACCAAAAAGGAAAAGAAACATTATTTTGGCTTTTCACTAAGGGGGCAGGGAATTTCTATAGCAAGTTCAAAATTACCGTTATCGCCACATTCATATAGTGGTTGGTAGAGCATTTAATGCAGAGCTGGCGGAGATCTAGGAACCAACTATTATTTGATGGGCATCATTGTGATTTGTGAATATTATTTCACACTTAACAAGTTTCCTCATTTGGATTGAGAGCTAGTATGCAAGTGTAGTGAAGGAAGCATAGTGTTTGAGAAAGTTGCAGAGAAATGTCGTCAGCTTAAAAAGTGAGCCACCCTGCCCAAGATGCATAGAGGTAACAAGCCAAGCCTCCTAAGATGCAGGTGTCTAAAGCCCCACATCAGATTGGAAGATGCATAAAGGATTTGTACAGAAAATCCACGACCCTTGTGTCAGTCTATCAGCCAAACAGTTGCATGGAGAATATGAGCAAAAGGTGAAAGTCGGGCCTCCAGAAGGAAATATGTGGTGGTCTGGTCTGGCTCAGGTAGCAATGCGTGAGACATTTCTGTTTCTGGAGCTCATTGAGTGGTGTTCAATAAGATAAAATCTTGATGACTGGACTGTACCTAGCGATAAGGGAGAAGTAGTTTGTTGCCTGGATTCCCCAAACATTCATAACATCATTCAGCTCCGTCTCCAACTGCAACTCTGGACCTAAACGATGCCAAGAAGAACTATCAGAGATATATCTCCTTTTTCTCTGTTATTGGGCACCCATGATGAATTCTGGGACGACTGAATGATACCCCCCCTGGAGGTTGTCATGATTCGGGACAACATGGTCATGTATGATTGGATTGCCTTCAATCAGTAAGATATTTCAGGAATTTTTGTCCAGACAAGTCTTTCATCGTTATTCTATTCTTGTCTATGCATTTCTGTATCACAATCAGAAGCACCACCCTGGATTCGGAATTCAAAATTCAAATTGAATCCTTTGCAGTTGTGGTGTCATAAGTTTAGATTTCAAGATGAAATAGAACACTAAAATCTAGCAAAGAAGATTTGAGAAAAAATTTAGTCATTTAACTAGAAAAGAGGCCCCCGGAGCTCGTGAGAATTTCGCAAAATTGAATGAACAAAAGGGTGACCGGTTCTTGACTGATGACTGCACTTACCTTAAATTTTTTTGGAGCATCGCTAAACCCTTTTCCCTGCCAACTCTTTTTTCCAAAAGATTGTTTGCCACAGAACTTAATATGCAATATGGCTCTACTGATTAACCCTTTGTCAAATATAAAAACACTAATGATCATGTTTCCAGTGACTACAACGGAATATGAACAGTACAAGGCACCATTAATTTCAGAAAAGTAATAGATAAAATCACAAATGTGTAAAATGCAAATGAAGAAAACTTATATGTTTAATAATAGATTACAAATAAAAATAGCTTAAATACATAATAAATCAGAGCTTAAAATCCTCTGGGTTTTGCTACTTGCCATAATGTTTACACATGCCTCAAACTGTGATCCTTACCTTTTTGACGCTGTAGCCGATTATTACAGAAATTTCAGAAATCATTGCTTTGTAGTCTGCATTGAGTACAATTCTTTGAAGAGCCCCAACAAAGGATTTGGAAATGAAGCATTTAGAAATGCTTCCAATACGAACAACCAAGGTTCGAATGGCAAATGAAATAGGTTCCAAAACACGGTATTTGAAGGCTAATTCAAATCCTTAACAATGTTACTCTGAGTTTGAACCCATTTACTGACAAAGTTAGAGCCAACCCAGGATAAAGTTAGGATAACAGAAGTTTTGAACACGCAGAATCATTGTTATAGAGATCCTGCTCATCACTTCTCACATAATAATTGAGCATAACTGCAAACCAAGCAATGCCTACAAGACAAAAGATGATTTTAGAACAAAGTGTCAAGTTGAAACTCCTTGCTATAGAGCTCCTGCTCATCACCTCTCACATGGTAATTAAACAGATTTGTGAAACAAGCAACACTTGCAAGAGGAAGATGATTGTCAAACCAAGATCCTTATTATAGTAGCTTCCTCATGGGTTTTCCCTAAGATCAAAGTAAAAATCTGGTATTGCACTTGACGAGTTTCAGAATTAAATTAACATTATCTAATGTAACAATCTGTTCAGACACCGCACTCGCTACCTATTAAGCAGAAATAAATTTGCAAGCATCAAAGTAGATTTAGAGAGAGGTTAAGAATTGGAGTGAAATTATTTTAAAGTCCATAGCTAAATCTCTTATTGATTTCCAATCACAATGGGCAAAGTTTCAGTGGCAGGATAGTTTCTTCGCACTATAATCTGAGCTTTTAATTGATTGATATACAATTTTTTATTTTTTGTTGTTTTGCAATTGGCCAGTCCCCTTTTTCAAATAAAATGCCTACCAGTGTAAACATGTTGAGAACACATGCATTCACAAGCTTCTAAATATTTCTCCCTATTTTTTGGAGTTCACTACCTCTTACTCTTGAAATCCCCTATTACATTGTTCACCCTCTTTTACTAAGTATGCTAGTGTAAACACTAAGAACAAAATTTTTGTCTAATATACTATTACGTGGATTTTCCCATGTGCATAGTGTGACCTTGTTAGCAGGATTCTTCATCAAGGTGACACAAGCATTCTCACATACCACGAAAGCCCCAAACATGCTACATCATCAACAATGATGACAAATAGACATAACAGAGTAAGCCTTGCTCTCTGGACCTGTGCGGCATCATACAGAGCTCCACAGCATCTTCAAAGCACTTATATGAGGAACAGACATGTCCTTTTGTGATTGTAACATAGGTGGTACATATACTGCGGTACGGTATGTTGTCATATGTAACATGAGTAAGAAGATTAAAGTACATAAGAGGGTGACGGTGTGATAGAGACAATATTGTATATATGGTGTAATAGAGAGAGAGAAGAGAGAGAGAGATGTGAATTGAAGGATAAAGAGTATTGTGAAATGTAACGAATATTTATAATCAATAAAAGAGAAGTTAGAGTAGGATATCTTGTGTTATATGTTATATGCAAGGAATATAGGACCCACTTCTTTAATTTGCTTAAGTACAACATCAATAATTTGCTAAAGTGCATGCATTTACTACTATTTGTGTAATTTCAGTTTTAACCTAGGTCTCTCAATCCCTAAGTCAGTACATATCATTTGATTTATGTCAACATTTCGTGGCACTGTCCAGACCTTGGCTAACTAATGTCCAGAGGGGAGTACCCTTTGCTCTTTTGGAAACCAGCACTGACAGAGCTAAAAAATTAGTGGGAGCAAAAACTAAGCAAAAATTTAAAGCTGAATCTAAGACGAGCAGAGAATCATATTCAGAAGTGAAAGCAGATTTCTTCAAAGCACAGGACGTGGAGTTTTGGTGCACATTGCCAACTCTTATTCACATACTCTTTGTGGAAAAGGGGTTGACAAGAAGCAGCGGTAACTTTACTTAAGGGCCCAGGCACCTAAGTGATGGTTTGAGGAAAACGGGGGGATCTTGAAAGGATGACTTATGGAAAATCTAGTCTAATTTTTTTTGGGGAGATAACTGGAAGAGGATGTAGTAGTAGAACAATAAACATAGAGATTAGTGAGAAATAAGAAAAGGAATGAGATCAGAAGAAGAAAGGAAATGATTGGAATAAGAAAAAACTAAGATAGAAAAGAGGAGAAAATGGAAAAAAAGAAAAAAGAAGAGATGGTTAGACAAAACACTTTGAGGAAAATGGAGAACACTAGAAGAGCATCAACTAGCAAAAAAATTGTTGACCTCGATAAAACAATTAACCAAGTATATTTTTGCACAATCAAGTGAACAAGAACTTCTTAAAAAAACAGATAGCCAAGCTACATTGGCAAAGTCAGAGGAAACAAAAACACAACAGCTAGCACCGATGCCTCCAACAAACAGCGCTAAAGGACAAAGGGAAGAAAATGAATTTGAAGAATGTATATTAGAAGTTAATTCAGAGAAAATAAAAGTAATGAAAGAGATGCAAAAAGATTTGAACAAAATGGCCGTTATATTAGGACAGGAGAAGGTTGTTCAAACCTTGGGAGCAGAAAGCCAAGGGAAAGGAAAATCTGCCTCAGAAAATTTAAGCATATTAGAGCGAGGAGAAGAAGAAGAAAAAGAGACCATAGTGAAGAAGAGAACATAGCAAATAATGAAGAAGACAATTTGGAAGAAAATGTAGAAGTTAGTGCAGTAGGGAATGTAGAAGATAATAAGGAAGATAGTGTAGAAAAATAAAATGGAAGCAATAGAAAATGAGAATGAAGAAAGAGAAGAAGAGATTCTTTATCTAAAAGATAAAGAAGATTAGTGATGAAGAACAAGAAGTAGAAGAGGTAGAAGTAGGAGGACAGGACGAAGAGAAAAATGAGATGCCAAAAGACACCTCATTCCAAACATCTGACCAAAGAGACCGCATAAGGAGATGAACCCCTTGGACAAAGCGCTATCCCTTGTGCCACTTGACACTGATAGAGAGCAACTGAGGAGAAGTGAGGGGATCCATATTAAAAAAAAGTGTTGAATAGTTATTAAACGTATAGCAAAGAAATTGAGAAGAGGAGAGACAATGTAAGGACCTTGGATCAAGTATTGAGGAGAATTTATTGTGAAGAGAGTTGAAAAGAGACAAGGGAAAAAGACATGCCATAGTAAAACAAGTAAGAGATAATAAAGGCAATATTGTCAGTAAAGTACAGTTCAGTAGTAGCAATCAAAGTAGTAGTCAGAACAGCAGTTAAAGCAAAGGAAAAACCTCATCAAATCCACCAACGATGGGACATAATAGGATGAAGATCCAACTATTTGGGAAGGATGTGGAGGAACATCTTTTTGTTTTGGATTCATATTGGAGGAGCCATGGGATAACTGATGCACAGGTTAATTTTTTTAATTTTGTGGGAACACTAAGAGATGACACTCTAAAGTGGTATATGAAAGTAAGTCCGGACCACACCTTATCCTAGGATGCTTTAAAAATTCCTTCAAAAATGATCTTCATTTTCCAGATGTTCAAACCAAGAGTGTCACCAAGATGAGAGACTTAATAGTAAAAAAAGAGGAGACATTCAAAGATTTTGACCAGAGATTTAAGGACAGTGTGTGGAAACTAGAGGATCTATTGAATAAGAAGCAAAGAGTGGAAAGGTTTGTGTCAAGGGCATCCATGGATGGAAAGGCATTTGCTACATTGTTGAAGCATTGGAAATGCCATAAAGATTGGAGGCCCAATCCTGGAGATGAGAAAACGATTATGTGGTGAAAGGGGAGCTTGAAAACTTTAAGTAGCAGTTGGCGCAATTAAGATTGAAGCAAGAAATTCAGATGAAAGGAGAAGCTAGCATTTCTAGTCAAACATTGTGTGCCGCAAGGCCGAGAATTTGGTGCACTGTGTGCTTCACATAAGGACACTCCAGAACAGAATACCCACACTTTGAAATGGCATGAAGAGCAGCGACGATTAGAACAAATCCTATTGGAATGACACCACCAACCCAGCAACCCATCCATAAAGAAAGATTATGGTGGGATGTTTGTAGGACATGGGATCAACATGATCAAAATATGTGTCGTCTAATGGAGGTAGCCTCGCCTACAAACCAACTAAAGTATTGCACTGCATGTGTCGTTCAATCATTACCACCACATGTGCCCAAAGAAGGACGCAATGGAAGAGCTCAAGAAGTATAGAGGGAGATTTGCGGTAGCTCAGCAAATACCAAAGGCAACATAGGGAATGTCGCGCCACCACCAGCTGCAGGATTTCAGCCACAAGCCACATACCAAATACCACCTCCCCCCAAAACAAGTGTGCCACCTCAAGGACTGCCAAATCAATACTAAAATGGGTACCAAGGAGGCTACAGAAGAGGAAACCAAGGAGGATACCGTGGGGGATACAATGTAACTATAAAGGAGTGTATAGAGGTGGATACCAAGGCAGTAGAGGGTACACCCAAGGTAGTGCGCCACCAACATGCTATATGTGTGGAAAGCCAGGACACATTGCTCGAAATTGTAAAGAAGAGTCACAGACACAATGTGGGTTTTGCCAAGAGAAAAGAACATACGACTCTTTTAGTTGTCCAAAGGCCTCACAATATTATAAAAATGGTGGAACTAAGATAGGCAAATTCGTGAGTGGATCAAAAGGTGCATGCCATATTAAAAAGATATTGCGAACCACGGAACCAACAGGTGTGTGTCGTGAACTATACAAACCACATAGCCCTCCAACCATCATAAATGAACCTAAGTGTTCTAATATAAGAGAAATGGTGTATGTGAGACTAAAAGAATGTCAAGAGGCAATTCGAGAAAGAGAAGAATTTCATAAGAAAATGATCAAAAATTTGGTTGTACAAATAGAGCGATAGACGTCGTGAGTGGCAGTCACCATTATGAGGGGCATAAATAGAAGGAAAGGAAAAGAAATAGATAATAAGAACAAACCAAAGGAAGCAAACGTGAGTAGCTACCTTAACACGAGAACATGATCAGGAGAAATATAAAATAATTTATTTTAAAGAAAAGGATCAAGAGAAGGTGAATTGCTAGATTTAGGGACAAACACAAATGTGATACCACAGAGCACCTTGGAAATGTTACAAAAGCCGCCATTACAAGTAGCCACCTACGACATAGAGCTAGCAGACGGGACTTCCAAATCCCCTATAGGAGTATTAACATAAGCTTAAGTTGACTTCATGGATATCAAAAGAAAAGTAGATTTTGAGATAGTAGACATATATAAAAACAATACTTCATACCTAGTTTTGTTGAACTTAGAGTGGTTTGTAGATTGCAATGGGAAATTTAACTCAGAAGATGAGGAGATCACTTTTGAGGGTAATGGACTCATAGTACATCTACCATTAGAAACTGGAGTGGCGGTAGCATGGATAGAGGAGGTGTGGAAAAATGAAGAAAAGTGACTACAACGATATCAAGGGAAATAGACCATAAGGAGAGCCCCAGATTTGAATGAAGAATTTGAATCAAATGATGAGGAAGAGATCACTTTGGAGAATGCGGAATTGTAGTCTAATTCCAAAGAAAATATAGAAGCATGGTTGTATGGGGAGCTAGAGACAAGTCAAAAAACTCCTACATATGAGGAGAAAGATTCCAAGTCCAAAGGAAGATGCCACAACTCAATAAGACACACTTGAGAATTAAAACAAGCACGTATTCTGAATTGAGCAAGGAACTTCACATGTGAAGCTTTCCAAGTTCAATGGCATAGGAAATGTCGAAGAATATCTAGCACAAATGAAGAGAATATTTCCAAATAAAGCAACACGAACAGAGGCCCTAGACGACATGCTAGCTATTAACGTTGCAAGGTGGTGAGGAACACAAAGAAAACATTACCACTAGCATGCGGTAGAGATTTTGCAGAGGACGCGGTATATAAAGAAGGATATTTTAAAGATATAATGCGCCAAACTGGAATATTCAATCGGAAGCACTGTATTGCAAACTGCAAAGCGTACTAGAACAAAATTGGTGAAAGAAGCTCTACGCTTAGTATTTTTAGTAGATTTTAAAACCATAGTCGCGTGCATGTATATGCACTAGAAGTTGTGAAAAGGAAGACAAAGGACAAGGAAGAACTTAAGAAAGATTTTTGTAGAGCCTTTAATTTATGGGATCCAGATAAAAGATTGTCCAAGGTTTTGATGAAGATCCACTCATTCCTACTCATGCCAAAAGAGAGAGCGATAGCGTAGTTTGACATAATGAAAAAAGAAGAGGTGACTTTGGTTGATGCGGATGAATGCAAACCCATTGGCTACAACTCGACATAAAGAGAGAGAAAAGATGCAGCAATGTTGTACTATGAAAACAGGGGAAGAAGAAATGGACCCATAAAAATTGGAGATAAAAGCAGAGGAAGGAGAAAGAGAACTCATTGAGACAGATGAAAACAAAACACAATATTTTCATCAATCACTGAAAGTAAGAGAAGAAAATAAAGCCTCGAAAGAGGAGCTTCACATGGCAAAAATTAGAGATTATTGGGAAGAAGCAAAGATGAGAAATGAAGACATGTTTCCTAGGACCTTTACAAAGCTACAAGGGATAAAAGAGGAGGTTGGGAAAGTGAAAATTCAAATTAAGGAGGATGAAGGAAAAACCCCTACAAATTAATCCCCAATGTAAAAATCAAAGAAAAGAAGGAATTGGACAAGATGCTAGTAGGCGGCATAATAGTTCTAGTAGAAGACTTGGAATGGATCAGTACAAAATAAAAGACATGTGAGATAAGGATTTGTGGGGACTACAGAGAGTTAAACAGAGTATGCATCCATGATCCACTTGACACACCATATACAGAACAAAATGTGGCAAGATGGGAGGTCTATTCATTCACAGATGCATTCTCAAGATATCGCCAAGTTAAAATTGAAGAATAGGGCATACCCAAAACAACGTTTGCTACAATATGGGTATCCTTCGAGTATACAATTATGCCTTTCAATCTCAAGAATGCATAGACATTATTCAACAAGATAATGGTGAATGTCTTTATGGAATTCATACATAGATTCTTGGAGGTATATTTGGATGATTGGACAATGTATGGGCTACTAAAGGATCATGTGCAAGTACTATGGTAAATGTTTGAACGATGCACCCTGAGAATATCACCCAATCTGAAGAAGTGCATATTTGCGACACCATTTGGGACATTGTTGGGACACATTATCTATAAAGAAGAACTAAATGTGGACCCTTTGAAAACCACAATTACAACAAACTTGTTGCCACCAAAAGTAAAAAAGGATGTGAGGACATTGTTGGGGTCTACAAGATACCATAGGAGGTTCATATGGAATTATGCCATTGTAAGTGCTCCAACAAAGAAACTACTAAAGAAAAAGAACAACAAAACACTAGACTTGACGCCACACTACCAAGAAGCATTTAACACATTGAAAAATAAACTAGCCAATGCACCAATAATTATATCCCCACACGGGAAGATACCTTTCCACTTACATATGGATGCTTCAGGATTAGCAATACGTATGGTGTGAGCACAACCGCAGGGTCATATAAACCACCCAATCTCCTTTGCAACTAAGAAGTTAGAAAGAGTAGAAATAAATTACACAACCACCGAAAGATAAGCATTGGCTATGGGGTATGCCTTACTAAAATTCGTGTACTATCTACTAGCAGGGCACCATTTGTATTTTATACATATCATGAGCCATTAAATTATTTGCTAGATAATTATACAAGGAAAAAATTGTAGGTGGCTGATGTTGATTCATGAATTTGAGTTTATGATAGCGATAAACCCTAGAAATGCAAACCAAGTTCCAAATTATTTGTCTAGGATAGACAAGGTGAAGATAATGGGCCAATAGATGATGACCTTCCCGAGGCACATCTCTTTAGAATAGAGGCGGTGCGGCAAGAAATGGATAATATTGATAAACTCTTGGCAGCAAGGGAGTTTTCAAAAGGATATGGCAAGCACGAACTAGGAGGTTGTTAATACAAGCATTTTCGTTTACTTTGATAGATGAAGCACTATACAACAAGGGGAGACATGAGATTCTGAGATGAGTTGCTATGTAGCATGAAAATGATGCCTTATTAAGAGAGGCACATGATGGTATAGTAGGAACAGATAACACAATCGATACTACAGCCAAGAAGGTGTTTTTGGCAAGATTGTGGTGGCCAACATTGTTTAAATACACTTAGAGATATGCAAGGGCACGGATTATATGTCAGAGGGGAGGGTGTTTTAAAAGATGAAATGCCATTGAGAACAGTGTTGGCTTTGGGGCCGTTTGAAAAATGGGCAGTTGACTTCATTGGTCCAATAAAGCCCGCATCAAGGAAAAGTCAAGCATGGTTTCTTTGAACAGATACAAAATAACTAACAAGGTGGGCGGAAGCAATTCCTACTAAAGATTGTACCGTGAGAACCATGGTAAAAAATTTATATGAAAACATTATAATGCAGTTTGGGTGGCCGCTAAGCATCACGAATGATCAAGGGAAGAGTTGTTGCAGCATTTTCTCATAGCACATAATAGCAGTACATCCTACCACCCTCAAGCAAACAAAACCGTAGAGGCATTTAACAAAGTATTGGAGATGTTAACCAAGATAAGTTACACAAACAACTGATTGGCATCTGAAAATCCCTCCCTAAGGAACTTTGGGCATACTGCACGGCACATAAAAGGCTAACCAAATACTACCCCTTTCAATTGGTGTATGGATTAGAAGCCGCAATACCTATGGAATACATTTTTCCAAGTCTAAGGATGGTAGTAAGGTTCAAAATAAATGAAGAAGAGTCAATAAAACAGAGATTGATAGAATAGGAACAATTAGATGACAAGCAATGTATAGCAGCATATAACCAAGCCCAAGAAAAAAGAAGACAAAAAGAATGGCATCACAAGAATTACAAAAATTAGGAATTTACAATAGGATATAGGGAATTGTTGTATGACAACAAATACAAAAAACTAAATAAATTGAAGATTAGATGGTTGGGGCCATATTTTGTAGATCATCTATTGGCATCTGTAGCAATTACGCTGAAACCATTGTCAGGAATAGAGAAGAAAGGGTATGTGAACATTATAAGACTCAAAGTATACACAACAAATTGAGGGGAAAAAAAGTAAAATTGAAAAATAGAAAAAGATAAAAACATAGTTACCAAGAGACAGGTATGGGGAGACGTGTACGAGTACCGATACACCATTTTTTTGAAAAAGTAGGGGATGGGTACAAGGAGAAGAGGAGACGGCTAAATATATATATATTCTCTAATTTTTTCATAATATATATATAATGAAAAAATTAGAGAAATATATAATATCGCAATACTATGCGAATGAAATGTATACTATGCAATACTAGTAATATTGTATGGTGTGTATTACAATATTATCTGTGAAAATAATTTAAAATTTATAAAATTATAATTAAAAAATTAAAAAAATCATTAAAATTTAAAAACCTATATTAAAATTAAATTTTAAATATTAACTTGTAAATTAAATAATAAATTAAAAATTAAAATTAAAATTATATTAAAAAATTAAATTCTTAATGAGAAAAAATATAATTAAAAAATAATAAATAATAAGTTATAACTAAAATTAAATATTTATGATAGAAATGATAAAATACAAATACAAATTTTAAAAACATTAAATAATTATAAATAATTAAATTTTAACAAATAATAATTATTAAATAATCAGATTTTTTATAAAAACCATTAAAAATCCTAAAAGCTAAAATTAAATAATTAATATTAAAATCATAAATATTAATTTATTAAACTAAAATTGCCATGAAAGTATAATTATATGACGTATACTTATTTAAAGTTTTTATAGATTGGCAATGTCCTGCATTGTTGTGAACAATGACCCATTCACGCCAACGGCAGCCATTGCCCTATGAAAACCTAAACAATCTATAAGTTTAAACCATGGGATGAGGTACATACCTATTTTCACATTTAGGATTTTTTGGGTACGCGTTTTTTTGCTGGAAAAAGGCCGGGAGATGTCATACATCTCCAGAAAATGTCTCTAGGTATAGGAGACGTCTTCATACCCGTTCCAGAGATGCATCACAATACCCAATACCCATCCCAAGTGTGGGGGACATGTCTCCCTGCAACAGTGGATAAAAACAATTTTGGAAAAAAATAGAAAAAATATAAAACAATTTTGAAAAAAAAAAGCTAAAAACAAATTTGGAAAAAAAGTCAAACAATTTTTTTAAAAAGACAGATTTTGAAAAAAAATAGAAAATTAAGAAAAAAGAATTGCCATCAAGTTGAAAACATGTAAACAGCAGCTTGATGGAGTGAAAACCAGCAAGGGTGCTCTCCCTAATAAATAAAGTTCAACATTTGTTACTGCAAATAAATTGAGTTGTCTGCTTAGTTAGGACACAATGTTTTAACTACAAATAACGAATGGGTGAAAGGTGTGTGACTAGCACTTACTTTTGATTTCAAATTTCAGGCTTCAAGATTTATAGAGAGGGAATGGCACAAAAGCCGGGAAGGACAGGGAAAATGAAAATAGGAAAGATAGAAAGAAAAAGCAGAATGGTAAAGTGGGGGGAAATTAGAAAAGATTAAACCGAAGCAGGTAAAAACAGTCAAAGCAAGAAATTAAAAAACAATTGTTCGGCAAGAAAAGGAAGGAATGATAAAAAGAAGAAAAACCATAAAAAGTGGAAAACTACAAAGCGTAAAAACACAAAAGTGAAAAAGCTAAAAATAGAAACTGTTGAGAAAAGAACAAAGAAGAAAAATTGTTGTGTTATAAGCTTGAGAGTGAACAAGACATGGATGGCCCACCAATCATACTTGATGAGAAGATCAAGAGGCCCAAATATAAGAAACATTTGCTAAAATCATACCTCCTAAATCCTCAAGGAGCGTTTTCAAGAATACTATTCCAGGTCGCCCAACACGAGGATGTGCAGCGGTATATTCGTTCCAAATTAGAGGAAATAGACCCTATAGTTATTGGGGCAAAATCGAGGGAGATGTTGCAATTGGACCACAGCACTCAGGATTGGGATTGGAAGGAGAATAGCTGTGTAGTTCACAGCATGAAGCTTGATACATGGGGTAAATTTTTATTTTTTAAAATGCATGAGAAAACTGTGAAGATTTCGCTGAGCCACACACATGGAGACACATGTATTAGGACCAGCCATACCGCATCACCAAAGAAGCTATCTATCCGGTGACCAGGTTGTTGAATGACAGCCATGATGTAAAGAAATGGAGCAAAAAGGGATGCATAAGCACAAAGGAAACACCAACATTGACATGGAACATTGTCAACTAGAGAGCTCTCTCAATCAACCAAATCAAATCAAGGACTCGCGGATAAAATATGCCATAAAAGCAATTGAGCAGAAAGTATATTATACAAACCATGAGGAATCGGCTACTGCAAAGAGTGTCAGGATAACATAGGACATGGTAATGACAAAATACAAATACGACCTTTGCACCGCCCTCCTAAAACAATTCATGTAGAACCTAGAGAAAGTCAAATGCGATAAGCATGAAATTCACTATGGCTCTCTCCTTCTTGTGTTAGCTATGTATTTTACAAGGACCTTGCCAAGGAAAGTAGATTAGTAAATTGGGATTAAGGGAAAACCATAGGGGATGAGACACCCTGTATCTGGACCAGCCATACCACATCGCCAAAGAACCTATCTATCCGGTGACTGGGTTGTTGAATGACAACAATGATGTAAAGAAATGGAACAAAAAGGGAAGCATAAGCACAAAGGAAACAACAACATTGGAACAGACCGTTATCAACTAGAGGCTCTCTCAATCAACCAAATCAAGAACTCATGGATAAAATATGCCATAAAAGCAGTTGCATGGAAAGTATATCATACAAACCGTGAGGAATCGGCTACCACAAAGAGTGTCAGGATAGCATAGGACATGGTAATACAAATACGACCTTTGCACCGCCCTCCTAGAACAATTCATGTAGAACCTAGAGAAAATCAAATGCGATAAGCATGAATTTTGCTATGGCTCTCCTTGGGTTAGTTATGTATTTTATAAGGACCTTGCCAAGGAAAGTAGAGTTAGCAAATTGGGACCAGGGGAAAACCATAGGGGATAAGACACCTTGAATTCACGGATAAAATAGGCCATAAAAGTAGTTGCATGGAAAGTATATCATACAAACCGTGAGGAATCGGCTACCACAAAAAGTGTCAGGATAGCATAGGACATGGTAATACAAATACGCCCTTTGCACCGCCCTCCTAGAACAAATCATGTAGAACCTAGAGAATATCAAATGCGATAAGCATGAATTTTGCTATGGCTCTCCTTGCGTTAGCTATGTATTTTACAAGGACCTTGCCAAGGAAAGTAGAGTTAGTAAATTGGGACCAGGGGAAAACCATAGGGGATAAGACACCTTGTATCTAGACCAACCATACTGCATCACCAAAGATATTATCTATCTAGTGACCGGGTTGTTGAACGACAACCATGATGTAAATAAATGGAACAAAAAGGGAAACATAAGCACAAAGGAAACAACAACATTGACATGGACCGTTGTCAACTAGAGAGCTCTCTCAATCAACCAAATCAAGGACTTGCGGATAAAATATGCCATAAAAGCAAATGCGTGGAAAGTATATCATACAAAATGCGAGGAATTGGCTACTGCAAAGAGTGTCAAGATAGCACAAGACATGGTAATGACAAAATACAAATACAATCTTTGCCCCACCCTCCTAGAACAATTAATGTGGAACCTAGAGAAAATCAAATGCAATAAACATGAATTTCGCTATGGCTCTCTCCTTGCGTTAGCTATGTATTTTACAAGGACCTTGCTAGGAAAAGTAGACTTAGTAAAGTGGGACCAGGGGAAAACCAAAGGGGAGCAAATCACAGATCATTTAAACACATTTCCAAATGAGGATCAGATTATCAATAAGGGAATGGGGCAATAGAATTAAGGGTATGGTGGCTGGGAGATACAAAATATCAGATATAATCTTAGTCACTGCATTCGTCGAACTTGAAGGAATAAGTTCAAAATTTGCCGAAAATGAAGGAAAACTTTAAAATTCATTTAAATTCGTCTAGAAATTCTGCCCAAATTCCTAAAACGAAATTAATTTAAAAAATCCCTTAAAAATCATCTAAATTCATTTCAAATTCACTGAAATTTGTTTAAATTCACATTTTAGGGTTTAAATTTGCATAAAATTTCCTACTATGACAAAACGAGCTCAACTTGTAGAAACAAATGGCTTCTAGAAATACTGTTGCGAATGCCACTGTTTTGGCACTTTTAAATTCGTTTAAATTCATGTTTTGATAAACTTGTAGATGTAAACACAGATAAGTAGTTTTCAGTTTATCATATTTTATAATTGCAAGGCCAATTGTAGATGCTAGCTACCTTATCAATATGTCTATGCCTTGTTCATTTCTAGAATTCCAAACACATTTAATGTGTGGAATTTAGATATTTCCATGCAAAGGAAATGATTCCCAAACACTTTCAAAAGTCCTTAGAAAGTTACAAGTATCTATGATTATTGAAAGTTTCATACGGAGATTGCAAAGGTGGGCTAGAAAACAACAAGGGGAAAAATTTTAAACTGTGACATCAAAAATGGCCCTAAACACACACAAATGCCTTAACACAAAGGGAAAAGAGCATACAAATTTCTTCAAATGTACAAGAAGAATACAATATTTTAAAAAAAAGTAAATTTCTATTAGCCAAATTTAATCTCAATTTTTAGTTCCAAATTTTTTCCGATTTTTTTCCTCGGCGAGTTCCTACACGAACTCGAATGTGATAACTATGGTCATCATATAATAGTAGACAAATACAAAGAAGAGAGATTGTTTAAAGTAGATATGAGCAATATATAGGCCAACCCATACCAACCACACAAAGCAACAATATCGCCACTCCCATTTAAGGCTACAAATGAACAAATGGACAAATTGGTACTCGCAATTAGAATACTTCCCATTTAAGGCTCCAATTTCTCCCAAGTAGAGTGATGACACATCGCATCAAGCAGCACAGGCCAAATTTGTGGAAGTATGTCATGTCCCTTTTTCAAATAAAAAGAAAGAATAATCTAATAATAACGCTAAGTGTTCCCCAGCATACTTTTAAGTCATATGCACTAACTGGTTGCCGTACCAATGAAGCTAATAAATTGCAGACTACAGGTTAGGGTTTGTGGAAGAATTAGGGTTGGTTGATATTTTGCCTCCATCTTGCTATTGTACCTTTCGGAATTGAATTAAGACTTGAATTTATTTCCATTTATTAGTATGCAATGTGCTATCATCTTATGCTTTGTGATATTTCAGTTTTGATAAGAATTGCTTAAATAAACAAAATTTTAAAATTTTGTATTTTTCCTATAAGGGATATCTCACTGGGTATCAGAGCTACTTTTCCTCCCAGCTTGTGGGAAAAATTAATTTGCAGTTGAGTCTTCATGCAAGGGAGTGAAAAGAAACTTAAGAGAGAGAACATGGATTGGCGACCTAAGTTCTTACCAAAGGAAGAAGACATAGCTCCTATCCAAGAGGTGTTGATGCAAATACAAAAGGAGCCACAAAAAGCTAGGGATCGTCTTGAAGAAATCAACAGAAAAACAAGAAAAAAGTACAAACAAAGAGCCAAGATTTTAAGAACCAGTTTTTGAATCAATTTGCGATCTGCTATGAAGCCCCGAATTCATTTAGAAGAACGTGAAAGAAAGATCATATCCAAGAGGCATGGTTGGAAGAGAAGTGTGACAGAGATGAGGTCAATCTTTTGGCCTTTGATGAATATGATAAGAAGTCTGATATATACACATCCTACAATACCTTTGAAGAATTCTTGGAGATATACACAAAAAATAGAAATAGAAGATTTTAAGAAAAAAGAGGGAAAGTCAAACCCTCAAAAGAATTCCAAGGAAGAAATCAAAATGCAAGAGAATTCAAATCTGAAAGCGGTTAATGAGCAGCCCATAAAGGAATCCACCATGCAAGTGGAAAGTGAAGGATCTTCAATAGAAATAGGTATGACTTTTGATGAACAAAAGGTTTGCATTAAAAATGGCAAGGAAGATTGTGCATTACATGTTGAATGCCAAATATCCAAAATTGAGGATGCTTCAGCCCTAGAAACACCTACCAATCTTCCAAGCATTGCTAGGTTTGAGTCATTGCCGTATAAGAATAATTTTTAGAGTAGCCATAGTGATAAGCATGCAAGCAAGGATAATGTTTCAGTTAATGCCACTAATTTTGAACAGTTAATGCCACTAATTTTGAATTACACGGATGGTTGTGTCAAGGCAAATCTCTCAAAAGCTCCTACTTCTAAATCAAAAAAAGGAGATGAACAATTGGATTCCAGCTCAAGGTACGAAAAGAAAAGTTGTATTTCAAGTTTGTTGTTATTTCATACTATGCCATTTCAGCTTTCTTGTCAACATGGAAAGTATTCTAAGAAGGGACATTATAGTGGTAAGGGTTCACTCATGGGGATTGTCAGAGAAGCATCAATGAGTACAAAGCCTCCAATTCCTAATTATATCAGAGTAGCACAACAGAACCCAATTACATCACAAGGAGGAATGGAAGAAACAACAAAATTGATTTGGGATCCTGGTATTTGCAGGACGGTTCAGGTATTGCTTGAGGGCAAGCAATCTTTGGGAAGGGCAAATTGTCATGTCCCCTTTTTCAAATTAAAAAAAGAACAATTTAATAATAATGCTTTAAGTGTTCCCCAACATACTTTTAAGTCAACTTAAAAAGGGGCCATTTAAACGTTGTTATTAATTGAATGGGGCAACGTTACCGATTCGTCAAAAATTGCCTACGTTGGGAGGTTGGGTGCAAACCAGGTTCTGATTTGAGGTAAGGTTCATTGCTCCAACGCCCAAGGTTTCTTCCTTGGGCACCCGGGTGCATTTGGCATTCTTCTGGGATGAACCTTGGACGTTGGGGCAACGAACCTACGAAAAAACACAGTCAAAACGTTTTTTTTAATTTTATTTTTCCACTTTTTCGCTTGGATGTGTCATGACTGTCATGAAATCACTGCCATTAAGCTTTGTTGTCTGCGATTAAGCTTTGTTGTCTGCGATTAAGCTTTGTTGTCCACCAACCATTCCTGTCACTACAGCACTACCCCTCAACCATTCCCACACAGCCACACAACATCGTCTGTAATATAGGTATTTAGACTTAGTTTTAAACTTTTACGATTTCCTTTTAATTTAAATTTTAAAAGCTCAAAACTCTAAGTTAAAAACTTAAATAACAAGTTATGTATTTTTTATTTTATTTTTACTTCTTAAAATTTATTAATAGTTTAATATTAATTTTTAATACGCCGCACAATACACCTCAAACTTGACAGAATAATTTTTACCTCAATTACACCTTCGTGACATGCTTGTTTCTAATTATTAATAATTTTTAATAATTGCAACAAGTATTTAGTTAGTGTTTAGGGTTTTTTTTTATTTTTTTTAATTCTTAAAATTTATTAATAAAATAGTAATAAAATTAAAATTAAATTAGATTAAAGTTAGTTAGTATCAAGTACTAAAATTAAATATTTACTTAGTGTTTATGGTTTGTTTTTTATTTTTAAGTTTGATGTAATTAATTATAGGATAACTATTGATATTTAATATTTGTGTTTAATAACTGTCATGACATTTGGCATTCTGTTAATATTTTGTAATTATTCATTATTTTCATATTTTGTTTTTAATATCAATATGCATACTATGTGGTTAATGACAATGACACTAATTTCCTATGTATCAGGGTAGAATTTCTATATTTTTTATGTTTTCATATATTTTTTGTATGGATGAACCCAATAACGAACCCAAAGAAAAAAAATCTCTGTATCGGCGAACCAGGTTCTTCGAACCCTCACTAGAACCAAAAACGAACCGGTAAAATTCGAATGGGACCAAAAGTGTATTAATTAAAAGCCCAAGTGGAAATAAAAAAACAAAAGTAATTATTAATTACTTTTAGAGCAAATGTGAAAATTAGAATTATAAATAATTTTAATTTGCTTTTAGGGTTTTGAGTGGAAAAATAATTATAAAATGATGGAAAAAAGAAAAAGTACATCCATTCAATCATAATCATTCGATCAATTTCATACCCTTTTCAGAGCTTGGGCAGCAATTGTTCAACTTTCCATCACAGAGGATGAAAACCCTCTAGTGAATGGGCCTGAGGACGAAAACCCTCGTACCCAATAGATGATTCTACCTAGGGATCATATTTGTGCTTGCAAATAAGTATTTATTCTATTTTCAGCGTGTTGTACTGCTGCTACATTGATCTGTACCACCGCCACAGTGATCCATACCACCGCTACAGTACTTTGTACATCTGCTACAATGCTCTGTACAATCACTACAGTGATCCGATCATCAATCTACCATTTGGTGAAGGTTATTATCAATTTCCAGAAGTTGTGAGGGTTTGGAATACCTCTGCTGTACCTACCATACCTCTGTTGTACTTGTTATTCACTGCTGTACCATCATTCATAGATGTCATACCGTTTCTAGGGCAGTTCATGGCCTTTCAGGGGCAGAATTCAGCATTTTGGCAGCAGCATTGACCATTTTAGAGCAGATCACAGCACTTTTTGCGATTACAGCTGCAGATTCATCAGTTTCAGGTGCTGGCATCACACCTACAGCCAGCCGTACAGTCAATACAAGTTGACGTCCCCTTTTCACAGCCTGCCGTACGCATGTACCTGCTGTTAGCAGTTTGCCGTATGCCTGTACCTGCTGCCATTAGGGTTTTATGCAAATCTGGTCGCACTAACTGGCTACCGTACCAATGAAGCAAACAAATTGCAGACCAACAGGTTAGGGTTTGTGGGAGAATCAGGGTTGGTTGATATTTTGCCTCCATCTTGCTATTGTACCTTCCGGAATTGAATTAAGACTTGAATTTATTCCCATTTATTAGTCTGCGGTGTGCTATCATCTGATGCTTTGTGACATTTCAGTTTTGATAAGAATTGCTTAAATAAATAAAAAATCAGAATTCAGTATTTTTCCTAAAAGGGATATTTCAAAGTAGAGCATGCAAAGGGTACCACAAGCATAGGCACACCTCCTCTACCAACACAAGTAGGGGAAACAAGTGGTATGGCTCAAGTTCTCATTGATCTAAGTAACACCATACATGCCACAAAAGAGGAAGGAAAAATTAAAGATCAAGGGAAACCACGACGATCAAAGAGGATCACAACTATAACTTTGAGGATGACCATAGCGCAGGTGGGAATAGGGAAACATACCACAACATTCCAAATTAGAAATTCTGCCACTGGGAGGGTGCTACAGGAAGTTGAAATGGAGGAGACATTCATATTCCTTGAGGACAAGGAAGAGACCAATGGGTGGAGAGGGATTCTTCAAGGTGGCACAAAGGATAGAAACAAACAAAGGACCCGCCACATCAGCCAAGATGAACAGGGGTAAAAGAGATAGGAGGCCCTCTCCCGTAAAGACGAGAAATAAAAAAATAAAATGAAGGTCAGCATTGAGAAGATGCATTAGAAAGCACGGTCATCCCCAACCGCAAAAGAAGGCTTGGTGACTTATTCAAAGAGGGAGTCCTTTGAGGCAGATATATAGATAGGAGAAGGAGCCCAAATTGGTCTAGGAGAAACAACAGAGGAGGAAGACCCAAGATAGGAAGTCGCAGGATCCAATACTCTTCTCCTTGGGTTACAAAAGAAAGGTAGAGTGGCAAACGTCAAAAACACCTATGAAGGGGCAAACAAAGCAAGGAAAGATAGAATCATTGATACAATACGAGAATGTGTAGAAATAAGCATAGTTACAAAGTTCAGAAATCTGGAAAACCTCTAGAGCGAAAAAAATCCAAAATCCAACATTCTTGAAAAAGTTCGAAAAAATCCGATCTAGAATATATACATGTATATGTGAGCATAGTTTTATAAACATGCAAAATTGACAAATACAAACTATTAATAAAGTAATATAAAATGTTAATATTATATATAATATAATCTATGGTTTCTAGGCATTTTTTCTATTAAAAACTTAAAAAATAAAATAAAATGATAAAAAACAAGGCCGACCCAGACGAACTTATCTGGGCCGGCCAAAAAATCGAGATCCAGACGGATTTTGTGCCAATCTGACCGGATTTGGTAACTATGGAAATAAGCCCCTTCACACTTGATGATATCTTGGAGGTTCTACAACCCATAATTCAGAGTTGTGTCATAGAAACACAAGAAAAAAGAAGACAAACCAAGGAGACAGCTTGGGCACTACAAGAATAAGCTCTCCAAAAGTTAGAGGCAAAAACATAGATGACATTAAGGAAGCTACAGGAGAAGGAGCTCCAAATTAAACAAAGGATAGATGCACTGGTAAAAGCTACAGAACAAAAAAGCAACTAGAAGCCATAAAAAAGAAGGAACTAGAGGTTACCCAATATAGGCTGAAATTAGAGAATAAATACAAGCTTAGCATGAGCAATTGAAAAAAGATACTTAGACGGTTACTTTGGTGGCACAACTAGCATTGGACAAAGAAAAAATAGATAAGGAAAGAAAGGAAAAGGAACAAGCGGAAGAGGCAAAAGCAAATGAAGAGAAACGAAAAAAATAAGGAAAAAAGAAAAAATGGTTGAGGAAGAGCATAAAAAGGAGGAAGATAAGAAAAATAAGGTAGTTGAGGAAAAGTGTCGGAAGAAGGCAGAAGAGGATGAAACTGCTAGGAAGGCCAAAGAAGGACAAAAGCAAGCATAGCAGAGCAAAAAGACGAGTGGCTAGGGAGAATCAAAAAGACGCAGTACAAACAAGCGGAGGGAGATCAAGTCAAGGACCATGGCCACAATAGGCCCACTAGATTGGTGGGTCTAGCTCCAGCTATCTCAAACTAACAACTGGACCCCTTATCTAAATTTAAAGCCATCTTTTCCAAACAATGCCAATAAGTGACAAGCATAGGGATCACCCCAAGGGTTTTATAGCAAACACTGTAAGGGCAAGTAGTAGACTTGAAAAAGCTAACACACATACATAAGGAACAACTAGGGGATGTTCTACAACAGAGTGCACAAAATGATTCGATAATGCAATGTGTACAGATGGAAGAGGGGATCATCAGGATGATTAAAGCTCTCACTGCCACATGTCCTCAATATGAGTCAAAATCTGCATTGCCTATTGACCAATAGCTAGAGGAGAGTGCAAATTTTTCTAAGTCATGTGGATCTCTCAAAAGATAAGAAAAGGAGAATCTGTGAAGATGTTGTGGAGTATGAAGACTCAAATATGGCATCCCTCCTGCTAGAAAATACAAATAAAAGAGTCACCTTCAAATAAGCAGAACGGAAACTCCGCAAGGCCCTTGACAATGTTGCTAAAATTTTCTCATACTCTTTAAGCCAACATCTACCAACTATGATGTGACAAAAGATCCGACTGGTGTCAAGCGGAAACAATTGTTGGATCTCAGTGAAGATTACAAAAACAAACAAGTGGAAAGGGCAACCACAATCGCTGAGATGGATGAATAAGACACTATGGTTAGCTGACAACTAGATAAAATGGAGTTGGCCACCACCAAATATGAGGCTTTTTTTGCAAACATTGGATGCTCAACCTTTGCCTCCTAGCATCACAACAATGGCCACAAAAAATGCTACTTTGGAGCATCTGATACAGATGGTGAATTACATGCTAAACAACTTGGATGTTTTTCAAAAAATGTTGACCACTAAATACAAGGACATTTTACTATAGCAGATAGTGCAGGATTAAGTATCAAGTTTTTGCAGGCACTGCACAGGATTGTACCATGAGTCCAATCAGGCAAGTCAAGTGGGGGTGCTTTAGTACCTCGTGCTAGATGCCAAAGTTTATGGGTGGTTGATAGTCGTTCCAACTCCTTGGAGCTAAGAGTAAATTTTGTGAATTGAGGTACCTGCTAGGATTCTTCATCAAAATTGTCTCGAAGATGACAAAGGTTCAAGTCCACGTATAATGTTGGCAAGATTATTCATCAAGGTGATACAAGCATTCTCACATATTGCAGAAGCCCCAAACATGCCACATCATTAACTATAATGACAGATAGACAAAACAGCTCACTTGTCTTACTCTCTAGACCTATGCAGCATCGACAGAGCTTCACATCATCTTCAAAGCACCTGTATGAGGAACCAACATGTCCTAGAGACATGCCCTTTTGTGATTGTAACGTATGGAGGCAGTACTTTTACCACAATATGGTATTTTGTAATATGTAAGGTGAATAAGGAGATGAGAGCATATAAAAGAGTGATGATGTAATTAATGGAGAGAATATTGTATAGGCATTGTAATAGAGTGAGATAAGAGTGATAAAGAAGTGAATAAAAGGATTAAGAGTATTTCAGAATGTAATGGATATTTGTAATCAACAAAAGAGAAGTTAGAGTGGGATATCCTATGTTGCGTGTTATATGCATGGAATATAGAACCACTTATATTGTTTTCTTAAGTATAACATCAATAATCTGTTAAATTGCATGCATTTACTCCTCTTTGTGTAATATCAGCTCTAGCCTGGGTTACTCTATCCCTAAGTCGATACATATTATGTTAACAGACCTTGCAGTGTCAGAAAGTGAGCTGCCTTAGTTTTTGGGCCATCCATGATGATTGACACCAAGCATATGAGTTCTAGCTGCATCAAAGTTCTAATGATCATTATATCAATTGCTTTCCATTTTGGGCTTGAAAGTTAACTTAGCCATCATAAACAGAAAGTGTTTGAGTAAGCTGCATCACAAAAAGTTATGCAACATGAATTTGCTTTTGTATGTATGAATGCAGGCCATGGGAAGCAATCCATCACTAGAATTAAGGGAAATATTATGTTTAAGGAGCTTTGATATTTTAGAAGAAAAGGGATATTACCAAGGTCTTATAAAAAAATGAAAATAAGCAGACTCAATGATGAGAGCATCAACTTTTTATTTAAAAAAAAGGAGGAAAATAATGAATGGTCTTATGAGTGCATTATAGACCTAAGGAGAAAATCAATGGAACAATAAGAATGTACTAGTTGAGAAAGGAAAGTATTTGATGATGCCAAACATCTATTGCACTCAAGTGAATCAAGTAAATCCTTAGCAAATAGCATACCCTATGCCAAATCTAAGGTCACACTAATAGATGCTCCATCCATGATAATGATTTTAGTAGCATTCAAATCTAGTCCTTTATATGATCTACCACCTAAATTTGGCGAAAGAGCCTTCACCCAAACTGACTAAAGCTTGGTTGGGAGAAAAAGGCATGAAATTTGATGTCGTTGTTTGGCAACATCCAACTTAGATTCTTCTAAGATGAGGTACAGTGTGAGATGCAATTGTAAGTGCTTGTGATGTACATTTATGAAAGCCGTTCCAATACAACCCAAACACAATGCAGAACAACATAGTTAACACCTATTCTTAGCAGATAAATGGAAAGTATCATAAAATTGTAACTATGAGAGAAGATAGGAGTAGAAAGCTAGCAACTCATTTCTTCATGCCAAAAATATTTATCAAATTGTCAAGGAATCCAAGGCATGCCATTCTCGTCTCGTAAAGAAACATGAACAACATAGGTTGATAGAGTCGTGCAAAAGATGACAAGTAGCAACCTTCATTGCACGAAATCGGCAGAACAAAACCACACAGAAAAGTGCATTGTCAATGGTCAAAATGTTCTCCTTCAGCTCTGAAAAGAAAGGTTCTGCAAAGGAGCACAGAAATTGAGATTTGATAATATGAGTGTAAACTTTCAACGCTGTGCATTGCCAAGGTACATTTGCAAATCAGCCAAAGCTATAGAAACCTATTACAGAGCCATTGCAGAAATACCAACAAACAAACTTCTATGCTCAGCCTGAGGGAACTGATGCAACAGAATCCACCCTCAAATTTAAGAGAAGAACAAAAACTAATCTATTAAAATTTGAACAGAGGTTTACATATGTGCAGATTCATAATCAGTAACTTGTGCGAATAATCAAATTTCGTTTTTAGTGCCACCCATCTCTCTTAGTAAGGACCTCTTCTAGGGTATTCTTGGATGGTCAGGGACAACTGGAAGAGTCCATAATTCAGCTAGCTACTTTCGATAAGATAAATCCCACTCAGTACGGGTTAGTCGGGACTGTTTGACAAGATTTCACTTCAAATGTGCAACATTCTAGGGTATTCTTGAATGGTCAGGAACAGCTGGATGAACCTAAAATTCGGTTAGCTACTTTCCATAAGATGCAACTCCACTCAGTATGGGTAAATTGGGGCTTATTGACAAGATTTGGCTTTGAAAGTGCAAACAAAGCTTCAGTGCTATCGGACGGATGTGGATTCTTTTGTCACTGGGCACAGACTGAGGAGCTTTCTTTCCTTGCCTATGTAAAGAGAGAATTTCCTCGTAATCGTAATGCTCCGCTGATGCAAATCATTTGTTCTATTAAAAATTCAAAATTAATAAGTTTCTAATTTACCGAACATTTAATAGGGGGCGCTAATCCCTCACAGAAGGGAGTTGAGTAGCAGCTTTTTCCGAAAATAACAAACGGAGTGTAAATTTAGATTTCTTGGGAAATACCTGGGATAAGAAAGCAAATGCAGCTTCTTCGTCAGAGACGGGTGCTGCGAAAGAAATGAATTTACTGCGTTTTACTTCCAGCTCTGCCCTGACTTTTTCTTGAAGAGTGGTATAGATTGCGCCCTTCTGAGACTGCTTTTGACAGGTCGAGGGTTCGATTCCTTTTGAGGATTGCGAGGCCTGGCTGCGAGACGAGAAACGTACGAAGAGATGTTTTAAAAACCTGCGATTAATACTAATATTAGTTCCGCCAACTGATCTGTTTCGGTGGACGGGCAGAGCTGGGTTAAAGAAAGAGGAGGAGCATTCCATCAATGTTCTCGCCATCATTTAAGCAATTGTGCCTTAAGTTATTACAGAGGTTTTTTCTCAAAAGCCAATTTTCTCTCGGAGGACTATGAAAATATTAAATCTTTGAATTTTTAAATTACAAATAATTAACCTCACCAAGGGTTTTTTTCTATTTCGTTTCAATGACTCTTATCACTGAAACGTTATTGTTAACCATGGGCCCTGGTTTATATGCAACACTTTGGTTGTTTTCTTTCACTGGATCAGGGACTTTTAGGTCTCGGAGCAAGCCAAACTCAAAATCTCAGTTGGATTGAGTTCCCTGGGTTGCCCTTGCCCTTGTAGAATTTTATAGACCACTTATCAAGCTATTAGGGCGCTTCATTTGCCATGAGCAGTCTAAATTTTATGCCACTAGCCCCCAACGAAGGGTCTATGTTGAGATCGACCTTGCTAAGGATCTCAAAGATTCCATTGATATTCAAGTCGGCGACATCTGTTTCACACAAGTGTTGTATATAAATTTTCCAAATACCTACTTTCATTGCCAGTCGTCTTCCCACATGATTAGGGAATGTCCTCTCATGGTCCCCACATCTGCCATGCCCCCAAGAATGTAATGGGTCTAACCCGAAACCCTCATCTAGCACCTCTGACGAATAGACAACAATCACTAACCGCAAAAATGCTCCTATTAGAGTGCCAAACAGGAACAATGCTTCACACCCTTCACATGCCTCCGTAGATGCCTCTGTTCTGGCTAAGTCCCTTCCATCTCCGCAACTTCAGCCACCGAAACCCATTTCGCACTTGCCACAAGCAACCATTGGTATAGCCCCTTTGGTAGTCTCTATTGCACCTAGCCTTACTTCACAACCCCCTTTGGGGGTGACTGACTCAGATTCTGTGAATCTCGTTACCTTCAGCCATAAAGTTGTGTTACGTCGATCTCATAGCCCTTCACCTTCTAGTGAAGATGAATATGGGTCACATAAACAACAACCCTTTACTCTAGGAGATTCCAAAATCTCGGTCGTTGCTTTTAATAGGTTTTCAGCCCCCTCAGACCTCACGAAAGAGGGAGATATGAATCTTGATAGTTCTCCATGCTAATCGATTCATGGAATGTAAGAGGTCTTACTGATCTGACGTGTAAGTATACAATCAAGAATAATTGTCAACTCTTTTCAAACATGGAGATATTATACATGCAATCAGTCAAGATTTTTGACTTCATGCTTCATTTGATGGCACGTGTTATTTGGCCTGGGGCCATATGTCAAGCCACTCGTCACGATTCTAGCAGAGGAGTTGTGACCTTATTTGCACCAAAGTTGTCCCAACACATCATCTCATGGGGGTCCAACCCCTCAAATCGTGTGGTTTGGATGCTCTTTGATTTTGATAACCACATAATTGGGTTAGTTAATCTTTATGCGTATAATGATGTTGTTGAGCGTACTTTATTGTGGAGATGGCTAGCTAACTCACTTCCACATGCTCACTGGATTCTTTATGGTGATTTCAATATGGTAGAATCACCTGAAGACAAAGAAGTGCAGCTTCCCATGAGGTGGTGTGCAAGAGAACGTGAGGCATGGTTCTATCTGTGTAACAAACTCGGGGTGTTTGACCCTAATCACCACTGGTAGAAAGATTTACACTCACCCCGGTTCACTTGGTCTAATTTTCGTCAAGGTGAGGATAGGGTACTCAAAAGGCTCGATCAAGCTCTGTTAGCCGAACAAGATCTTTTTTTTGTGCCTATACAAGGTCGACTTGTCTTAGCTATACCAGACACCTTTTTGTTTGACCATCACCCCATTTGCTTCAATGTTGAGTGGACTACTCCTTAAGTTCAGGTGCATATCACCCAAATTTACCTCAACACTGCCCATCTCAAGCATGAGCGTACCTTGAATCACATTGATTGTATTTGGAATCTTGCTTCAAGACCCATCGGGTCCATGGGATGGATTATGTGGTGGTTTGATGTTATCAAATCTACTGCCACTTTCCTTTGAATAAATGGCAAGCAAGCTACCTCTTTTAGACAGTGTATCTGTCATGCCACCAATCAAGAATTTATCAAAGCCTCCTAGAAGCTTGAAGCCTTGCCTTATAATGTGCAATTGTAGGCTTGCGCAACTAACTGGAGACACAAACTCCAAGTTGTTGAAGCTTACAATGTTAGAGGGGCTCAACGGTGCGCCAGAATGCATTAGCTCAAAGTGGGTGACAAAGTGATAAAGGAATTTTTTGGTCCTGCTTTAGTCTAAACAAGCGGCTAATAGGATCAAGGCCATTAAAGGTGTAGTTGGGTGCCTAACCAAATTACTTGAGGTGCTACTAGAATTTGTTACTCACTACCAAGAAGTGTTCACCTCTCAACCATATACTACTGCCAAACAAGATGCTCTCACCCATTGTTTGGGAGTTGTTCCTTGTAAGCTTTCAGAGGCCCGGAGAGTCGCTTGTGATCGACCTCTTAGTCTTAATGATCTCAAGGAAGTTGTTACATAGATGGCCACTAATAAGGCTCCTAGAATTGATGGGTTCCCTTGTGAGTTTTACCATTCTTTATGGCACACTGTGGGCCCTGACTTTCATAAGGTTTATCTTGAAGCTTTGTATACTAATTCTTTAGGGACTCTCATAAATCAAGGCAATATTAAGTTCATTACCAAATCTAGAGACCCAGAAGTGTTGACCAATTGGAGGCCTATTACTTTATTGAATGTATTCTATAAGATCATTGCCAAAGCTTTAGCCCTTACGATCAAACATATCCTTCCTCTGGTTGTGAGGAGTGAACAAACTAGTTTCATTCATAATCGTTATATCATAGACAATGTGATAGTTGTTTGGAAAGGCATGGAGTGGGCTAAAACTTCCAATCAGAAAGCTCTTTTTGTCAAGATTGACTTTGATAAAGCCTATGACTGGATAGAATGGCCCTTTATCACGACCATGTTGCAGGGTCTTGGCTTTGGACCAAAATTTGTGCACACTGTCAACATGCTCTTTCAGGATGCTAGAGCTTGGATCACCAAAAATGGTGCCCAGTCTCACAGATTTGAGCTACACAGATCGATCAGACAAGGTTGCCCGCTTGCCCCTGCCCTTTATGTGCTTATTGCAGAAGGTTTTAATTACCTTTTAGTTGACTATACTTTTAGGGGGCTGGTTAAAGTTATCTTTCTTCCTACCTCGAATCATCAATTAGTTAATGATCATTTTGTAGATGACTCCTTTCTTACTCTCCAAGAAGATGAAGAGTCGGTCAAGAATGCCATGCAATGCCTTGATATTTTTTGTTTGGCCTTAAGATCTTCTATCCAATGGAAAAAGACCCAATGCTACAGACAGTCTCTATCTCCTAAACCCCTTTGGCTTGAGCATTAGCAATGGTAATAGATACTCTCAGGCGTTCAATTTAAATTCCTTGGCATTCCTTTTGCCTTTCGGGCTTCCCCTGTTGATCTTTGGTCTTATGTCATACAGAGGGTTGAAAAAAAAATGCCTATTGGATTGCTAAGCCTCTTACTCTGGCTGGGAAATTTCAAATTTGCTCTAAGGGATTGGTTGCTACTCATGTTTATTACTCTCCCTGTTGGGCCCCTTCAAATGCCTCTTAATGCCAAGTTGGAAAAGCTTCTTCGTGACTTCCTTTGGCCCAATCCTGAAGGCCATCAAGGGTTTCATAGAGTGTCTTGGGTCATTTGTTGTAGGCCTAAAGAAGCAGGTGGTCTTGGCCTTATTGACATTAAACTTTAGAGCATTACTCTCAGTGTCAAGTGGATTATAAGAGGCTTTGAAGGAGATGAAGCTTGGAAGAACCTTATCAAAAATTGCATTACTCAAGGATCTCCTCTAGGCAGGAAGGCATGGCGGGGTCTTGGCTTCCATACCCTCCTCCTCACTCCTATGCCTATTGTTGACCATTTTTGGTCCAACAGGTCAAAAATCAGTCCCCTTCTTTCCCTGTTGTTCTGAGCTAATACATCTTGATTTTTTGCACAAGTCTTGCAAATTTCTACGGACTCTGCAGGTTTTCTACGGACTTTGTAGGTCCATTTCTACGGACTCTGCAGGTGAAGTTTCTACGAACTCTGCAGACTTTTCTACGGACTCCATAGGTGATGTCTTTCGGTAGATGAAGAACCAGTTCAAAGAGTGCAAGGTTTTACAAAGCTTCTTTGAACTCTTGTCTGAAGAAATTCACAAGGAAAGGGAGCTGAAATGGTTCAAAGACACTTTTTCTTAAGGTTGGGAAAGTGGTTCAACGACTTGATCTTTCCAAGAGTTAGCATCTTTGAACCATTGAACCATTGAATCGGTTCAATGCTTTGGTTCATTGATTTGGTTCAACGACAAAGTTCAATCGGCAAAGTTCATCGCTTTGGTTCAATCAAATGGTTCATTGGCTCGATTCAAAATCTTGGTTCAATGCTTCAGTTCAATCAGTTGGTTCAATGCTTTGGTTCATCGATTTGGTTCAACGACAAAGTTCAATCAACAAAGTTCATCGCTTTGGTTCAATCAAATGGTTCATCAGCTCAATTCAAAGGCTTGGTTCAATCAGTTGGTTCAATGCTTTGGTTCAATCAGTTAGTTCAATCACTCATTTCACTTAGTTGGTTCAACAAGCTTGGTTCAACGCTTGGTTCAAAGGAGCGGTTCAATCCAAAAGTTCAAGAGAGCCTCCCGAAGGAGAAGTGCCATTGCAGAGGGCACTTGGTCGGCGACAACACCCTTCGAAAGGGTCATTTTCAGTTTTTTCGAAGGATACTTTCCAAAGGAAGTCGAAGAGGCAAAAGCAATAAATCCTTCAGACTTTTTGTTTGAAGGAAAATCGGAAGGGCCACTAAGCAGAAAATCCCGCAAAAAAGACTAAGGCAAAGGCTAAAATAATTTCTTTGGACTTTTTGTCCAAAGGAATTCATTCAGACAAAAAATCTGAAGAAATTCAAAGGAAGGCCGCGGGAGGATAAGTCGACGGAAATTTTGAAGGACAAAGGGCTTGAAACAATTCTTGCGAACTTTTTGTCCATGGGAAAAAGTCTGCAGAAAAAAGTTCGTAGGAAAATTGGTTGTGAGAAAGTCTTTGAAGGAACGAGCAAGACAATTTTTGCAGACTTTTGTCCACAGGAAAATGTCTGCGAGAAATGTCTGCAGAGAAAAGTCGAAAAGACAAAGGCCGCCGAAGGACCTCAAAGGGCAAGTGCCCTTGCGGGGGACTCTCGGTCGTCGAACGAAGGGGCATTTCTCCAAATCCGAAGGGATACTTCCCCTTTGGGAGGGTCCAAAACAAAACGTTGAATCAAAGGGAAAGGCCCGAAGGAATTTGCCAAGGACGGTGATGTCTCTGAAGCCATCAATTTCAGGGAAACAGACTATCCATTGGTTTTCAAACAGCGACGGGCCCTCGAACGTCATTTTTCAGTAAGGGAATAGTTGTTTGATTTTTTAATGCTTGAGCGCCAACCAAAAAAGAGCCAAAGAACTCAGTGACCCGTGAAGAAGATAGCTTGAAGGCTGAAGGAGCTAGAAAGTGATAAAACCAAGAAAATCCAGAGCGTGAAAGGCACCAAGTGGCAACCGCAGAAGGCTTTGACATGTTTTCTCTAAAAGAAGTGGAACACGCCACATGTCCCATGCAAAGCTCGGCAAAAGCCGACAAGTGTCAACACCCGCAGTCTTTCCCTTTTTGTCTCGCGAGAACTATGGTGGGCCCAGGATGAACTGCTAAAGAGAACAAAAGCTACCACGTGTCCTCTTCTACAGGACTCTCAAAAGGTGTTTGAAGCTTCTATAAACTCAGTGGATGTTGCCACGTGTCCTACCTATTTCAACAGCGGAACACGCCACGTGTCACTTATTGAAATCAGTGGAAAACAATCAAGGCAGGTGGGAAAGACACGAACAAATTGTTAAGAATGACGACAGACACGAGGACGTAAAATTTGTGGAAATGAAGTTGTTATTGATCTTCGCAAACTTAAGCACGAACCCGAAGGAATTCAAAGGCTTAAGGCCTGAAGAAATACCAAGTGCAAAAATGGACAAAGCAGTCCAAGTGGTGAAAGAAGGTGTTGACTCAAGGAGTTACTCCAGTGGTTGGAATAGTGACTGCCAAATGGTCATTAAGAGGCATAAATGACTAACGACATGACCCATTTTCTTCATTTTGCATTAATGAGCAGACAAGTTGCGTAATCACCTTGAAGGAGCGGTCTTGTTAGAAGACAAACAACGCAGCCCATAATTTCTCATATGATGTTTAAGCGACTTGCTCTTCCCAATGATCGAAACACACATGGGTCATTTGTAAAAAGGGTGCCAAAAGGCCTCTTTTCTTCCTTTATATATTGTAGACTTCTCATTTTGGAGAAGGATCTTTCACATTGTAAGGCGAAGCCCTGGCAATTTTCACCTGGAATCAATAAAACACATTTTTACCTCTATTCTGGTTAGATATCTATGTGTGTGTCTGAGGGTTAGTCTTGTGTTTAGTCATTACTTCCTAATGCTTTCATAGGGTTGACACCGACGCATCTGGTATCTATAAGGCACCATTCCTGCAGGTGATAAGAAGAGCTGTACCTGGAGCGCAGAGGCAGAAGGAGGTTACTAGACAGTGTGCTTTTTCTACAACACCTATGGTGAGTCCCCTTTTCTGTGTGTTCCATTAAAGCCTCCCTGTTAAGATTCCTGCAGCCTTGTCCTTTTACCAGTTAAAGTGTATGTATGTGTCTTATGGTTCAGAGTGTGAGTGTGAGTAGGTCAAAGTTATTTGGTGCATCACCCTTTTAGAGTAGGTTTTGTTTCCCTGTAATCCTTCTCCCTTTTCACCCCCCCATTATACATATATATATATATATATATATATATATATATATTAGCACTTATTAGAATAACTCAGATGCATCAAAGGGAACTAGCCCTTATCTAGAGACTTTCCCCTCCAACTTCGCCAGTCCCACAGGGGAGAGGGGAGTTTCCATTTTGACGTGTGGAAGGCAGGAGCCCAGCCCCCTGTCAAGGGTGCAATCCACTGTGTCAACAGTTTTTGGCACGCCCGGTGGGACCAACTAGGACGAGTTTTGGCAAAGAGTTGAAGAATTTTGGTGTGTTATTTAACCATCTAGCCTTTGGAGGCTTTTTTATCAACACCAATGGCGACTCTGAGTTAAATCAACTAGTTAAGCAGTTCTGGTGCCATCAAGAAATAGTATTTTGGTATGTATAATTCCTTTGTTTAGAACCATGGACCCTGTTTTCCTTACCAGCCTTGTGTTGATCCTTATCAGGTCCAATATGACCAGTCTCAGCCCTATCATGAGCTATATCAGCCTTATGCCCAGTCTTCTCAATGTGTCACTTCTCCTACTCAACCCAATCTCTTTGCCAATCAACATGTTTCCACCTTCAAATGAGCACTGTTGGGATATGAAAAGTATGTAGTAGAGCTTGACACCAGAAGGGGATGTGGCCAAGAAATCCCTGATCATGTCATCCATCAAGTGATAAATGCATTGGATCTAGTTAAGAGTGAATGGACTCCCATTGAAAGAGCCAATTGGCAAAGGCTTACAAGTGAGATGATGGATGTGAGTGGTTTGATTGCATCTTTGGAAGGGAGGTTGAGTATTCATGAGAGGCAGCCTTACTAAGTCTATCAACCTACATACCCGCTGCCCCAAGTATCATATCAGTCATACACAGCCCCTGCTTATGAGCCAAGTCAAGCCTCTCAAAGTCCTTTCCCCAATCATGTTGAGGAGAGTTCTAAAACAGTAAATCTTGTGTTTAAGGCTAATCTTGATAAACAGATTGAATCGGCAAATCTTCAAATGCAGTAGTTTATTTTGGTAGCAAGGGAAGTGGAATCCAAACCCTCACTAACCTCTCACATTGTGGCCCCATCACCCCAAAAGGAGATGCATAGTCCTAATATCATGAGCTAGAATAAAGTGATTGAGTCATGGAACAACAAGGAGGAGAAAGACATTGTCCAAGAGTGTGAGGTACAAAATGAGGTTAGTCCTTTTCAAGTCCCTCCCACCCTTCCTCAGGAAGCTTCTTGTATTTCATGGCAACCTTCATGCACTCCCCATCTCTATGATGATTCCTATGAGCTCCAAGAAAGACTCTTTCAAGATAATCTTGTTAAGCAAAATGAGGAATTAGAGGCTAAGGTGAGACTGCTTAGTGAAAGAGAGATAAAACTTTCAGACCTTGAAGAGGAGCCTACGCCAAAAGATACCCCTTCTACCAATCCTCAAGCAAATTTCAATATTGATGAAGTGTTGGTAAAGTGGAGAGACGAAAATCAAGTGATTTTGGCCCAAGGTTTGCCCCCGTTTTCTCATAAGTTTTTAAAAGGATCCCTTGCTTCCCATTCCCAACCTGATTTTGACAATCCTTGTGTTCCACCTCCTTGCCTGATGAATGAAGAATGTTTCTCTTGTGTTGATGAATCCATCTTAAAGGAAGCAAGTGAAGAGGAGTATGCTCAATTTATGACTGATCAGGGAGACTTCATGAGTGCGGATGAGGAGGAGATCACCATAGGTACCCCCTTTGATGAACAAGAAAACAAGTCACAAGCTTTTGCCTCTATCTCTGATGAGGAAGAAGTGATATCTGACCTTTTTCTCACTTTTCAAGACGTCATGGAGGAGCATGGACACTTTCTTGATCATGTTTTGAATGATTTATTTGAAGTCATTGGGGTAGGTTACACTATTCTTCAAGGAGGCTATGAGCTGGCTAAGAGTGGAGAAGGCAGCATTGGGACTCAAATAAGTATGCAAAGGGGCTGCAAGCTTCCAAATTTATCCTTTCAAGAGGTTGGTGAATCTGAAGATATTTTTTTTGAAGTCATCAAGGAGGATGATCATGCCATGGAACCCGAGCATGAGGCAGAAGGGGACAAGCCAATCAATGATGCATATCAAGGGGCTTATGGTGATGAGCCAGCATCGATTGATTTCTTGATAAGATACACCAGCATGAAGAACCAATAGGAGGCAATCTTCCAAGAACAAGAAGAATACATATATGTTGGAAGCATCTTTGCCCCTGATTCATTTGGATACGAGCTGATCAAGGTGGCAGGGAAGAGGAGCAGGTCACCAAATCTCCTTTCCATTCAGCCACTTGTCTGGCACCATAAGTTTCCTCACCAGGAAGGAGACTTAAGAAATTTTGCCTTTGATCTAGGAGGGAGGCAAATATACCTAGTTAGCTGTACATAGTAGTTTGCTTCCAATTTTTTTTTCTTTCCCTTGCTTTTCTCCTATTTTCCCTAAGTGTAGTTTACACAAGTAGTGTTTTTAGCCTTGTGTGTCATTTCATTTGTGTGTGTGGGGTAAAGGTTTCATGATTGATTCTTGGATCTTTTGGGGTTGTTGCTAACCTTTCTTCAAAGCTGCTTTCTGACTCTATGCCCAATGGACTTCAAGGCAACTGGTCTCTAAGCATAGCAGGCATGCTTCCCCTAGGAGTCGCCAATTTGTTGACCATTTTTGGTCCAATAGGCCAAAAATCGGTCTCCTTCTTTCCCTATTGTTCTAGCCAGTACATCTTGATTTTTTGCACGAGTCTTGCAAATTTCTACAGACTCTGCAGGTTCTCTACAGACTCTGTAGGTGAAGTTTCTACGGACTCTACAAACTTTTCTACGGACTCTATAGGTGATGTCTTTCGACAGATGAAGAACTAGTTCAAAGAGTGCAAGGTTTTACAAAGCTGCTTCAGACTCTTGTCTAAAGAAATTCACAAGGAAAGGAAGCTGAAATGGTTTAAAGACACTTTTTCTTAAGGTTGGGAAAGTGGTTCAACAACATGATCTTTCCAAGAGTTAGCATCTTTGAACCATTGAACCATTAAACCGGTTCAACGCTTTGGTTCAATGCTTTGGCTCATCGCTTTGGTTCAACAACAAAGTTCAATCGGCAAAGTTCATCACTTTGGTTCAATCAAATGGTTCATCGGCTCAGTTCAAAGGCTCAGTTCAATCAGTTGGTTCATCGCTTTGGTTCAACGATAAAGTTCAATCGGCAAAGTTCATCGCTTTAGTTCAATCAAATGGTTCATTGGCTTGGTTCAATCAGTTGGTTCAATGCTTCGGTTCAATCAGTTGGTTCAATCACTCGGTTATCTCAGTCAGTTCAACAAGCTTGGTTCAACACTTGGTTCAAATGAGCGGTTCAATCCAAAAGTTCAAGAGAGCCTCCCAAAGGACAAGTGCCCTTGTGGAGGGCACTTGGTCGGTGACAACACCCTTCAGAAGGGTCATTTTTTAGTTTTTCTGAAGGATACTTTCCAAAGGAAGTCGAAGAGGCAAAAGCAAGAAATCCTTTGGACGTTTTGTCCGAAGGAATTCCTTTGGACAAAAAGTTTGAAGGAAATTAGGAAGGGCCACTAAGCAGAAAATTTCGTAAAAAAGACTAAGGCAAAGGCAAGAAATCCTTCAGACTTTTTGTTCGAAGGAATTCCTTCAGACAAAAAGTCTAAAGAAATTCAATGGAAGGCCGCGAGAGGATAAGTCGACAGAAATTCCCAAGGACAAAGTGCTTGAAACAATTCTTGCGGACTTTTTGTCCACGCGAAAAAGTCTGCGGTAAAATTGGCCACAGGGAAGTCTCCGAAGGAACGAGTAAGATAATTTTTGTGAACTTTTATCCATGGGAAAATGTCCACGGGAAATGTCTACATAGAAAAGTTGAAAAGACAAAGGCTACCGAAGGACCCCAAAGGGCAGGTGCCCTTACGGGGGACTCTTGGCCACCGAACAAAGGGGCATTTCTCCAAAGTTGAAGGATACTTCCCCTTTGGGAGGGTCTAAAACACAAGGCTGAATCAGAGGGAAAGGCCCAAAGGAATTTACCAAGGACGGTGACATCTCTGAAGCTGTCAATTCCAAGGAAACAGACTAGCCGTTGGTTTTCAAACAATGACAGGCTCGTGAATGTGATTTTTCAGCAGGGGAATAGCCGTTTGATTTCATAATGCTTGAGTGCCAACCAGAAAAGAGCCAAAGAACTTAGCGACCCACCAAGAAGATAGCCCAAGGGCCAAAGGAGCTAGAAAGCGACAAAACCAGGAAAATCCAGAGCGTAGAAGGCGCTAAGTGGCAACTGCAGAAGGCTTTGACATGTTTTCTCTAAAAGAAGCAGAACACGCCACATGTCCCCTACAAAGCTCGATGAAAGCCGACAAGTGTCAACACCCGCAGTCTCTCCCTTTTTAACCTGTGAGAACTGTGGTGGGCCCATGATGAACTGCTAAAGAGAATGGAAGTTACCACGTGTCCTCTTCCATAGGACTCTCATAAGGTGTTTGAAGCTTTTATAAACTCAGCAGATGCTGCCACGTGTTCTGCCTGTTTTAGCAGTAGAACACGCCATGTGTCACTTATTGAAATCAGTAGAAAATAGCCAAGGCAGGCGGGAAAGACATGAATAAATTGTTAAGAAGGATGACGGACACGAGGACGTAAAATTTGTGGAAATGGAGTTGTATTTATCTTCACAAACTTAAGCATGAACCCAAAGGAATTCAAAGGCTTAAGGCCTGAAGAAAGACCAAGTGTAGAAATAGACAAAGCAATCCAAGTGGTGAAAGAAGGTGTCGACTCAAGGAGTTACTCCAGTGGTTGGAATAGTGACTGCCAAATGGTCATCAAGAGGCACAAATGGCTAACGGTGCGACCCATTTTCTTCATTTTGCATTAATGAACAGACAAGGCACGTAATTGCCTTGAAGGAGTGGTCTTGTTAGCAGACAAATGATGCAACCCATAATTTCTCATATGATGTTTAAGCGGCTTGCTCTTCCCAATGAACAGAACACACATGGGTCATTTGTAAAAAGGGCACCAAAAGGCCTATTTTCTTCCTCTATATATTGTAGACTTCTCATTTTGGAGAAGGATCTTTCACATTGTAAGGCGAAGCCCTGGCAATTTTCACCTGGAATCAATAAAACACATTTTTACCTCTATTCTGGTTAGATATCTTTGTGTGTGTATGAGTGTTAGTCTTGTGTTTAGTCATTGCTTCCTAATGCTTTCATAGGGTTGACATCGATGCATCTGGTATCTATAAGGTGCCATTTCTGCAGGTGACAAGAAGAGCTGTACTTGGAGCGCAGAGGCAGAAGGAGGTTACTAGACAGTGTGCTTTTTCTATAGCACCTATGGTGAGTCTCCTTTTCTGTGTGTTCCATTAAAGCCTCCCTGTTAAGCTTCCTATAACCTAGTCCTTTTACCAGTTAAAGTGTATTATGTGTCTTATGTTTCAGAGTGTGAGTGTGAGTAGGTCGAAGTTATTTGGTTCATCACCCTTTTAGAGTAGGTTTTGTTTTCCTGTAATCCTTCTCCCTTTTCATCCCCCCCATTATATATATATATATATATATACACACACACACACACACACACGTATTAGCACTTATTGGAATAACTCATATGCATCAAAGGGAGCTAACCCTTATTTAGGGACTCTCCCCTCCAGCTTCGACAGTCCCATAGGCGAGAGGGGAGTTTCCATTTTGACGTGTGGAAGGTAGAAGCCCAACATCTTGTCAAGGGTGCAATCCAATGCGTCAACACCTATCAAAATCACTAGCTCTTTTATCATACAAATCGTATAGAAGGCCTGGGAAAAGCTTAAGTCTCACCTGGTCTGGGTTGGAGATGGATTCAGGAATGGTCTCTCTATTAATTCTCAATCTCTCTGGTGGTCCCCTATTCTCAATTTCCATAATGTTCCCTTTGTCATGGTTCCTTGGATAAAAAGTCTTAGGATTTTTAAAAAGGGTATAAAACACATTGGAGATCTTTTATGTAAGATCTCTTGGGACTAGCTACCTTGGAATATTGTGAAAGCTAAGTTTCAACTTAACAAAGAAGATAAAGAATTGCTTTTTGAAATTCAAAATGTCATACATGATGAGTATCTATACATAATTGGAGTGTCCTCTCTCACCCCATGGTGGAAGGATTATAATTGGCCTATAGCCACTCTTTTTTGTTATTCTACTCCTAAGTTGGGATATAATATTCTTGCTCCCCAGCATATAGATACTGAGGTGCTCAACAGACGTTGGAGTCTTAGCTCTCTTCACCATGTCTGGCTGAGGAGATTTAATCATATATAGTGGGCTCTCTTGGAGCCTAAAAAATCTCACCTTCTTTGGTGGATTATGTATCATGGGCTCTCTGTTGGAGACCGGTTCAAGCATATGTGGGTTTTTAATCCCACTTGTCATGCTTGTCATTGCCCAAAAACTATTAAGCACCTTTTTTGGTTTTGTCCCCATGCTCAATCTACCTGGAGATGGATTCTCTCTCTTTTTAAACCCTTTAGACTTGAAATATTCACCTAGAAAATGGCTCTCTTGGGGGACTCGACCTTGCTTCTTGCAAGATATAATAGATTTTGCATATTTTTTGCACTGATATTTTATTTCAGATCTAGAAGTATAGAAATAAAGCGTGTTTTAATCATGAAGCTATGGAAATGGGTTTTTCAATTTCTAACAAAATTAATGTGATCTCCAATGTTACCCTTTAGATCCAGATCCAGATAGAGAAAGTGCAGCTGGAACTTCACCATTTACAGGAGCTGTTGGATCACTAGGGTAATGCCCCTTGTGATGTCAGTCAGGGACTGCCTGAACACACTCCTCCTTAGGGATGTTATGGTGGAGTCAGGTGTTCTTAGTCTCAAATCTGTAGGTCCCAAATTGAGAGGAGATCCTCTCCTCGCTCTCGTTGGCCATCTCTTGGGGGTAGATTGTCTCATCGTGACAGTGGTAGCAGAGGAGGTTGGGCGGCTCTCAAGCAAGACAAGTTCATGCGCTTGGCACTTACCATTTCTTTGCCTTGGCATAATTTTGAGAAGCTACAACAAACTTAAGAGCAAAAAAATGATGGGTGGGAGCCTTTGCACTTAGATGAGGACCCCTTAGCTGACGGGGGTGGGGAGGGAAGCCTCACGATCCTCCGTCGCCTTCACCACCTGCTACCATGTTCATTGTTGCTACTCAAGGAATTGTTTTGTGGGTTGTGCTTTATCCTTTTTTGGTTGTTAGTGCACATGTGTTGGACTTTTTGGCTGGTATGGCCTTCTAGTTACTTTTGTTGATTTCTCGAGGCTTATATAGTCTGGTGTGATTTTGGGGTGTGACTTTTCCACCCATCTTTTTTGTATGACTAGCTATATTTTATTTTGTAAAGTCTTTTTTATTTAATAAAGTGGTCTTTTCAATCAAAAAGTTATAAATAATTTAATTATTTTTAATTAAATATCATAAAATATATACAATACAATAATAATGTTTAATTAATTATTTTTAAAAATTAAAGCGAAGTATGTATATAGAGTTTTAATATTTGATTTTTTAGTGTGATCAATTTTCATGTTGACGGTGTGCTCCCTTCCAAAGTTCACAAATCTAACACACTTATAATATAAAATTCTTTTTTTTGCTCTTTGGTATCTAAAGTTCAAGGAAAACAAAATGAGCTTTGGAGGTCTACAATAAATTGAATGAATAGTAAAACTCTCTTGATATTTTTCAGTCCGTCAAGTAGTAGAAACTACTCTAGAAAAATATATTGAAAATAAAAATTTGTATAAAAGGAAATTATTTCGATGACATACAAACCTTGAGGTTATGCACCATAAGTACTCTACGATAAATACCAACTTTAACAACAATGAATGCTCTAATAATTGATTAGTCTTCCTATAACACATATAAGTGCTTGATATATTCATTTAAATAATTGTTGGATGCTCTCATCTGTTTAAATGTGTTGCAATGCATGTCTAATTATAAATGATATTTGAATTCAAATTCAATATTATGGGCACTCGCCAACTTCCATCACTAAGGACCTAAAGTAAGAGAAGGGATGATTGCAAGTGCACTTGACTTAGAGGGGGTCTAAAGCACAAAGTAATGTGAGGATTAAAGAATGAGACTCATAAGATAAAATAGGAGATGTATGAGGAGGGGAGGAGGATAGCAAGGTGGAAGTCGACAAGAGAGCTAACAATGTCAAAGTTGAACCAAATTAACTAACATGACAAGTGTGTTAAATTAATTCAAAAAATAAACTAATTAATGCCATCGAGACATTTTTATTTTTCTACATAATACTCTAATTTGATGTGTATGTACGTACATACATATCAAAGTAAAACAAGTAAGGGTAGATACAAAACTATGAACTCCTAAAGCTCCTGCAATAACTCTAATGCTAATGTAAAACCTACATAGACATATATATGGATAAGTGCCCAATCAATCCATAATCTGTTGAAATATATAAAAGAAAATTTGAAATTGATACCCCTAATTTACTGAAGAATTGGTATCGACTCATGTTTGAGTTCCCCACATCTCTAGATCTATGTGGATGTCTTTGTAAAACCTGCAAAAACAAATATACTTGGATAAATGCTCGTGGTTATATTTTGCTGAGAACTAAAAAAGAAAAAAATGGAAATGTTGCCCCTAATTTTCTCAAAAAATTTGAGGGTGCCCTTATATGAGTTCCCTACATCTCCAAATATGTGCCAAATGAGAATGCCCCTATAGAAGTCCAAGTTTTGAAACATGTGTTAAATCCTATATATACTTTTTAGTACAAGTTTGAGTCACCAAAAGTCAATCCCAAATAAAAATGATGTGATATATAAGATAGACAATATTTTAAATATATCCCACAATGGAAGAAGTGTCATGTGTTGGGTGTTTCTAGAAAAAATCAACACATAATTTCTCTCTTTTATAGCAGCAGCAACAATAGAAAATGTGTGGACTCCTCGAGTCTAAAAAATATGGGTAGAATATATGCCCCTTTTTGAGATGCACAATAAATTAGTGAAACACATATCTCATAAGAAAGGGATTACACACGTCATGTGTAAGATAGGAAATAAAATCATTAATATCTAACATAGAAAGATATCATTTGGGAAACATATATATTACAAATAAATTGCCCCATGTGGGCCTGTGATATAATTTATACAAGCACAAGTATTGTATGCCCTACATGGGAAAAATTCAAGAAATGAAAGCATGTGAATGATATACCCTTCACGGAGAAAATGTAAAAATGAAGCATAAAAATAATATGCCCCAAGTAGGCAACATGTAATCACAAAGGATTTGCTAAGGGAGTGGTAGAATACCATGTGCATGCATATTAGGGTTTTTTTAATCGCCTAAAATTGAGACTTGTAGAATGGCAAGTATTTAGGGGTTAAGGAGTTTTCAAATACTATTAGAAATAATAGGTACTGAGGGGAGTGGGGCCTTATGCTAGGCACAAGTAGGGGCATCTATGAGATACACAGGGTAAGATTCTACCACATATTTGTCATGTATATTTAAACCTAATTCTTATTTTTCCCAAATTTCCCCCCACATTTGTCTATATCGAGTTGAATTGTAGTTGAGTTGGGTATGATGAGAAGATATGCCAGAAGATTATAAGAGAATAACTCTATTTGGTATCAAATCGTGTGTAAACCATACATCATTATTCCCCATTCCATAACAATTGGCTCAAAAAAATTGTGAGTTTTGGAGGATCGTGAGGTTTTTACAAATCCACTAGGCACCAAGATTTCAAAAATCCTTGAATATGTTTTGTTAGTGGACTTTAACGGATTCACAAAATCAGAACATAACAAGAGCTTTAAGAGCATATTTCAACATTTTTTCCTCGAGTCATTTCAATGGCATTTCAATTTGAGGTTTTTTTCTTCGTCTAGTCATCATTTTTTTCATACTTTCATAGTTACTCATGCATGGCTTGAACTCCATACCATGTATTATCAATAAAAAGTGTTTGTTAATACAAATAAAAAATTACTTCACTTATTTTAGACCCCACCTCTCCCCTCTCCTTTATAGTACAGATGTAGTATAGTATGTATGGATCACATTTAGGTTTTGATACTAAATGTTAATGATCTCATCAATACCTACGAATAATAGCCCTCAGTTGGCTTTGAATTGGGTGCTACCAATCAACTATCTCTTTAATTTTTTAGTAACAATAAAACATGATTGTGTACACTAATACTGCAATTTTGTCGACCAATACTAGCCATCAAATCATTTATGATATTAGATGGCAATTTGGATCACCTTTAGGTCGCTTGGGGGTATGTTCCAGTCACATTCCATACATGTAGATATGTTTTTATAATTTTTGTGATTATTTCAAGTATGAAGTTCATAATAGGTGAATTGATGGGAGGGTTTGTTATGTATTTATAGGAACTAATATGGACCAAAAATACATGTTGAAAATTGTGGTTTATTCCCTTTCAAACAATGATGCATTTAAGTACTTATATATTTTGTATGGTCCTCCTAATAATGAATACAATTTAAATAAATGTGAGTTAACTCACCATCATATATTACAAAGTACTTATTGATGGTTTTTGTGTAGCTTTCACATGTGGGACCAATGTGGTATGGGTGAAAACTAATTCTCAAATAATCTCTAAATAGATTAATGGTAACTTTTACCACCCAAAATTTTCACCCTTGGAATATTGTTCAAGCCTTCCAAATTTGGGGTAACATGGAGACAATCCTAGGTTGTGGGTGAACTTTAGGTGGATTGAATCTCTAGGTTATAGGGCTAGCTCCCCTTGATGTATCACTTAGGCTCATTCACTAATTTATCAACTTGTTAGGAAAAGAGAGATAAACCTATTCTAATGAAGGCAATGCACCAAAGCAATTTGACCAGCTACATGTGCACAATAACCATGAGACCAACTTAAATATGCACTATTTATAATCTGCCTCTCTACATCTGCACTTCATATGAAGGTTATGAAAGATGCTTGGGCTAATAGGAATAATCAAGAGGTTATAAAATGACAGTAATGAGTAGAAAAATCACTCAACCTTCACACTTCACATGACCTGCAGAGAAGCTTTCAAACTGCATTTGAATGCTAGAAAAGGACAACATGCCAAGGAAGACTAAGCATAACACTGGACAAGATCAACTAGTAATGCACACATACTAAAACTAGTCAAAGGAGGAGGTAAAACTAGTAGTTTATCACTGATCAGAGGCATATAAATGGGTAGGGCTTTGCCATACCCAGGTGGAGGACGAATACAAAGCCCAATCAGGCTGCTTAAATAGAGAAGTGTGAGTAGAAGAGAAAGAGAGGCATAGAAGTGAGAGATGACAAGTGTCTTAACAAGAGTTACATTCAAGAAGAGGTTGAATTATAGTTTCATCAGGTCTCCAAAGATAAGTGTTGTTCTCTTCAAGATGCATACTCTTCTAAATGGCATGGAGTTTTCTCTAGTTGCTTGACACCTTGATCTTGTTCTTAAAAACTACCCTTCTCTTTGCTTATGAGGTGACAAGTGGAACTCTTTGTCATAAATTCATATTGAATTGTCTCTTGCTCTTATCTTTGGCACCTTGCATCAATTTAAAATCTCTCCAAACTGACATCTCAATGGTGATCATCAAACAATTCTTTTGGTGTTTTGAAACCCCTTTGTCTTCACTATGCCTTTCCTTGTCTAAATGGTTCAAAACTTGATTTCATATTTACCAATGCAATATCTCTCCATAGATGTAATTTATCAATAATAAAAAATTTGAAACAACTCGTTTAGATCCATAAAACACTCACCAAGACCTCATTTTGCACCTTGAGCTCTCATTAGCTGTCAATTCCTTGTAGCCCTAAAAACACATAAATCTCCTTGTGTGGAAGGATGTACGGATTATCTTGTAAAATATATATATATATATATATATATATATATATATATATATATATATATATATATATATATATATATATATATATATATATATATATATATTTGAGTTCCTAGTATCCTATTATATATCCATTCCAAATTTCATGACTTGAAAGTAAGTGCAACTACACTTATTCACTCCTTTTCTCACTCCAATTAAGCCTCAATTAGGTCTCCAGGCCTAGAAATTGAGTTTTGGCTCAAATATTCTCCCATACATGTGAAACCAAATTTAAGTGTTTCATTCACTTTTAAAATCCCATGACCATGCTCCATGTCAAATTTGGGCTTCTGAAACCTTATGCAGATACGTAAACCATGAATTGGGCAAAACCTTGGCCTTTCACAAGCCTTTTTCACATTGCCTTCAACAATAAGACATGTAGGATAACTTTTAGGGTTATATGTATGAATTTATGGGTTATAGGGGATATAATTCACCTCAATCCATTATCTCCAATGATTTACATATGTTCATGAGGTCAAATACCCTATTTTGAGCCCAAAAGTCACAAAAACACAACATTTAATGAGTATGTACAGTTGCAGGTACATGAAAATGTCATGGTGATATTATTCCTAGAGTGAGTAATGATTTATAAGTGGTTTAAATGTCAATACAGTTCATCTCAAACACTTGAGAAACCAATTTCTCTCAACTAGTCATTATTAGTCTTCTTGGCAGCCAAAAACATGCTTATCATCCTAACAATGACTCATAAAGCCTAGGGCCTTGCTCAATGAAAAAATGCCACAAATCACAAGTTTAAAAGGGTACCAAACTATTCCTAGGATCTTGGCCTCCCATGCAGCTTGTTCATATTGTTTTGAGCTTGGTAAGATGCCTCTTGGGCTAGTAAATTATGTTTAGTGAGGTCAAGAGAGAGACGAGTCTTGAAAATGACAAAATAGTGCTTAGTTTTGGTATAAAATATCTAAATTATGTATAAAACATCCACGTTTACCTTTTACAATTGTGTAATTTTATATTCATCTCCATAGGCCCTTTGCAACCTTCATTTATTGATGCTTAGGGTTCTCTAGCAGACCAATGCTAGTGACCCTAGTGTCTGTGTTTGAATTATCTGATCTCTATTGAAAGGGTTTAAAACTTAATAAAATGTCTTATTTGAATTATAAATACATTATTAGGTCCTTATGTTCTCATTTCACCCTCAAAAAATCATCCTCTTCATAATTTAGCACACACAGGCCTCTATAGTCTGTGAGTGCTCAATCAATTCTGCTAAGCCTAAAGGAGATACCATGTAGATCTAAAAGTTCTATAATGTGTTTTTTTTATTGAAAAAACCTCCAATATATCTTCTGACATCCCATTATATTTTCACATGCTCTCCATATGCCTATTTCTTCTTACCCCTAGAAATAGGCCTGTGTGTTCGATCATCTAGACTTATTAGGCCTAAATAGTCTATTTAGAATTTCCACTGCCCTAAATCATTTTGTAGTTCAATGGGGAGCACTGTGAGTCTAAAAATAAATAGGTGGGATTCCTTTATTCCCTTCATGGCCCCTTTTGTCTTCAACAAACATCTTTTCCTGATCCTTTGTACACAGGCTTGTAGGGTACAAGTTTAGGCTTACTAAGTCTAATCAAACTTCTTCAAACCTTGACCTGCTTCAATTTATCCTGAAGATCATATGGAGATCATGATGTCATTAAATCATAATTTTTATATGATTTATCCTTGAATATTCATCCTATATACATTTTTTCTTTCACACCAAGTATACATCTTTCTCATAAAAAAGGACGAGCCTGTAGGAGCTAGTTTGCCTGTGTGACTGCAAGGTCTAAAGTGACCTTGTTTTGATTATCCTCCCTGATATTCTTTTATGTGTTTTAATACATAGTTATTTTATTAAGTTTTTCCATCCAATTAAACCCAAACTCCATTATACCATTACATCATCTCCTTCAAACTTCAAAACTAACTGAATTCATTTAAGATCCTTAGGCATTGGGACCTGAGACCACACTTTCTCCATAAGGTATTGAACTTATTTAGGTGAATATTCACTATATTTATCTCACCACTTGGGTCTTCAAACTCCATTTATTGACACATAAATCAATGTATTCTTTATGAAAAATAGACCTACAGGTCTACAGACTTGTAGGTTTGCATTTTCATGTTTTGAGCCTCCGTATGATGAATGTCTCGGTCATCTCAACGATTTGGGTTATTCATTTGGATTTGGAAGGGTGTAAGGGATATATAGTAGTTTATTATTATGTTAAAACTTTATTTCAAACCCCCTATCTATAGATATTTCTCATGAGGCCATGACCTTGATCTTTGAAACCTGCAACCACAGAAGTTAATGAGCTTGTGAAGGTTTGGAGCTAGCATGGTATCAATATACTCATTAGTCACAATGTGAGATTATTGAGGGAAATTAGGTGTTTTGAATAACATTTAATAACCACTTGTATGCATGAAACTTGCATTAACTTCCACATTCAAGTGTAAACCTGGTAACTTGGCTTTCATGGATGTTCTTTTTGATGCCTGATTGCTCACACATGTGAAATTGATGGAGGGATATGTGAGATGGTTTTGAATACTCATACATACCTTAAAAAATGCATACCATGCTCCAACTAGCTCCAAATTGCATGAAAATTGCACAAAACCAAGGTTGTGGGGTTTATGTGAGGTTTAAGACCACCTGCTGGTCTTAATGAATGTTCATAAAGATGGAGGAACCAATATAAGAACCAATGCCAAAAAAAATAAATTCCATTTCTCCCCTTTCCTCTACCCACAAGCTTATACCATGACTCTCTCTCCTCTATCCATACTAAGCATATGAATTTACCCTTTGCTAGTTTGCTAAGAGGTTGATGGAGTTTTTGAAGCAAACTTTAGACTTTTAAGGCCTGCAAAAGCTTGATATGAATGTGTTGGGTGAATATTTTGTCACCAACTAACTGATGAGCAAAATAGGTCACTTCAACCACAACATAGGGAGAATGGTCGGCTAGATGTGCAGGTTTACCACATCAAAAGGGGACAAATCTCTCCTCTCATCAAGGGGAGGTTCCCTGTAACTATAAAGATATATATATATATATATATATATATATATATATATATATATATATATATATATATATATATATATATATATATATATATATATATATGTGTGTGTGTGTGTGTGTGTGTGTATAAAATAACACTCAGGGGTAGGATAACACCATCCATATCTCTTTTTCAGAGATGATGTTCACAGACATAGGAAAAATCTAGGTGAAGACACTGAAGGCACTTCTCTTCTTTCAGAAGTGGTCTTGCAGAAAACAACAGGAGTTCTTTCAGGTAGTGACAAGTAATTGGTAATAGGGTGCGGTAACCAACAGAATGAAGTGTAGCACAAAGTCTCCACCTCAACTGCCAAAGAGTGAAATACAAAGGACAATGAGGGCACAAAGTCATCCCAAGGCCCTTTACACAAAAAGAAACTAAAAACACACACACTAAAGACAATTGTAGCAACACAAAGTCTCTCCACAGTTGACTTCAGGACACCTTCTTGATTACTTCCACTAATTCTGCTTATTTCATTAAAATAGACAAGAATAGATTTAGGAAACAGACATAAGAACAATCTCCTAAATGACACAAGCTATAATAGCACAAAGTCTGAAAGTAACCTACTTTCTTGTTCATATAAAGAAATATGATCAACAATCTGAGCTCAAAGTCTCAGTAATCGCCTTTCAATTTTGGCAGAGTTTTGCTTCTATAACAAAAATATTCCCTGTGCATAAAATAAAAGATTACAATATATAGTAGCCAAGAAAGGCTCAACACTTTGTTTCATGGAACGGCCCATGCTGCATTCAATGCCGTGAATGCATTATTAGTTTTTTCAAAGAGGGTCATGCTGGAACAGGGTGTCTACCTTAATTATGGCATGTCGATTCATCCTAAATGTCTTCTCCTCAACATGGGTTGTCTGGTCTTTCACCTGATATCTGTGCAGCTATCCACTTTGCCTTTACTTCATGGAGAAAAATAGGCTGCGCCTTTAATGTTTGCAAGATCAAATATCTACTGGAATAACTTCTATGAAGATATTTCTGGTCTTTCCCTCTTTCTTGTTGCAATCTGAGCTCTCAAGTTGCCTTTTTCCTTTTTGCTGGCTCTTTCAGCTCCCTCTTTAGCTAGTCACTGAGTTTGTTTTTAGGTTTTGCACCTTATTTGAAAATCAATGGATATTTCATTACCCTAAATTTGACGTTCGTGAGGATGTCATTGGTTTACTGTTTCAACGGTTCGGGTGGCCTTCTCGTTTCCTTGGTTCCATCGCTTCTCTGGTTCATTCACTTTCCTTTACTCAAAATTTTCTTTGAACTGTTGAACCCGTTGAACCTTTGAACCATTTTGGTTCAAGGTTCAACTGTTCATCTTCTTTCTTAGAAGCCTGTATTTCCTTTAAGTCTCTCGAGCTTTGAAAGAGTCCATAGAAATAGGCCTACAGAGTCTATAGAAACCAACCCGCGGAGTTCGTAGAAACAAACCTGCAGAGTCCATAGAAACCATCCTGTAGAGTCCGTAGAAATGAGTCCGTAAAAACCAGCCTACGAAGTCCATAGAAACTAGCCTACAGAGTTTATAGAAATGAGTCCATAGAAACCAGTGTGTGGAGTTTGTAGAAACTAGGTTGCGGAGTCCATAGAAACAAACCTGCGGAGTCCGTAGAAACCATCCTAAAGAGTCCGTAGAAATGAGTCCATAGAAATGGGTCTAAAGAGTCTATAGAAACATTACTTCAGCTTAATTTCTTTGGAAATTCCTGAAGGGAAGGTGTCCCTTCAGGCCTTGAGAAGGTCCATTTCCTGGTCACTAAGAGCCCCCCACAAGGGCACCTACACTTTGGGGTCCTTCAGGGTCTTTCGGGCGGTCTTCGAGCAGTCTTCTTCTTCAATTCCTTCGAATGAAAAGTGGCTAAAGTAAGGGAAGATTTCCTTCAGACAAAATGTCTGAAGGAATTCCTTCAGACATTTTGTCCAAAGGATTTCCCTTGTAAAATTTGGCCACAAAAAATCTTTCAAAAAGATATCTCTTTATCCACTTTTGTTCACTGCCCTCCACAAGGGCACTCGGTCTTTGGTTCACTGCCTTCTGCAAGGGCACTTGCCCTTTGAGCTTTGGGGCACTGCTTTGAACCGTTTGATTGAACCAACTTTGGTTCAATGGTTCAATCTTGTGTTCTGCTCATTTAATTGACCACTTGAATCAATCACTCCAACTGCGTTGAACCTTTGAACCTTTTTGGTTCAAGGTTCAATGGTTCAATCTTTCTTCTTTTTGCTAAGTCTTTTGAAGCCGTTGAACTTGCCAAAGTGGTTTAACTTTGAAATTTTTTCGAAGCGTTTAACTCTTTAAGCTTGCCGATGTCATTGAACTTTTGAACCCGTTGAACCTTTGGTTGAACCTATTTTGAAATTGCCTAAGTGTATGGAACTTGTTTCTTTGAGAGAGCTCACCTGTTAAAGTCATTGAACCTGTTAGTCTCTTAGCTAAAAAAGCTTGAATAATAAAGAATTTGAATGCTCAAAATAAATTTTTAAAAAGGGAAGATAGAATTTTGGCCTACAAGACCAAAATAGTTCATGTGTTGTCTCAAAAATGAGTGACATATTTCATGAACAACAGCTAGCTCTAGTTGGAGAACTTCCATTGATTGTAAAAATAATTAAAGGGAGTAAAAACCAAAATCTCCAGTGCCTTTAAGTATGCCATTGGGCTATGGAGTCATGCTACCCAAAAAAAAAGGCACCGAAAACAAAAATGAAAAGTACAAAATAGAACTAAAGACTATACAAATATACATATGTACAAATAATCTTATCTGATATTTCAAGAATTGAAGTGCTTCAGATGCTGCCCATTGTGAGGCAGAGAAAAGGGCGTGTCATCTTGATACTTCAATAGGAAACTATTTTCACTATTGAGCTGATGGATATTAAACAGACCTCTCCATAGGGAATCAAACTTCCCATGCATTCCCTTTGGTTCTCTTCTCTTGTTCCATAACAAGACTTGATCTCCAATCTGGAAATCTTGGGCTTTTGCTTTCTGGTCAAAGAGCTTCTTCACCAGACTTTGATGCGTAGAAATTCAATCCACCACCATAGTTCGCTGCTCATCCAGCTCAGTTAAGCACATGATCCTCTTATCGATGGAACTTTCATATGTATGATCTTCGACTGCCTTTACCAATTATAGTGCTGGCAATTCCATGGTGATTGGTATGTCTGCATTGAGACCATACAAAAGTTGGAATGGTGACATACTTATCGCCCTTTTGGGTGTAATTCTGTTTGCCCACAAAGCATCAACCAATGATTTATGCCATGTTTATTGGTTGTCATCCACCAGCTTTTTGATGATGGTCACCATGTTCTTGTTGCTCGATTCAACTTGGCCATTCCCTTGTGGGAAATAATCAAAAGAGTGGGAGAGAGTGATCCCATAATAAAAATAGAATTGAGTGATCTCATGAAAAGAGAAATAGGCTGCATTGTCTGCCACAATCTTGGTTGGGACCCCAAACCTAAAAATGATGTTTTCCTTGAAAAAATCACATACTACTTCTGAAGTAGCATGCTTGGTTGGAATTGCTTCCACCCATTTGGTGAAGAAATATGTGGCTGTGAGGACATAATCATGTCCAACATTTGAAGATGGGTTTACAGCACCAATGAAATCGATTCCCCATTGCTGAAATGGCTCTTTTATCACCACTGGCTTGAGAGGCAGAGCAGCTAACTTGGGTCTTCCAACGAACTATTGGCATAGTTCACACCTTTGTACCGATTTGTATGCAACCTGAAATAGAGTAGGTCAGTAATACCTGGCTCACAAAATCTTATGGGCAGTTATAGGAGCAAAAAAATGTCCTCCACAGGCTAAATTATGGAGGGACTTCAAAAGTTGGTTCTGCTGCTCTTTATCCACGCAGCGAAGGAACATTCCGTCAAGGCCCCTCTTATATAGGCCATTGTCCCACAGGATAAAATTAGCAGCTTTCAATTTAACAGTCCTCCTTTTCTTACGAGGCAGGTAAGTAGGACACTCACCATAGGTAAGGAAATGAGCAATATTCAAATACCACTCATTCATGGTGGAGATAAAGAGGACTATTGGCATGTCTTCAATCTCTGCTTCTTCATGCCCCATCTCTTCTGGTCTGTTATCAACAATCAATTGGCAGATACCCCTTCCCTGCACAAGCTTCGTCAGTTTGATAACTAGATCAAACTCCTAGATTTTGGCAATCTAATTGCCCCTTTTTGTTCCAAACTCCTGCTGAGTTAGTATGGATTTAACTATGGTATCTGGAACCAGGGCAGTAACATGTGAATTCAGGATGTAAAAATAGAAGTGCTTTATTGCCTTTACCACTACATAAGCATGCTTATCTATGTTTAAATACTTAAGTTCATGAGCTTTGAGATGACTGCTCATGAAGGATATGGGAGATTCCACACCTTCTTTGTTCTGTTGAACCAAAATTGTTGAAAGTGTGTGCTCAAAAGCATAACTATACACTGTGAAATCCTTGGTATAATCTAGACAAACTAGAATTGAGGCATGGGCAATAGCTGTCTTAATATCTTGAAATGCCAATTTGCCTTCTTTAGTCTAGCTGAAAGTGGCCTTTCCCTTCATCATATTCACAACATGGTGAGTCTTCTCAGTAAACTCAAGGATGAACCTTCGTAAAAAATTCACTTTTTTGAAGAAAGAGTGAATTGCAGTCTTACTTGTAGGTAGGGTAAGCTCCTGGATGGACTTGACTCTGTCTGAGTCAATCTTTATGCCTTCTCGAGATATAATGTGTCCGAGAAGTTTTCCCTCTGTTACCCCAAAAATAGACTTCTTGGGATTTAGAGAAATGCCATTTTGGTAGCATCATTCTAGCACTTGTTGTAAATGGCACACATGATCAGGGCAATGCTTGGAAAAGATGGTCAAGTCATTAAGGTATACCACAATAAACTTACCTATTTCATCTTTGAAAGCAAGGTCTATTGCTCTCTAGAAAGTGGTGCTAGTATTTATTAGGCTAAATGACATTCTTTGATATGCAAAGGTGCCTCAAGGTGTGGTGAAGGCAGTCTTGTGCTGGTCTGCTTCACTGACTTCTAATTGATTGTACTTCGAGAAGCCGTCTAACATTGATAACATCTCTGAACTGGTCACTATCTGAAGAACTTGGTCCATGATGGGTAGAGGATAGTTATCCTTTAAGGATGACTTATTCAAGTTTCTAAAATCCACGTAGAGGTGAATTTCACCATTCTTCTTCCTTACAAAGACTATGTTTGTAATCCAGGTGGAATGATGGATTGAGAATATTATCCTAGTGTTCAACAGTTTTTGTATTTTACATAGAATAGTACCTGATATCTTTGGATTGTACTGCCTAGATTTTTGCTTGTGAGGCACTGAATCATTCTTGACAGGAATCTCATGGCAAATTTCTTTAGGCTTGAGTGATTTCAGATCATCATATGAGTATGCCAAAACATCTATGTACTGGCAGATTAGAGCATTAAACTTGAACTTCTCTTCTTCAGTGCAACATTATCCAATGTTCACCATCTTGGGATTTTTCTTGGTACCCAAATTTATTTGATCAAACTCTCGAGAAGAGCTTGAACCTATTTGTTGTTGTTTAATGAACTTGTCATGCTTGTCAAACAACTTCTCAAGGGAAACCAGGCCTTTTGGGATTTTGTTCCCTTTAAGTTGTAAGAATTCTTCACCTACATCTGAACTTGATTTAGGGGCTGGTTCAAGCTTTTGAGGCTCACTACCTTCGAAGTAGAGCTGTTCGAAGCTACCTTTTTGTTTCAAGAAGGCAATGATTTAGTTGTCACCATTGAACACTTGCTAATGATTGGCATTATCAGACACACTTGGTCGAAAGATCAATTTGATAGTGTACTTGTCTCTTTTAAAATTTTGGTGAGAAACCAAGAGAGTCATTGAAACAACTAATGCATTAGCTTGGTCATTGAATTCTCTAGGCACTGCAAAGATACTGAAAGCATCAAAGCTTTCAATTTGATCTCAAACTAGATTGCAGTAATGATGCAATTTTTCATTATTGGTTTGATACAGATTCCTCACCTAACAAACCACTAGCTTAGCATCTCCTTTGGCATGAAGGAGTTTGATGCCCCTGTCTCAAGCAACCTTTAATCTGAGCAATAACGATTCAGATTCAGTAGTATTGTTGGTATTGCTAAATTGCAATTTATATGAAGAAGGAAAAATATCTCCTTGAAGAGATATCAACACAATCTCGGCTCCTAAACTAGTAGAGGAATAGCTTCCATCGAATTTTAGAATCTAGACATCGTCAAAAATTGATTTTTCCTTAGATTTCTCTTTGTGTGGAGAGGAGAGTTCCTTTGAGCTTGCACTGTGCTCTCTCCTATCTTTTGCTATTCTGTCTGAATCGATTTTTAGATTATCACCTTTAAGAGCTTCATCAGACGCCTCATGAACTTATTTTGTGGATAAGAAGTAATTACCCATGCCTGAAGACTCAAACATGATTTGAGCTTCAGGGGCTGATGTTCGAGTGACCACATATTTTGCTTCCTTTTCAGGGAGCAATCTCTGAATAATGCCTTTGACTAGGATCCTTGCCTTAGATAGGTCCATGCTCAACTTGCCACCAACATCTTTGTAGAAATTTCACCTAATAAGGATGTCGTATGAGGCTGAGACGTCGGCCACCAAGATTGTCATTCTGATTCTCTTTTCTGGGAATGCTGCAAATGCAAATTGGGCGTTCTTGATTTATCCTAGCAATGACACTTATTTGTTTTCCATGGAAAAACATCTCTCAAATGTCTTGGTTAGTGTGAGACCAAGGGATTCAGCTACTTTGGTAGGCATGACATTATCTGACGCACCTGAATCTATGATGCAATTATTCAGCTGATGTCTATTTATCAGCAGAGAGACATAAAAAATTTCTGTCCTTCTGGGAGCAGGAGGAGGAGTAATGACAAGATTGTTTGGGGTGGAATGTTCCTTGGGGGATCACGAGTTACCTTTCTAACATCTTTGCTTGCAGGGACATTTTGGTTCTTCACACATTGAACCAACTTATCCAACTGCTCAGGGTTGGATTGTAGGAATTCAAATTCAGACATTTGAATTTTAGTTTTCTTGACATGGTCGACTATGTCAAATGTCTGAAATAAATTATGAACAGGGGAAGGGAGTTCGCCTTTCTGGGTTTTAAGAGAGGTGGGACTAGTCTGCAAATTTGAAGTTGAAGGTGAAGGAGTGCTTAATGTACTTACCTTTTTGGGATCATCAGGTCTGTTGCTTGAAAAGATAGAGTGGTTCCTCGCTTAGCAATTGAAATTGTAGGCTGAGATATTTCTCCTATTTTGTCCTTATTAGCTTGCTGGGCTGATTGATTCTTAGATCAGGTGAACATAGCATATAATCCCTCAACTACTTTACCTTCACTTCTGAGTTCATCCTAGTAATTTAGGAAACTAATGTTGGAGTTGCTAGCTAATTCTTCTTCTCCCTCTATGAAGATATTAGCGTCATCTTCTAGGTTCAACTCAGGCTGGAAGGAGAAGTCTGATTATGCTTCAAGATATCCAACTACTGAATTAGTTGGAGGTGCTTAAATGACAAGTTTCCACTATGGGGGAGGAAGATGGTTTGGTTGCCCTTGATTCTTGGTAGCATTGCCTTGGTATGACTGATTGGGGAATGTCCTCCTTGGTATATCTCTGTATGAAGGAGAAGATGACATCCCTTGTGCCATTTGCTTTTTAAGAGCAAGCAACTCATTCTCTAACTTCTGCACCATTAGATCAGTGGTGCCTGTAAATAGATATTCAAAAGATGAAGAAGATTTACCTCTGTTAGGATCTCTCCTTATCTTTCCTACCACAATAAGGTCATCTTCAACCTCAGTAGCCAAATCTTGAGCAACAAAAAGGTCTATGTGCCTGACACGTCTCAGCAAAAAACTCACTTCAGGCAGTTGTGAGTTGATGAAAAAACATTTAAGGTTTTTAGGTGTTGGCTGAGCAATTGTAAGAATTCGGTTCCTCAGCTTGTCAAATTTGGCAATGAAGTCCCTCATAGGTTCAAGAGGTTCTTTCTTCATATGTGTGAGCTGGGCCAGCGGGGCATGTGCATCTTCCACAGGCTTGAACCTTGCTTCGAACTTGGCTTTGAGAGTGTTCTAGTTAGTCACAGTTTGGGCCTGTAGATTATAGAACTAGTCTCCAGCAACACCTTGAAATGTTTCCACAAGCAGCTTGATTTCCATGTCCTCATATTCTAGGCCTATCACACCACAGGCTATGCTAAAAGCTGCAATGTGTTCATCAGGATGAACTCTCTCATCACCAAAAAATTTAGGGAAATTCTTTCTTGAACTGTGTGGTAGTGCATGCAGAGGTGGAGTTAAATTGAGTGGGCCAAAAGACTTACCCCAGGGGCCTTGAACTACCATGATTTGATTATGAAAAGTGGGGATAACAAATTTGGGTGGATTATGGATAGGCAAAGCTCTAATGACAACAGAAAAAGAAGCTCTGCCTTGTAGTGGTGACCTGGTATTGGTAGGAGGAAGACTCCTAGTTCATTAAACTTGAAGTTGTAGAGGAAATAAATCGAAATTGACCTCTTGCACCAACTCAAAAATAGGGTCAACAACACCTTGGGCTATCTGGCTTCGAGTATAGCGTGGAGTTTCTAGATTGTAGAACAAAAATGGAAAAGAGCTAGCCCTGCTTCAGCTTAAAACTTAAGGCTTCAAACTGCATGCTCTTCCCTAGCGGAGTCGCCAAAAATTGTTGGATGAATATTTTGTCACTAGCTAACTGATGAGTAAAATAGGTTGCTTCAAGCATAGCATAGGGAGATTGGTCAGCCAAATGTGCAGGTTTACCACACCAAAAGTGGACAAATCTCTCCTCTCATCAAGGGGAGGTTCCTTGTAACTATGAGGATCTATATATATATATATATATATGCATAAAATAACACTCAGGGGTAGGATAACACCATCCATCTCTCTGTTTTTAGAGATGATGTTCACAGACAAAGGAGAAATCCAGGTGAAGACATTGAAGGCACTTTTCTTCTTTTAGAAGTGGTCTTGCAGGAAACAACATGAGTTCTTTCAGGTAGTGACAAGTAACTGGTAATAGGGTGCAGTAACCACCAGAATGAAGTGTAGCACAAAGTCTCCACCTCAACTGCCAAAGAGTGAAATACGAAGGACAATGAGGGCACAAAGTCATCCCAAGGCCCTTTACATAGAAAGAAACAAAAAACACATAATCTAAAGACAACTATGGCAACACAAAGTCTCTCCACAGTTGACTTCAAGACACCTTCTTGATTACTTTCACTAATTCTGCTTATTTTATTAAAATGGACAAGAATACATTCAGGAAACAAACATAAGAACAATCTCCTAAATGACACAAGCTATAATAGCACAAAGTCTGAAAGTAATATGCTTTCTCATTTATATAAATAAATATGATCAATAATCTAAGCTCAAAGTCTCAGTAATCACCTTTCAATTTTAGTGGAGTTTTGCTTCTATAACAAAAAGATCCCCTGTGCATAAAATAAGAGATTACAATATATAGCAGCCAAGAAAGGCTTGGCACTTTGTTTCATGAAATGGCCCATGCTGCATTCAATGCCTTGAATGCATTTTCAATTTTGTCAAAGAGGGCCATGATGGAACAGGGCATCTACCTTAACTGTGGCGTGTCGATTTATCCTAAATGTCTTCTCCTCAGCATGGGTTGTTTGGTCTTTCACCTGATATTTGTGCAGTTGTCCACTTCGCCTTTACTTCATGGAGAAAAATAGGCTGCACTTTTAATGTTTACAAGATCAGATATCTACTTAGTGGACTATTCCACCTACTAGAATAACTCCTGCATAGATATTTCTGGTCTTTCCCTCTTTCCTGTTGCAATATGAGCTCTCAAGCTACCTTTTCTCTTTCTATTGGCTCTTTCGGCTCCCTCTTCAGCTGGTCGTTGAGTTTGTTTTCAGGTTCCACGCCTTATTTAAAAATCAATGGATATTTCATTACCCTAAATTTGACAGTATCAGGGATGTCATTGGTTCATTGTTTTAACAGTTCGAGTGGCCTTCTCGACTCCTTGGTTCCATCACTTCTCTGGTTCATTCACTTTCCTTTGCTCAAAACTTTCTTTGAACCATTGAACCTTTGAACCATTTTGGTTCAAGGTTCAACAGTTCATCTTCTTTCTTAGAAGCCTTTATTTCCTCTAAGTCTCTCGAGCTTTGAGAGAGTCTGGAGAAACAGGCCTGTAGAGTCCGTAGAAACCAACCTACGAAGTTCATAGAAATAAACCTGTGGAGTCTGTAGAAACCATCTTACAGAGTTTGTAGAAACCAACCTACGGAGTCCATAGAAATGAGTATGTAGAAACTAGCCTACGGAGTCCGTGGAAATGAGTCTGTAGAAACCAACCTATGGAGTCCATAGAAACTACCCTGCAGAGTTCATAGAAACAAACCTGCAGAGTCCATAGAAACCATCCTGTAGAGTCTATAGAAATGGGTCTATAGAGTCTGTAGAAACATTCCTTCAGCTTAATATCTTTGGAACCTCCTGAAGGGAAGGTGTCCCTTCAGGGCTTGAGAAGGTCCATTTCTTGGTCATTAAGAGCCCCCTACAAGGGTACCTGCCCTTCGAGGTCCTTTAGTGTCTTTTGGGCAGTCTTTGGGCGGTCTTCTTCTTCAATTCCTTCAGACAGAATGTTCAAAGGAAATCTTCTCTTGCTTTAGCCGCTTTTCGTTGGGCTTTTGATCATTCCTTCAGACAAAATGTCCAAAGGAATTCCTTCAAACATTTTGTCCAAAGGATTTCCCTTGTAAAATTTGGTTGTGGAAAATCTTTCCAAAAGATATATCTTTGTCCGCTTTTGTTCACTACCCTCCGCAAGGGCACTTGGTCTTTGGTTCACTACCTTCCACAAGGGCACTTGCCCTTTGAGCTTTGGGGCACTCCTTTGAACCGTTTGATTGAACCGACTGATTGAACCAACTTTGGTTCAACGGTTCAACAGTTCAATCTTGTGTTCTGCTCATTCAATTGACTGCTTGAACCAACCGCTTTGAACCGACAACATTGAACCTTTGAACCTTTTTGGGTTCGAGGTTCAATGGTTCAATCTTTCTTCTTTTCACTAAGTCTTTTGAATCTTTTGAACTTGCCGAAGCGGTTGAACTTTGAACTTTTGTTGAAGCGTTTAACTCTTTAAGCTTGCCGATGTCATTGAACTTTTGAACCCGTTGAACTTTTTGGTTGAACCTCGGCATTGAAACTATTTTGAAATTGCCTAAGTGTTGGGAACTTATTTATTTGAGAGAGATCACCTGTTAAAGTCATTGAACCTATTGAATCTACTAGTGCATTAGCTGAAAAAGCTTGAATAATGAAGCATTTGAATGCTCAGAACAATTTTTTAAAAAGGGAAGAGAGAATTTTGGTCTGCAAGACCAAAATAGTTCATGTGTTGTCCCACAAATGAGTGAATTTTTTTGGGAACAACAGAATGGATATGGTTTGAGGAAGGTGAAGAGACACTCTGAAGATGTTTTAACCTAAAAGTAGATCCTCCAAGTTCGTTCAAGTGCATGTAAAGGAGTGATTTTCTCTCATTTGGGTGTCAAACATATAAAAATAGCACAATTTGATATCCCTGACATATTTTCAAGTTAGATAACTAATTTATAAGCTTGGATAAGTGTGATGTATAGTTACTCCATCTTGGTTGGCTTTGTCACACATTGTATTTTGACTGTATGCACTTTTCTCTTGTATGACACTTTACCTTTAACTCCACAAAAGAACCTTAACTTATCTAAATAAATGTAAAATGTTAATACAAGGTGGTCAAAGCATGATATGACTTTGAGATTACTATTATGACTTCACACCTTTTTATGACTAGACTACCTTAAGACTTAATATAAGGCATTACCTTAATATTGTTAAATTAACCTTAAATTATGTAAACAAGACTTTAGAAAGACCCTTTTAATACCTCATAAAGCATGGAATGGATTATGGACGAAGTCATGAGGCATGAAAAGCAAGTTTTTTGTGAGCTTAGGTAATGGTAGACAAAATTTGACTAACAATAACTATAATTTTAATGATCAAAGTTTGATTGAATTACAGGATAAATCAAGGTCCCTCACTGAATAGGTTATTGAAGTGAAGGAAATATATACCATAAGTGTTTACAATGTTGAGAGGAAGGCAATGTGGACTTAGAACCAAAGTGGTGAAATTTAAATATCAGAGCAAGAACAAATAGAGAAAAATTCCATGATGAGTTGCAAATGAAATTGTACAATCATACTTGTCATTTTGAGGCAAATATGGGATTCAATGCATACTCTTATATTGATTTGGGGCGTAGGAGGAGACCTAGTAGACAACATGTTAAAATGGATTTAAGAGGGTTATAAATGGAATTGAATTTATAAATGACAAATAATATGAAAGTGTAATGCACTGAAAGAACTTGGAAAGCAAAAAAGAAGATGATAACTAATGTAAAACTCTAATGGCAAAGTTATATGCTAAGTTTTGTATAATATTTTGTGAGAATAGATATATGGTGTCTATGAACTTTATTCTTGTTTGTGTATTTAACATATAAATAATGGAAATGTACAATAATATATAGTGGAGGAAGATGAAGCATTGGTTGAACCATTATAACAGTTGGCAACAACCACTTCATAATTGAAGAGTGTAATGACATCCATCACTGTTGTTATTGATGAGTTGAGTGTTGTAGTATTATCATTGCATGAGCTATATGATCATTCATAAGAATAATTAGATCATATAAATTGGCTCGTAGGTGGAGAACCCAATGTTGATGTTGTTTATGTTAGTGTAAGGCTATATGTGCAACAATGGTGAACTACTATAAGATCTACGAACCTAAATATTCTTGGATTAGTCACCTCTCATTGAAGAGAAATAGTCCTCATTGTTTTAAATTACGAAAAACCATGTGGAAATAAATTGGTAACCTACACTTCTATAAATAATTTTCCTTGCGGAGGCACTTGACATGCTTTGAGGATGTAGAAGATATGAATCTCTTGTCAATGTGTCTATTTGACCCGAGCATCAATGATTTGATCCAATTATGTTGGGATGGTGAAATTTGGATTGATTTCTATCTACGAAAGAGCCTCTGTAGTATTTTAAGTGTCCAATAGACTTGGAAAGTAATGGTGTAATAGCTATGTGTTAAGACTATATGCAACCCAAGGTAAGATGGAAGTTTAAGCTCAAAAGTGTTCTCTCTTACTTACTTGGTGATGGTATAGGGCCCATACAAAAGTGGGTGAAGATTTTTATAAGGTCTTGCTAGTCTTTCCTTTTGTAGGTGTAGTCAAACTCAATCACCAACCTAGAAGGTGTGTGGTGTTCAATGTTTATCATGGCACTACCTGTGTTTCACATTAACCTGTTGTAGAAGGTTTGCACTTGTTATTGAATGTGTTTAATGTGCTTAATGAATTGAACATTTTTTTCAACTTCATTTTGAGTTTAATGAGTTAATATTATTGATGGTAGAATAGGATAAGCTACATCAATAGGGGTTAAAGGTTAAAGACGTGATTAGACAAGGAAACGACTATGTGTGGTAGAGATATGCAAAGCTTTATTGTAGTTGTATTGGTTGAAAGGTAGGATTTCATCCCATGTTTTTTACTTCTTTGAAATGTACACTCCTAAAAGGTTCACTACCATCCTATTTACCACTCTCATATATCCATTGGTCTGAGGATGAAAAGTGGTGGATTTATTTAACTTTATGCCTAGCAAGACCAAAGCACTTTTCAAAATTTGATCAAGAACCTTATATCTCTATCGGATATGATAGTCTATGGGATTCCAAAGTGGATTTAGAAAGTTTGAAATTACAATTGAGTTATTCATAAAGTTGATATCGCTTTCTTACAATGTATGAGAATTACTATCTTAAAAAATCTACCAACCACTACATAAACACAATCATTAGCATGCTTGTTAGCAGGGTATCCTGAGATAAAATCCATGGAAATGGATTGCTACGGCCTCATTAGAACTGAATAACAAACCTTGCTTCTTGTTGATTGATTAATAATTGCACGTGTAGTACAAGACTTGATACACTTGGATAAATCAAACCTTATATGTGGCCAAAATAAATACTTCTACAACACTATAAGAGTCTTTAGAATTCCAAAATGTCATGCAACCTTGCTCAAATAATCCTCCCATATAAATTTTTGTCTCTGTGCCTCATGTGGAAATCACAAGTGCCCAAGGTTATATAAAATTCCATCTTACAAGTAGAAATCTATAACTATATTACCACAAAGTAAATTATGGTAGATATCTGTAGAATCCATGTCAGATGGATACAATTTTAACCATGTGCTAACTTCATGTCCACATGTGTCAAGTACAAAAAGGAGAGATTGAACTAACAAATGGCTTAGACGATCTACAACTAGATTAGCACTTCCTTTTTTATGCTTGATGTTTATATGGAACCGTATATGGTAAGAGGATCATTTTTGATACCGCTCCTAGTACAACTTATTTAGAGTCTAAAATAACTTAAGCAACTTGTGATATTCATGGATTACATTCTCCTTGCACAAGATATAATTTTTTCAATGCTTACATGTTTAAACAATAACATAAAGCTCGTGATCATAAGTTGGGTAGTTTCTTACTAGTGTGATGAATGTTTCATTGTGGTAAGTAATTAAATGACCATGTTGAGTGAGGACTGATCCAAGTGCAAATTTAGAGGCAATTTTCTCAAGCTCAAAAGGTTGTTTAAGGTTTTGTAAAATAAGTATTGGTGTGGAACAAAGTTTGCATTTTGGTTCTTCAAATGTTTTATGTTGTATGGATTACCAAATGAAATTTGTTTTAGCACCGCCTTTGGTAGCTTGGTTTAGGGACCAAGTCACATTAGAAAAACTAAGTACAAATCTCGTATAGAAATTTTCCAATCCCAATAAGCTAGGAAACTCTATGAGGTTCTTTGGTTGTGGTCATTTTTGGATGACTTGAATCTTAGTTAGATCCATGTGCACTCCTTACGTGTCTACTATGTATCCCATATATTATATCAGCAACATATAAAATGAACATTTTTCCTTGTTTGCATACAGCTTGTGTTTCCATAAAGTGTTAAGCACTTTCTCTATGTGGTGTAAATATTGTCAAGGTAGACTATAAAAATGAAGTAGTGAATAACCTAATAATGCCATTCATCATGCACATGAATGTAGATGGTGTGTTGGTCAAACCAAAGGGCATGACTAAACATTGAAACAAACCTTCTCTGGCCTTGAAGATAGTATTCCATATATATAAAGGTTCAATAAGAATATGATGATACGCCAACTTAAGATTGATTTTGGTGAAGTATTTTTCACCATGGTGAAGTATTTTGCACCATAGAGTCGGTCCAATAACTCCTCAATCCTTATAATGTGATATCAATTGTTCACCATGATTTTTTTAAGATCTCTGTAATCGATGCATAACCCCCATGTGTCATATTTATTTAGCACAAACATAATTGGGTTACCGCAAAGGTGATAAGTTGGGCTCGATATGTCATTTATCCACTGGTTCATAGATTTGTCACTTGATTTCTTCATTATCCATAAATGATCTTTAGTATAAAGAAACATTAGGTAGGGGTAGTTTAAGGATCAAATCAATAGTGTGCTTCACTGCATAGTTTGTGGGCACTTCCTTTGGTAGCTGAAAGATGTATCCTTGTATTTTTCTAACTTTCGATTCAACTCTAAGGTTTCAGTTGCTACTACTTGAGGAACTATGGTATGGATTAGTATCACAAAGATGTTATTACATTTAGATCTTACCATCAAATGCACAAACTTCTTACTATATGTGATTAGCTTCTTACACTGATTGGCTCTAATGAGTGATAGCTTGGGAACTAATTTCGGTATGCAATATCTCATATCACCAACATATATGATAACATTCTTGGGATTTGCTTCATAAACTGCATGTCAATGGTAGAGATATATGGTTGACTAGTAAAGCATCACATACCTCTATTGGAGTCATGCCACAAAGTATTTTATCTTGAAAAAGCTTGATGTTGTACACTAATTAACACTAACAAGTGAAGCATTTCTTGGATCCCGCATTGAACCATCTAATAAAATATGGTTATGGGTGATGCATTAGTGACAAGTTTAATCTATGAATTACTTTAGGATATATCAGGGTCTTATAACTTCCATTTTCAACAATGAAGTGTATTGGTTGAGCATTGATCCACATTTAAGAATGAAGACTTGTTTATGCCTCCTTTGTTTCTATAGGGGTAGTAGCGATGTTTATGGTGCCCACCATGGCATGAGGCTTAAAATCCATGATTTGCTTATCTTTCTCCAATGATGTTGTGTTTGTCTATGTTGATTCAAGTTGTTCAAGTATAGTTCTAGCATGACATTCTTCATTGGGACGACTTCTGGAGTTATGAACAAAATACCACTTACTAGTCTTGGACTATTTGTTTTGATCATTTGTCGATCGCTGCTTCTTTTAAGGAGGGTATTTAGCGCTAATCCCTAGTTTGAAATTTTGCTTAGAATATTTAGATTTTTTATTTTTTTGAAACTTAGAATCTTTTATCTTAGTCTTTGCCTTGGCCTTTGATTCCAACTTGTAAGCAAATACATAGGCTTCTCTACTTGATTATATATATAATAAATCCACACGTGATTAGATATGTGGTCTCAAGTCTAACCTATATTTCAAAACAATATTTTGTTCTGAATTATAAATACCAAGTTTGGACACCAATTTATGAAAAATATTAATGTATTGTTGCAGAAATTGTTCTTTGCCTTGGTGTAACTAAGAAAACTCGATGTACTGGTCATCATAGTTAGCAACATAATAATAGGTTTCTTTGAGTGATTCTACAAAACCATTCCATGTGTCTATAAAGTTGTTTAAGTTAACTTCATCTTCATGATTTTCATGTGAATTAGTTTTCCCACTGTTTATTTGTTGATAAAGAAACTTTTAGAAGAGTGAATGTAATCTTTTCTCAATTAAATAATTGATTAACCATGTAATAAAACATATTAGGTTAAGCCAATTATTTAGTGCATATGCATCTATTTTTCCTTCAAACATAGGGATGTCTAGATTGACTTGTACCTTGTGTGGCATTTGATGACCAGATGATCGATGATAATTGGTACATTTTCCTCTTATTCCTCAATTGCTCAATTTTGTTCTTCAACAACTACTTCTTGTTCTTCAACCACATTGCCTTGTTCTTCCTCATCTTCTAATTATTACAGTGTGAGGAAATTTTCCCATGCTAAGTTGGCCCTTTGGTCCCTTAAACATCTATGCATTATCAACTAAATCAGACAATGGTGGGACAAGGCTTTAGGTATTCCTTTTTTATATTATTTTGTCATTCTCCTCAACATGTTCACCATAAAATTGGGCACATTTACCCTTATTTTATGCCTTAGATGATTGATTAGTTTGAATGCACTATGTATAACATGGAATGCCTCCCTTCATAAGTTAGATAATTGATAATGTAAATGGTAAATTATGTCCATAGTAGAGGTGATGGCGAGCATAATGTACCTTGGCTAGAGGATTTTAACTACTCACCTTATATGTAAAATATGTCCCTTACTATAATAGTGTTAATTTTACTTTTTGATAACTCCCATGTGTATGGTAAACCAATTGCCTCCTCCAACATCTCTTCAATGACTTCGATTCATATCCATCTGATAGTAGCTACATCACATACAAAGGTTTCTAAAAAATCTTCGGCAATTTGATCATCAAAATCATGCTAATTTGTCAAAGTGATATGCCCACTCTGCATTTTCAAATATGGTTGACATATCTCGTATACTTATTAGTGGTGTGAGGTTTGGCAATTCTCTCCCAAGCACATGTCCTGCCATTTCTACCTAAAGTTGCTTCCTTATAACAAGGAAATGGTTTTTAACTAGTAGAGCAGAGCATAGGGTTTGGAATGTTTGTTATGTATGGTCGATTGTGATGGCTTTTGGCATTTATCCCTTCATCATTGCCATCATTTCCATTCATAATCTCAATAATAATTTCCCCCTAACTTACACACTCACTTGCCCACAGATTCCATGATGGGACATTCCATGTGCTTGTAGCATTTGTATTGAGTTATGTGTTTTTTGATGACCCCCCCCCTCCCACCGCCCCAAACTTCCATGTCACTCACCCTCAAGCGATGGATTGAGAGTGTTAAATAATGCAGAGGTGAATATTATGATTGAATGGGATTGAATTTGTGGTTTAATAACTTGATTTGATCGGATGCCCAAAAAGGAAAATTTTACCATGGGTTAAGCCCGTAGCATTGAAAGTACTATTTGAATGTACCTAATTACATAATTGTAAATGATTTAATGAAAAAAACATGATTAATTTAGAAAAGAATGACATCATTACCTATTATGCAATGATTTACAAATAGTTATAGTTTTTTTTTTGACGGTTGGATAATTCTCTATAGCATATTGAGTAGTCATGTAGGATGTGGTGATGAATACTTTATTGATTGAAATGAAGAATCAGAGTGCACACTTCAATGGATTTGTCATGTTAAATTCTAAGTAAACTTGGTTAGCTGAATTCCAACTCTTGTAGAGCTTCATTGATCAAGTCTTACCCATTCTTGTAGCATGGTTAACACCTTCCTATAACAAGTGGATAATAAATATGCTTGGAAAAGAATTGGTTGTAGGTGACTGCTTGGAGAGTAATAATGATTCTAATGTCAATCAACCAAACTGGTGTTGTTTCTACTTGGCCTTCAAAAAAACATGGATATAGGTATGATAAGGCCAAGTGATTCATGGTGATCTTCCTTTGGGTAATTATGGAGGTGTTGAGTCAGGGATATGTATTATTGTTTGTAAGGAGTTAGTGGGGGAATTGTAGGGTGTTGTAAGTGAAACCTATAACATTCTTTTAGAAACCTATATCACTTTCCAACGACCCATGGAAACTATATTTTACATTTAAGCACCCATCCTAAATTGTAGAAAAGGTATTTACCTTCATGTAACTTCTGCCATCATCCTATAACATATGCCATCCAACCCATAGAAATTAGGATGCAATTTGTAGCATATGTTACAACTTGCAGTTGACTATGAACTATTTGTAGTGATTTCACATGGACTAAAAAAGGGTTCAAAGTTAATGATAAAAGGTAATAATGATAAATACCAAACTTTATTTCCCCTTGATTGGTTAGCAAGTTGATTTTCTAATCAAGGATTTTGATTTATTCATTGGTCACCCAGTAAACTAGTTTTATAACCAAGACTATCAACAACACTTGAAGGTTTTCATTGTTGAATTTTTTTTCTCTCCTTTTTTGGGATTCAGAATAATCAGTGGATTAGTTGTTTAATCATAATGTTCATTCAGCCCTTGGCCAACAAAATAATCGATAGGTTGGTCAAGGTTGTGAAGTAATGTTTGACAATTATTGAAGGAAATAAAGGGTGAGTTACAATGGCCATGCGATACATTAATAGGGTCCTTTGAGGATGAAGATTCAGAAGGAATTTGCTCATCTAGTATCTTAGATAGTTCCATATACATGCAAGGTCTTTATCTCTATATGAAATTCGCTTTTAAAAACAATTTATTGTACAACTATAGATGATGATAATTGACTAGCGAAGAGAATATTACTGGGTCTATTGTTCATAGCTTGACTAATCCATTTTTGAACACTTTATCTATCTCAAAATGACCATGCCATCTAGTTCTTATCTTTACTCTATGGTCCTTATACTTGGAGTAACAGAGTAGGGCCTAATCTCTTGGTTGAAATTCTCATGTTTTGATGAATCTATCATGCCATCTGACTCATTATTGTCAAACTATTTTTTAATGCTACAATGATTCCCTTAGAAATTCATCCAAGGTGATAAGTTGCATTATTCTCTCCTTATATGCTTCAAACAAATCTATGTCAAGTTCTAGGGTAGTCCTCAAAAATTTGAGCTCAAACTCTATGGGGAGAACAACTTTCTTCCCATAGACAAGCTCATATGGTGTAACCATTTTGTGGTCTTCCATGTTGTTCACTATGCCCATACAACTTAGGGAATATGTGTTTTTCAATCATAAGGATGCTTAACTTCTATTTTTTCAAGAATATTTTCCAATTCTCTGTTTGTGACCTCCTCTTGTCCATTAGACTAAGGATGATACATATTAGACCTTTTGTGCCTAATTTCATACTCTTGAACAAGCACTGCAATAAAATTATATGTGGATTGTGGTCCTTGATATGTAATTATCTCCCTTGAATCTCTATATCTTATGAATATCTCTTCATAGATAAATTCTACAACTTTCTCTTCTCTTGCATGTGTTAAAGCTTTCACTTCCACCCATTTGGTCAGGTAATTTGTACATACCAATATACACATGTTGTTATTAGACTTTGGATCCATCAGGTTAATAAAAACAATCCCCCATTTATGAAAAGGCTCAATGACTAATTAGGCTTGGAGAGGCATCTTGTTAGAATGTGTGGGTTTCCCCATACATTGACAATTTTTTAATTGGTGGGTACATTTTAGAACATCTCTATATAAGGTGGGCATGTAGTAGCTTATGGTCAGGATATTGGATGTAGTCTTATTTGTAGCAAATGGACCCCACAAGGTTCATCATGAAATGCTCAGAGAATGTCAACTACTTCTCCTCCCTATACATTGGCACATGATTAAATTGGGGCTGGTGTAAAAAAAATACCCTAAGATCCATGAGTATGGACCACTTTTTTGCACCAAATGATGTTTTTATTTTGGACAAAAATGTTGTGGGATTAATCCTACAACTAGATAACTAGGATTGTTTACATAATTGATAAAACAAAGGATGTTTGTAAGAAAGGAACCATCCACCACTAGAATATATTCTTCAAATGTTATTCTGGATAAAAAGTTTGCGACTTAATTATCTTTACCTAGTCTATCTCCAATAGTAACATCAAATTCATGTTAGAGTAAACCCCATTTAATTATTAATCCTCTAAATGTTGATTTGTTCATTAAATACTTGATTGCATCATGGTCAGTGTAAATAAAAACAACATAACCTGTAATAAAATGTCAAGATTTATTGATGGCATATACTACTGCAAGGAATTCCTTCTCCATCATGGTGTAGTTGAGCTCTACTCCCCAAATGTTTTTGTTGATAAAGTATATAACATAGTTCAAATATCCTTATTTGTGTCTAAGAACAACTCCTAGTGTGGTATCAGAGGTATATGTATAGATGTGGAAAGGTAACTTTCAATCTAGTTCGTGCAATAATAGAATTATTACTAGTAGATGTTTTTGATCTTGGAACACTTTTTCACATGCATTGGTCTATATAAAGTCAACATATTTGAAAAGTAAAACAAAGAAAAGGTGTTACTATTTTATTAAAATATTTAATAAATCTACTATAGTAACTAGCATGTCCTAAGAAACTTCAAACATCTTTTTATTTTTATGGGATTAGTAAGTTTTTTATTACATTTGTTTCGGCAAGATCTACCTTTATTCCTATAGGTGAGATGCGATGGCCTAATACAATGTATCCAGTCATCAACATATAACACTTTTTCATGATTTAGAGATATATGGTTATATTAACAACATTGAAGGACTCTTTTTAGGTTCCTAATGAATTCTTCATATATATCCCCATAGACTATGAAGTCATCCATGTAAACTTCTACATAATCATGGGATAGGTAATAAAAGATGCTTAATACAACCCTTTGAAAGGTGTAAGGAGCATTGCATAATCCAAATGTAAGTATGGAGTGTGCATAAGTACCCTAGGGACATATAAAGGTAGTCTTATCTTGGTCTTCAGTGTTAAGATGTGAAGTCACTATTCATAGTCACTATTCACAGGGAATATTCATTATCATTATTCATGATGATGTGGTCTATTGGTGATGTGGCTTATGGGTGATGTGGCATGGTCCATGGAGGATCTTCCAAGTTGTAAAGATGATGAGACATTTGGCACATGTGGGAGACCAAGGCACATGTAGGAGACCTTTGGCACATGTGGGAGACCAAGGCACATGTAGGAGGCGTTTAGCACATGTAGGATGCCTTTGGCACACGTGGGAGACCAAGGCACATGTGGGAGACCTTTGGCACATGTCGGAGTACTTTGGAACATGTTGGAGAACTTTGGCACATGTGGGAGACCTTTGGCACATGTGGGAGATCTTTGGTACTTGTGGGAGACATTGACACATGTGGGAGACTAAAGCACATGTGGGAGACCTTTACACATGGGGAGACAATTATTCCTATTGTTTAATAGTACACCCACTCATATGTGGGTCAAATTTGTTGGGCCACCTATGATGTTTATTTATCCCTCTCTTTTTTATGTTGTAAATGTTATTAATAACATGCTTTCTCTTTGTATTTCTCATTCTCTTAGAGGATCGATGTAAGCCTTGGGATTGCATTCTTAGAGGTTGGATCCTGTAAGCTAGATTATGCTTGGTTCACAACCTGAATGCTTTAGGTGGAAGCATTGTGTGATTTGTATGTAAGTAATGAAGGATTTTATATGGAGGAGATGTTGTAGAAGAGATTGATGTTTAGTTGATATGAAGTCTAGAAGCTGTCATTTTGCCCAAGTTTTTCCTTGCACATTACAAGGTTTCCACATAATCTCTGTGTAATGTGTCCTCTTACTTATCTATGTTTTGTGTAGCTTGTATTTTTAATTTATTTTCATGCACTATAGTATATAGTTCATTGATCTAACATGTAGTATCAAGACTTTATTTATAACATCTGGTATTAGAGCCACAGTGAAAAACTCCATGTGTGTGAGTGTTTTCTATTGTTGGCTGATTGTGTGCAAGGTAAAGCTACTATGGCAAGAAGAGAGACTTGGAGATTAAAGAAGAAGAAAAATAAAGTTTGTTTTATTTTGGCAGGTATCTCTTTATGGAGTAAGGTGGAGGATCTCTTGGTGAAGATCTTGATCTCTTCATGTTGATGAGTAGAATCCCGCAAGAGAGTTGAAGAGAAAGCTTAAAATAATTTACCAGATAAGTCATTAATGTACATAGTGTTCCTATTGGTGGAGAAGCCACTCTACAGCTTAAAGAGTAAGCTAGAATCCTTTGGAGGAGGTGAAGACAAGGTGGTGACCTTGTTGTGGTTATTAGCAACAAATAGAAGGATTTTTGATGTGGTATCCTACTAACCACATGTTGTTAGTTGAGATGTTGAAGAAACACAAAAATCCATGCAAAAGAAGGAGGTATAGATAAACCTAAAGTTTTACCTATTTTGAAGTGGTTGAGGAAGATGAAGATGCAAATAAATAAGTGAGACATGGTGTTCCCAGAAGGATAAGGCCGGTGTTGACCATATGACTCAGTGTGATGGAGTGTTGTGTATTTGGTTATGGTGATTGGCAAGTTAAACTGATGCATGGATAAACACTATAGGCACATGAGTTGGTGTTTGGAAACATTTGGTAGAGCAGGGTGATTTTAGATGCTAACTCAAAAACTTGGTGGGTGCAGTGTTACACTGAGTAGCATGATGACTTCTTTAAAGTCGTGATTGGTCTACTTGTATCATGATGATAGCTAGAGGCTATGTGGAGAAGTCTGGTTTTAACTTCTGTGAGATCTTCTCTCATCACTACTATCAAGAGTGTTAAGACCCTGAAGCACCATTGATTACCATATACAAGCAACTTAATATGCAGAAATAACCAGAAGCAATAAGTAACTAGAATTCAAAAATAACACAGAATATGAGAGACAATACACAACTTGTATTAATACTCTTCCAGAAAAGAATTACAACAAAGAAGATGCCACAGCCTTATTCCTTACATCTCTAGAGCTCACACACATCTAGAGCATAAAAATTAAATCTCTTCAAGAGCTCACTCTCTCTTATGGTCCCAATAATCAACTCACACACAGAGTTGTTCACCTCCAACCAGTCAGTATCCACTACTGCCAGTACACCGAGTATACACACATACTCAACCGAGTACACAACGCACTCCAAGTAGATCTCCCATGAACTTGCAATAACCTACAACTCAAATGATCTTACTTATGAAAGGATCTACCTTGCCTTCCTCTATGCTCTTGATGTGTTGCTGTCACCTTTGATCCTGCTGTCACTTGCAGATCTCCTTTGACCTCTCACACACACACACACCATGTAGATCTCCAAATGTGGCCTTGCAACACCTACCGACTAAGATCTTACACACCTGAAGAACCCTTTTGATTCTCCAAACCAACACCCACACTTGGCACTGCTGTGGAACTAGGAGGAACACCCTTGCTCTCTTCACACACAAAAGGAGCTAACTTTGCTCAACTCAACTAGCACACTTTACAATACATCCCATGAGTCTATTATATAGATCTCATGCAAACAATAATTAGACATCTAATTACAATAATTAGATCCATAGCTCAAGACTATAATTGGCCTCTCAACATGCAAACACCCGGTTCGTTAACTAACTGTCTATGAACTGGTAGTTTTGAAACCGCACAAGCGATCGATGTCGGTCCCTGTTAGGCTGGAGATGACCAACATCAGCCTATACCTGACCGATGTCAGTTACCTTTTCCACTGTATATGACCGACATTGGTTTCCCTGCAACTTAGCAACCTCTCAACAACCTCCTCCATGTCTACATCAGTGAAGCTTTTAGCTCCACAACCTAACGATCTCCCACTTAGAGATAAACAGTTGCACTGTACCTGTACCTATACTCCGTCTAATTTGTTTCCTGGTTTGTATCCCTCTTCAAGCTCAATCTTGAAGACCGACCACCACACAACTTGTGGTGCACCTCCTGTCATCCAAGTAACCTGCCACCTCCGAACCTACAAACCCATGTAGTGAAGACCTAACCCTGCATAGCATGTATACCTGTTGCTGGTCCCTCTCAAATACCTGAGAACCCACTTTCTCGAATTGGCTCCTAACTCTCTGATAGGTCCCACTGCTAGAGAAAACTCAGGTCTATACCAGACCTCATGTGATTTCGGACACTGAACTGTCTAGCCCTTGGTGTGCTCCGGTTCTGCATCCTGTGTATTGAACCTCGCCAACACCTGATTCACATCAGCGCCCACTTGAGATAAAATCAACCTGTGATCTTCCATGTCTCTCATGCCAAAGAATTTTGCTGCTCTCAAATTCTTCATGGCAAACCACTAAACTAACCTTACCCTTAGCTCAGCAAAACACTGTATGTCTGAACCTTCAGCTAGCATATCAACCACATACAGTAACAGGATAATGTCGCGACCATCATCCACCTGGTAAGACAAACACAATGGTTACAATGACACTAACTAAAGCCCTGCTTTATCATCCACCTGTCAAAAGCTGTACCACTATCCTGCAGCTTCCTCAAAACCATATGACCTGGCATTCTGTCTCACGTATCCATTCTCTCTATTCTTTAACTAAGGTATCCATTTGTCTCAGTGCTTTCATACTGGCTGGAAACCCTACCAAATCTCCCATTTGGTTATGCATCCTGTTCATGCCATGCTCCCACTGTTTCCTGGATCCTTCTTGCTCTGCAGTGAGCAACGAGTATAAAGAAGAGGAACAATGAATTTGAGGCTTACTTACCCTTTCAGTCCTCCCCATGGGCATTTGAGACTCCTTGACAGCTTGCTATCCACCCAAAATCTGTCTCAGTGACCGACCTCAGTCACCACACTGTCTACATCTGACCGACGTCAGTTCCATGTGACTGTCCAGGTCACCGACGTTGGTTATCCTATCGACATCGGTCTCCACCTGCCCGACACCACCGACTTCTCTGGTTTGCACATGACCGACGTTGATACCTATTTGTTCGACGTCGATTCCCCTTGATGGATGCTAGTACCTGTGTATACCTATGAGTGATGACTTTTTACCCGTGAGCTCCTTTGAATCAATCCCATGTCCAAACTACCTTGCTCAGAAGTATCCAGCCCCATCCACTGGTTTCTGTCCGTCATCTCCTCCAAGAACACCAAGACTTTCTAGTTCTTAAGTTTATCAAATACATCAGTCTTCCTTTTCTTGCAATAAACACATTCCTTTCTTGTAGCATCCCACTACTCACAGAAATCTCGGTCTATGCTCTCCGAAGCTGAACTCTTACCATTTGTCTTAAGAACACCCATTCCCTTCTCACTTATGTGACCAAGCCTACAAATCTACACCTGTGCAACATAAGTGGAATCAGTAATACAAGCAAGAAGATAAAGAGTACCTGCTTTCTTACCACATGCTAATTCAAGTGCATCCTTGGTAACATTCCAAGAATCTGCTGTGAGAGTTACTGTGCATCTCTCATCACCCAACTTTTTTGAAGCAATTAGCCGCATCTTCAAGACTGGGACCTGCATGACCTTCTTCGACACCCATGTGTTGGCCGCCTACGATTTTAGCCACACTTCCCCTTTGCCAATACTTTGACAAGGCTCACCAACCCCTCTAATTGGGGCTGCATGGAAAGAGGCAACATAATTAATTAACCAAGATTCAACTTTATCTAAGGAACATCCCAGAGCATCTTGTGCAACAACACCTGCAACATCTGCTTCTTCAATTCCTTCATGCTGATATGCTTCCAACCAACAATATTTCTTTATCTGCTCTTTCTTTCCATAACACTGTAATTGACCATTCGTGCCTTTGAATTCCTCCATTCTTAGTGTACTTTCTTCTACCATTGCTATACTCCCACTCAATCAGAAACCCTTGAGAGTGACCTGTAATCAAACACAAAACTTGCTCCCTGCAACCTTAGCTCTGATACCAACTGTTAGGACCCTGAAGCACCATTGATTACCATGTACAAGCAACTTAATATGCGGAAATAACCAGAAGCAATAGGTAACTAGAATTCAGAAATATCACAGAATATGAGACAATACACAACTTGTATTAATACTCTTCCAGAAAAGAATTACAACAAAGAAGATGCCGCAGTCTTCTTCCTTACATCTCTAGAGCTCACACACATCTAGAGCATAAACAGTAAATCTCTTCAAGAGCTCACTCTCTCTTACGGTCTCAACAATCAACTCACACACAGAGTTGTTGTCACCTCCAACCAGTCAGTATCCACTACTGCTAGTACACCGAGTATACACACATACTCAACTGAGTACACAACGCACTCCAAGTAGATCTCCTATGAACTTGCAACAACCTGCAACTCAAATGATCTTACTTACGGAAGGATCTACCTTGCCTTCCTCTATGCTCTTGATGTGTTGCTATCACTTTTGATCCTGCTGTCACTTGCAGATCTCCTTTAACCTCGCACACACACACACACCACATGTAGATCTCCAAACGTGGCCTTGCAACACCTGTCACCCAAGATCCTACACATCTGAAGAACCCTTCTAATTCTCCAAACTAGCACCCACACTTGGCAGTGTTGTGGAACTAGGAGGAACACCCTTGCTCTCTTCACACACAGAAGGAGCTAACTTTGCTCAACTCAACTAGCACACTTTACAATACAGCCCATGAGTCTATTATATAGATCTAATGCAAACAATAATTAGACATCTAATTTGTTAGGATTGTGGAGCTAAAAGCTTCACTGATGCAGACATGGAGGAGGTTGCAGAATGAGTTGCTGAGTGTCAGAAGTGTTTGGCGTTGGTCTGGCCAACCGGCGTCGGCAGGGTAAGACAGGAAGGCAACCGACGTCGGTCATATATCGGCTGGCGTCGGCGACCCCAGGCAGACAGGGACCGACGTCGGTCGCCTGTGTAGTTTGACTGCGAGTTAATTACGGGCAGTGAGCTAACGAACAAAGAGTTTGCATGATGAGCGTTAATTTTAGACTCATAGCTGCGGATCTAATTATTGTAATTAGATGTCTAATCATTGTTTGGATGAGATCTATATAATAGACTCATGGTTGTATTGGAAAAGTGTGCTAGGGAGTAAGAGAGCATAATTATAAGCTCCTTCTGTGTGTGAGGTAGAGCTATGGTGCGTTCCTCCTAGTGCCACAGTACCAGGTGTGTTGGTGCTGGATTGGAGAGCCAGCTGGGTTCTTCAAGAGTGTAGGATCTTGGTCACAGGTGCATGGCCTATATAGGAGATCTACATGGTAAGTAAGATCGTTGATCTGCAGGTGTATGTGTGTGCAAGGTCGAGGTTCACAGGGGATTAGAACCATTGCTTGATTTGCAGGTGTGCAAGGTCATACAGACAGCAACACTACAGGGAGCAGTATCAGGCAGGATCTACTTGGAGTACAGGTGTGTACTCGGATAGAGCAAGAGGAAGGCAAGGGAGTTCCTTCCATAAGTATGGTCTGTTGAATTGCAGGTTGTTGCAGATTCATGGGAGATCTACTTGAAGTACCTTGAGTACTTGTGGAGCACGTGGAGTGCTTGTGGAGTGCGTGGAGCACTTGTGGTGTGCGTGGAGCACGGGAGGTGAACACCAACTCTGTATTTTGAGTTGGGTGTTGGGACCTGTGAGAGGGAGAGCTTTGGGGAGAAGAATTACTGTTCACTTGAGGTGTGGGAAACCTCTGTAAGGTGGTGGAGAAGAAGTGGCATCTTCTTTATTGTATTCTTTTCTGTATAAAGTGTTAATACAATTTGGTATTGTCTCTCATATGCTGTGTTATTCCGAATTCTAGTTACTTGGTAAATCTGGTTAATTTCCGCATGTTAAGTTGCTTGGTATTAGTAATCAAATTGTGTGCTTCCGGTGTACACCCCATCCTCCCAACAAGTGGTATCAGAGCCTTGGTTGTAGGTTCTTGAGCTTGATACCAACAGGTGGTATCTGAGCTGAGGTTGGAGGAAGCAGGTTTTGTGTTTGGTTACAGGTCACTCTCAGGGGTTTCTGATCGAGTGGGAGTAGAGCAACTGCAGATCAAAGTAAGCTAAGAATGGAGGAGTTGAAAAGCACAGATGGTCACTCACGGTCTTATGGAAAGAAAGAGCAGGTAAAAGATTATTGTTGGTTGGTAGCAGATCAGCATGAAGAAACTGAAGATACAGATGTAGCAGGTGTTGTTGCACAGGATGTGTTTGCAGGTTTCTTGGATAAAGTTGAATCTTGGATAAAAGATTCGGTTGCCTCTTTCCATGCAGTTCCAGGTAGAGGAGCTAGTGAGCCTTGCCAAAGAATTGGCAAAGGAGAAGTGAAGCTGAAATTGCAGGCGGCCAACACACAGGTGTTGATGAAGGTCATGCAGGTCCCAGGTTTGGAGATATGGCTAATTTTTTCAGAAAGATTGGGTGATGAGAGATGCACAAGAACTCTCACAGCGGACGCACTTGAATTAGCTGGTGGTAAGAAAACAGGTATCCTTTATCTACTTGTTTATATTACTGATTCTTCTTTTGTTGCGGAGACGTGGCTTCGTAGGCTTGGTCACATGAGCAGGAAGGAGATGCATGTTCTTAAGCGGAAGACAGATATATTTGATAGGCTTAAGAACTGGAAAGCCTTGGTGTTTATGGAGGAGATGGCGGACAAAACCCAGTGGATATGGCTGGATACTTCTGAGCAGGGCAGTTTGGACATGTGTTTTGATTCAAAGAAGCTCGCGGGTAAAAAGTCATCACTCACAGGCGAACACAGACACCGATGTCGGTCAGGAGGAACCGGCGTCGAACAGACAGGTGCCGATGTCGGTCATGTGCAGACCGAAGCCGGCGATGTCGGGCAGAGTAAGACCGATGTCGGTCATGGGACCGACGTCGGCAGTATGTAAGACCGATGTCGGTTATGAGAACCGACGTCGGCAGCAGGGACACCAGCGCAGGCAGGTTGGTAGTCAGGTATAGACGCATGGAACCGACGTCGGTCGGATGCAGACTGTGGAGTGACCGAGGTCGGTCACTGTAAACGAATTTTGGGTGGACAGCAAGCTGTCAAGGAGTCTCAAACACCCATACGGAGGACTGAAGGCATAAGTAGGCCCTCAAATTCGTTGTTCCTCTTCTTTATGCATGTTGCTGATTGTAGAGCAGGAAGGATCCAGGAAACAGGTGTGAGCTTGGCATGGATGAGGATGTGATTCCTTGGAGGAGAACCAGACAGGTGTGTTTTGGTAGAGATGCCAGCAGGTATGAAAGCACAGAGACGAATGGATTCCTTAGTAGAAGAATGGAGAGAACGGATACGTGAGACGGAAGATCAGGTATATGATCTTGTGGAGCTGCAGGACAGTGGTACAGGTTTTGACAGGTGGAGGACGGAGCATGGCTTCAGTCAGTGTCAGGTAACTACTGTGATTTGACTTACCAGGGGGATGGTGATTGCAACATCATTCTGTTGCTGTATGTGGATAGTATGCTAGCTAGCAGGGGTGTACATACAGGGTTTTGCTGAGCTAAGGGTAAGATTAGTTCAGTGGCATGTCAGGAGGAGTTTGGAGCAGCGGAATTCTTTGACATGGGAGGCATGAAGATCACAGGTTGATTTTGTCTCGAGTTGGAGCTGATGTGAATCAGGTGTTGGTGAGGTTCAGGATGCAGAGCCGGAGCACACTAAGGGCTGGACAGGTACAGTGTCCGAAATCACATGAGGTCTGGTATAGACCTGAGTATTCCCATGCAGTGGGAGCTGTCAGAGAGTTAGGAGCCAATTCGTGGAAGTGGATTCTCAGGTTTTTTGAGAGGGACCGGCAGCAGGTGTTGCTATGCAGGGTCAGGACTTCACTACATGTATTTGTAGGTTCGGATGTGGCAGGTTACTCGGATGACAGGTGGTACACCACGGGATGTGTGGTGGGTTGTCTTCAGGTGGGAGCTTGAAGAGGGATACAAACCAGGAAACAGATTAGACGGAGTATAGGTACAGGTACAGTGCAGCTGTTTATCTCCAAGTGGGAGATTGTTAGGATTGTGGAGCTAAAAGCTTCACTGATGCAGACATGGAGGAGGTTGCAGAATGAGTTGCTGAGTGTCAGAAGTGTTTGGCGTTGGTCTGGCCAACCGGCGTCGGCAGGGTAAGACAGGAAGGCAACCGACGTCGGTCATATATCGGCCGGCGTCGGCGACCCCAGGCAGACAGGGACCGACATCGGTCGCCTGTGTAGTTCGACTGCGAGTTAATTACGGGCAGTGAGCTAACGAACAAAGAGTTTGCATGATGAGCGTTAATTTTAGACTCATAGCTGCGGATCTAATTATTGTAATTAGATGTCTAATCATTGTTTGGATGAGATCTATATAATAGACTCATGGTTGTATTGGAAAAGTGTGCTAGGGAGTAAGAGAGCATAATTATAAGCTCCTTCTGTGTGTGAGGTAGAGCTATGGTGCGTTCCTCCTAATGCCACAGTACCAGGTGTGTTGGTGCTGGATTGGAGAGCCAGCTGGGTTCTTCAAGAGTGTAGGATCTTGGTCACAGGTGCATGGCCTATATAGGAGATCTACATGGTAAGTAAGATCGTTGATCTGCAGGTGTATGTGTGTGCAAGGTCGAGGTTCACAGGGGATTAGAACCATTGCTTGATTTGCAGGTGTGCAAGGTCATACAGACAGCAACACTACAGGGAGCAGTATCAGGCAGGATCTACTTGGAGTACAGGTGTGTACTCGGATAGAGCAAGAGGAAGGCAAGGGAGTTCCTTCCATAAGTATGGTCTGTTGAATTGCAGGTTGTTGTAGATTCATGGGAGATCTACTTGAAGTACCTTGAGTACTTGTGGAGCACGTGGAGTGCTTGTGGAGTGCGTGGAGCACTTGTGGTGTGCGTGGAGCACGGGAGGTGAACACCAACTCTGTATTTTGAGTTGGGTGTTGGGACCTGTGAGAGGGAGAGCTTTGGGGAGAAGAATTACTGTTCACTTGAGGTGTGGGAAACCTCTGTAAGGTGGTGGAGAAGAAGTGGCATCTTCTTTATTGTATTCTTTTCTGTATAAAGTGTTAATACAATTTGGTATTGTCTCTCATATGCTGTGTTATTCCGAATTCTAGTTACTTGGTAAATCTGGTTAATTTCCGCATGTTAAGTTGCTTGGTATTAGTAATCAAATTGTGTGCTTCCGGTGTACACCCCATCCTCCCAACATAATTACAATAATTAGATCCGCAGCTCAAGACTATAATTGGCCTCTCAACATGCAAACACCCGGTTCGTTAACTAACTATCCATGAACTGGCAGTTTTGGAACCACACAGGTGACCGACATTGGTCCCTGTCAGGCTGGAAATGACCGACGTCGGTCGATACCTGATCGATGTCAGTTGCCTTTCCCACTGTATATGACTGACGTTGGCTGATCAGACTGACGTCGATTTCCCTGCAACTTAGCAACCTCTCAACAACCTCCTCCATGTCTGCATCAGTGAAGCTTTTAGCTCCACAACCTAACAAAGAGTGCTACATGCACTTCGAGCTATTCAAGGAGTTGGAGTAGTGTGATTCCTACATGGTGATCTCTCTTAGGGAGAGATAAAGAAAAGAAAAAGAGTTGACAAAGAAATTTGTTGGTTTGCATTTTAAATAAGTCACTGTACGAGTTGGTGTAGGCACAACACAAGTAGTATAGGATATTCAATACCTTCATGGAGAGCCAAATACATAGCAAGGGTTGTTGCTATGAGTTGTGACATGTTGGGTGTAGGCCCCAATATGATCACTATTTTGATGGCTCAGTTAGGACTCATGAGATGAAATTGGTAAATGGAAAAAAATAAGGATGGAGATGCACAAGGATGTGAGAGCAAGGAAAAACCCCACTTCCTGCATTTTTTAGTTGTCTTCTCAAGAGAGTCCTAGAAGAGGTGAAGACATGTTGCTGTCATGTGTATTGGATTCATTAAGAGTACAAAGCCTCTTAATGCCATGGTGAACACTAAATCAAATATTCCCAAGCAATGGGAGTTATGAGTGGTTCATGGTAAAATCTTGTTGGTGGATTGGTCTGTGTGTGGAGAAGTGATTTGTCACTTCAGTGCTACAATCTGATGTGGAGTAGATGTTGACAAAACCAGTCAGGGTAGAGAATTTTTAGTAGTGCAAGAAAACTTCTACTGGGTTTGTGTTAAGGCAACAAAGGGAATGGATGAGTAGTTGGTTGAAAAATATTGAAGTGTGGTAAAAGCCTATGTATATTGACTTCAAGTGGAAGAATGTTAGGATGTGAATTCACTATTCACAAGCAGTATTCATGGTCATTATTCATGATGATGTGGTCTATTGGTGATGTGGATGGTTACTGATGTGGCTTGTGCGTGATGTGGCATGGCCCATGGAGGATCTTCCAAGTTGTAAAGATGATGAGACCTTTGGCACATGTTAGAGACTAAGGCACATGTGGGAGACATTTGGCACATTTGGGAGACCAAGGCACATGTGGGAGACCTTTTGCATATGTAGGAGACCTTTGGCACATGTAGGAGACATTTAGAACACGTGGGAGACTTTTGGGACATGTGGGAGACCTTTGGCACATGTGGGAGACCTTTGGGACATGTGGGAGACCTTTGGCACATACAGGAGATCTCTGGCATATGTGGGAGATCAAGTCACGTGTGGGAGACCTTTGCACATGGGGAGATAATGTTCCTATTGTTTAAAAATACGCCCACTCATGTGTGGTTAGAATTTGTTGGGCCACCTATGATTTTTCTTTATCCCTCTCTCTTCTATGTTGTAAATGTTATTAATAACATGTTTTATCTTTGTATTTCTCATTCTGTTAGAGGATCCATGCAAGCCTTGGGTTTGCATGCTTGGAGGTTAGATCCTTTAGGCTAGATATGCTTGGTTCACACCTTAATGCTTCAGGTGGAAGCATAAAGTTTTTTGTATGGAATCAATGAAGGAGTTGATATGGAGGAGCTATTATAGAATAGATTGATGCTGAGTTAATATAAATTCTTGAACCTACCATTTTGCCTGTGGTTTTTCCTTTCACATTATAAGGTTTCCACATACTCTTTGTGTAATATGTCCTCTTGCTTGTCTATGTTTTGTGTAGTTTGTGTTCTGCATTTATTTCCTTACATTATAGGATATAGTTCATTGATCTAACATGTAGTACTAGGACTTTATTCCTAACATCTGGTATCAGATCCATGGTGAAAAACTCCATGTGTGTGAGTGTTTTTGTTGTTGGCTAATTGTGTGCAAGGTGAATCTACTGTGACAGGAGGAGAAACTTAGAGATTAAAGAAGAAGAAGAAAAGAGTTTGTCTTGTTTTGGTAGGTATCTCTCTGTGGATCAAGGTGTAAGATCTCTTGGTGAAGATCCTAATCTATTCATGTTGATGAGGAGAATCCCACAAGAGAGTTGAAGGGAAGAGTTGAAGAGAAAGCTTAAAAAACTTTACTAGACAAGTCAACAACCTACATAGTGTTTCTATTGGTGGAGAAGCAACTCTACAGCTTGAGGAGCAAGTTGCAATCCTTTAGAGGAGGTGAAGACAAGGTGGTGACTTTATTGTGGTTCTTGGTAAAAATTAGAAGGCATTTTGATGTGGTAACCTACTGACCACATGTTAGCTGAGATTTTGAAGAAGGACAAAAATTCATGCAAAGGAAGTACAGAGAAACCTAAAAATATACCTATTTTGAAGTGGTTGAAAAAGATGAAGATGCAGATGAATAAGTGAGACCTAGTGTTCCTAAAAGGAGAAGGTCGATGCTAACCATATGACTCAGGATGCTGGAGTGTTGTGTATATGGTTGTAGCGATTAGCCAGGTAAACTGATGCATGGACTAACATTGTAGTCATATGAATTAGTGTTTGGCAACATTCAATACATTAGGGTGTATTTTAGATGTTGGTTCAAAAACTTAGAAGGTGCAGTGATGCACTGAGTAGTGTGATGACTTCCCTAGAGCAGTGATTGGTTCACTTGTATCATGATGATAACTAGAGGCTATGTGGAAAATTTGGGTTTTGACTTCTATGATATCTTCTCTCCTCACTACTATGAAGAGTGTTACGTGCACTTGGATTTGTTCAAAGAGTTGGATCAGTGTGATTCCTACATGGTGATCTCTCTTAGGGAGAAATAAAGAAAAAAAAGAGTTGATGTAGAAAGTTATTAGTTTGCATGTTAAAGAAGTCATTGTATGGGTTAGTGCAGGTGCAACACATGTAATACAAGATATTTAATACCTTCATGGAGATCCAAATGGATAGTAGAGGCTATTTCTATGAGTTGTGACATGTTAGATGTAGGTCCCAATATGATCACTATTTTGATAGCTTGATTAGGACTCACGAAATGAAGGTGGTATGTGGAGAAAACCAAGGATGGAGATGCACAAGGATGTGAGAACAAGGAAATACCCCAATTCTTGAATTTTTATTTGTCTCACCAAGAGATTCCTAGAAGAGGAGAAGACATGTTTTTGTCCTATGTGTGGGATTCATGGACTAAGAAGCCTTGTAATGTCATGGTGAGCACTAAACCAAATATTTCCAAGTAGTGGAAGTTATGAGCAGTTCATGGCAGAATATCATTGGAGGATTGGTCTGTGTGTGGAGAAGTGATTTGTCACTTCAATGCTGTAATCTACTATGGAGGAGCATATGTTGATAAAGTTAGTTAGGTCAGAGAAGTTTTAGTAGTGCAAGAAAACTTCTACTAGGTTTGTGTCAGGACAACAGAGGGCATGGATGAGCAGCTAGTTGAAAAATACTCAAGAGTGGTAAAAGTATATGTATATTGACTTCAAGTGGGAGAATGTTAGGATGTGAAGTCATTATTCACAAGTAGTATTCATGGTCACTATTCATGATGATGTGGTCTGTTGGTGATGTGGATGGCTAGTGATGTGGCTTATGGGTGATGTGGCATGGCCCATGGAGGATCTTCCAAGTTGTAAAGATGATGAGACCTTTGTTACATGTGGGAGACCAAGGTGCATGTGGGAGATGTTTGGCACATGTGGGAGACCTTTGGCACATGTGGGGGAATTGGCACATATGGAAGACCAAGGCACATGTGGGAGACCAAGGCATCTGTGGGAGACCTTAGGCACATGTGTGAGATGAAGGCACATGTGGGAGACCTTTGGCACATGTGGGAGACCTTTGGCACATTAGGGAGATCTTTGGCTCTTGTGGGAAACTTTGGCACATGTGGGTGACCAAGGCATGTGTGGGAGACCTTTGCACATGGGGAGACAATTGTTCCTATTGTTTAATAGTACACCCACTCATCTTTGGTTTGAATTTGTCGAGCCACATATGATGTTTATTTATACCTCTCTCTTTTATGTTGTAAATGTTATTAATAACATGCTTTCTCTTTGTATTTCTCATCCTGGTAGAGGATCCATGCAAGCCTTGGGATTGCATGCTTGGAGGTTGGATCTTGTAGGATATATTATTCTTGGTTCATAACTTGAATGCTTCAGGTGGAAGCATTGAGTGATTTGTATGGAAGCACTGAAAGAGTTGCTATGGAGGATATATTATAGAAGAGATTGATGCTAAGTTAATATGAAGTCTAGAACCTGCTATTTTGCCCATGGTTTTTCCTTGCACATTGCAAGGTTTCCACATAATCTTTGTGTAATGTGTCATCTTGCTTGTCTATGTTTTATGTAGCTTGTATTCTGCATTTATTTCCTTACAGTATAGTATATAGTTCATTTATCTAACATCTAGTATCAAGACTTTAGTCCTAACATTCTGGAGCTATTATGATTTGGTTGTAACCACTAAACCCATCGACAAAGGAGTAATATTTTTTTCCTACCAATGTGTCAAGTACTTGGTCATTGAAGGGAAAAGGAAAGTGATCTTTCCTTGTGGATGTATTCAGTTCTCTATAGTCTATGTAGATACACCATTTGCCTCCTTTTTTTAGCACAATAATAAGGGGAAACACCTATTGACTATTAGATATAGGATAGATGGATCTTGCATCTAGGAGTTTATATAGTTTTATTTTTATGATGTCCTTAACCATAGGGTTAGTATGTCTTTGTGATTGGTGTATGTGTTTGCATTCCTCCTTGATATACATGTGGTGGGTGCATAGATCTAAAGGTGTGCCTCTCATTTCATGGTATTCCCATGCAAAGACAATTTTGTGTTTTTAAGCATTGTCCCTAGTCGAGTTTCTTGTTTAGAATCCAACTTGTTGATAATATTAAGAAGTATTCCAGGTAGGATCTCCACTTGTTTGGATAAGGGTGTCATGGATTTTATGCTACCAATAGTGGGTTGAGGTTGCAATGGTGTGGTGTTCATTGATGAATTTTTTTGATGTCTCCCATGACATCTAAGGATTTTTCCATTGAAGAGATGTTGGTGAGGGGACATGGTATTCATTGTAATAGGTTGGTTGTTTGTGGGTCACTATGACAATTATTTTTTAAGACATTGGAAATGACCATGTCATCATCTTGGTCTTTCATGGGTGGGCTATGTTCAATCATGAACAAAGTCTACAACGGAGACTACTCATTGTCCTCATGTTATGCACAATTGTTATGATTCATATGAAGGCTAAGTTGGTGGGTATATAAAACCAATTTCTTTGTGGTGTTGCCATTCAATATCAACATGTTCCATGATCTATAACCAATGAATGGATCATTTATTTCTAGCCATGGTCTCCTTGGGATAGGGGGTGCCCCCTCAAGTTAGCTTTTGGTTTTAGGATGATAAGTGCAACTGAGTATTCCCATGAATCTATGGTAATGGCTACTTCTCCTATAACCCACTATGGCTTAACTATTGATCTATTGACCATATACAAAATGGTGGGGGTCAGGTGAAGACATTTAAGAGTTTTTTCATAGTTTCCTTGGTCATTATGTTGATAACTACCCCTAGGTATATTAAGGTATTCTAAATAAGGGTGCCAAAGACATGGGCATCACTACTAGGCTGCCTATGTCAGAATACTTGGGGGGGACTATATTTACTTGCATGAATTATACAAGGTACCTAACTACTTGGACAGTCTTGGGGTCCTTCCTCTTTTGGCCACGATTCATTAGGCATAATTCATGGATAAATTTGGTGTAAATAGGGATGTCTTTTATGCCCTGAAATAGTGTCATTTTGACACAAACATTTTTAAGTTGTCATACAAACTCAAATTTAGATTCATGTTCTTGTTTTTCAATGTTTAATCTTTAATAAAAATGAGGGGTGTTGGGCCCTTCTTGACTATTGGCTGTGATTGGTTTAAGGGTGGGGATGTGATTAGATGGTTATGGGTTAGTGACAATGTCAAGGACCTCTCTAAGAGGTTTTGTTATTATAGTACTAGTAGTGACTAGATAGTTGAGGTTAGCATGGGTGTTTGCCTCTACTAGTAATGTCAACAAACACTTAACATTTTTAAAAAAAATTGGGAAGTCTCGGTTAGATTGGCCTCGACATGTTTCAAGGGTTGATCATGGTGGAAAATAATAAAGAGTTAGCTATAAATGCAAATACTTTATAAATTTATTCTCACATGGTACTCATTGGGTAATCACTTTGAGAATCACTTAAAAACTTGAGAAATCCACTAACACTCTCATGAGACATTATCACAATGATGTACATATATAAAAATCCATAAAAAAAAATCCACAGATCCAAGTATTAATACACACGTAGGACAATATTACGTGGTGCCAAGTATTGAAAGCCAAACATTATATTACATTCTAGATTAATAATAATGTTGCACACACATGCCTAAGGGGAAAAACTATGAGTGGTTTGAGCCCTCTTTGGAGTATTAGAATGTAATCAATGCTTCACCATTCAATGGATGATAGTTTTACTAACCCCTTTATTAAGGGTCATAATGTGGCCTAAAGCATAACTGAGGTTTGAGCAGAAGGAGAAGGAAAATAAATGTTAGTATAGGACAGAAGATGAGTGCACATGTAGAAATCATTTATAGGTGAAAACTCAAGGATCTGAGGAGTTATAAACCTACATAGTTTATAGGGATGCTAGCAACAAATATATGACAATACCGATAGCCCAAGGGGTTGAATTGTTACCAATATCATCCAAGTAGGGTTTGAAACACTATTTTATGATCTGAGTAGTGACAAAGCAGAAACATAGTATTTATATAATTAGTTATGACTATTTTTAGTGACATAGTTCAAAAATAAGTTAAATACATTTCCCCTCTTGTCTTTGTCAATTTAAAATATTCTAAGCGCAATGTCTATTCATCTATTTCTCAATTCATGTTACAATATTATTGTTATATTTTTATGCAATCTGAATATCCCTAGTTTTACATTATTTAGATCACATATATCCAAAATAATAAAAACATGTTGGCGAACCTGATCATTACAAATGAACATGAAAAACCCTAGGTCTCATCTACCTTAAGGTTTCATAATTTATTATATTTTTAGATTTATCCTATATCTGGATTTGACTTTTATATCTAATTTCTAATTTTTCCTTATTCATTTAATATAGAAATGAATCCCTGATATAGCTATAATGGATAATAGTTATTTATATTTTGCAATCCAAGTCATGGTTGCCATAATTGGATGATTATTTCATGGATTATATGATGTAATCTTATCTTATGTAATGAAATGGATTAAATTTAGTTACAATAAATCTGAGGATGATATTACACATGATGGAGTCTTAGTTCTCCTTAGTAACACATATTGCATGAATATCAAATCTAAAAATTCTACTCATGAGAACTAGTGTACTTAATACTACCATCATTACTAAGACTCAACCCTTGAATGAATCTAATTAGAGTGCCACCATACCTACAAATCATATTATTACTTCAATGCATTTCATGGATAAGTTTCAAAAATAAGTCCAAAACCTATATCTAAATGTCAACTCACTTGAATATAATCTTCCACATACCCAAAATCCTGAGCATCCTACTAAGAAGTGCATCTCTAGCTCCCCAATCAAAACCTATGTGACTCAAAATATTTCATCTCCAACATGGGTCAAGAAATAAAAAACATATATGAGTAATGAATCATGAACTTGGCCTAAGCTTAAAACCCATTTAATTGAAACTTTTGGAAACATGCTTTGAAAATAAAGTGATCGTATTACCTCCCATGCATCCTACACAAAGGTGTAAGTACTATTTTGCTTGTCATCAATTCCATGGGAATTCCATAAACATGTGTTATGCTTTGAAACATAAAATACAAAATATTGTGGATAGTGGTGACCTTACATTGTATAGATATTAAGACACCATGAGACTCAAGCACACCTTTCGATATTAATCAACCCACTCCAATTATCATTCCATTTCCCAAGGTATAATTACTAAAATAAGAGTTACCTAAAGAAGACTTGCCTAAGAAAGAGGTGCCTACGAAGGAAGTCCATAAGCAATACATACTTAAAGAAGATTATCCCATAAAGGATAAAATTACATCTCCATAACTATCCATCCATGCACATGATATTGAATATATTAAAGATCAAAGAATATCCAATAAACCAATTCTAGAATATGGTGTGGTTAGGTATACATATCCTACTATAGTTATAGAAGACAATTGGAATGATATATCTAAATTATTGGGTTACAACATATGCAATAGAATACTTATACATGAACATACCATTGATGAGATCATAGGTTAGTTGTAAATAATTCAATTCAATTCAAAATAAAATAAAATAAATAACACAAAAAAATAAAGGAATTAAAAAAAAATACAAAACTAGGACCTATACATGGTGAATTACATATTTATTCTTTACGCACATATTTTTCATGTTATATGTGATTGGGATGTAGGATGTACATGTAGCATATGATACATGGAAATACAAATGTGTGACATTACTTACACCTAAAGGCAACCTTTCTACAATGGGAGCATGCCTACGTTGGGGGCATCTTTGTGCATTTATTACATTATATCTTTCTATATCGGTCCATTGATCATTGTAGATTATTACACATGACTTGATCTTCCTCATACTTGATAGAGTGCTATTAACTATGGATATTCTAATTTTATATATTAGAAGATGATATTGATTGATTAACCATAATAACATTGCTTACTCCATGAGTGATTAATATTGATGATTATGACATTGTGTGATCATTGATGTGTGTTCTATTATGTGTTCCATGGGTGCATTGATTAAGTCTTGTCACATTGTGTGTTCATTGTGTCAAAAAATTCTCTAGTCTATGTCATGGCCATGTCATGTCTACATCAAATCAAAGTCATGTCATGTCTTGTGTGCTTGTGTGCTCCTCGATCATGATATTATGTGCATGTGTGCATATATATACAACTATTACTATGAGATTTGTACTATTATTTCTATCACACATACTTCTATTGTGTGTGATGCCATGATTTATATCATGCATCTACTATGTTGATTATTTTTACGTGCTTGATTGATATATCTACTACACATTGACACTTGTAAGCCCATTGAATTGGGTTACATGTTTCATATGCACTTGGATGATCAAATCATTCTATGATGACATACATTATCATGGTTATATTCATACTTTACATGATTATATTTTCTGATATAACACATGGTGCACATAACTTTCTCTTTTTAGATGAGTGATTAACATGTGTCTTACCTCATATCAAAGGGGGGGCATACAATGGGCTTGTTTACGAGATTCAAGCCATGTTAAACATATAATTCATAGTGTGGATTAGATTATGTGATTTACATGGGATATATGGAGCAAACTAGGATATATTATGCAATTTAGATGGGCCAAATTGAGGAAATCGAGCCATATGTGGGGTATTGTATAGGATTATGAGGAATAGTTGAGGCATTCTATGACATTATGATAGATAAATGATGACATTATATATGAATTTGACTTTCAAGTCTATCAGATTAGGGAAATGAATATTGTTCATGCAAATAATTTTTTACTTTCTATATTGTGTATCAATGATGAACAATGGTATTACGTAAAGAAATTGGGTTTATATGCCATCTATAGTAGTTGATCCTTTTACATATGAACTTATTTTTGGGGTTTCACTTTGACCCATGAACTTGATTTAATGGCTCCACAAAATAATTATGATGATATTCATAGTAGTGCAATTGAGGTTTCTGCATTTCTCAACTTATATCACACCTTCTCCAATGGTGGTTTTGGTATTTACACTCCTAACTTCATAGTTCTAGTAGTTGTATCTCTTTGGGGGCATAATCACCTGATGGTATTCTCCAAACAAGTTACAAAAAAGGCAGCTTAGTTTGATTAACCTCAAGTGTATTTGGTCCTTGCCTTTTCAATTTCAAGTGATTCAATGATCTATATTTTTTTTTCAAATTGCTTATCTTGAGAAGACATTGATATATACATGTTTTCTTATTGGTTTCGAATGGAATAAATTGGACATTTGGGGCATACATGTCAACACCAAGTGTGGTTATTATAGGTATCAAAATTATTCTTTCATCCTTTTAATTTACTATTTTCAATACTAGATTAAAATGGCGGCATCTTTAGACACCTAATTTTTTTATCAGACACTTTGGAAACATCAACTTTGGCACACTTTTATATACTTGGACATTATGTTAATTCTTGTGCACAGTTTCCCTCTATCCAGTTACCCACATGTTATATTGGCCAACTTTATTCACTAGATACACTTATTAGATATCAACCCAATCTATACAAGAACCTTCCAAAATCCTACACATACCTTTTCCATATCTCTAATCGTTGATATCTCCTTTCATGACAATACCATAAAAATTGGAGAGTTACAGTTACCATAGGTGTCTATCTTTACCGACAATATCTGAGAACACTCAACAAATATTTTTCAAATTAGGAAGTCTCCATTAAGTTTTCCTACACACATTTCATGAGTCAGTTATAGTGGGAAATAACAAAGAGTCAAATATAAATAAAAATCATATCTAAGGTTATACTCACTTGGTACTCAGTAGGAAATCACATTAAGAATCACTTAAAATCTTAAGAAATGCATTAACACTTTGTTGAGACATATCACAAAGGCATACATATCTAAAAACCCATCAAATAAGCAACCTAGATCTAAGTATAAATACACAGGTAGGTCAAATTTGCATGGTTTTAAGTGTTAAAATCAAGCCATTGCATTGTATTCTAGATAGATCATAGTGTTACACACACATAAGTGGGAGAATTACATGTATTTTGGGCGCTCTCCAGAGTATTCGAGCATAGGAAATTATCAACCATTCATTAGGGAGTGATTGGAACTATCCAACCCAAAGTACCAAGCCCTTTTTTAAAGGTAATCTTGTGGTTGAAGGCACAACTAGAGTTTGGGTGGAAGAATAAGGAAAATTAATACCAACATGTAGAGCTAAAGGAAAATGCACATGTAATAAGCATTTATAGATGCAAGTGTAGTGGTATTAGGAGTTATAGACTTGCATAATGTATATGAACACTATCAATAGATCCAGGATAATCTCAGTTGGTATAAGGGTCACATTGTTACTGGCAATATTCAGGCAGGGTTTGAACTACTATTTTCTATTGAGTAGTGACAAAGCATTTCCAGAATTAGTGATGAATGTTGTGAATGGTAGAATATAAAAATAAGATAAGTATATCTCCCCTCTCAACTTTTTTGATTTGAAATCATCTAAATGCAATATTTATTCATTCATTTCTCAATTTAGATTAAGGTATTATTGTTATATTTTCATAATATGATTTAGCCCAAGTTTTACATTATTTAGATTAAATGAATCCAAAATAAGTAAAAAAAAAACAAATGAAAAATTAACCTCTAAAGAAGCCATTACATCTCCCACTTTTGCCCAAGAGTTTCCTTCAAGTGAGCATGGATTTACTTTTGATTGATTATGAAGCCTTCGTAATAAACTTGGAACTTGTTAAAAACTATGCAACTATCTTTTCAATCTCATCAATATCATATATAAACACAAGTGGGTATGTGCATGCAAATGTGGGCCAAAATGGGTCTTAAGTGAGCATTGTTTTCTTAAAAATGAGAAACTTGCACTTTCATGGATTATTATCGATGGCTACACTCAAAATTTGAATATGCTATATAAATATGAATTGTAGTATTTTGAGTGTAGTTTCCAAACTATTTCTTTTTGAAATTAGTGAAGTATAAGTAGGTCAAAAACTAAATTTTTACAGATGTACACTTATTTTTTAGAAAAAAATTTAAATAGTCAGTTGTATACCCCCTAACTACCTCCAAAAAACTCAAATTTTAGTTTTTATATGTATATAAAATTATGCCTAATTTATTACCTACACACACACACACATGTATGTATGTATGTCTATATATGTATATGTATGTATGTGTGTATGTCTATATATGTATATGTATGTATGTGTGTATGTCTATATATGTATATGTATGTATGTATGTCTATATGAATGTATGTATGTATGTCTATATATGTATATGTGTGTGTGTGTGTATATATATATGTATATACATGCATATATGTATGTATGTATGTATATACATATATATTATATATATACATATGTATATACACACATATGTATACATATACACACATGTGTATACATATATACACATATGTATACATATATATACATATGTATGTATGTATATATACATATATATGTGTATATATACATATGTATATACACACATATGTATACATATATATACATATATACACATATATATACATATATACATGTATATATGTATATATATGTGTATATATGTGTATATATGTATACATATGTGTGTATATGTATACATATGTGTGTATATACATATGTATATATACAATATATATACATACATACATACATATGTATACATACATATATATACATACATACATATATACATACATGTATATATATATACATATATATGTGTGTATATATGTATATGTGTATATATATGTATGTTATATATACACATATACATATATACACACATGTATATGTATATATATACATGTATATACATATATGTATGTATATATACATGTATATATAAATATATATGTATATGTATATATATATACATACATTTATATATATACATGTATATATATGTATATGTGTATGTATATATACATGTATATATGTATGTATATATATGTATATATATAAATATATGTATGTATATATGTATATATGTATGTATGTATGTATGTGTGTGTGTATATATACATACATACATATACATATATAGACATACATACATACACATATATGCATATATAGACATACATACATATACATATACATATATGCATACACACACATATGTATATGTATATGTATGTATGCATGTATGTATTTACATATAATTAAATAAACATTGAAAATGATAAATAATGGACAATTGACTGTGTGTCCACTATCTACCTCAAAAAAATTGAAATTTGTTTTTTCATGATCTATATAGAATATCCCTAGTTTGTCACCTTATAGATTTTTTTTCAAATTTAGATGAAAGAAATGAAAGATGCATAAACAAATATATGCATGTATAATTGCATCATGGTGGTACATAAAGACATGCTTAGAAATAAATAAGGATAAAAACCTTAAAGTAATCAAAACATTAAAAAAAAATTAGAAAGAGGAGAGTGTGCTTGATGTCATAGTCATATTTCATGAAAGCTCTCAATAAAATTCAAAGTGTTTATCATGGTTGAAGTTGGATTTTCTCATTTTTAATCTAAAACATGGATTTAGTGTCTATGTGTAGGTCCAAGCCTTAGGTTCAATAATCCAAACCTAAAGTGCGTATGTGCTAAACTGTGTATGCATCAATGTTGATTTAGAAGTTTCAAGGTTTCCAAGTTGTGCAAAATGAAGTGAATGATATGGTGTGTTTTTATTAGAATTAATGTTAAAGTGTTTCTTCAAATATTTTGTAGTAAATATAATAAATTAGGGTCACTCTACACTTTTGGAATTGGTCTCACATCTTTAGGAATTAGGGTTTAGAATATATATTTTTCAAAATGTAATTTGGTTAATACTTAGTCATTTTCAAGATTTCAATATTGAATGTAAGACTTATAAGGTGTAACTTTTACAACAAATGCCCATTTTAGGGAAACATATAATCATTTTGTAAGCTTTGGGGCCTTCCAAATTGATTATTAATATTTGTAGGCATTTTAGGTGTGCCAAAATTAAATTTTACAAACCTCACATCGCTTGTAGATAATGGGATTTACTCAAGGATATTGACTCATAAGTTTTCTTATGAACCTACTTGTGACTATATGGCATGATTTAACTATCATTTAGTTGTATTTGAGTTGATAAATGAACCATTTATTTGATTTATTTACTCACATATGTAATTTAGGCCAATTTTATCCCTATGGACCTAATTACGACTATATGATGTGAATTGGGACTCAATTGGCCCCAATTTTATCATTGATTTATCCAATTACATGATTGGTTCAATCAAGTACATAAATTAGGTAAATTTGATCCCTGTGAACCTAATTGCATCTATACATTGTGATTTAGGGCTCAATTGTCCCCATTTTCATCATTTATCAAACCACTTACTCAATTGGTTTAATTAGAGACACAATTTGGGCTAACTTGATCCTTGTGAAAATAATTACATGAATTGATGTGATTGGGATTCAATTGGCCCCAATTTCATCACTTATTGAACCAATTGCTCAGTTGGTTCAATCAAGGATGTATTTTGGAGTAATTTAAGCCCTATGAACCTATTTACGACTATAAAATGTAATTTAGAGCTTAATTAACCCTAAATTCATCACTGATTGAACCAATTACATGACTCATTCATTCAAGGATGTAATTTGGGCCAGTTTGAGCCATGTGAATCTAATTAGGACTATATGATGTGACTTGAGAATAAATTAGCCCTATTTTAATTATTGATTGAACCAATTACTTTATTGGTTCAATCAGAGATGTAATTTGGGCTAATTTGAACCTTGTGAACCTAGTTGTGACTATACATTATGATTTGGAGTTTATTTGGCTCCAATTTCATCACTAATTGAATCAATTATAGATTAGTTCAATAAAATATGAAATTTGGGCCAATTTTATCCCCATGAACTTAATTGCAACTATATTATGTCATTTAAGGCTCAATTAGCCCAAATTTCATCACTAGTTTAACTAATTACTTGATTGGTTCAATTAGAGATGTAATTCAGATCAATTTGAGCCATGTGAATCTAATTACAATTATACGATGACATTTAGGGATAAATTGGACACAATTTTATCACTAATTGAACTAACTACTTAATTGGATCGATGAAAGATGTAGTTTGGGCTAATATTAGACCTTTGAAATGAATTACAACTACACAATATCATTTGGGCCTGATTTTCCCTAATTTCACCATTGATTAAACCAATCACTCGATTAGTTCAATCAATTATGTAATTTATGTGAATTTGAGACCTATGAACTTAATTTCAATTATATGATGTCATTTGGGGATCAATTATCTCTAATTTCATCACTAATTAAATTAATTACTCGACTAGTTCAATAAGAGATTAAACCAATTACTCGATTAATTCAATCAATTATGTAATTTATGTGAATTTGAGACCTATGAACTTAATTGTAATTATATGATGTCATTTAGGGATCAATTACCTCCAATTTAATCACTAATTCAATTAATTACTCGACTAGTTCAATAAGAGATGTAATTTGCGTAATTATTATCTATGTGAGCCTGATTGGAACTATAAGATGTCATTTATGACTTAATTAAACCTAATTTCATCACTATTGAACCAATTACTAGATTGGTTCAATTAGGAACATAATTTGGGATAATTTGATTGACATGAATCTAATTACAACTATACAATGTCATTTGGGGTTCAATTGGGCCCAGTTTCATCATTGCTTGAATCAATTACTTGATGGGTTTTCATGGATGAAATTCGATTCAATTTTATACTTGTGAACTTGATTATTATTATATGGTGTGATTTGGGGCTTAATTAGTTGAAATATAATTATTAATTTAACCAATTACTCATTTACATCAATTAAGAATGTGTTTTGGTTCAATTTGTGATTTGTGAACCTAATTTCAAGTATACAAAGTAATTTATGGCTCAATTAGACCCAATTTCATAACTAATTGAACTAATTACTTGATTGGTTCAATAAACGACATAATTTAAAAAAATATGAGACTTAGAAATCTAATTACAATTATGACTGATGTGATTTGGGACTCAATTGGGCCTAATTTAATCATTGATTGAACTTATTACTTGATTGGTTTAATTAAAGACATAATTTAGGTTAATTTGCACTTAATTACGACTATAAGATATCCTTTGGTTATTAATTGGCCCAAATTTCACTGTTAATTAAAATAATTACTTGATTGGATCAATTAAGGATGTAATTTGGGTCAAGTTGAGCTCTATGAACCTAATTAGAATTATGTGATGTTATTTGGGGCTCAATTGGCCCTAATTTCATCCCAAGTTGAGCTAATTACTCAATTGGTTAAATTAGGGATGCCATTTGGGCCAATTTGATCCTCATGAACCTAATTGGGACTATATTATGTCATTTGGGTCTCAATTTTCTCTAATTTAATTATTGATTTGGATTGGTTTAATTAAGGACATACTTTGGGCCAATTTGATGCATGCGAACCTAATAGTGACTATATAATGTGATTTGATACTCAACTGGCCCTAACTTCAATGTTGATTGAACCAAATACTTGATTAGTTCAATCAGGGATGTAATTTAGGTAATTTTGAACCATGTGAACCTTATTGTAACTATGCGATGTGATTTGGAGCTTAACCTCAATTTCATTATTTAATCACTTAGTGATTGAATTGGGTATAATTGATCCCCAAATCACATTATATGGTTGTAACAATGTTCACAAGATTGAATTTGGCCCAAATTACATCCTAGATCAAACTAATCAAATAATTAGTTTGATAAGTGATGAATTTGGGTCCAATTAAGTCCCAAATGACATGGTGTAGTTAAAATCAAGTTCATGAAGTAAGAATTGTCTCAAATTACATCCCTAATTAAAGTAATTAAATATTTGGTTCAATTAGTGATAAAATAGGAGACAATTAAGTCCCAAATCATATTTTATAGTCACAATTAAGTTAACATGCCTCAAATTCACCCAAACTATGTTCTTAACTTAACTAATCGATTAATTGACTTAATTGGTAATGAAATTGGGGCCAATTGAACTCTAATTGACATCATACAGTCATAATTAGGTTCATGGGACTTTAATTGGTCCAAATTAAGCCAATCAATTAAGTGGTTTAATTATTGATGAAATTGGAGCCAATTGAGTCTCAAATCACATCATATAGTTCTAGTTAGGTTCAAGTGGCTCAACTTGTCTCAAATTATGACTCTGATTGAATCAATTAAGTAATTAGTTTAATCAGTGATGAAATTAAAGTCAATTGATCCCTAAATCATATTGCATAGTTGTAATTAAGTTCATAGAGTACAAGTCACATCCTTGATTGAACCAATGGTGTAATTAGTTCAATAAGTGATGAAACTGGGGTCCAATAGAGCCCTGCACCACATAGTATAGTCATAATTATGTTTCATGGTCAAATTGGCCCAAATTGTATATTTAATTGAACCAATCAAATAATTGGTTCAATAAATGATGAAATTTAGGTCAATTCAACCGAAAATCATATCATATAGTCATAATTAGGATCATAAGGATCAAATTAGCCCAAATTACATATTTGATTGAACCAATCATGTAATTGGTTTAGTTTGTGATGACATTGGGACCAACTGAGTTTCAATTCACATCGTATAGTTACAATTATGTTCAAGGTTCCAAATCAGCATAAATTGCATTCTTGATCAAACCAATTGAGTAATTGGTTCTATTATCAACTGCAAGGTAATCAAGTGGTACCCAAATCGTGTCATATAATCTCAATCAGGTTCACAAAGAAATTAAGATTTAATGTTCTTGAGCAACCCTCATTATCTATAGGAGATGAAATGTTTGAATTTTTTTTGACCCATCTAAAACTCTTACAAATGCCAATAATTAATATAGAAGGCCCCAAGACCTAAAAAATGACTATAAGTTTTCCCAAAGGAGACACTAGTCACAAAAGGTATAGTAAAAGCTTTAGATTAAATACTAAAAAATGATTAATTATTGCTTAGATTGGATTTTGAAAATCTATCTTTTGAATGATAATCTTAGAGCTGTGAGACCATTTCCAAAAGTGCAGAGTGGCCCTAATTTATTATATTTATTAAAATAAATAAATAAATTAAACATTTAACATTTATTTTGGTAAATACACACAATTCCATTCACTTTTTTAGTTTGCACAACTTAGAAACCTTGTAACTTCTACATCAAGAGTAACATGTATGCGCTATAATGTATAATTGTTTTAGGTTTGGTGACTAATAAGCTAAAAGTACAAAATCTCGTACATATTTTTGTGTAAGGGAAAAAAATCCTCTTTTTGGCACCCTTGAATTCCTTCGTTTGCCCAAGACATGAACATAAAGTAAGTATCTTAGTACATTTACAAAGTATACAATTTTTTAGTTAAAGTAAGAAACAAAAATAAGTCATATCATTGCCAAAAACAAATCATGACCTAACTATATGGGCATAAATGTAAAGGAGGCAAAGCATTTGGATCATAAAATTCTATATCATTAGGGATTAAAGAGTCTATTTGATGAGAAAACATACATATGCAATTGTTTGTATAGGTTAATACATGTGAAACACGAGTGATAAAAAGAGGTTGAGAAATGAACTACAATGTTTATATGTTTATAAACAATTAAATTCAAATTAAGACTCTTATTGGTATGCAAACTGAAATCAAACGGTCCAAGAACTAAAAATGTGAGATTAAGAAAGAAAGTGCACTCTAGCCACAAGGGACTATACAAGAGGACCTAGTTGTGGACAGGTCTGAAGAATATCATTAACACCTCGGATGAAAAACTTAAAATAAGGTGATATCAAATGAGAGAAGATGATTGCTGGAGGGAATTAAAAATACGGTATTAAGAAAGAAAGCGCACTCTAGCCGCAAGGGACTATATAAGAGGATCTAGCTGTGTCATCACTCTTTCTGACAAACCCATAAACACTAGTAGTACTATAGATAGGTCTCAAGAATATCATCAACACCTTAGACCAAAAGCTTAAAATAAAGTGATATCAAATGAGAGAAGATATCAAGTAAGTTGTAGTCCAACGGTGAGGATGATGGTGTAAAAGGTGTTATCGATCAAGGTACAAATCCCAAGGGATACCAAAAAAGGATGAGGTTGAGATTGTGCCATGGGCGAATTTGGTAGAATGGATACCCCTCAGTTCTTTGCAGTACGTCGAAGAAACATTTTGTACACCTAATTTGTGTAAAAATAAGGGTTTCCATCCAAAAAATAAAAAAATGAGAAAAGATGATCACGAAAGGACTAAAAGAACATACTAAAAAAATCATATGACGATAGGGGCCAATTTTAAGTGTATATATAATGTGATATCAAATGAGAGAAGATGATCGTACGAAGAAGCTAAAAGAACATTCCAAAAAAATTATACAATCTAATGATAGAGGTCAATTTTTTTAATTGAATAATATATCTATATTTTAATTAAACGAAATATGATACAACATTAATCATCATTTTTAAAAAAAATGAAAAAATGGGGGACCAATTTTAAATATATATGTAATGTGATTCTTAGCTGTAAATCTTTAATGTGATTATAATGATGACGTTTGCTATTTAAAAAAACAAAAAGTTCTTTTTGAATACAAGAGCAGTTAATCCAGAGGGGTCAAGGCCCAAGATTCAATGTTTTTAAGTTGTCTTTAGGTGATTTTAACACGCCCGTGACACTAACACACAAATGCATCGTTGGAGGCGTGAATTTTTTCCTACAAGAATGATTTGGAGGATTCGAAGAACAGGACAAAACAATCTGGGTTGGAATATTTTCAACTTTAAGAGAGATGCGTACGGGCAGTCCGTGTTTGAAAAATTTGTACCTGTCCCCCACTTACAAGATTCTGGACGCCATGCATGTGACTCGGTCCTTACGTGCTGTGTAGATGTTGGTTGTTGCCGATCCTGCGCGCTCACGAAATTGAGAAATTTGGTGAGCAATACAGCCAACCAGATTTGAAATGGAATGGACAGTGGAGATTCACAGGGTTACACAATGGTAGAAGGTATCGATTCACCAAAAAATATCAAATTTTGATCGGTAGATAAGATTGTGTGATTATTTTAGATTGGACGTATTTTGAATCACCATCCATGTTTAATCATAGTGATTGTAGAAATATCAATCTCTTATTGTTATACGTTTGTTGATTTGTTGAAAGAATTGAGTAGCGAATGGGGTGTGTTAGGGAGAATACAAACTGTGTACATCGCAGAGAAAATGTGTACTTATTTTAAATCTACACGTTTCTGTTTCGAATAACCATCCATAATCAATCGTATGAACTGTGAAAACATCAAATCTCAAATCTCTTAGTATTATAAGTTGCTGATCTGTTAAGAGGATTGGGTGGTGAGTTGGGTGTGGCGGGTGAAATCCAAGCTGCATGCATCGCGGTGGCAGCGGCAGCGGCAGCCATTGTTCATTTAAGAGGAAAATATATTCTCTCGGTGGGCTGTATCTGTGGCTTTTACCCCTTGTTTTGGGGCGATTTGTTTCAAGTGGCATCTCACTCTCACTGGATTTTTAAGGCTGTCCTGATGCTTTAAATTTTGAGTTGGGCAACCATATTTTCTTTTTTTTTGGGAAGGAGGGAAGCGGCAAACAGTCATTCAGTCAGTGAGATTATTTTTCCTGCAATGGTTTCTGAGTTTCTGTTTTGTATGGACTATGAAGCATGTTTTTGCTACTTTGGTAATTATATTCTGTGTCTAATGTGTAATGGTTTGCTGGTTCAGGTGGACTTTGAGATATCAAATGGGTTCTGATGGCGGTATTCAAATCCAGCTGCATCCGGTGGCTGCATCCATTGCTCAAGCAGGGACGCTTGGGATTCAAAAGGATTCGAACTGCAGTGCGAGGTGCGATTCAAACAATTTCTGCTCCAACTCGAATTCGCCGACAGATTCGAACAGCTCTTGCTCCAACTCAGAAGCAGTCGATGGGGATAATGGGCGATCGATATTGGTAGATGATGTTCATTTTATGAAGCACCAGCATCCTCCATCAATGGGCAGAACGAAGTCCTACGAGATCAAAGTGAGAAATCTGTCGTATGGCATTGTTATAGACAAGCCGAGCCCTTACATGTTTCATCCCTGTGGAGGCGAAAAGCCAGTTCATCAAATCCTCACGAACATAAGCTGTGATGCCAAACCAGGAGAGATTTTAGCCATAGTTGGCCCAAGCGGTGCAGGTAAGTCTACTTTGCTTGAGATTCTTGCAGGTAGAATCAAGCTCAGCAGGAAGAAGTGCCCACCAGAGAGTATCATTATGGTGAATGATAAACCGGTGAATCCCTCACAGTTTAGAAGGATTTCAGGCTATGTAACACAAGAAGACGCCCTCCTGCCTCTCCTGACTGTGAAAGAAACGCTCATGTTCAGTGCAAGGTTTAGGTTGCCACCTTCATTATCGAAGCAGGAGAAAGAAGGCAAGGTTGAATCTCTGCTATCGGAGCTCGGTCTTGTGCATGTCTCCAACACAAGAATTGGCGATGAAACCATCAGAGGAGTGTCAGGGGGTGAGAGGAGGAGAGTTTCCATAGGGGTGGATGTTATACATGACCCTTCTGTGTTGCTGCTGGATGAACCCACCTCTGGTTTGGACAGTGCAGCAGCTTTGAACGTGGTGGAGATGCTACATGCCATGGCCAAACACCCCCATAGCCGCACCGTTATCTTAACTATTCATCAACCTAGCTATAGGATTCTGAGTCTCATAAGCTCCTTCTTGCTCCTCTCAAAGGGCTCTGTAGCTCACCATGGGTCCTTGAAGTCCCTACAGGATTCTCTCATCTCTGCAGGGAGAAAAATTCCTGCACAGCTCAATGCCTTGGAATATGCCATGGAAATCATAAGTGAGGGCACAGTATTAGCACAGGATGGGAAAGGATTTGACAACAGAACAATTGTTACAGAGGAGGGAGTGATGGTGGCACTTCATATTGAATCCGCACAACGCATTGACGACCCTTGCTTGTGTACTTATCCTCAAGATGATGCCTTGGACGATGATGATGATGATGATGGTGGAGGGGGGAGAGTTAGTTATGCAAATTCAAGGTGCTCTGAAATCTGGACCCTTTCATCCAGGTTCTGCAAGATCATCTACAGAACACAGCAGCTATTCCTTGCCAGAACCCTGCAGGCAATAGTTGCAGGGCTAGGCCTGGGAAGTGTGTACTTGAAGGTTGGCTACAACCAACGTGGGCTGGACGAACGATTGGGATTTTTTGCATTCACATTGACATTTCTCTTGTCATCAACCACGGAAGCTCTTCCAATATTCCTTCAGGAGCGCCAGATTCTGATGAGAGAGACATCCAGAGGAGCTTACAGAGTGTCCTCATATGTCATCTCCAATACTCTTGTGTTCCTGCCATTTCTGATGATCATTGCAATATTGTTTGCAGTTCCTGTGTATTGGCTGGTAGGTCTTAGCAGCACCTGGAATGCATTCCTCTTCTTTTTGCTCGTAGTGTGGCTGATTGTTCTCATGGCCAATTCTCTGGTAGTGTTTCTCAGTGCCCTTGCACCTGATTTCATCACGGGGAACTCTCTCATATTCACAGTTCTGGGAGCCTTCTTTCTCTTCTCTGGATATTTCATATCCAAAGATAACATCCCCAAATATTGGATTTTCATGCATTATATATCACTCTATAAATACCCTCTCGATTCCCTGCTAATAAATGAGTACTCTAGCCTGTCAAAAAAATGCTTCTCTTGGTATCCTGAGCTGGACCTATGTGCACGCACAGGTGAAGACATATTGAATCAGAGAGGGTTGAATGAAGGTCGAAGATGGATGAATGTGCAGATCATGGTGGGATTTTTCATATTTTATCGAATCCTCTGTTATTTTATCCTCAGGAGAAGGGCTTCCCAGGCCAAACGCTAAATCGTGATTCGTGGAGAGTTTGAATCCCACAAGTTTGTGAGTGCTGGTTAAGTTCAAGTAACGTTAAATGTCTATATTATTAATATTTTGTTTGGAATTCAGAAACATCATGTAAAATAAGCTGCATCATCATCATGATAAGCCTTGCAGCCTGGTTCTGCTGTTTTCAGTGTGATTTTTATGCAGTTATCTAACAGAATGGGTCATCTCTTGTATGGTCATGGTGTATTTTCTTTACAGTTTTTTTTGTTTTGGGAAATCTTGGTCACAGTTTGTTCCAACTTCCAATCCAATACAGTAGATGACAAACCAACTCGTATGGGTAGCTCAACAATGAATAAAATGTCATGATGACGTCCGGAATTGGAGGGGTCCTGTTCATCCTTTAGGGCTATCATTCTTAAAGCTTTGATTGGTTTTGTTTGTTGTGACCCGTGAATGAGGACAGAGATGCATGTTTCAGAGGTGGTATCATGAAATCATGGATTTATCTCGTCTGTCTCCATCAGAATTGCCATTACGTAGCAGGGGATGGAATCAAAATATGTTAAACAAACACATGGTGATTGGACATTGCTTCATTAATTCGGGGTTAAAGTGGTGATATTCGATTAGTAGTTTTGGCTTTGAAGATGTTATTGATTTTCTTAGTTATAAAAAAGTATTCAAATTTTCTTATAACAAATTTTTAGACAATATTTTATTTTAATAATAATTATTTTTTGTATTTATTTATTTTTATCATGAAATGAAAGTTGATGGGTCCCTCATACTTTCATTACTGCTTAAAAAAATCTATATGTAACATTCAATCTCTTTTTCTATCTAATCAAATAAATAAAGCTTCTAGGAAAAGCTAAAGTTTTCTAAACATTATCCAAAACTTTCACAACATTAACACTAAAAATTAAAATTTTAAATCAAATTATCTTTTTCACCATTTACATGCAACGACCTTCTCACATCAAGACATAACATTTGTCCCATGAAAGTATAACTCCCTACCCATATTAAGAAACCACTTCTAACATTTGTCACATGAAAATATAACTCCCTACCAACATTAAGAAACCACTCCTCCTTAGAAGCAAATAGCGTATCCCTTCCTCCACCAGAATTCCAAGGATTCACCTTCCATAGCTATGTTGCTACCAAATAAGATCCACCACACTTTTATGCACCTCCTTCTATAAGAAGACCCATATATAACAATCGTTATACCTTTCGTCATTATTTAAAAAATAATAATAATATCCATAAAAAAATACACTATTGTAATAACCCCTACTAACTTCAACTCAAACTTAGAACATCCATCTAACATCTTAGACGTTCTTCCTTCCTTCAATCTCCCTCCTTTTTTTTAAGAATCAAAACCACCATTAAGCCTTCGCATTCACTCACCTCCAAATTGAATAAAGCAGTTAACAAATTTTGGTCAACGCCAACATTTGCCAATAAATCTATTGCTTTATTGCATTCCCTGAAGTAGTCCTTGTATATTATTGAAGCACATGATTTTGTTAACACCCTTGCTTCACTCGAATTGCTATCTAATTTCTAATTCAAAGTGTTGTCATTGGTTATTAGGAACAAACTTCAACAATTACATTCTAAAATGTTTTGTCTAGAGCCAATTTCATGCCTTCAACTAAATTCATCACTTCTGCTTTATTATTTATTGTCTTAAGATTAAAAAAATATCCCTAAGAATAAGTATATTTATCATCTCAAATAAAACAACCGACTCTAATCATCCCAATATTATTACAAGATGGATTTGTTAAAATTAATTTTAACAAACCCATCTCCAAGGGGAATCCATCTTGCTTGTTGTTTGTTAGCATGCTTTGTTTTTCCATCACTTTTCAAAATTTAGCACTATTTTTTTCCACTACTCCAATATTTATTTTTTGTTATTTAAACTTTCTTTTTTTGGTTTCCATCAAAATTGCCATTACGTAGCAAGGGATGGAATCAAAATACATTAAACAAACACATGTTGATTGGACATTACTTTATTAATTTATAAACTTAATTAGTGGTTATAGTGACAACACTCGGTTTTGATTCGTGGTTTTGGTCTTAAAGACGTTATTGATTCTTCTAGTTATAGAAAAATAAATAAATCTTCTTACAACAAATTTTCAAACAATAATTTATCTTATTAATAATTATTTTTTATATTTATTTATTTTTATCATAAAATGAAAGTTGATGGGTCCCTTCCCTCATACTTTCATTAATTTAAAAAAAAACTCCATATGCAACACTCAAACTCTTTTTCTTTCCAATTAAATAAATAAAGCTTCTAAGAAAAGCTAAAATTTTCTAAACATTATCCAAAACTTTCAAAAACATTAACATTAAAAATTAAAATTTTAAATCAAACTATCTTTTTCAGCACTTACATAGCGACCACATCGCATCAAGACATAACATTTATCCCATGAAAGTATAACACCCTACCAACATTGAGAAACCACCACGTTTTAGAAGCAAATAGTGTCCCTTCCTTCTTCAGAATTTTAAGGATCCACCTTTCATATCTATTTTGCCACCAAATAAGATCCACCACACTTTTATACACCCCTTTCTTATTTGTAATTATAACAAGAAGATTCAATAGAGCAATAGTTATATCCTCTGTCATTATTATTTTTAAATAGTATTATCCATAAAAAATAAATTATTACAACTCTTACTAACTTCAATTCAAATTTAGAACATCCATCTAATGTCTTAAACATTCTTCCTTCCTTCAATCTCCCTCTTTTTTCTTCTATGAATCAAAATTACCACTAAGCCTTCTCATTCACTCACCTCCAAATTAAATAAAATAATTAAATTCTGGTCAACTCTAGTCTCCAACATTTACCAATAAATCTATTGCCTATTACATTTCCTAAAATAATCCTTGTATATTATTGAAGTAAATAATTCTAGAGCCAATTTCATGCCTTCAAGTAAATTCATCACTTTTGCTTCATTATTTGTTACCTTAAGAATAGAAAAAAAATCCCTAAGAATACATATTTATCATCTCAAATAAAACAACTAACTCTAGTCATCCCAATATTATTTCATAAAACTCTCTTAAAATTAATCTTGCTTCTTGTTTGTTAGCATGCTTTGCTTTTCCATCACTTTTCAAAATTTGTATTATTTTTTTCCTTAACCTAATATTTATTTTCTCTTATTTCAATTTTTTTTTGGCTTTGATTAATGCTAAAATACTGGTGTATATTGTTATTCATTAGTGAGTTTTCATGAATTTGCAACAATTTTTGTGTTAAATTTTAATTTTTTGCGATCGTTGATGCATGTTTGCATCACAATTTTTCCTTGATGTAAAGCGTGTTAGGATGCAACTAAAACTAAAACTAATGAAGCAAAAGACTCCACATTTGGTAGATTTTTCTTTGCTAATTGATCTAAAACTCAAAAGCTTTCGTTGAAAGATAATTCAAGAAACAAGAACAACACAATAATAATAATGCTATCTCTGAGAAGAGATATTTTATTCATTAAATTTACATACCCAAACATATGCCTATCTCTGAGAAGAGATGTCTGATTTCTATTTCGAGTTACATCTTCATTTATACATGTTTTGAAGGTAGGAGGAGGATGTGGAAGGTTACCAATCTCGAGGGAGATTAAGTGGTTTGATTTCCATGATTTACAACAATACATAGTTCGAGGAATTACTATTTTTAGAAACTTACTATTTTTAGACTACACTACTAAAATTGAAATTTGGGGCACTTCCAATGGGTTTTCAATGGTCAAAATCCATCAAGAATATCTCAATTCCATCTCACCGCGTTCTCCTCATTCTTAGCTTTCCAACGGTTCAAACGGGGGGTCAAACAGAGCTATAGTGCAAAAGTTATGGTTCCTGGAAGTTCTGCCACTAATTGGGGTAGAACCATCACCCGAATTGTCGCATGGAATATTGATGTATATTGTTATTTACTAGTGAGTTTTCATGAATTTACAACAATTTTTATGTTAAATTGTAATTTTTTGCCATCGTTGATGTATGTTTGCATCACAATTTTTTCTTGATGCAAAGCGTGTTAGGATGCAACTAAAACTAAAACTAATGAAGAAAAAGACTCCACATTTGGTAGATTTTTCTTTACTAATGCACATTACATCAAGCTTTGCATCAAATTGTGACCTTTTTTCTTTATTTTTTAACCTTCAAAAAATAAATCTTAATTATTTCATTTTGCTTTATTAGATCGAATGTGTCCTTTACATTACAAATTTGATGACATTTCAATATATATCAAGAAATTAAAAAAACTTGATAGATGGCTTGAAAACCCTCACATCTGAAATAATTTCAAAGTTAAGCTTGCAATTATTTTATAAAAAATAAAATCTATTAATATTAATGATTAAAATTCAAATTCATTAAAAGCAACTAATAAAAATGATTTCCATGTAAAATATATATTTTCTGTTTAGTAGACTTTAAAATCTATATGAAAATAATCAATTTCAGTTGGCACTAGTTCTTTTCACAACACATACTTATGGGAATGGAGAGAGAATGATAAATGATGAAAGTAGAAAATAAAAAATTGACTACATGGCTACACCTTTAATATTTGTACATAAACATTATAAAACAGGGGGCAAACTAACTATAGTTAAAAGTAAACTTAAGTGCTATAACTTAGACATATGTTGGAAGGGTGGATGCACAAAGTTGGGAGATAAAATAAGTGACAAAATGAAAAATATAACTTTTTTTGTAAAGTTTGTATGTCCTTTTATTCAAAAAAAAATATCAAATATTATTCGGGTTGGTCCCAAGCCTAAAGGGCATACACCCTTTGGAGAAAAAGGCATATGCCCTTTGAACTGGAAAGGGCATATACCCTTTAAACTGCAAAGGTCATACACCTTTTGCAGATCAAAGGGCATACACCCTTTGTAGTTCAAAGGGAATACACCATTTACAATTCAAAGGGTGTACGCCCTTTGATTTGTATTTTTTTATGTTGGGTACGCCCTTTGATCTACATTTTTTTTATGATGCATTTTTTTAGTGTGTATACGGATATATTTAGTAAATAAATATAACAAATTAGGGCCACTTTGCATCTTCTAAAATTAATTAGAGATCTATAGGAGTTACCATTTAGAAGTAAGTTTTTCAAAATCCATTATGTTCAATACTTAATTTTTAAAATTTTAGGACTAGAGGATAAAATGATAAATGATGTTTCAAATCATTTTACATATATAATAGATCTATACCATTGAGGATTAAAAACCTACTATACCTATTTAAGTATGTTTTAACTAATTTAGCTACTTGAGTATGCCCTATCTAATTTAATAATTGAGTCATGTCTTAATTTCAATGAGTGTGCCCTACCTAAATACCCAAGCCATATCTTCATCTTGACTATTCCCTACCTACCTTCTTGTACTTAAGTATACCCTACCTAATTTAACTACTTGAGTATGCCCTTCATACTTTACTTACTTGAATACATGTCATACCTAATTGAATACCAAAGCCATATCTTGATCTTCAATATTCCCTACCTAGATACATGAGCCATATCTTGATATTAACTATGACCTACTTACCTTATTATACTTGAGGATTACCTACCTAATGTTTCTACTTGAGTATCCCCTACCTACCTATCTTTATTTCTCTACCTACTTGAGTATGCCCCACCTAATTTAGTATTCCCTACCCAATTGAATACCTAAGCCATATCTTGATCTTGAATACCCATATCTAATCCTTACTGTATCTATCTTACCTAAGCCATATCTTGAATACCTGATACTGATTAAATACATGAGCCATATCTTGAAATGAGTGTGGACATTATCATGCTTGAAAATCATTAGATGTGGCATTATTGGATCAAGGGATAAAGGACAGGGGTCATTATCAAGGGATGCTTGAAAAGTAAGGGAGGGGAAATTATCACATCTATAGAGAAAGGAGAGGGGGAATTATCACCTATATAGAGAAAGGAGAGGGGAAATTCGCCGAGCCATCTCTTGAAAGGAGAGGGGGCATTCTCACCTATATAAAGAAAGGACTGACTAGGGACATTTGTGTAAAAGGCTTGAAGGTGGATTGAAGCTGAATTCCTAAATAATTTATGGGTTTTTTAATCAATGGGTATATCAATATGCATAAATTACTAGCATGTAGTATGCAACCTATAACATATATATAGTAATGATATAATTACTCATACATTACATCTACCTTATACCAAGTACTACATATAGGTATGCTATCACTCATACATGACATCTTCCTGTAGTCATGATATGATCACTCATACCAGACATGAATGAAACTAATCACCCTAGTACACTCCATTTCCACCTAAATTATTAATCCTAAACCCCAAACCCCAATCCCTAAACACTAAACCTTAAACCCTAAACATCGAACCCTAAAGCTTAAACCCCAAACCCTAAGCCATAAACTTTAAACCATGAATACTAAATCATATACCTAAACCTTAATCCCTAAACCTTTAACCCTTAACCCTAATACATTAGCCCCAAACCTAAAAAAAGAATACCTAAACCATAAACCCTAAACATAAAACCTTAAAGCCTTAAACCCTAGACTTCATACCCTAGACCCTAAACCCTAAAACCTAAACTTTAAGCCCTTAATCCTAAAGTCTAAACCATAAGCCTAAAATCTTAAATCGTAAACACTAAACCATAAACCCTTTACTCTATACCCTTAATATTAAACACTAAACCCTAAACACAAAATTAAAAACCATGAACCTTAAACCCTAAACACTAAACTCTAAACCCTAAACCCAAAACCTTAACCCCTAAAATTTTAACCTTAAACCCTAGTCCTAAAACCCTAAGCACTAAAACCTAAACCTTGAAATTTGAACCCTAAACCAAAAAATCAAAACATAAGACGTCAAATATAAAACCATATACCCTAAATCCTAAAACCATAAATCTTAAATCTTAAACCTTAAATGTCAGAACCCAAACACTAAACACTAAACTTTAAACCCTAACCCTTCACTCCAAACCCTAAAAATGAAACCTAAATGGAAAACACTAAATTGAAACACTAAACCTTAAATCCTAAACCTCAAATCCTAAATCTCAAACCCTAAACTCTAAGCCCCAATCCATAAAATGCTAAACCCTAAACACTATAACGTGATACCAAACCTAAAACCCTAAATCATAAGATGCCAACTCCACATCTTGACTAATAAACCCTAAATTATAAAACCTAAGACCTACACCCCAAACATTAAACCATAAACCCCTAACCTAAAACCCCCAAAATTAAGCCTTAAACCCTTAACCCCTAACCCTATATGCCAAAACACTAACCCTAAACTCTAAATTTGAATTCCTAAATTCCAAACCTAAACCCTAACACTTAATCCCTAAACTCTTAACCCCAAGCCTAAAACCATATATGATAAGTCATAAACCCTAAAAATCAACTCTTAAACCCCAAATTCTAAACTAAAACCCTAAACCTTAAACACTGAACCCAAATCCTTAAACCCTTAACCCTAAACCCTAACCTTGAAACAACAAACCTCAAATCCTAAACTCTAAACCATATACACTAAACCCTAGATCATAAATCTCAAGCCCTAATCCCCAATCCATAATCCTCAAAACCTAAATAATAAACACTAAGTTCTAAACCCCAAAACCTAAAAGATAACCCCTAAGACTAAAACCCTAAACTATAAACCCTAAACATTAAACCTTAAGTGTGAAACTAAAAACCTAAAACCCCAACCCCAAACACCAAACCTTAAAATCTAAACCCTAAAATATGACCCTAAAACTTTAAAACTATAACATTAAACCCTAAACACCAAACCCTTGACCCTAACCACAAAACTCAAAACCCTAAACTCTAAACCCCAAACCTTAGGCCATAAATCTTGAGCCACAAACCAAAAATCTCAAACCTTAAAGCATAAAATCTAAATTATAAGCCCTAAATTCTAATCCTTAGGCCATAACGCTAAAACTTTAACCCTAAACCCTAATCCATAAACCCTAAATCCTAAACTGTGAACCTTGAACCATCAACTATAAACCATAAACCCTAAAACCTAAAATGTGAACCTTGAATCGTCAATCATAAACCCTAAACCCTAAATTTATAAAGCCTAAACCTCTCACCCTAAACCCTAAACTATAAAACCTAAACCATAAACCCCAATGCCCAAAACTAAGAACCCAAAATCCTAAAATCCAACCCTTAATTTAAAATCCTAATCCCTAAATTGTAAACCCAAAACCATAATCCCTAAACCCTCAGCCCTAAATCAAAATTTTAAACCCTAAATACCGACCTCTAATACATTTTATGGTTGTAAGTTTTTAGATTTTTATGTTTTTGGGGTTTAGGGAACTTAAGGTTTAGGTTTTTTAGGGTTTAGGGTTAAGGATTAAGGCTTTAAGTGTTTAAGGGTTTTAGGGTACATGGTCTTACATCTTAAGTCTTAGGTCTTGGTTTATGGTCTGAAGTCTAGTGTGTAATGTTTAGGGTTTAGGTTTTTAGGATTTAGGGGTTTAAGATTTTTAGATTTATGTTTTTTGGGTTTATGGTTGAAGGTTCCATGTTTTGAGTTTGGGTTTTTGGGGTTTATGGGTTTATTGGTTTAGGGTTTAGGGTTTAGGGTTAGGGTTAGAATTTAGGGTTCCTACAAGTTTTAAAACACATCAAAGCTCATATGCATAAGGGAACCCCTAAATACAACATATTACTAGGATAATGGATAGTATTTTTTTAACACCCTAGCTTATTAGGGTTCACAAGTAATAAATACATATTAAGAACTATTTCACATACAAGTCTATTATCATAGTGAAATTAAAATCTCCCCTTACAGTGCATTATGTCCAAGTATCATTATTTCCAATGCCTAAAAACCATTTTTACATATAGTGGGTACCATGCTTAGATGTTGGACTCTATCATCTAGATTATACCTAGTTTTAGATGTTGGTGACTGCCTATATATCTATTTGGTGATGCACTCTACTATGGATCTAGAATCTCAATGAATTTCAATACATATCCTTTAATGACCCATAAATATGAGGAATCAAACATTTGAGATTGGCTCAAATCTTGGATTGGGCGACTGAATCCCTTTCAAGGCCATCCCTTTAACTATAAGTGTCATTGGCTCAACTCTTGGATTAGGGATTATGAGGGCCAATGAGGGAGTGATTAGGGATGATGAGGGCTCATAACTATAAATATCCTATAGGTCACATGCTATAGGCAAATATTTAAGCTTATTGATAGACTTGTTGATAAAAAACACCATAAATTATGAAGGAATTCAACCTGAATCTACCTTCAAGACTTTTAACTGATTGTCCCTAGTCAATCCTTTCTATATATCTACGTGAAAATGCTCCCTATATTTTCAAGATATGGATCGGTCAATTCCCCCTCTCCTGGCTTATCTCTCTTTCAAATGTAAGACACATAGTCAAAAAAGGATCTCATATTGGTTTTCTAAGCACGAGACACATAACCACAAAAGGCTCTCATCCTATTTGTCCAAGGTTCTTGAAATAAGACCTAGAGATATAATTCAAATCCAAGAAATTTCCAAACTCTAATTTGTAATGATGCATAAATTCTTCCCATCCCTATAGAAATTTGAGTTGAGTAGATGTACCCTATAATTTTACAATCCACTCCTGCCCACTTGGGCCTTACAAAACCATATTTTCATCTATTTGATTTATAAGCATACTCAAGATCGACAATCCCTACTCAGAGAAACATTCATAGTTCTGTTCAAGTCACTAGTCCCATGATTTTAAATTCTTCCTTTGCACTTGGAACATAGGGTATAGAGGTTTCAACTTCTACACATGAACTACTTAGCCATCCCTTTGAAGGCCACCTTCCCTTTGAAGGCCATGCCCTCAACTAGAAGTCTCATTTACACATCCCATTGCCATTTAGTCCTCCATTTTGACCATTTCAAGAACTTCAGATTAAATAACATACATTATGGAGATCACAACATATAAGAATGATGCAAGCATTGGCAATTCTACTCAACCCCCTCTCCAATTTGCTATTATATTTCCCACACAAATGCAAAGATTTAAATGCAAGGATAAAATGTGCTAGAGCAAAGTCAGTGGCACAAATGCTAATAATTTATACTCACAACCCACATCATTATTTGAAAATAAATCACAGACATGAGAAGATGTAGAATGATTTGGCCCTTTCACTCAATGTTTGTAACCCAAATATAAAAAAAAATTGTGTCTAAAAGATGGAGTTTACTTCCTTCTCATCGAAATATGAATACCAACAAGGAAATGACACAAGAACTACACTCATAAACATATGTAGATCATAGGTGATAAGGGGGTGAAATACAATAATTTCAAAGGTCAAATATGGGAGCCATCAAGAAATGCTAAAATACATGTCATCAAGTCTATTACAAGGTGGGTGAGTTGGGAATGGGATATCAGAAGACCTTATAGTGGCTCGAGGGCAAAGCTCAGACTGACTTGAAAGACACAAACATTATCCAACCATTCTTCACTCATTAATAAGATATCCAAGCCAATAAACCATGATATACAAATCTAGGGCAAAAGTGAAGTTCAAACCAACATTTGATCTTACATTAAAGAGGAAACATAGTTTCCTTCATACATTTACTATTTATTTCTGTACTCGAGTAAATGAAGCATTCCAACATAGATTTTAGATTAAGGGGGAATTATATAGTTTCCTTTGTTGTAACTTATTTTAACACATAAGAATTCAAAGAACATCCCCCCCCATAGTAGTTATAAGTTAAAATCCATGTCATGGTTCTCATAAGGATCCCATGATAATCATGCTAATTTTAAAAAATGCTTCATTATAAATGCAACTAATGCTCCCAATGCAACTTGAGCTTGCAATGAAACTTGGGCTCCCAATATAACTCAAGCTAACAATGAAACTTGGGCACACAATGCAACTCAAGCTTGTAATACAACTTAGTCTAAAAATGAAACTCACGCTCCGAATGCAACTCAAGCTCCCAATGCAACTTGCGATGGAATTACAACTTGGGCTCCCAATGTAACTCAGGCTTGAAATATAACTTGGGATTGAAATGAAACTCGAGATTTCAATGTAACATGAATTCAAAATGCAACATGGGCATAGAATGCAACTTGAGCTCATAATGCATCCCATTTTCACTTACCAACATCGTATCAATTTAACATTGACGAGGAATATAATTTGCATCATATTAACTCATTTTATAAGCCACACGTACATCCCACATCCAAAGAGCATACCAACATCATTTTTTTTCACTGAGGAGGAAACATAATTTCTTTTTTTATAACTCATTTTCCAAAATGGAGTATATGAAGCAAGTATAAAGAGACAATTTTTGATCTATCATCATTTGACATCATCCTTCATCATTCAAAATGAATTTTAACCATGCAAGTGCAAAGAGGATGTTATCTTATTTCCACCATGGAAATCATTCAATAATCTCCCTAGAGTAATCCATCATGGCCCTACTAAATCTACCAGACATGAATGAGAATAATCACCGTCGTAACACTTCAATCAAAATAAAAAGAATCAAAACACCATTTAAGCTTCATCTGAAAAATATATTATTCAGTCTGAAACAAATTTATACTAACTACTAGATTAGAACACACTCTAAAATATGAGGGGGTGACTAAGGATGATGAGGGATTGATTATGTATGATGAGGGCCAATGAAGGAATGGTTAGGGATAATAAGGGATGAGGAAGAATAAGGAGGGAATGATTAGGGATGATGAAGGATGAGGAGGGTTGATAAGGGAGTGTTTGGGAATGATGAATGATAATGAAAGATGATGAAAGATTGTCTAAGCATGATGAGAAATGATTATGGTTGATGCAAGAGTTATTACGGATGATCAGAGTGTGACCAAGGATAACTATGGATGATGAGAGAGTGATTAGGTATGATTAGGGATGATGAGGGTTGATGGGGGAGTAATTAGGGATGATTAGGGACAATTAGGGATGATGAGAGAGTGAATAGGGATGATGAGGGAGTGATTAGCGATAATGAGGGAGTGATTAGCGATAATGAGGGATAATGATAGCTAATGAGAGAGTGAATAGGTACAATAAGGGATAATGAGCACTGATGAAGGAGTGACTAGGGATGATAAGGGGACATGAGGGTCGATGAGGAAGTGATTAGGGATGATGATGGTCGATGAGAGAGTGTCCTATGTGAATTTGGAATGATACAATATAAATTTACTTTATGCAACTTTTGAATAATGCATGAGATTGGAATTGAAAAATACATGGATTGAACCATATGTGTGACATTTTTTTTGAAATGAATGGTATCTTTTTAGGATGAAGTTTGAATGGTGTTTGATTTATTTTATTCCAAATGGAGTGTATTAGGGTGACTAGCTACATTCATATTTGGTATAAGTTATCGTATCATGACTACATGTATGAGTGACTGCATACATACATGTTGTAATAGGTATGCAATAGATGTTGTGTATGAGTGATCGTATCATGAATATAGGTATGTTACAATTTGCATGTTACAAGGCAATCATTTATGCATATTGATAGACCCATTGATTGAAAATACCACGAATTATTTAGGAAACTGCCTTCAAGCTCAAGTATTCAATTGGGTAGGGCATACTCAAGTAGGTAAATTAGGTAGGGCATACTCAACTAGGTAAAATAGAGGGAATAATCAATGGTATAGATTTATTACATATGTAACATGATTTGAAACTTCATTTCTCATTCTATCTTTCAGTCTTGAAATTCTTAAAACTAAGTATTAATCAGAATGAATTTTGAAAAACTAACTTCTAAATGGTAACTCCTACAACTCTGGAATCTATTTCATAATATGTAGAGTGGCCCTAATTTTTTATATTTAGTAAAATAAATGTAATAAGATTACATTTAATTTATAGTATACAAATTTAAAGTATAAGAATATAAAATGTAAAATAAATTTAAAGTATATGAATATAAAATGTAATATAAATTAAATGTAAAATGATTACATTTATTTTACTAAATATATACTCTCATTAACATAACCTCTTGTAACTCAATCCTAACTTACTCTCACTAAAAAAATGGTGTATGCTCATTAAAAGTCATATATATAATCTCACTAACGTTTCCTTATAAAAATTATCTTTCAAAGGGTGTACACCCTTTCAACATTTCAGTCTTTGAATTTTGTGTTTTCCCTCCAATATTGCTTTGGGTATAGGCTTGGGGAGGTTTAAACCTAGCCTAAAATTAGCCATGAAGCAGCACACATGGTTTTAAGGAAATTTAGGAGTATTTTTCATCTTTTTTGACACATTTGATCTGACATATTTTATTATTTAAGAAAAAATTACATGGGTTTGTAGAGGGAAAATCATAGTTTTTGAATGTGTATTTTATTAATGTTGAACTATTATTTTTAATTATTACTTAATTTCTACGCAACACTCATTATGGATTATATACATATCATTACAAATATCGTTATATCTTTTTGACCATTAATTGAAAGTTTATAAAACTTATATCTCAACAATCTACACATCATTGGCTATACTTTAAAAATAAAAAAAAATTAATTTCATGAAGCTAAGGTCAAAAAATTGTGTTTGTACACTTGCAGTTATAATTTTCTAGTTGTGTTGACTTTTAAAATTAGTATATATATATATATATATTAATAACAAATATTCTCAACAATATTCAACATTTCATCTATCTATATATGAAATTTCATTCACCAATTCATTTGTTTACTCAAAAAAAGTGTATTCGTACACATGCAATCTCTTTATCTTTTCACAAAAAACTGTTAAGACATTATCATAAATGCATACATTTCTCACACTTTTATCACCTAGGTATTGACAAAAATATATATATTTAGAAACTAAATTCAATATTCCATAATTCATATTCTTGCGTCATTGTCAAATTCATTGTCCAAGTGTCTCTAAATTTCTCTTGAAGTTCAATAATTATTATTTTTAGAAAAAAGTGTCACTTTAAGCCCCATTTTCTCCATCATTATCCTACATCTACCTAGAAAAAAGCTATATTTCTGATCAATAAATGAAAATTATATAATGTCCAATAATATAAATTTTGTTTGGATCCACTTCTCTTAATGGAAATACTTCATAAATTTATGTAAGGAATATTTTTTTTTTCAAATTCTTTTTCTTTAGAATCATAACTATCATCATATCCCACAAAGTTTATTTTATATATATATATATATATATATATATGATAAGGGTTAGCAAGTCCCTCTCCCTTTTAATAAATGAAACATAACCAGATTAAAAAAATGGGTCAAAACCCACTAGGCCTTCCAAGGAAGGAGTAGAGAAGAAAACAACAGGTTATGTAGGGCCAACAAATAACAAAATAACCAAAAAACCCTTGAGGAGTGACTATGGAAAGAAAATAGCAATAATGAGAACAAAGGGATACACCCTAGCTAGAAACTTACTGCGAATTCACCAGTGTCACCACCACCAATAATGGTGGAGCCACCATCCACCACCAGGACATGTGAAATGCCCTTTTTTCCATATCCTTCCCTAAGCTTGTCTACCTCAGCTACATTCCCACTCATTACATGTCCATCACCTCCTACCCTCAGGGAAGTCATCTTCTGATGACGATGCCTTAGCTTACCAACTTTGTGTTTTATAAAAACCCCTCCCAGGCTTGGAGAAGCATTCCTCCCATCCAAATGGGCCCTCATTTATGTAATAACCACCCTGTGAGGAGTTTGGTAGTTGGCTTCTTCTCCTAAAGGGGGACCCTGTTAAAGGGGTCCCCTAAAAATTTAGAGAAGGCATTTGAATTTTTTAATAGTCCTAGAAGAATATCTCTGGCTTAGCACTACCATCACTAAATCCATGGGTGTATGAAGTGACTCTAGGTCCAAGTAGGGAATAAAACATCCCTCTGCTTTAGGGTGCTTTATACATTACTGCATATGCTCTAGATTCTCAACCACCACACAAAACCTAGCTTCTAACTCATGAAATGTCTACAGAGGAACCAACCCTAACTCATTTTGAGTAAAAAAGGGGAGTGAGTGATGATAATTGTAAATAAAGGCTTCTAATGCATTCTCCAAACTGAACCTAAACACCACACACATAATTCGACTAGCAATCACCAACGTATGTTGCTTATCTTTCAAAAAGAGTAGGAAATTACTAATGAAAGTCAACACTACCAAAGAGTTTACCTTTACCTTACAAAAATTATCTAGTGCTAGTTGGCAAATAACTTCTCTAATTTCTTGCATGACATTACTAGCCTAAATGATGAAAATCTATTTAATATGTGAGTTAGATACATACCTTCTAAAGGCCACTTCTCACTTAGTGACCTCTACCCACAATAAGGGTTTGTTGAGTGTGACTTGAAGCATAGGATCCATGGAGGTAGAGATGAATGAAATAGAGTAAGATGAGGCATTGAGAACAATGGTGAGGAGACGAGGAATGTGCAAAGCATGCACCATTCACCACACCTACATTCAATAAAAGGATTATGGGGGAGTGCCATGCATGTGACATAGGCTCCCAAAGATAATACAAACCAATGATAGGAGGCAAACCCATCATAAGGGGCAATACCTCCCAGTTTCCCAAACATGTACCTTATTTTCAAGTGTACCATCTTCCTAAATCATTGTTCATGACTAGTTCATTAAGATGATCTATTCCTTTATTAGCCAGCATGTCTGCTATGGAGTTTACTTTATGAAAGCAATAGGACACTTCCTAAAGACTTAAATTGTCTAAAAATCACCAGCCATGGTTGAGAATGTTATTAATATTCTAGGAACCTACTTTTTGATTCCTTACAACTTGAATAATAACTTTGGAGTCACCTTCAATGATGACTCATTCAATCCAATAGTGAGATATTAATTCTAGGCCTAGAATAAGGGCTTGTGCTTCAACCTCATTATTAGTGCCATCAACTATTTTATTTGAGGCAACTCAAATGAGTGAGACCATGTAATCCCACATCACACATCCTGCACTAGATGCCCCTATATTTCCCCTACTTTCTCCATAAAAATTTAGTTTGAAAAAGTTGGGAGTGGGGGTAGCCAATACATTTTGTTGACACATCTCAAAGATTTTGATAGTATCATCAACCTATGATAAGAAAATTGAAAAGATTTGGTTCAAATATAATTCAATAAGCAAGAACAAAATAATTCAAATAATGCTATCTCTGAGAAGAGATGTTTTATTGATCAGTTTTGCAGACCCAAACATATGCTTATCTCTAAGAAGAGATGCCTAATTTCTATTTTGGGTTAAATCTCCATTTATACATGTTTTAAAGGTGTGAGGAGGATTTGGAAGGTCACCAATCTCGAGGGAGATTAAGTGGTCTGACTTCCCCAATTTACCACAATACAAAATTCGAGGAATTACTATTTATAGAAATTTATTATTTTTAGATTGCACTACTAAAATTGAAATTTAGGGCACTTCCATTGGGGTTTCAAGGGTAAAAATTCATTGAGAAAAAGCTCCATGCCATCTCACGATGTTCCCCTCATTATTAGCGTTCCAACGGTTCAAACAGTGAGTCAATTGGAGCTACAATACAAAAGTTATGGCTCCCAAAAGTTTCATCATCAATTGGAGTGGACCCGTCACCTGAATTGTTACCCAGATCATTCCTCCCTCCTTGAGAAGCAATGGTCCCCATTTCATCAAGATTTGTCATCAAGTGTGGCAGTTGTACTTTGATTTGATTCCTGATGCATACTTGGAATGGACTCTGATTTATGGAACTGTGCAAGGCTAGATTGTTCACCATTTTTGTCTGACCATTAGCGTGTGGATGGAAGGTCATGAACTTCTTTAGATTGGTATCTGTTTTCTTATGTTGTTATGTTGTCAGGGTTGTAACATCAGCCCTTTTAGATTCTTGTGGCTTGACTACCATGAGAACAAATTTCTTGGCACTAATTAGAGAGACAAATGTAGAAGGTGGTACCTCTGGTACCCTATAGTGCTATGTTCCAAGAGTGAGAGTGATCCTTCCAGTTCTTGATTCATAGATGCCATGTCGATCATACATGAATGGCTGACCAAAGAGTACATCACAAACATCTAGATTGACCACATCACATAAGACCTTATCTTGGAAGGGTTTTATTGCATATGAGAGAAGACATTGGTGGGTGACATGGAGGTTTATCCCTGGACTCAACCATCTAATATTGTATGGCTTTGGGTGAGGCTTCATGTATAGATTTAGGATTTTCATAATATTAGCAGAGACTAAATTATTTTGACTTCCACTATCAAGAATGAAATGCAGAGGCTTACCTTTCACCCATAACTTAGATTGAAACAACCTTTCCTTGTCATCTAGCCTCTCCTCATGGGTCTATGATGAAGCAATAATGGCTTCAGGCTCAGCATAATCTCTTCTTCAACCTCTTCAACTGTAGGGTCTGTGTGAGGTAGAGTAGTAGATGTTGAGAATTATGACTTAGAAAGCAGGGACTTGATGGCTCGACATTCTTCTTTGGAGTGAGTTCTAGATTTGTGATAATCACACCACTTCCTAGCCTTTCCTTCCTTTTGCTTCCAATTTTGGCCTCATGTTTGACCTTCTTTGTCACTTCTCCATTTTGAAGGCTGACTCTTCGTATTCATTCTTCCATGCTTCTGCTCAATCTTTACTATGAATTTGTACGCCTCACCAAGGGTTTCCAAATTAAAGAGTTCCATTTCTCCCCATATGTACCATTGTAGTCCACCACGATATTTGAGAACCTTATGTTCTCACTTTCTTGGATGCCCAATCTCACAGATAGAGAATGAAAAATATCAGTGTAATCTTGAACAGATTGTTCCTTACCTTGGCAAAGTTGTTGCCACTCTATATACAGATTGTCATATGCTCCAATGGGGTAGTATTCTTCCTTCACAGCTTCTATGAAATCAACCCAAGTAGGTTCTGTCTCAAGGCCAATATCATCTGCACTGAATCTCTTTTTGTACACTTCTCACCAATTTTTGACAGGTAATGATGCTTTCAAAAGAGCAAAAGTGATCTTCTCTTTATCGGTGAATTTATTTATAGAAAAATAACAAGATAATTGATCCAACCAATTTTATACTACATCAACATTGATTTTTCCTTCAAATTTATGGATATCAAAATTCACCTGAACCTTGAAGGGTGTTGGGGCACTGAAAGGATGTGGGGGTGTAGATGAGGAGATAGAATTTTCCATCGAGATTTGTTGGAGAATTTGAGTGAATTGTTGTAGCATCTACGTTTGCTGCTATTGGAGGGCTTCATTCACCATTTCCTTGAAAGGATCAGATGTCTCGGTATTGTCCACCATTTGAAGTCATTTGAAGTGAATAGGTGGATAGTCTGCTGGTTCTATTTTCCACCCAAGCTTCTTGTAATCTGACCTCGTCCTTGGGATCATACACTCTAAATACAAACCTGGCTCTGATACCACTGATCCAAAACTCAGAAAGATTTGGTTGAAATATAATTCAAGAAACAATAATAAAATAATTTAAATAATGCTATCTTTGAGAAGAGATGTTTTATTGATCAAATTTGCAGACCCAAACATATGTTTATCTCTGAGAAGAGATGTCTGATTTATATTTTAAGTTAAGTCTCGATTTATACATGTTTTGAAGGTGTGAGGAGGATGTGGAAGGTCACCAATCTAGAGGGAGATTAAGTGGTCCGACTTCCTTGATTTACAACAGTACAAAATTTGAGGAATTACTATTTTTGGAAACTTACTATTTTTAGAAACTTAATATTTTTAGACTACACTACTAAAATTAAATTTTGGGGCACTTCCATTGGATTTTCAAGGGTAAAAATTCATTGAGTAGAGCTCAATTCCATCTCATGATGTTACCCTCATTATTATCTTTCCAACGGTTCAAACGGTGAGTCAATTGGAGCTACGGTGCAAAAGTTATGGCTCCCAGAAGTTTCGTCATCAATTGGAGTGGGCCCGTCACCTGAATTGTCGCCTGAATTGTTACCCGGATCAACCTATTAATGGGGTGTCCCTTCAAGTAGTGTCATTAGGTAACAAACTATGAGTCCCACTTGGAGATACCTCCATTATGTTGCTTATCATGGGTAAAGCCAACTTTATAAATTACTCATTCAATTTTGTCCATAACAATCTCAAGAGAGTTACCTTTGTCTTCGAAGATTCTTTGGTTGCACTCCTTCCAAATGTTCTGAATAAGAATGGTCGAGATGGGCTACCATAAGCAAGCAAAGGTGTCTATGGATGATCCCATGGGCCATGTGACAAAGGCTTATAAAATAGAGTCTGATTTAGCCTAATTTGATCTCAATTTACCACACAACCAATTCCAAACCTTTTTTGAAAAGGTACAAGTGTAGAGTAAGTGATCAACATCTTCATTTTTTATGTACATGACACATCTTGAAGGACCTACCACTCCAATTTTGTAAAGACAGTCTCGAGTTAGAATTTTATTCTACGTGGCTAGCCAAGTAAAGGCTCTAGCCTTTGGCAATTTATCTTTGTTCCAGAATAACCACTTTGCCTATGTGCAGGATGGTTTTAATTATTCCACCATTTTATAGCCTAGGCTGACTGAATACAAATAATTCTTTGTGCCCATCCATTGAACAAAGTCCTTACTATTATTGATAAAAATCTTTTGCTTAGCAAGGATTTATGTTAACATCATTTTCTAGTTATCCAGAAGGGCAAGGCCATCCAAATTTTTCCATTTCCTTTGTTTCATACAAGTTGTAACAACCAATTATAAGTAGTATTTAACTTTTTCACCCCACAGATATTTTAGAAAATTCCTAACAGTATCTAGATCAGGAATTTCCATTAGGGGTTTATAGCCATTCCATGATTCACTCCATGAATCCATTGAGTGTCCATCATTTAACACCCAAGAGACATGATCTTTGATTATACAATGAAATTTAAAATGAAATTCCACATATGAGATCATTTAGGGGGTTTCACACCTGTAGGATATTCGTGGAGGAACAATCGCCAAAGTATTTGAACTAAAAAATTATATTCCATAAAAAAATGAATATATATATATATATATATATATATATATATATATATATATAAACCATTTAAATTTGAATTCATTAACCATGTAGAATATGTATCTTTTGTTTAGTGGACTTCAAAATTTATGTGAAAATAATCAATTTTAGTTAGCACTAGTTCTTTTCACGACACACAGTAATGGAAATGGAAAAAAGAACTACAAATGATGAAAATGGAAAGGTATAAACTATGATCACATGGCTGCACTTTTGATATTTGTACATGAAAATTATAAAACTAGGGGCAAAGTAACTATAGTTAAAATAAAAATTAATGGTTAGAACTTAGACATATGTTAGAAAAAAACTATTTATGATGCAATAAGTGAAAATTATATAATGTAAAACAACATAAATTTTGTTTGGATCCACTTCTCTTAATGGAAATACTTCATAAATTTATGTATGGATATTCTTTTTCTCAAATTGTTTTCCTTCGAAGCCACAACTATCATCATATCCCACAAGAGTTTCTTTTAAAACTGAATACACACACACACACACACACACACACACACACACACACACACACACACACACACACACACACACACACACACACACACACACACAAAACCCACAAAAATAAAAACAAATGTATAAACATCAATACAATAACAACAACTATTGTGACCACAAAAAAATGCATATCACTTTCATTGTAGAACTAAGTGGTAAGCTTTGAACATAAATCATGTATTCAAGGCAAAAAAGAGTGCTAAAATAACTAAAATTTTATGCCTAGAAAATTCTTTGTTTGAGCAAATTTTGTGAATCGATTATGATTGTTTACAAAATTAAAAGATTACATGTCGCCTACATTATCTTGGTCATCATCATTGTAAATTTGGAAATACCTAACTTTGATAACTACGATCACTCTTGCAAATGTTCTATGCTAATAAAAATTATTTAAGTTGTGAAAGCTTGAGAAGTTAAGGTTGGTGAATGACTTTCCCCTATAACACCGATTCCTGAGATGTGCATAATGGAAACTATTTTTAATAATCACAGTTCTATTTTTAGGCCACATTAATGGATGTGGATGCAGATTATTCCTCCCATTCAAACCTTCTTATCCATTTGTAGCATCAAAGGAATTATTGAAAAGAACTTATAGAATCATGAGTAGTTAAATGAAAAGTAATTGACTGAAATCTTAACAACTACAATAATTATTTTAGCTATTAATCTAAATTCATTTGTCTCCTTTGCCTCCTTTAAATAAAATAGATTCAACTTTATCTATGTAAAATGATAGATTAATGCATCCCTAATATTCACAAAGTTATATACATTGATCAATTAGGAATGTCAAAAAGAATCTAAATTATGATTGCACAATAAATGCATTATAAATTCTAGTCACTTCCATTAGTGTGCCATCAATGTCACTATAAGATTATAATCAATTATAGTTATACAACTAGATATGGAAAATAATATAATACTTCACAAGTGGATTTGGTCTCAAGTGGAATATTGGGATTGATTGTGGAAGTGACCAAATATGGCACTACTGTAATTAGGAAATACCTAACTTTGCCAACTATGATCACTCTTAAAAATGTTCTATGCTAATCAAAATTATATAAGTTGTAGAAGCTTGAGAAGTTAAGGTTGGTGAATGACTTTTCCCTATACCACTGATTCCTGACATATTGTGCACAATGGAAACTAGTTGTAATAATCGTATTTCTATTTTTAGGCCACATTGATGGATGTGGATGCACATTCTTCCTCCCATTAAAACATTCTTATCCATTTGTAGCATCAAAGGAATTATTGAAAAGAACTTATAGAATCATGAGTAATTAAATTAAAAGTAATTGACTAAAATCTTAACAACTATAATAATTATTTTAGCTCTCAATCTAAATTCATTTATCTCTTTTAAATAAAATAGATTCAACTTTATTTATGTAAAATGATAGATTAATTCATCCCTTATTTTCACAAAGTCATATATGTTGATCAATTAGGAATAAAAAATAAAAAATAAATTTTGATTGCACAATAAATGCATTGCAAATTTTAATCACTTCCATCAGTGTGCTAGTAATGTCACTACAATAATATAATCAATTATAGTTATACAACTAGATAAGGAAAATATTATAATACTTCACAAGTGGATTTATTCTCAAATTGAGTATTGGGATTGATTGTGCAAGTAACCAAATATGACACTACTACTGAAATAGTTATCAAAACTCTTCAGCCAAGATCTCTCCAATGGCTCGTTACCACAACCATTGATGCTTCAACATAAACAAGAGGAAACCAATTGATAAAATAATTATTATATTCAAATGATATGAATACAAAAACATGATTATTGCAATGAGTGCACTTACTTATATATGCAAGGTAAAATAGAATGCAAGCTAAACTAGCCAATGTGGTACTAAAGTCCACATAAGACAAAGCTAACAAGCGTGAGTAAATGATACTCTGACACCCCCCCCTCAAGTGAAGCTAGGGGCTAACAATAAAGGATGTATTGTGAAGTCATGTGTCCTTATGGATGCCAATCCATCATGCTGAAGTACATAGATGTCGAGTCATTGTAACTGCCAAGTTGAAGTAGGAATGGTGCTAAATATGAGGATCATTAAACACAAACACTATGCTCTAAAGTACTAGGTAGAATGATGAATCTGAGGAAGCATAGATTGAACACCCTCTAACATGATGGTGAAGTGAGCACAAAGACTGGTGGGGCTACCACACGAGTGTCATTGGTGGGGATACCACACTAGTGTCATTGGTGGGGATACGACACTGGTGTCACTATAAGAATCACCAAGAAGGCCATGGAGTCAAGTAACAATCCTCATATGGGTTCTGACAAACAAAGTGCCTGAATAAGATACCCATGATTAAAGGAAAAATCCAAAAAACACTCAAAAGTGCAAAAAATACAACTCTCATAAAGTGGGGAAAAAAAGGAAGAAAACCCATAGGAAAAATTACCCCCCCCAAAAATAGAGAAAAGAAGAATAGAGAGCTATAAGCCCCTCAAAGATGATGATGAATACGTTTGCGCTCCAAGTAATCACAAGTCACAAAAGAACTTAATCTGCACGAGTGGTTTGAATCTATTATTCAATCAAAAAACAACTAACACTAAGCTTCATCAGAATCACTTCAATCAAGAAGATTGTCAATGGTGATGAAAGTAAAAAAAAGTAAAACATGTGCAAGGAACACTTAACATCAAGAAGCAGAATGTACATCACACCCCCCACCCCCCCATATTATTGAATGGATGGAGTGAAAAAATAAAGGTCTATAGGAGAGGTCAAAATCCATTAATGAAAAATTGAATAAGCTTACACTGTATACACCAGAGTAGCTCCAAACAATGAGACTATGTACACTCAAGAATAAGACATCGAACTCATCGAGAAGAAGCAAGAAGGAAGTTTGTGTTGCTTGTGAGGGGGCTTGACCTCCTACTAGACTAGACCTCACCCTCTGATCTCTGACAAATGAAATAGATAAGGTACATGAAAAACAATTAATAATCCCTCCAAAAGTGCTCAAAACATAGCAAATGCATCACCACTAAAATTGTCACCATAAACCATAAGCATATGGCATCATGACCAATGTGAAGAAACCCCCCCAGAATATGGCACTTTATAAAATAGTGAGTTTTTATAATTTAATGACACTAATGGATAGATAATAAAAAAACATGCACTTTTGAAAAAAATGAAACTCAAATCTGAGTACGGTTCAAAAGTTATAAGCATTTTGATTTCTCATAAAAATGGGTTAAAGTAATTTAAAAACACTATAAACTAGTTATTGAGACCAAATCAAAAAACAAACATAGGTGTGCATCCACTCGTTGGAACTATAATTTTTCCATGGACTTATAAAAGTCAATGTAAGTGAAAAAAGTCTTCTCAATTACCTTGATATGTGTGTAGGCAAGTTTGATTTCCTCTTTAAGTAAAAATTATAGCTAGTAAGGCAAAAAAAGGAAATTTCCAACTGTGTAAAGAGAGAATAAGAGTTGGTTACAAGTTTCTTTAGCTAAGTTTCAACATAAGGGAGAGAAAATTAGTTTCAATGCAAAAAATATTCAAATATGATGCTCCAACACCTTATAGGTGGAAGAATACGCAGTGTAAAAAGTGAATTTTCTAGCACATAAGATAAAAGAGGAAGTGGCGCATCAGTCCATAACTAGGACAATCCACATGGTCTACACTCAGATGGAATTCCAATGCAACCATGAGATCTCTTTTAACACCTCAGCAATAACATTAAGGAGTGTTAACACCAAGTGCAGATCTATGATGCTAAGACTTCAGGGTGTATTGACACCTTCACCAAATGTAATCAACAAAATATGCTAATTTCAGAGATCTCCATGCAGACCTCTCTAGACATTATAAAAAAGGATAAGATGCCCACTCCCATGCTGCATTCTTCCAACACCATCTTAGTCAAAAAGAATCAAGACAATAAGTGAAAGTGCAAAAGAAAATAATGCAGATCTATGCAGTCCAAAAGAAATTATAAAGCAGATTAGAGATCTTGATCTCTGTAATAGATCTACTTTTATATTGTAATGCCAATATCTCCACCATAGGAAAAAATGCATAGTCTACTCCATATCTAATGCCTCTTTTTATTCGTAGGTTTGATCCAACACAACAGAAGAAGAGATCACACCTCTTTAGGGAAAAAATGTGTAGACCTCTAATGCCAAACCCAATGTAGCACAAATCTTGGTCAAATAAAAAAAACATAGGTCAAATTTTTCCAACACCTCATTCACAAGCTAAAATGCTTCATCAGAATCTACCACACCTTAGTGGAATAAGCTAATGCCTCTCCTCTATAGATCCATTGTCAGATTTGAAAACAAAAAAATGCCCCTACAGTAAAAGATGATGCCAAGGTAAAAGATGCCATAACTACTGAAAGTGATGCCAAACCTTGGAGAATGATGCCAAGGTAAACGTATTCTAACACACAACATAATGCCTCTTTCACTCCAGATCCAATGTAGTCTTGTTGATTGTCAATGCATTTTCTCTCCTTGAGTCTAAACAAAGGAAAAAAATGCAGTCATCCTCAATAGAAAAAATGCAGATCTCCTTCAAACCCTCAATAAATCTAAAGCCAAGAAGCTTTAAAAAAAAAAGATTCATAGTCATCAAAACTCAGATCTAACCAACTCAAATCCAAATCAAATTGTGAGGATAAACAAATGTAATGAAGTAGGCTGAGTAATGGCTATTGGAGATGGCTCTAATTACCATGAAAGAGTTATCAAAAATCTTTAGCCAAGATATTTGCAATGGCTCATTACCACAACCATTGATGATTCAACATAAATAAGAGGAAACCAATTGACAAAACAATTATTATACTCAAATGATATGAATACAAAATCATGAATATTACAATGAGTGCACTTGCTTATATAGGCAAGACAAAATAGAATGCAAGCTAAACTAGCCAATGTGGGAATAAATTCCACGTAAGACAAACCTATCAAGCATGAGTAAAAGATAATTTAACAATTGTAATTGGGAAAATTCAAGCCCCATAAATGCAGTTGGAACTAAACGATGTGATTTGGGTATTGATTGGCCCTAATTTTATCACTGATTAAAATAATTAAAAAATCATATTAACGATAGACATAGAGTGGGCCAATTTGAGTCTCATGAATCAATGTAGATGTAGACTAGACAAATTCAAACCCCATGAAAATAGTCATGACTAAACAATGTGATTTAGAGCTTGATTGGCCCCAATTTCATCACTGATAGTACCAATAAATCAATTGGATCAATGATGGACACAAAGTGGGCCAATTGAAACCCCATGAATGTAGTTGTGACTAAATGATGTAATTTGGGGCTTGATTAGCCTCAATTTCATCACTAATTAAACCCATTATTTGATTGGATCAATGATGGATATAGAGTGGGATATTTCAATTCTTGTGAACCTAATTATGAATAAATGTGTTTGGACCCCTTCATCCTAACTCCTTTATTTGTAATTGTTGTTATTAATAAAGTTAAACACACATATTTATTTAGTTATCCCTTGAGTTTATTGTAATAATCCTATATTCATGGGAAGTAGTAGCTGGATAAAGTAGAATTATTATAAATAAGGAGCATAGACAATTGTAAAGGCATCCAATAATTATATTGTATTGAGATTTCTAAAAGAGGTTTAACTTCTCGAAGAGGATATTGATATTGTAATGCAATTTTGCACTCTTTTTAATGTAATAAAATCATATTTTGCTTGATTTACAACATTATTTCTATGTATTTATGATATTATTCAAATTTATTGTAGGAAGTTCCATATCATCTTGTATATTTGATAGTAATATATTTGATTCAGGCTCTCTATGATTGTCCATCATATGATTCCACTTCACCCAAATAAGGATCTTAGCAAGCATAAAGTGGTAACAAATGTGATGACATCAAACTTTTCCCCCTAATCTTCCCCATTTTTTTGAACAATTTTATTTTTATTTTAGGATTATAAATTGTTTTGATAATTTCAAAACTCACAAAAAAATATTGTTTTCATCTAAGCATTTATCATTTCCCAAATTACATAAAGTAAGGGGTTATGCCCTAATACTCAAGCCATTAGACAATGTTTTATATAAACTGGAGCTTCCAAGTACCTTTGCTTATAAGACCACTTAGATATTTTTTAAGCTTAGTCATAAGAATCCTTCAACTATTTATTATTTACAACACACTAGAGTAATTAGTTATCCCTATAAAGCTACTCATAATCGACATTGGAGATAAGATTTGGGGTTACTTGTATGGTCTGCCCACCATAATTAGTGTCATGAAACATTGGTCCAACATGATTTCTGAATGGGGTAAGTGTGAATGAAAGTCCACAAATAAAACATACCATGCATAAGCCCTACCCATTTGCTTGCGATTGTGTTAAACCCATATAATTATAACTCTCTACCAATATTAACAAACCACCACTTCTTATAATCAAACAATGTATCACTTCCTCCTTCAGAATTCTAAGGATCCACCTTCCAAATTTATTTTGATACCAAATAAAATACACCACATTTTTATATGTCCCCTTCTTATCTATAATTATAACAACAAGACACCGATAGAGTAATCATTATATCCTCTGTTATTATTATTTTTTAAATAATAACATCCATAAAAAATAAACTAATGCAATAACTCCTACTAACTTCAACTCAAACTCAGAACATCCATCTAGTGTCATAAATGTTCTTTCTTCCTTTAATCTCCTTTTTTTTTGAAGAATAAAAACCACCACTAAGCCTTCTCATTCACTCACCTCCAAATTGAATAAAGAAGTTAACAAATTATGGTCAACTCCAATGTTTGCCAATAAATCTATCGCCTTATTGCATTTCTTGAAATAGTCCTTGTAAATTACTAAAGTAAATGATTCTGCTAACACCCTTGCTTCACTCGAAGAACTATTTAATTTTTAATTCAGAGTGTTGCCTTTGGTTATTAGGAATAAGCTTCAACAATTACATTCTAAAATATTTTTTCTAGAGCCAATTTCATGCCTTCAACTAAATTTGTCACTTTTGCTTCATTATTTGTTGCCTTAAGATTAAAAAAAGATCCATAGGAATACATATTTATCATCTCAAATCAAACAATTGACTTTAGTCATCCTAATATTATTACATAAAAGTCTATTAAAATTAATTTTAACAAATCCATGTCCAAGAGGAATCCATCTTAATTTATATTTGTTAGCATGCTTTGCTTTTAAATCAATTTTCAAAATTTAGCACTATTTTTTTCCATTACCCCAATATTTATTTTCTCTCATATAAAACTTTCTTGTTTGGTATCAATTGATATCGAAACATTAGCGTCTATTGTCATTCACTAGTAATTTTTATGAATTTGTGACACTTTTGTGTCAATTTTTTCTTTTTTACGATTGTTGATACAGGTTTATGTCACAATATTTATTTGATGCTAAATGCATTAGAATGCGATTACCACTAAAACTAGTGAGGAAAAAGGCTCCACATTGGGTATATTTTTCTTTGCTAATGCACATTGCATCAAGCTTTGTATGAGATTGTAGGATTATGAATTCAACCTTTTTTCTTTATTTTTTTACCTCCAAAAAAAGGGTTTTAATCATTTAGTTTTAATTTATTAAATCAAATATGTCTTTTACATTACAAACTTTATGGCATTTCAATATATACTAGGGGAAAAAATGATACATGGCTTGAAAACCCTCACACCTAAAATAATTCCAAAGTTAAGATTGGTACCTTTTTATAAAAATAAAATATTTTAATATTAACCATTAAAATTAAAATTCATTAAAATCAATTAATAGAAGCGATCTCCATGCAAAATATATATTTTTTGTTTAGTGGACTTCAAAATTTATGTGAAAATAATCAATTTCAGTTGGCACTAGTTCTTTTCAAAATACACACTTATGAGAATGAAAAATGATGAAAATGTAAAGGAATAAATTGACTACATGTTTGCACCTTTGATATTTGTACATGAAAATTATAAAACTAGGGGCAAACTAGCTGTAGTTAAAAGGAAACATAAGGGTTAGAACTTAGACATATGTTAGAAAAAGAGCTATGTTTCTAATCGATAAGTAAAAATTATATAATGTCTAACAACAAACATTTTGTTTGGATCCAATTCTATTAATGGAAATAATTCATAAATTTATGTATGTAATATTCTTTTTTTCGAATTCTTTTTCTTCAGAATCACAACTATTCTCATATCCCACAAGAGTTACTTATAAAATTAAATACACACACACACACACACACACACACACACACACACACACACACACACACACACACACACACACACACACACACACACACACACACACACACACACACACACACACACACACACATTTGATAAGAAATACCCCACAAAATTAAAAACAAATGTATAAACATCAATATAATAACAACAACCACCATGACCACCAAAAAAAAAGCATACCTCTTTCATTGTAGAATTAAGAGGTAAACTTTGAATATAAATCATGTATTCAAGGCAAAAAATAGTGCTAAAATGACTAAAATTTTATGCCTAGAAAATTGTTTGTTTGAGCAAATTTTGTGAAGCCATTATGATTGTCACTAAAAAATTAAAAAAATACATGTCACCTACATTGTCATGTTCATCATTGTTGTAGCTTGAGAATTACCTAACTTTGCTAGATACAACCACTCTTACAAACATTCTACACCAATCTAAATTATATAAGTTTTGGGAGCTCCAGAAGTTAAGGTGGGTGAATGAGTTTTCCCTATACCACCGATTCCTGAGATATTGTTCACAATGGAAACTAGTTGTAATAATCATAGTTTTATTTTTAGGCCACATTGATGAATGTGGATGCACATTCTTCCTCCCATTCAAATCTTCTTCTCTATTTATAACATTTAAGGAAATATTGAAAATAACTTATACAATCATGAGTAGTTAAATGAAAAGTAATTGACTAAAAGCTTAATAACTACAATAATTATTTTAGGTCTCAATCTAAATTCATTTGTCTCTTTTGCCTCCTTTAAATATAATAGATTCAACTTTGTTTATGTAAAATGATAGATTAATGCATCCCTAATATTCACAAATATATATATGTTGATCAATTAGGAGTGTCAAAAACAATCTAAATTATGTTTGCACAATAAATGCATTGCAAAGTTTAGTCACTTCCATCAGTGTATTCATGGGTTTGCCAACAATGTCACTATAATAATATCATCAATTATAGTTGTACAACTAGTTATGGAAGTTATTATAATTTGCAAGTGGATTTGTTCTCAAATCAAATATTGGGATTGATTTTCAAGTCACTACATATAACACTACTATAGTTGGGAAAATTCAAGCCCCATTAATGTAGTTGGAACTAAACGATGTGATTTAAGAATTGGTTGGCCCCAATTTTGTCATTGATTGAAATAATTATAAAATTAGATTAATGACAAACATAAAATAGACCAATTCAAGCCTCATGAATGTAGTTATGAATAAATGATGTGATTTAGGACTCCATTTCCCATATTTTCATCATTTATTGAACCAATTACTAGATTCAACCAATGACATACCTAGAGCAGTCCAATTTGAGCCACTGAACGTAGTTGCAACTAAAAAAATTGGGGCTCCATTCTCCCCTATTTTATCACTAATTGAATCAACTAATCAATTGGATCAATGAAAGATAGAGATTAGGCTAATTTGAGTCCGGTGAATGTAGTTGTGACTAAATGATGTGATTTAGGGCCTGATTGCCCCTAATTTTAAAACCAATTACTTGATTAGATCAATGGCCAATACAGATTGGGTCAATTTGAATTACTAATCATAGTTTCAACTAAACCATATGATTTGGGGCCACTTGTAGCCTAATTTCATCACTTATTAAACCAATTATCTAATTAAATAATGACTAATTCATAATGGGTCAATTTGAGCCTCGTGAAAGTAGTTGTGACTAAATGATGCAATTTAGGGCTCGATTAGACCTAATTTTATCACATATTGAACCAATTACTCAATTGGATCAGTGAAGGATGCAAAGTGGGATAATTTAAGCCTCATAATTATAGTTGTAACTAATCTATGTGATTTAGGGATCATTTGGCACCAATTTCATTATTAACTAAATTAATTGATTGATTATATCAATGTAGATGTAGACTAAACAAATTCAAGCCCCATGAATGTAATCACAACTAAACAATGTTATTTAGGGCTCGATTCACCCCGTTTTCATCATTGATAGAACCAAAAAATCAATTAGATTAATGACGTACATAGAGTGCGCCAATTAAAACCCCATAAATGTAGTTGTGACTAAATGATGCAATTTGGGGCCAATTTGGGGCTCGATTGGCCCCAATTACATCACTGATTAAACCCATTATTTGATTATATCAATGATGGAAGCAAAATGGGCCAATTCAAGTCTTATAAACCTAGTTACGACTAAATGTGTTTGGACCCCTTTATCATAACTTCTTTATTTGTAATTGTTATTATTAATAAATCTAAACATGCATATATTTTATTAGTCATCCCTTGATCTTATTACAATAATCCCACATCCATGGGAAGTAGTAGTTGGATAAATTAGAATTAGTATAAATAAGGAGCATAGATTATTGTAAAGGCATTTAATAATTATATTGTATTGAGATTTCTCAAAGGAATTTGACTCCTCGAAGAGGCCATCAATATTGTAAAGTAATTTTGCACCTTTTTAATGTAATATAATAATATTTTGTTTCATTTACAATATTATTTTTATGTATTTATGATATTATTCAAATTTATTGTAGGAAGGTTCATATAATCTTTTTTTAGAGGACTTTCGAGGGTAATTTTTTGTAGTAATATATTTGTTTTCAGATCTATATGATTGTCCATTGTATGATTTCACCTCACCCAAATAAATATCTTAGTAATCAACAAGTGGTAACAAAATCGTTGACATTAAAAAATTTCCCCTAATCTGCCCCATTTTTTTAAACAATTTTTTTTTTGATTATAAATTGTGTTAACAATTTCAAAACTCACAAAAAGTTATTATTCAGAGCTAAGAAGTTAGTATTTCCCTAATTCTATGAAGAGAGGGGTTATGACCCAATACTTAAGCCATTAGACAATGATTTATATAGACTCGAGATTCTACATAGCTTTGGATATATCATAACACCCCTTAGATATTTTTTAAGCTTAGCCATAAGAAGCCTTCAACTATTAATTATTTATAGTGCATTAGTAAGTGGTTAGCAGAAGCATCAAAGTAAGAGAGGCAAAACACTTTTGACCAATTATCTCCATAATGGTGACATATACAAATAATATGAGCAAATTTTCATCCCAAGTCTATAATTTTTTACCTTGAGAAAATTATACAGTTGTGATCATCTCGTCAAGATGATCATTTTCATATATAACTTTTGTAAACCTTTTCTGAAACCCTAATACTCATCTTGGTACTAGTTGTCACCACCCGATCTGATACCAAGACCATGAAGTAGGACATTGTTGATCTTTGATCTCAAATGATTGTTCTAAATGAGTAACTACATGGATTTAATGAATAAATGACTTAATTCAAAAACAATGGTGAATGCTTTATGAAAATAACTTCTCATCAAGAATCATATCGATAAAAATCAAACCTCACAGAATTTGATGGTACTAAACCTAATAGCAGAATTTACCACGTTGAATAATATTTCAACTTACACAATACATTGGGGGTAGCCAAAGTACTCATTTCCTCCTTCCAATAAGAAAATGAAGTTATCTAGTAATACCAATGGTATAAAAAATCTCATCAAGAACCAACTTGGGACATTTTTTTCAAACTTGTGGTGGTTCACTTTGGTCCCATTGTCTATGATGATTTCACGGGAGCCCTGACAAAACTTTGGCCTAGAGGAATGGTCTACAAATATAAAACTAAATTGGAAAATTGGAAAACTAAACTAAAGGGTTAAACAATGATTTTTCCAATAGTTATTTCATTAGTGGGCTCAAAGATATGATTCAAGTTGAGGTTAAAATGTTTAAACCTCAAAACATGAAGGAAGCTATAGGGTTGGCCAAACTTGAGGAAGATAAGATCACAACCTATTGTTGATTTAAAAAAAAAATTCCCTCCAAACCATCTACATCATAATAGACCATGACAAACCCACCTCCAAAATCAAACCCCATTAAATGCCTTAAAAAGGCAAAAATGTGTACTCATTAGGAAAAATGATTGTGTTATAATTGTGATGAAAAAATTAATTAAGGATAGAAATTCAATGAATATAAGTTGTAATTCTTGATTTCAAGTCACCTTCAAATATTGAGGAACAGGAGGATACTAAATATTCCCATGATGAAGAACCAAAAGTTAAAGAACCCAACCTTATGGAGTCACATCCAAAAAATTTATCCAAGCCTTAGCAGGTGTATCCATTCCTCAAACCATGAGATTAAAGGGGTCATTCAAGAAACACCCCCTTGCTATTCTAATTGACTTTAGTAACACACATAATTTCATTGATCATCAGTTGGCCAAACAAGATGATTATTTTGTGCACCCTTGTTTTAATTTTGAAGTTGTGATAGTCAATGGAAGAACATTACCTTGTATAGGAAAATTTTGTAATGTTTGAATTTATGTGGGGTATTATAACCTCAACTCAAGCATATTTATTTTTCTCTTAGGAGGATGTGATGTGGTTCTTGGGGCTCAATGGTTATGTGCTCTTATACACATTTCGTAGGACTATTAATAACTATGGATATCATTTTTAGATAATGGATAACAATACACATTGAAAGGCCTCTTTCTATGATACACTAGTATTATAAGTTCCCACCACATAGAGATATTCCTCAAGAAATGATCATATGAGATCATCACTCAACTCTTCTCTATTTAGCTCAACACATCTCCTGATTCTATCTAGCCTAATGACTTGAAATATTTTCTAGTCAAACATGCATCAATATTTATAGAACCAAAAGGATTATTATCTCACCAACATGAGCTCCATTGTATTCAACTCCTTTTAGGTAGTGTACCCCCAAACATTTGATAATACCACTACCCTTTCTTCAAAAGACATAAATTAAAAATTTGTTTCAAAATTTACTCTACGTAGGAGGGATTCATGCCAACACAAGTCCATATTCTTTTCTCATTTTGCTAGTTCACAAAACTGATAGATCTTGATGAATCAACATAATTTTTGATATGTGAAAAAATTAGTATTTATGACAAATTTCATATCCTAGTGATCTATGAACTCCTTGATGAGATTCATGGTTTCATATTTTTTGCCAAATTAGATTTATGATCATCATCACCATACCTATATCCATGACAAATACCAAAAATACCAAATAAGATGCCCTAATCTAGCATTGAATGGAACATAACTATAGTATAGAACAACATGAACCCATCTAAATTATGACAAATCACACATATGGTCATAAGTCTGATCAAGGCCTTTTGAATATTTAGAATGCCTAATATATAGACTTAAAATAATCTTACAAGGAACTTATGCTCATTGTACCTGTCTGACCCATTATCCCACTAGGCACCTAACTTCACCATCTATGTTTATTTTTCTATTACACCAATCAAACCCTATAGTATCATCCAAGGAAATATCTCAACTACACCTGACATACTAAATGATATCAACCAACATATCAAACTAATATATCGACCATACCATACGATATCAACCACCTTTTAGACCTACCACATTAGCCATACCCTATGGTATCGACCATATTTACCTTTTTACTACATTGGCTAGGTGATAAATTTCACCAATCATGCATATTTATTAATTCCATCGATCATACAATACATTATTTTCTAGTTGGCCAAATTACTACTAAACAGGCCATACCCTATGGTATTGGCTTGCATCTAAACTCACTACATCGACCATACCCTATGGTATCGGCCAATAATTTCTCATCTCCCTTACATTCATTGAGGGTGGTGCTATTTTTACTTGGACCTAATTTTGACTTTTCTTCAACTACCTAGCCCCGTCTAATTTTTATATTTATTTTGATGCATGTTGGAATGGATTTTCCCCAATGTCTAGATTTCCTAATCTAGTTCATTTTACCCACAAATAATAAAATGGACAATAAATGCACTACATATATGTACTACTCTGATCGTAGCTATGATACATCCCCCAACATGTTTGCCATCTTGCCTATGAGCCATTATCTTTCAAATTTCTAAATTTAGATACACAGATCTCTACATTTTTCAAAAATAGCAAATACACAGATGAATAGTTTATACCTATTTATAATAAAAAATTCAAATTTCATGGCTTTCAATTATTTACTATGAGATTTCATTGTTCACCCATATCTTTATTTCTATAGGTCCTTTTCATGTACTGAAAAAAGTCTTATAATCCTTCTGAGATAGAGAATCTTTAGGTGTTGGTAGTTTTTTTTGTAAAAAAATATATTTTTATCTTATTTTTTAGGTTTGCCTCTCATTCTTCTTATTGGGTACCTTCCATCACCTCTGACATACACAACATTATCTACAATTATCAAGGTAAGTGAAGGTATATATGCTCATTTTATTTACTTTGAATTATTTCAACATTTCTTTTCAGCTATGCTCCCTTTGTGTTGTTATGTTTATATTCCAAAGCACCATCTTGTGTTACACTATTGTGACACATGATAAGCTTCAGGTGGGGTATATGTATACATGTAGTATTTTTCACTTTATCATTTATTGAAATTTTATATTTCAGTAACTTATTGATGCATCAATCTCTTTGAGTGCACACTTTAAAGGGTACATCAGGAATTGGTTGGGAAAGGCTCATGGTGCTTTATGAGAGATGTTGGCATTATATCTTGATTATATCATTAATACTATTAATATGGTGTCCTCCAAGTTTCTATATGTCTATCTATTATGTTTGCCTCTTATATATTTTCCAAATTACCTATATCCTGTGGTATTGGCCTAACCAATACCATCTATTTTGTGCCTTGATCCTTCTAGTACTGTATCAACTAGCTTGATACAATTTTGAGTCTGCCTTATGAAATTTGTAATGTATTGGCTTGGTTGATATAATTCTGTATCAACCAACATCTTTCAAGTGTATCAATAAGGATGATACTATCATTTTAAAGTCTAGGGTTGGCTTAGGGTATTGGATCAGTATATATAGTGGTCATGTTTCAATCATATCATATCACATTCATATTCTCTAATTTTGGTTGCACTTATACTGTAATTAAGTATTTAGAGAATTAGTGCCTTAGAACCTTATCTTAGATATATTATCTTGTGGTGTCATATAATTTCAATAAGAGTCATGGGGAGTTCCTAACTAAGGACATATAGGTCTTCATTTAGCCATTTGAGGTTTTCAACCTACAAGATTCTCTTACAAAGCTCCACTTGAGCCAAGGGGTAAATTGAAGCATCAACGGGTCCACCCCAAGGTAAGTGCTTATATCCTTAAAATCTTTCCTTTATTTACTTTGTAGATTAGATATTATTTTATTTATTGCATTGTGGATGTGTGTGTGTGTGTGTGTGTGTGTGTATCCTTGTTTAGGCCTTCCCAATACCGAATAAGTTGGTTTAGATATATGATTGCTTAGACTTTCCATAAATCACTTTAGGTTGCTTAGCCCCCTATTTGGTTGACCATTTCACCCAACCCATTTACAACCATTTTAACCTATCCTTTAATTTATTTTCCACCCCTTTATAACCATTTACCTTACTTGCATATTTACAACCATAGTTACAATAATTTACCTTTGTTGAGGTCTAGTTAGCCTATATCATTGACTCACAGGCTTAGACTTTGGAACCATCTCATCTTGACAATTGAGTTGTAGTACCCTATGATAGATCTATGGAAATATTTGATCCTTAACTAATCATCTAAGTATATATAAGTTCTATTAGATTGACCTTATTTGAATCCTAGTTTTTTGAGAGAAAAAGGATAGTTGTAGGTCATCCTAGCTCGTGCATACAGTTGAATCCTTGGTACCAACTGAATGGCATGACCATGATCCATTTTTGGTACTATTACTTTTGACATATTTCTAAAAACTATTAGTGACTTTCTTCAATTGCATGTACATTTGTCAATGAATACACCATTGTTGGTAGTGTTTCTAATGAAAAAATAACACCACAAACCCACTTGTTGCATTTTAAATAATATTTTACATTTTATGAGAGCTAACCAACTATCGGTACATTAAACATATCCCAGATAGATAAAATATCCTTACATATAAATTAAAAGCATGAAAAATTCTTAGAAATTCAACCCAATCATTCCCAATATAATGATCCCTTGGACTCCTAACACAATGTCTATGCCTTCCATAGGACAATCTATAGGTATTCTCCCATAGTGAGTTTAATATAGTGACATCTCAATGTGAAATTGACTATACCACCTTCTATGATCATGACCTAAAATTATAGAGCTAGATAAACAAAAGTATTCAAGAGGGAAGCCAACATATTATTGATGAAGTTATGGGTACATCCCGAATCAATCAATACTATCACCTTCTATTATTTTCAGAAACCTAATATCTTGAGAGTTTTTTGAAAGATAATGCCTGAAAGTGCATGGAAATGAATAGTTCATTTGGTAATTTTGTCTCATCAACACCCTCTAATCCTAATTCTTCATCATATTATTCTTCATTTCCACTTTTGATGTAGAAAAACTTATTTTCAACACATTTATCCATAACATATTTTCTAGCATATTTAAAGCATAACCGTTTTCCCCCTTTCTCTTCAATTTTTTTAGGATTCAATCTAGTAGGTTAAGGGAATGATAGTGTTGGAGTGATCCAATATCTAATGTTTATAAAGGCTTTCCTTATTTTATCCAATGTTGTTTCCTATGTCGTTTAAGCTGTGATAATATAATCATATATAATCAACAAATTAAACATGTGTACCTCACATTGGATGTGATATGTGAGTCCCCCAAGAAATAGTTCATTAAAGTTATCATTTATGATAATTTGAATATGCAAAGATAAATTTTGGAATTAATGAATATAATCCCTAACTAATCATGTTTGACACCCTTTTTATAACTAATTGAAATAATTATTCGTTGCACTATTTTGATAGTGCATTTGTAATTTCTTAGTAAAAAATGACCAAGTGACACTTAGAATTGTCTTAGATTATTTCGAGCACACAACCATAAAAAATGATTGGCTCAAGGTCCAAATACAAGGATTTCATTGTGACCTTCTATCCACATGGGATTTGATGTACATCAAAATAATTTTCCATTTTTGGTTGATCCAAGTGACCATATCTTTTCCATTGAACTTACATGTGTCCACTTTTGGTAGCATGTTATGAGTACCAAAATTGAAATCAACTATGGGCAGGGATTGTGCTGTATTTGGATTTAGAAAAGGGTGAGAAGAGGATATACCCCACTTGGGTTGTTTATTGGTGAGCTAAGGTTGGTTTTGCATATTTTTTTAATGAAGGTAGTTGATTGAATCTCTGCTCAATCTCATCAAGTCATTGATTGATTTTATCCAAATATCCTTTATTGATTGTTTCAAATTGTAAAGTTTTCACATTGGAATCAATCTAGCTCACTCTTTGATCTATCATAGAAAACTATAAAGTGAAAAATGAATAGATTTTAAATTAAAATCCATATCTTATTTATTAAGCATTTTTCCTAGAGTGTCAGAATCCTTACCTTTATCCCTTGTGCGTGGACTAGCCATGGAAATATTTTAGGGGTTAGGACTCAAAATTAGGGTTACTAAAGAATTACATTATTTTGATCATCTCATCAAGATTAATCCTATAAAAGTATATATATTAAATGGATTAAACATTCATACCTCATGTTGGATGTGATCATTGAGTCCCCCAAGAAATAGGTCATTCAAGTTCTCATTTGTGATTGATTCAATTTTGTTGATTGACTCAAATAATTCTCTATCACAATGCTACAATAGTGCATTTACAATTCCTTAATAAAAAATCACTAGGTAACACTAAGAGTATTCTTCTTCTTTTTGAGCACACAATCATCAATACCAAATGAATTTCTTAGTTTCTAAATATAAGGATGCCATAGTTGCCTTATATCCACATGGGATCTTATGTACATCAAAATAAATCTTTGTTTGGTTGATCTAGGTGAAATGATATTTTCCATTGAACTTATGCATGTCTACTTTAGGCAATATGTTCCAAGTACCTGAATTATAGCTACCTGAGAGTGGGGGCTATGATGTATTTAGATTTAGAATGGGATGAGAAATAAATACATTCTGGATGGGTTGTGCATTGGTGACCTAGAGGCTAGTTTTATGAATTCTATTATGATGTAAAAAAATTGATTGATATTGCATCATTGAGATACTTCCAATGATTGTTATATTGCACTAAGGTGTGAAAAAGATCTAGACATTTTTTATTTTTATAAAAAACGTAAAAAAATATTATGCCAAGGAAAAATATAAATTCCTTAAAGATTAAAATTTATGTTTTAATACTTTAACAATATCGAACAAATATTGATCTCAACCCAAAAAAAATACAACAATTTATTTTGCGCGGATGGAGGCTATGATACACTTGTAAGGAAATTACTTAGGGAGATAAAATAGAATCAAGGAAATGTATCTCAATAAAAATAATAACTCAAAATAATAAAGGCATAATAGATTAGATCCACAGAAGATGGTTCTAAACCAAGAAAAATACTAAAAATATGTGATTAAATCACTTCAAGGGGGCAACCTCCACAACCTTGCATTCAAATTTACTTAAAAAATCACAATGTGACCATTTTTATTTTTACGTATAGTGTTACATTTGAAATTAACATTATAACTATATAATTTTAGATATAATGATTATAATTGTAAAATAAATGAATAATATTAAATAATTTTAATTTACTAGAAACTGCTATATCTTTTATATTTAATATAAATTTAAATAACTAAACTTTTATTTTTTAATACAACATCAAAAAATAAAGTCAGACTTATGTTTCATTTTAATGTGATCTAGTGTTGCAATTAAATTTAAACCTAATGTCATACTTCTTCAAGTTCGACCCAATATTGTGCTTAAAGTCAGATCTAGTATCACACTCAAAATTGGACCTAGTGTTACACTTAGTCACCTTATTAAGTAAATTAAAGTTACATTTAGTGATGGATTTAAATTTAAAAATAGGACGTTAGCTATGTTGGTAGCAATGACATTGGCAATGTCACATTTTAGATGCATCCAACATCACTCCAAGGATAGATGCTAATGTCACCTAGGTAATGTTCGCCTCTTTCCATATAATGAAGTTGGAGGCATATCAACGATGACATTAAGGAAGTGTTATATTTATGTAATATAAAGTTGGAATTAATGACAAACTAAAGATGCTTATATAAATTTAAATAGGACTTTCAAGATGAAATTTGGACTTTAAAATATTATTGTTTATAACTAAAAGGCATCTTTAAGGTGACTTAAAGGCAATTTTGAATATGACTTAAAACAATCAAAATGTTGTTATGTTTTTTTCTTTTATGTTTAAGTTTTAGTGCATGACCTATGGTTTTATATATTTTTGAAGTTATTTTCATTTATACAAATTACTACATAAATCGATAATTTGTTATATTGGTTTCTACAATTAGGCACTTTATAATTAAACAAAATTGTTGAACTTTACTAAACCTCAACACAAAGCTCAAAGCTCATGTTGTTTTCCTTATTTTTTTAATATCACAACCATTCTAATAAAAAGTGGATAAAGTTTGTTTAATAGGTATAAATGTTGCAAATTTGGGATAAGGATGCCAAGGTAAATTAAACCCTAAATAACACAAGATCAAGATAAGTATTCTATATCCCTAATGTTATACATGTGTGGTGTTATGTAAAAGATGTTATTTACTATGTTTAACATGTGTTATATATTCTTAATTTTTTGAAAGTGAGATTTCTTTCAAAAACTATGATAAATATTTATTTGCATATCATTTCTTCCAGATCACATAGTTGGATAGCAATAATTCATACAATAAATCTTTTAATTCTAGACATCTCTTTAAATAATTATGGACTATGAAAGCCATAAATCTCAATCTTTTAATTCTTCGAAGTGTTGAGAAAGTTCAATGAAAGATCAGAAAAAATGAATGCTTAAGGAGAATGAATTAAACTACCTTCTAAGTGTGAAATTTAAGGAACCCTGTCGATCATTATTTGTATAGGAGAATTCTATAATTGGAAACAATGTGTTCAACTCTTTGTTAAGAATTGAACTCGTGACCTATAGAAATATGATTGAAAAGCTAAATAATAATTAAAGACTGTGTAAATGCACTTTTTCACTAATTCATAATTAGCACTAAAGACAACCACTAATCCATAATCATTGGTGCATATTTTATTTAGACACCTAAACAATTTATCAACCCAAAGATGAAGTTTTCTTTGTATGGCGATAAAATCACCATCCACAATGAAATCAATGAGAGCAATGAAGAGTGCACTGTCACTCTTATAATTCCCGGCCTTCAAGAATAGAAGAATACCAGCTTGGGTAAGAATTGATTATTGGGGTGGGTTCAAATCTTGGTGCCACCTTGTATAAACAATGTCTGCATTTATTTCATGTGCTTTCACTGTGGATCGAAAGATCTTGTGGCGTCAATCTCCCATTCTATAAAATACACTAATTCAAATTTGGTTAATCTGTGAAAATTAAATAAATCCAAAGAACTTGAAGAACATAATTTTTTTATTGAAATAACTACCTAAATACTTTATTGAAAATTTAATCAATAACAAAAATTATTAAAGAAATATAAAAAATAAATAAATACATATGTAAATCCAACTTAGATTTTAAATTGTTTTCAATTAGTTATTTTATTGTAAAAGCATTGAGCCACCTTCTAAACAACATACTAATATATTATTATAACATCCTTAAAAAACTACCAAAACTTCCAACATCAGTTTTAGACACCACTTCAAACAAATTCATTGTTGATTTCTTGGGCTTCTTTTATTTAACCTTCTCTCCTTCATTAATTATAGGAAGGGTGCCCCCAATTAACATCGACACTATCTATATCCTCATCAAAACTAAAACTTGTCTTTATTTACTGCCTAAAATTTAAATGGTTTGTAAAAAAATGAAAGAAAGATGATTTTAATAAACAAAGGACACACCAATATTGAGAAGAAAGTGCAGGGTTTCCCCACTTGCTAATTAAGGCCATGTGTTAAGTGTAATCCATGCTTTTGTTGTGTAGAAATGATAATGACATGTTTGAGTGCTAAGACTAGTCTTGAAAGAATTGTCATCTTTTAGGATGATAGGTAAGACCTTAAAAAGTTTATGTTATTTTTATTTATTTTTGGCATGATTAAATATTGTCTCTACCAAAGACATTGGAATGTGTGAAACATTTTATAGGAGGAAATGATCAGAATTTAATTTAGAGGGAGACAAGTATTTTAAAATGAAAAAATATTAATCTCCATATTATTTTGGACTAAGGCCCAAGAGAGACTCTTTTAGAATTTATATAAAAAGGTATGTAATCACATGGCACTATGATTGGTAGAGAGTGCAAACAATTGAAAATATGGAACCTATTTTTAAATGGAATCTTTACATATAATCATGCCCTAGTCATTTCATGTCCAAAACCTATGGGGTCATGAACCTATTACATATTATATTTTGGTTTGGTCGTTGTGAACAGACCTTGTAGTGATAATTAGACCTTGTAGTGATAATTATGCCATATGAGGTCATGAGCATAATAGAGAATGTGTTATGATTTGGTGATTGTGAATAATTTTATTTTGGAAGATATATTAATAATAATATATATTATGTATATATTTATATATATATTATAATATATATGGTCGAATTGGTTGTCTAATGATTTGATGTTTATTTAGGAGGAGTTAGAAGGTGGGCTAAGTCTTTATAATAATTAGGTTTTGTTACGAAGATTTAATGACACTCAACAATTTGAATCATGAATCAAATTTAAACTCTGTGCAACTTAAATTGTTGATCCCATCTACATGGATTGATTTGTGGGATCTCAAAATATATTTATAATATTATTATAATATAATATAATATTAACGAATTTATTATAATATATATATACAACACACACACCAATGAGATATGGGTGAGTTGGTTAAGTGGCTTGGTTGTTTCAAGTTCTATCTAGAGTCAAATTTTTGAAAAAGTATATGAGGTTGGTTGTGGTCATGGTTTATATTCACGGAATTGTTAATGGTCCTTGGTTATTCTCGAGACCGGTTGTAGTCACAATTGATATTCTTGGAATTGTTAATGACCGTTAATTATTCTCGAGACCGGTTGTGGTCGTTGTTAATAAATTTGGTATATGTGGTAGATGATCACTTGGGAATTTGAGCCCTTGATTGTATCCCAGATCGATTCATAGCTCTAATAAAAAACAAATATCTATAAAAAAACATATTACAATTCAATATATATATATATATGATTTCCTTTTTGTTGATTTGTAATAATTTTTATAGTTGTTATAGATGTGAAGAGTTGTTTAGGTCACATTGTCATTTCCTCTCACCATCATTACTTAGTTTATTTTGAAATATTTTATTGTTTTCATGTTATGTATGGTTTTGCCTTTCCCTTCCATTTTGCTATTGTTCAAGATCAATGTGAAACGCATGAAACAAAATATCTTCAGCCGATACAACTCATTTCCACGTTGTACGAAGAAACACACCACCTCATTTTCTAATATCACTTCTACAAAAATATTAAATAACTCTTACTTAACATTTCATGTACAAAAGATGAGACAAACTCAACCATGATATTTTCAAGTGAAATACGACTCGCTCTCGATTTACATTTTTTGTTTCACCAAACCCCACATCATCCCATCTACACAGGTGCTAGTATTAGCCTCTTGTGAAGAAAAAGCGAGTGCCAGATATGGAGCATGTTGTACAAAATGAAACATGGCATTCCGACTGTTAAATACTGTTCTGGCGTCTCTACTGCTTTCCACTGACACCCACTCCCACTGTGCAATTTTAGATTCCAGATAAGACGGAAGAATGCGAGTTTGTCCAAATACAAAGCAAACAGAATAATTATATATATCAGTCCAAGCAAAGTTCACGGGTTACGCCCTATTCTCCAAATCTGTCACAAGACCATCTTTCTGAAGTTGGCACCGGTCTCTATCTCATAAATAGAACACATGTGATTTGTTCTTCAAAAGTAAGATTGAAAACTTTTTCTAAACGTGTGTTCTGCATTGAGATGTGTTATATAGTAGATTCTCAGATCTCTGCTATGATCTACCTTAAGCTTGTTGGCTAGCTGGTTCAAGCATAGGGACATTTTTAGGTAGGTACAAGACCCACCAACATATAGTAATAATCAATAACCAACTAACACATTAAATATTTTAACATACTATTGTGCACCACAAATATTAAATGTTAGTTACAATTCCAATATACTTTAACATGTCACAACATAAGGTATCATGATGAAGCACATCACAAAGTGATTTTAAATAAATCTGTAACAATTTTTCATGATTCAAAGAATTAAATGTAAAGGGTAAGGAACTCAACGAGTCTTTCCAAATAACACATCACAAGAACATATGTGCCCAGACCACGCTGCGCACAAGATAAGTCACATTGATGTCACAATCTCGTAAGGCTAAGTCACAACACTACGTAAATGAAGGTTATAAAGAACACTCCTTGCAAAATGGTCCTCACATTCACATTTTTGCATAACAACATTCTATATAAGACATCACAAGCTTGCACACTAGAACTCTCAAGACTTCAATTCAAAATTGGTATTAAACTAAACAAATAACTTTAAAACATACTTATGCAAAGCTTCACAATCAACTATAAAGTGACCCAAACCATGTGCTCCATCAAAGGTTATGCAAGCAATTACAAATAACTGGTGTGTGCACAAAGGCAACATAAAACACAAAGAAACTTGTTCACAACTCAAGACGTACACAAACTACAATTTTTTTTCTTGACCAAGTGTTAGATTGTGTGTTTTTTGTTGATGTAGGATTACAAGTGAACATGGATGCTCCTGCATCATACACCTCAATTAATAAAAGAAACATGACCTCCTACTCATGCGCCTTCTAAGATTTCTCTTGATGGCATTCTTATTTTTGTAGCTTTTGATGCACTTGTCCATGTCACATCTTCAATTCCTCGCCTTTCCACTTAACCAAATATTATTTGTATCCCTTTCTATTTGTCGTCCTACCGACTTATATGTTAATCACATTCTCCACTTCCTTGTGCTCTTTTTCAAGCACATGTGTTATCCAATGGAATTCTTTAGAATATGCGCTTGCATTTTTCTCACTTCTTTTTCCTTCATGATGCAGATATAAATCACCTTATTCCTTCACGTAATTCAACCTCATATGCATTTTTCACAAAAATTTGTAACACTCTGCATGGCCCAATTTTCCTCCACTTCAACTTGTCATAAGTTCCCTTCCTAATTCTCTCCTTTCTCAAGTGTGCCAAGACTACGTCTCCCACCTAATATCTACATGATGTTTGTACTATGGATTGATTTTCTACTATGGACCACTTTTCTACTATTCACATACTCGTTGATATAATTCATGCACAAACTCATCAAGATCTTTCATTTTAACACTTTTCTCGCTTTCACTTCTAGTGTTGCACAATTCATTGACTGCCCTTGGACATGCCCAATAAATAATTTGAAATGATGTCCTCCTATTACTCATATTAACTCAATTTCTATAAGAGAATTCAACTTGTGTTAAAATTGATTCCCATGTTCCTAGATTTCCCTCAATCAAACATCGCAACAGATTTCCAAAATTTTTGTCGACTACCTTTGTCTGTCCATCAGTTTGAGGATAATGCGTTAAACTAACTACAACTTAGTATTCACCTTCTTCCATAACCTCCTCTAGAAAATTTCAATAAATTTCAAATCCTCGTCTGATACTATGTTGCATGTAAATTCATGCATTCACACAACTTCCATAAAGAACAAGTTAGTAATGCGTGTCACATTAGTAGCATCTTACGAGCAATAAAATGTGTCATTTTAAAAAATCTATCCATAATCACAAATATGAAATCTATATTACTTAGTTTTAGATTTAGGTGATTTAAATAAGATAAACCTATTGAAATTTAGATTGTATAATATATGGCATAAACCATACAAATTTGAATGCTAAAGAGAGATTGACTGCACTCACTAAATATATAAATAACCAAACAAAGACAAGATAGAAGGCACTTACCTAATTTGTTGATCTATATTGCTCACTGCCTGCATCACAATCCTCAAGATGACTTTGTGTTAGCTTTGTAATTATTCAGATCAAGAAATTGACTATCAAAATCTATATAGATGTTGTCAATGAAGTTAAAAAACCATGTGGTAACTAGTACTATCAACTATCTACTGACATTTTAAAGGTTGATGATGCTAGTATGTTCTTCCATAGATTATTGTGCTTAGCTTTGTAAATGATTTCTATATGTTTAATTGACCTCAGTCATATGCATATATCATAATTTTTCTCTTCTTTGTATTGAAACCCTAACTTTACTTCAAGATAAGATAGACGTGGAAAAGGGGGTTAGAAATATGAGTTTGAAAACCCCCACCACTCCCTGTTGAGTGTCTGAGCGTTGTTTATGTTCCAATACTTTGAAGAGGGCTAAAACCACACATAGTTCACCCACCTATGTGTATGTTTGTTCATTCATGATCAACTAAAATGCAATGCAATGCTTTGGCTTTTGACACTTGACAACACGTAAATTCCACCTTGTGTTTGTATTCAAACTTAGCTTTAGGGCTACTCCTTTGAGGGATTTTCAAATGTGTATTTTTTGGTGATAATTTCTCAATTAAGTGTAAATGTATTTCTCAAGTTTGTAGTAGGTTCTCAATGTAATTACCAAGTAGTGACCAAGTTATTATGACCTTAGGATTGAATTATATTTATATATGATGCTTTGATATTTCACCCCACAATCAACATAAAAAAGGTGATTGCCTTGACCTTTGGGAGACATTTAAATTTGAAAAGTAACTATTAGAGGCTCCTAAATGTTTCATGTGAAGGTAGACAACTATGATAAATGCAATTGTCCAAGTTGTTGGCACCATCTACAGAGGGAAAATTAGTGGTCTAAAATATCACAACAGTCTGGTTAGGATTATGGAGAATTTGAACATAGACCAGAGAGATCTTGAATATGTGTGATAACAATTTGGATTGGTGATGACAATAAATACGTAAACATATTGGAAAAAGTCTGCACAAGATTCAAATGTGTAAGCATAAGTCATCTATGTGAACTATATGTCAAAATTGATGATTTCAAGTGTTTAATACCAAATTTAAGTGTCTATAAATGCTGCCTCAACCCCCGCCCCCCCACTTTAGTCTAGTATTGAAAATGCTATAATAAAATAATAAAAGAAATAAAATTTATACTTCTATACAACCACACTTGGTGTTGCCAGATGTGTCCTAAATATCTAGCTTGCTCAATGTAAACCCTACAAAGAAACATATATAAATCAATGAACACTCATGATGTAAAAATTTAAAAAATCTAGATCATTTAAATATTTAAAATTGAAAAGCCCAGGAATAAATACACTTGAAAGTATACAAACTAAGTTGTCATTTAAACAAATTTAGATAATGTCATGGGTTGATTTTGTGCCAAGGAAATGTAAATGTTAAAATTATCTATTGAGAATTTTTAATGACTTAAACCACATTGGAGATGGAGAAATGGTAGAAGTTGAGCGACATAGAATGCTTAGTGACACTACTCGAAATATATTTAAAAACTCTTTTAGTGGAAATTGAAAACAAGTTTGTATGTAAAATGGAATCCCAAAATAGTTTTTCTTTTTTTGTATGTGTGTGTGTGACTCATACTAACTATTGTTTATTGGTTCGAGATGGATGTAAGATAGAGCGTCTTTTTCATAGTGGTTCTACTAAGAGGGGAATCATCATAGGGGAGAGGAAAGTAGATTGAGGTGACCGGTTCATAAATGGACCCATTGATAATGATAGATACACACACAACCACAAAAATTTTAAACCTTCTTAATCAACTGATCTATCATGTTTTTTGTGTATCAATATTATTTATGTTTTATAAATTCTTATTGTACTTATTCTATCCAAATTTTATTTACTTTATTATTGTCTTTTATTATTTGTAAGTTTTATTTTTAATTTTACACTTATATCATTTAATTATATGTTGAATCTTTATGTTAGTGAGTACTAGTAATGGTAACCGCTATTTAAAATAGCCTAAATGGCATACAATAACTTGATTAGTAAATGTATTGGATGCCTTACTTTCATAGTATTGTTAAGAAATCTATATTTAACATGAGATTCATATTTATGTTAAGAAATCTAGCTTTACCCTCGAGAGGATAATATATTTGCATATGGAGTCTTTCTTCAAGTCTTAAGCATCATTATTGTTATTAAGTTGTTAGCCAATTTAAGACCTTGGCCTTTGACATTGTTTACTTGTGTAGCTAACCTATCAAAAGGGAAATTAATGTGGTTTGAAAAAGTCTAATTACATAAATAAAATCTTGACTTGGAATCTTTCAACTCTAGTAGCCGATTTGTTAAAATATTTCAAATTTCATATCCACCATTTAACTCAAAACTTCTTTGCATTTTGGACTTGGTCATTTGAATGCCTAGGGTTTTGACTTGGGACAATTTTGGAAGTAAAAAGAGACTTATAAAACTAGTTGGCTCTGTGTTTGAGCACGATGACTCTCAAAGCATAAAATGCTAGGGTTTTTTATTTTGGACTCCTTGACTTGGCTTTGCAACAAACAAATAGAGTAGAGATTAAATTTTAAACCCTTTTCCCATGCATGGTAGTTGGATTTCAACTATTCAATTTATTCAAGGTTGTAATAAATGAAATGTGGAGCCCTAGTCCTCCTCAAAATGAACAATGTAGTTGGGTTGAAGGAAAGAAGCTAGGGAACAAATTTTGTTTGAACATTTTTTTTTGGTGAGGGGCGAAAGAGGGAAGAATATATATTTTGAAGGATAAGATAAGAAGGTATTGTTATGATTTCATTTACAAGTTCTATTTTTTATATTGTGTTTTTTAGTTAAATAAATTTTCAGAATGAATTATGATCTGTCAAAATGTGGTACGATTGAGAATTAGTGAGATTCAAACACACTAGACTTTTAACATATAAAAAGAAAAAGTCTTGTAGTAAGAGAGGAACTAAATATGAGCAAAAAGATAGTTTGTTAAAGACTCGATGAAAATAGATTTGAAAATAGATACATAAATAGGTAGAGGAAAGGCATAAATCCACTTATACTTGGCAATGTGAACACATGACAATTGATAAATGGATAGTGAGCACTATGTGCAAGATGTTAATATTGGTTGGTAGATGTCAAGTGCATCCACACCAACCAATTTGACTACAAATTAGACATGTGCATGTTCAACTTAATGACCTAGTTTCTTAATGACATGAATATTACACATAATCAAGCTAAATATACATGTAAGAAAAACCATGAAAAATAATTAAAAAACCTACACTAACACCCCGTTAAGTATAGTTTAGGCACGTATAATATTTAGGTCTTGGCAACAAGCCTGATTAGGTACCCAAGTACATAAAAAGTTCTCACATAAGAATAGAGATAACCTCTTCCCCCATAAGTAGAGAGAGAATAATATAGGACTATAAAGCCCCCTAGAATATGATGTTGAAGTAGCCCTTATCCCAAGAAGATCTCGCAAATGAAGATATTTGCTCTTGGTGAAGAGTTTGGTAAAGATATCAACTATCTTCTCTGTAGTCTAGTAAAATCTAAGGTTAATGACATGTCCATGAATGAGCTTTCAAACAAAGTGAATTTGAATATTGATGTGCTTGGTCTGCTAATGTTAGACCAAATTCATGTAGACTAGATGGTGTTTTGGCTATCATAAAAGATGATTGTGGGTCACCTAAACTATATACTAAACTCAATAAGAATCCCATGAATCCAAATAGTCTTAGTAGTAGCATTGACAACCCCTCTATATTCAACGTCAATAGATGATAAAGCAATAACATTCTGCTTTTTGATAGACCAATTAATTGACCCTGAACCAAGTTAGAAACTATATCCTGAAGTAGACTTGTGATGTTAAATATCACCAACCTAGCCTGAAATTGTGTATCAAATCAGGTCATCATCAATCCCTACTCTATAGTGAAACCCAAAATTATGAGTATCCTGAATATAGTGGAGAATATTATTGGCTACTTTCTAGTGGAGTTCATGCGGCGTCTGTATAAACCTAGAGACCATGTCTACTACATATGAAATATCAAGTCTACTGTGAGTTAGATAGATGAGTACACCAATAAGTTATCAATATAAGGTATCATCAACCAATAGAGAAAAACATTCAACCTCAATTTTGACTCCAAAAATAAAGGGAGTTAGAGTTGGATTAAAATCAACCATGTGAAACTATGTGAGCAAATCAAAAGCATACTTGAATTGTGCAATTGTAATCCCTGAGTTAGATTGTGAAATCTCAATACCAAAGAAGTAGTGCAAAAAACCCAAGTTAGTCATGGATAATCTATGATGCAAAATAATTTTCACTATTGTAATAGAGGATCAAGAACTCCTTGTGATCAATAGGTCATCAACATATAAAATCAAAATTAGGAGTGAGTTATCTTACCATAAAATGTAGACATTTGGATCAGAATGGTATCTGGTGAACCCAATTGTTAGGAGGAAAGAATCCATCTTGGCATACTAAGCCCGAAGGGCCTATTGAGCCCATAGATAGATTTATGAAGTCTGTAAACTAGGAGAAAATCCTACATAAAACCTGTTGGTCGCTCCATATATTTCCTCATCAAGGTCTCCATGAAGAAATGCATTATTTGCATCCATATGATGAACATCCTAATGATGAGTTGCGATAATGGTAATCATGAATCAAATAGAGTTCATCTTTAAAATCAGTGTAAAGGTCTTGGTGTAGTCAATGTCAAGAACCTACAAAAAAACTTTTGCTACTAGCCATGCTTTGAACATATCCACTAACCCATATGTTGCAAATTTTGTTTAATAGATCCATCTACATCGAAAAAAAATTCTTCCCTTACGAAGAGGAACCAAATCCCATGTGTGGTTCTTAATCAAGGAGCTATGCTCTTCATGCATGGCTGTATCCCACTCAGGATTGCCAAAATCCTCAAAAAAAGACTATGGATTAGAGGTAGTGTAAATGAAAGCATATGGAACACCCTACAAACTGTGAGCATGTCTGCCTAGTATCTAATGGATCCCCAACCCAATCATCATTCACTTTAGAATGTCTGTGTAACCTAAAAATGGCCAAAAGTCAAAGAGTCAAGAGAAGATTCCTCAACATTTGAAAAGTGAATATGATAAGAAGGATGTGAATCCCTATCTCTACTACCAACATATAAACTAGAAGAAGAATTCTCATTATCAAGAATTTGCTCAGGGTGATTTGAATCATCATAATTGTCATCAAATCCTAGTGAGTCCAAGGAGGAGGGGGGAGTGTAAAGTGCAAAGTTTGAAGGACGCTCCTAAAAATGAACACTCCTCTCAATGATCAACTCATGTGTGATAGGATGACGAAGCATGTATCCCTTGACACTATCTCGATACCCAATAAAGATACAAGGCCTACTTTGTGGGTCCATTACCTTATGTTCATTCTTAGGAATGTGGGCCATAATTGGAGATCCAAACACTAGGAAGTGCTTAAATTTGGGTTTCTATCACTCCAAGCTTTAAAAGCAGTGGTTACTTTTAATCCTCGATGAGGAACATGATTTTGGGTGTAACATGCATAGTTAATGGCCTTTGCCTAGTATTGAAGTGCAAGATATTTGGAGTGTATCGTACAATTTGCCATTTTCTTCAAGAACCTATTCTTGCATTTTGACACACCATTTTGTTGAGGACAATATGGTATGATACATTGTAAATCAATACATTATGAAGTGCATAACTAATTGAAATGATGGTTGACATACTCTCTATCATTTTATGTGAGCAAAACCTTGATTGTTTTTCCCAACTGTTTATCCACAAGAGCCTTGAAGTCTAGAAAAAGATCAAAAATTTCAAACTTTTGTTTGAGAAAGTACACCCAAGTCTACCTTGAAATTTCATCAATGAAGGTAACAATATATATGGTCGTTAAAAAGAAGGTTGTGGAAATGGACCAGAAATATCAATGTAAACAAGCTCCAAAATCTGTATAGCTCTCCATGATTTATCTTTGAAATACTTTTCTTTTGGATGTTTACCAAGTATGTAACCCAAGGAAACACCATAAAAAAAGTGGACACATAGCAATCATGTAACCATATCATGTTAATTTATTTACTCTAAGTAGCGATAGTTAAGATGGCCAAATCGTTCATGTCATAGCTTAATCACCTCATCTGAGTGAGTGAGTAGTTTAGTATAAGGGTGATCGTGATCAAAGTGTGATAAAATGTACAACCATGATTGATGATTTTATTTCCCAACTGCCACTATAGAATTATTGTGCAACTCCCTAATGACCCATAAAATTTGAGGTAAATGCATCTCTCTTGCTTGATCCAATGTGGGTGATATAATAAATAAATAGGTGATTAGTTGATAGTGAGGGAACACATAGAACATCCTCAAATGTTCCATTACTCAGTTCAATGGACCCTCTCCCACAAACTTTTACAAAAGAATCATCACCTTTCAAAACAGAAGGCATAGAACATGGCTCTAAGAATGAGAAAAAATCACGTGATGAAGTAATGTAATACAAAGCACTAGAATTAATCACCCATATGGAAAACTGAGTGCAATTGCAATAAGGTTTTTACCCTTAAATTTATATTTACCACTATATTTTACATGATATGAATCTAGAGTTGATGAACTTTGAGTGGTGGAATTAGTGACACTTATATTATTCTTCTCAAGAGTTTTTGTTAAGTGGTTTATCTTTTTATTCATATATGTATGTTCATTATGCCTAATTCTCTTGTAATAGGCACATTCGATCTTATATATCTTAGGTTTGGCATCTGAAGATGAGGTCTTAGTATTTGTTACTTTAGATGTAGCTTACATTTTTTAACCCTTATTTTACTCATAGTCCTTGTTATGTTTCTTGTCCTTACTACTTGAAGCTTTTTATTTTTTATGACTAATAATTCGGGCATGAGACTTAGAGGAGTTTAATGTACCCATTTGAATAAGCTTTTCTTACTCCTTAGCTTGTCTTGTTCCCTAGTCAAGTCTTTGGCAAAATCATCTAAGGGAGGCATGGTCCATGTAGCTTCTAGGGCACTCTTAGTAGCATGGAAGGTAAAGACCAAAACAAAATAATCAGGACCTCAATTGGTAAGAATTTAAAAGATCACTTGGTCATTCTTTTTGTCTATGCCACATAATTTCAACTACAACCTAAGTGACTTATATTTAGTGAAAGATTCATGAATTATGTCAAAGTTTCCTATACTCAAACTAATGAGATCATTCTCTACCTTGTGACCCCTCATTACATCCTACTTCCCAAAGAGTTCTTTCAAAATGGTCTAGACCTCATTTGGTGATTTCAAAATATCAATGTGGAAGAGTAAATAAAGAGATATAAACAAATATAATAGACCATAGGCCTCATAATATCAGTTAAACCACTTAATCTTTTATGCATCTAGATTTGATTTAGTTTCAATTCCTATAGTTATTATGTGTAAATATTTACTTCTCAAAATAATTTGTACTTTAGTTTTCCACTCATGATAATTGTATGGAGTGAGAAGTGGAACCAAATTATAATCCATGGAATAGTGAAAGAGAGATATTTTTAGAAATAGAAGTGAAAAAGAGAAATTAAGGCACAAAGGTACCCCCCAAAAACTATTAGTAATACCCCCTAGATTACAAATATTTGACACTTTATATTTTAGTGCATATAAAATTGGCACTTTTTAGTGTGTATACAATGGACACTTATATACCAGCTGGGTTTGATAGAAATAAACATGATTTTTTTAAAACAACATATAATTTAAATAGATTAAACCACAAGAATCTAATAAAAAATCATATAAAAGACTTTAAGTGTGATAATTGTAAATGAATCATACTGCACCATACACTACTGATCAATATCATCATAAGAAACACATCATAATACAAACATAGAAAGTAATTACATATAGCCAGCCATGACTGGTACAATATACAACCACTGCTGTCAACCCATAGTAAATAGGTAATTACATCTCTTCATGATAATGTTTACAATAATAAATATAATATAATACAATATACATAAATAAGATATATGGCTCCTTGTAGCATGATTTTCATAGACTTTTCAGTATCTGTGGCAATCTCAAGTGTTGTCTCAGAAGTAATAATATTGTGGGGAGGGAGAACATCATCTGAGCACTTTTTCACACCAACCATGGACCAACTATCCCCTGCACTAATCCCATAAGAAAATAGACCTGCCTTCACAAATAAGTAGATAGTGACGATACAAGAATCTAAAGAGATAAGATAGTACCTATGTGGTGTATGATTTCTAAAACTAAACATGCGGTGTATCATAAAAATCCATTATATTGCAAGATATCACACAAATATGTAAATCATACTCATGAAATGATAGTGTCTCACCAAACATTTTTTTTTTTTAAGTCTTCAAATAATAAATAATAGTGATTTATAGATAAGTCAAAATTCATACACATCACTTGATTGAATTGCCTTCATTTGACATTGTGATGCTAGTAAGCCAATGAAATTTGTCTTACCACTTACACATTATGAGCAATGCGAGATTGGTTAACATGATATAACTAAAAGATTTATACATTTTACATCCTACTAGAAATCATATCACATAACATACCAAACATAAGATAATCTAACAACATACATTTATTTTATCAAATGTATGAATGAATCTCACATTATTATCTATCCCATAATAGAAATAATGACTATAGTTTATACCATTTGGGTAAAACACACATTTAACTAGAATTTCTAATTACTATAAGTAATTTTCAAATATACTACTCCCTATGATAACCTATATTATCATAGTATAGTGTTTTAAGCCAACTACTAATTATTCACAATCAATTATAATAAAGTAATCATAAATACATGGAAACATAAGCTTCTATTCAAGTAACCAGATATAACAAAGCAAGTCTCAATTCACATAAACATAAAATATTCTATTCTATCATTCCTTATACTCTCAGGGGTTGTAATACATGCATTATTAAGGTACTAATAACTATCGTAAGATATGCTATTCATATTAATAACCAATATACATACATTTAATCCATCAAACTTATATGTGAGTCTAGATAATAATCATAGTTTGTACCACCTAGGTATAATAGACATTCAGATTATAATTTTCAAATGAAAACACCCTCTAACATCTTATTATATCATAGTTCATTGCACATGAGCATACTACTTAGTCACAAATAACCAGTTTTATAATTTCAAGAATAAAATATCCGTTAATCTTAAATAATAGATAAGCAAGTATAAATTATGCCAACTGCGTATATACTATATTTAAACTACATACTACTATAATTTATAGGTACACATCATGATGCACTATTATATGCTATATATATTTAAACATTTGTACATATTAACACACTTATATTATGTACCACACATAAGCGTTCAATGTTTAATATATATAAACTAACAGTCAATTGTAGCCTTTTTAGAGAGTTAGACAACTCACAATCAAGTTATACCTCTTATGAACATAATTCAACAATTTATTACTCTTCTAGGATAATGTTTTTAGATGGTTATAGTTTCGGTCCCTCTGACACCTTATGACTGATTTTAATCATCCATTTAACTGTAAGTTTTGGAATATGACCCAATACACTTATATATGTAATATTTTCATATGATTGCTTAAGTACATGTATAAATATGTTCTCCATAACATACAGATGATATATAAACACTATATCAATGATCAATCATATTTCTAAATCAAGAACTCAATCGTTATACTTTACTATTCACAAAATATATTGATGATCTTTATAAGATAAAAGATTTTACAATGTAATACTACTTCATAGTTTTTATCTTTAACTAGACATATTTTCATCTTCACTCATCCAAAATGTACCTAACTCTGCACACAAGTTGTCAAGGCAACATAATCTTTCATATTTTAGTTACATATGAGTATTCAACAATAAACTAATAACTCGAGCCATAACAATATACTAGTAAAAAACTATGTAATAGACACACATCTTGTTATGTACCTAGGGATATGATATATTAATGTATATAGGTTGATGGAGATGCCTACATGTGGCACACATTCCTTTAGTTAGTTATATGGGTACAATATATTAGGATAATGGAGTAACTTGTGGAATTAGTACATTGGGTAATGGTTGGCCTACATTGGGATTAGGAGGTTACCCATCCATTGGTTAGATATATGTCTATATAAAGGAGATGATTATCATGGTAAAGATATCAAGTAAGCATTGAGTCTTCTATTGTAAGAGGATATTGGAGGTTGTCCCCTCGAAGAGACATTATGGAGTTATTCCTTCCTAAAGGTGTATTATATGGTGTTGCCCTGCCTTAAGGGTATTTCTACATATATTGAATATTTGAATCATATCACATCTCAACAAAGCTATATATGTATATGCCCTTTATGCATATTAGTGTACCCACAATACATATAGTACACAAATTTATAATAGATCAATATACAATATACTAACCAATAATTCTCAATAGGTATACATGGACTATGTTGTAGTATACTCATCATTAACAATACATAAAGCCTATAAATATAGTAACTATTAATAGAACGTACATGGTGTATATCAACTAACTAACTATTAGATCAACATTTAATAATATATTGGACGTTATATTATCTAGTAATATAGATAAAATTTTGATTGAAGGGTTTTATATTTAGCATAACAAGTTGAGAAGGTACAATCAATATAATTTTTAATATAGTCCTTGTACCAAATAAACTCCTACTTATGAATATACTATAGTAGTATATAAATTATTATGTATCAAAAATTATGTATATCCCATTAAATAGATATTTCTATAATTCCACAATTTCATGTAATTTTTACACACTCCCAACCTACGTATATACATATACATAAATTTATTCTTTGCTTTATATTTCAGGAGTACTCAGCAATTATTTTTATATGTGTACATATACTTGGCATATATATAATCATTGTAATCACCAATTTATATGGCTAATTTGTTCTTATTAACATGCAATGATACAATATTGATATTAACATTGTATATTCATTGATATTATTCAATATAATCTATACCAAACTAGTATAAACTGAAATCTGATATTACATTCCATGGTAGTGTATGTTATACATTCCATTATCATGTATTTTCTAGCAACCTATTTTCCACTTCGTAAATCACTAAGAACTTATAGTATGACTCAGTTGGTTAATATGTAAGTACAAATTTTAAATATAGCATAGTTTTTAATATATATATATATATATATATATATATATATATATATATATGTCATCATCCATTCTAAAGTTCATCATACATTTATAAAGATTATTGTATATAGATTAAATAATTTAATGATTAGTGATTAGATAAGTAAAAATCGCTGCATACTTTGAGATATGTTCTATTGATCCCAGGTCACTGCATATTGGTAAATATCATAGTGTTACTCAATTGTAGAGATTGTTGTATATCAATTCATAGTGATGCATATCAATTATTAGTCTAATCTCTACAAATCCACTCTCAAGTTTTTGCATATATTATATAAATCCACTGCCTATATAGAGATCATTGTAATTCAATATAAAACGTTATAGTACAACGTATAATCGCTACAATATGTTATAAAAATTATTACCATATGTTATGAAAATAACTATAATATGTTATATAAATCACTGTACTTTATTTATACTTCACTGTATATATACTAATAAGCATGAATCATTGCACTTTAATTATACTATGTTTTATATATGTTAATTATCATGAATCACTACATTTAAATTATTATAGTTCATTGCATACACATGCTTTGGGTTATACTTTATGTTATTCATTGATATAACCATGTATTTATACATACCTTGATATAGATTAAATTTGATTTATACATACTTATACTAAGTCATTATATAATGAAAAGCATATCATATTGATGTTGTATACTAAACTAGTTTACTGTTTAGTTTTACAAAACTAACAACATCCTAAATATATCTTCCTCTGAGAGTAGGTTGGTCTCAACGATGGAGTTGCCAAATACTTTATTTTCAAACATCAAATAATTTAGTAAAATATAATTATATAAGAACTCCTGGTATTTAACTTGGCTGTAAGAATCTATTTATCTTCTCATATTTAATTTGGCTTCTATTTGTATTTAACTTCTTCTATCTATACATCGAGTTCTTATGTATTTATTTATATAGTTCATAAACATATATATGTATAGACAAATTTTAATCAAAATTGAATACACATAAGAATCTAATTGCATCGCCTACCTGGCCATCTGTGTTATTGTTCAATTTGGCTTCTTATCTCTTCCCCTTCCATGTTGCTCTCTCTCTCTCTTCTTTTCCATTTGTTATACGCCTGCGTTCTCTATGTGTTACACCTCATTCATCTCTCCTTAAAATCATCCTTATGATCTTTCATATTCTATATTAAGATGAAAAAGGGGTGTTGTCTTTTTATTTTTAAACATTATTCTCTTTTTTCCCTTTATTTTTTTATTATTTTATGAATTTCTCGCTTTTTTGTTTTTCTTGATTTTAGATAATTCATTTTTTATTTATTCATTTATTTTATTTTCTTTTTTTTCATTTTATTGTAAATTCCTAAATTTTATTTATTCTAACACTCATTAAATTAACATTTCCTAATGTCATGATAGATTAATAATAAATCGACCAATAAATTTGAATTTAAATTTAACTATGCAAATCACATTTCTACCAACATTTAATGATCACACAAGTTAATCACTCAAAATGAGTTCTATAAAACTATGCTATCAAATCATGAGTAAATAATTATCTAATGTAAATGACATCAAGAAACATTATGTTAACCATTTTATTATGCATACTAACATGTGATAGCTAATGTGGTATGTGCAGGGTTCTAGCTAGTTTCTCTTTCATCCTCTGACATTTCTATCTACATCACCCTCTTTGATGATGTTGTCCCTCCATCTTTCTCTAAGAGATGAGTTTTCCTGCATCAACCTCACAACAAGTAGTTAAACCATATCAACATGATATACATACATCATAAAATATAACTAAAATAATAAATCAATATGATCATAATGTAAATATATACACTACAACTAATTCATAGCAATATAATCATGTATTCTAAGTAATATCTAATTATCCTATAACAACATATGTCTCAAATCCTAGTCAAATCAAATTTATCAATTATAAATAACCATAAAAAATCAAATTGTTTACTTAGCAAGGAATTGGGATGTAACATCCTCCCCCTAAAGCTAGTCATCATCCTAGATGACTCTCTTTCAAACATAAGTTTTAAACTAAAATATTGCTCAATAGAGAAATATCATAGCATAAAGTATCTAATTAAGTAGATAAATATGAAATTTACTTATAGAACTCACCATAGTCCTCCCAAATAGCACTATTATCAGAGTATTGGTCCCACAAAACCCTACACTTTGACATCTTCTTATTATGCAAACAAATTTTGTGAGTGTCACTTACTCTGATTGGTTCTATGATAACCACCCTAAGGTCCAAAACTAGCAAGACAAGCTTATATACTACATGACTGATCACTTCTAATACTTCAAAAGGTCCCACATATCTCAATGAAAGTTTCACTGAATTTTCAAAAGCCCATGAAATTGCCATAAAAGTCAAAAATAAATAGTGAGGGACGGTTCCACAAAACCTTCCATTCCCTTTGCACATCTCTCTAACTTAGAGAATGTTTTTCTCATTTCAGAGAAAATTGCTTAGGGAACCTAGCAAGGATAATGTGTAATTAACTCTAGTCCATGTAGCTCTTGATAAGTATAACATATCAATGCTACTGCTACTATATTTCTAATGTATACAAAATTAAAGAATATATGTTCTATAGTATACATGTGTATGGCCATACGATTGAATATAACAAGTCTATCTACCAAATCTTGGATTCGATAAGTTTTCATTATTGGATCCAAGCTCTGTAAATTTGACAAGTTTGTATGTCAAATCTTGAATTCAATAATCTCCCCTTATCGGATCCAAATTTATTAACTACCGAGTAAATGTGAGACTAAACAAGATCCACTCCCATGTCTTAGTACTCACATTCCTAATTCACCACTCTTCCCTTAGGTCTCCACAACCTAATGATCTCTAAAATATGCACAAGGTTCAATAAATCATAAATTTATACTAATAGATCCTAGAAAGTGATGATATATGCTAAATAATTTAGATGTACCGATATACATTACAAGAAAAAGCATACAATCTTCCATAATTGTATTAAATTACCACTAGCAAAACAAAAATAGTATCATATTTCACATCTTAACCTATAGTGTTATATTCATAGTTAAGAGGAAATAATTTTAAAATTATCATTACAAAGATCAAGGATCACATTGTCCTTACAAACTTATAAAGGAATAAGCAAGACAATGTCTCATTACTTGCTTGGCTAATACACAACAAGTTAAAATTTTATCTCAACCCTTTAAGACTAACAAGATATTTTGCACATCTTATACCCTACTCAAACCTAGCAAAAGGTACATAAATAACTCTTCAAAACAACATGATTTAAGCAAAAAAATAATAATATCAATATAATCAAGGGTATATAACAACATGACAATTATAATCAACTTGTAATTCTTAATTTAGAACCAATACAAATTCAAATTTTGACACTTCATGTGGTCTAAGTTCATAAAATTAGATAAAGGCATTGGAAAGTATGACTCTAAAAAGTCACATGTGGAAAGTAGAGAAATAACATCTCAACAACAAAACTTTTAAATACCCTCACATGGTATAATGAAAATATCACAATCCAAGTTTTCATAATCACTACCTACTTACCAAACTTGTAAGAGTATTATCATAACTTGCTTCCACAAATGGAAGGAAAATACTAAACACAAAGATGTATCAATCCATCAAATCCTACAACTTCTATCTCAACTACAAGTAGAAGACATCATCCCATGAACTCGAGGGAATAAGATCAAAACAACATTTTAAAAACAAGTTTCCATTTAAAGAAACACTAAATCAATATCATGAAAATATGAATCCTCTCGGTAGCTTATAATTATGTCAAAGGAGAGTGAGAGAATAAAAACTCACCTCTAAAATAAATATGAGAGATGACACTTCTTCCTATTCCATATAAGCACAGGGGTGCCAATCCACGAACAAACTTTTAACACATAGGAACTACACTCTATTACAAGGATAATTCCCACCGCACTTAGTGGTGCCAATCTAAAATGGTCTTATAAAATTCCCACACTAGGATTAGTGAATATAAGATACAAAACTAATTTAAATATACTTATGTGAGAAGCATCCCATGGTTTTTAAAACACTCACAACACAAAACACTAATTACTAAGGTGAATTGAATTAACAAGGATGTAATCATTCTTGAGGTGTTTGATCTAAATGATCAAAATATGATAAAAATATCTTGTTCATAACTCATGAACTATGTTATGTACTCACCTACCCAAACCTCGTATACAACTAACACCATCGAGACACTCAATAAACCAACCATTTAACAATTCTAATAGGGTATGAATGCTCCTAAGGTACACACTCAATGTACCACACATATTTCTCTATTCTCTTTTCTATAATAAAAGGATACAACATTTTTAATGGATTCATTAGGTCATAGAGTTTGAGCCATAGCTTTGATACCACATGCAATAACCCTGCTAGGTTTGACAAAGATAAACGTGATTTTTTTAAAACATCATATACTTTAAATAGATTACACCACAAAAATTTAATCAAAAATCATGTAAGAGAATTTAAATGTAATAATTATAAATGAATCATATCGCACCATACATCATTGAACAATATCATCATAAGAAACACGTCATAATATAAACATAGAAAGTAGTTACAAGTAGCCAACCACGACTAGTACAATATACAACCATTGTTGTGAATCTATAATAAATAGGTAATTACAACTCTTCATGATAATGTTTCCAATAATAAATAAAATATAATATAATGTACATAAATAAGATATATGGCTCCCCAAAGCATGAGTTCATCGTATTTGTGGCAATCTCAAGTGTCATCTCAGAAGTAATATTGTTATGGTGAGGGAGAACATCATCAAGCATTTTTCCACACCAACTACAGACCAATGATCCCCTGTACTAATCTCATTAGGGAATGACTCTCCCTTCACAGATGAGTAGATAGTGATGACACAGGAATCTATAGGGATAAGCTAGTACCTTTGTGTTATATGATTTCTAAAACTAAATGTAAATCATACTCATGAAATGACAATATCTCACCAAACATTACTTTAGCTAAAATTTTTAAATAATAAATAATAGTCATCTATAGATCAGTCGAAATTCATACACACTACTTGATCGGATTGCCTTCATCTAACATTATGATGCTAATAAGCCATTGAGGTTTATCTCACTACTTACTCAGTATTAGCAATGCAATATTGATTAATATAATATAATTAAAATATTCATACAATGTACATCCTACTAGCAATCATATCACATAACATGCTAAGCATAGGATAATCCAACAACATATATTTATTGCATAAAATGTATGAATAAATCTCACATTATTATTTATCTCATAATAGAAATAATGACTACAGTTTATGTCATTTAGATAAGATACACATTTAACTACAGATTCTAATTAATATAAGTATTTTTCAAATATACTACACTCTATGATAACTCATATTATAATAGTCTAGTTTTCTAAGACATAACTACTAATTTTCCACAATCAATCATAATAAAGTAGTCATAAATACATAGAAACATAAGCTTCTATTCAAGTAACTATATATAACAAAGCAAGTCTTAATTCACTCGAACATAAAATATTCCATTCTAACATTTGCTATACTCTTAGGAGTTGTAATACACACATAAATAAGGTACTACTAACTGTCATAAAACATATTATTCATAATAATAACCAACTTGCATATATTTAATCCATCAAATGTATGTGGGAGTCTAGACATAACAATTATGGTTTGTAACACCTGGGTATAACATACATTCAGATTATAATTTTTAAATAAAAACACTTTATAACATACCATAATATCATAGTCCATTGCACATGAGCAATCTACTTAGTCATGAATAACCAATCTCACAATTTCAAGAATCAAATGTCTTATAATCCTAAATAGTAGGCAAACATGTATAGATTATACCAATCAGGTATACCTTATGTTTAAATTGCATACTACTATAACTTATAGGCACATATCATGAAGCACTATTATATGTTATATATGTCTAAACACTTGTACATATTAACACACTTATAATATGCACCACACATAAGTATTCAATGTTGAACATGTATAAACTAACAATTAACCATAGTCTTTTTAGAGAGTCAGATAACTCACAACCAAGTAATACCTCGTATGAACATAATTTAATAATTTATTGCTCTTCTAAGAGACTATTTTTAAATGGTTATAATTTTGGTCCCTATGACACATTATGATTCATTTTAACCATCCACTTAACTATAAGTTTAGGCATATGATCTAATACACCTATATATGTAATATTTTCATATGGTTGCTTAAATCCATGTATAAATATATTTTACATAACACACAAATGATATATAAATACTATATCGATGGTTTATTTCTAAATCAAGAATTTAATCATTATACTTTCATATTCACAAAATATATTGACGATCTTTATAAGATAAGGGATTTTATAATGTAATACCACTTCATAGTTTTTATCCCTAACTAGACAAATTATTATCCTGACTTATCCAAAATGTACATAACTCTGCATGCAAGTTTTTAAGGCAACATAATCTTTTGTATTTTGGTTGCATGAGTATTCAACAATATATTAATTACTCTTATACAATACACAATAGTTTCATCTAGTACATATATATATATATAAATCACTCAAGCTGTGATAGTATACTAGTCAAAAACTATGTAATAGGTATGCATCCTAATAAAACTATATATGTATATGCCTCTCATGCATATTAGTGTACCCACTGTACATACAGTATACAAATTTACAATAGATCAATATACAATACACTAACCAATAATTCTCAATAGGTATAAGTGGACTATGTTGCAACATACTCATCATTAACAATAAATATAACCTAAAAATATACTAACCATTAATGAAATAAACATGGCGTATACTAACACACTAACTATTAGATCAACATTTAATAATACATTAGACATTGTATTATCTAGTAATATAGATAAACTTTTGATTGAAGGGTTTTATATTTAACATAACAAGCTGAGAAGGCACATTTAATATGATTTTTAATATAGTCCTTATACCAAATAAACTCCTACTTATGAATATACTCAAGTAGTGTATACACTATTGTGTAACAGAAATTGTGCATATCCCATTAAATAGATCTTTTTATAATTCCACAAATTTGTGTAATATTTACACACTCCCAGCCTATGTATATACATATACATAAATATATACTTTGCTTTATATTTCAGAAGTTTTCAACAATTATTTTTATATACGTATATATACCTAGCCTATATATAATCATTGTAACCACTAATTTATATGGCTAATTTATTCTTATTAACATGCAATGGTACAATATTGATATTAACATTATATGTTTGTTGATATTATTTAATATAATCTATACCAAGATAGTATAAACTAAAATATGATATTACATTCCATGGTAGTGTACTTTATACATTCCATTATCATGTATTTTCCACTCTGAAAATCACTAGAGACACTTATAATATGACTTAGTTGGTTAATATGCAAGTACAAATTTTAAATATAGCACAATTTTTAATATATAGGTCACCATACATTTCAAAGTTCTCCATACATTTAGAAAGATCATTGTATACAAAGTAAATAAGTTAATGATTAGCGATTAGACAAGTAAAAATCACAACATACCCTAAAATATGTTCTATAAATCCCAGGTTATTGTATATTGGTAAAGATCATAGCCTTACTCAATTGTAAAGATCAATATATATCAATTCACAATGTTGCATATCAATTATCAATCTAATCACTACAAATCCACTCTCAAGTCGATGCATATATTATATAAATCCACTACCTATATAAGGATCTCTATAATTCAATAGAAATCACTATATTATGACTAATGATCACTATAATATGTCATAGAAATCACTGCCATATGTTATGGAAATCACTGCAATATGTTATATAAATCATTGTGCTTTATTTGTACTTCATTGTATATATGTTAACTATCATGAATCATTGCACTTTAATTATTATAGTTCACTGCATGCACATGCTTCAGGTTATACTTTATATCATTCCTTGGTATAACCATGTATCTCTGCATACCTTGATAGAAATGAAATTCACTTCTTATAGACTTATAGTAAATCATGATAGAATGAAAAGCATATTACATTGAAACCATATACTAAATTGGTTCGTTGTTTGGATATTTTTCCCTAATTGCTATGTTTTACAAAACTAACAATGTCTTAAATATATCTTCCTCTGAAATTAGGTTGGTCTTTATGGTGGATTCATCAAATACTTTATTTTCAAACATCAAACAATTTAGTAAAATATAATTATATAGGAACTCCTAGTATTTATCTTGGTTGTAAGAATCTACGTATCTTCTGGTATTTAGTTTGGCCTCTATTTGTATTTGGATTCGTATATCTATACATCGAGTTCTTATGTATTTCTTTATATAGTTCATAAACATATATATGTACAAACATATTTTAACCAAAATTGAATACACATAAGAATCTAATTACATCACCTGCCTAACCCCCTCTGCTATTATTCAATTTGGCTTCTTATTTGTTCCCCTTCCATGCTACTCTCTCTCTCTCTACCTTCTTTTCCATTTATTCTACACCTACCTTTTTTGTTTGTCACACCTCCCTCTTCTCTCCTTGAATATCCTCCTTATGATCTTCTTTCATATTCTATATTAAGATGAAAAGGGGTGTTGTCTTTTTCTTTTTAAAGATTCTCCTCTTTTTTTTTCTTTTTTTTGAATTATTTTATGAATTTATTTCTTTTTTGTTTTTCTTAATTTTAGACCATTCCCCTTTTATTTATTTATTATTTTCTTTTTCTTTTTTTCATTTTATTAAAAATTCTTAAATTTTATTTATTCTAACACTAATTAAACTAGCATCTCCTAATGCCATGATGGATTAATGATAAACCAACTAATAAATCTAATTTTAAATTTAACTATGCAAATCACATTTTTACTATCATTTAATGATCACACACACTAATCATGCAAAATTATTTCTATAGAACCATTAAACTATGCTATCAAGTCATGAGAAAATAAATATCTAATGCAAATGACATCAAAACATATTATACTAACCATTTTATTATGCATTGTAAGATGTGCTTGCTAATGTGGTGTGTGCAAGATTCTAGCCAATTTCTTTGTCATCCTCCGACATATCCATCTACATCACCCTCTCTGATGATGTTCTCCCTCTGTCTCGTTTCGAGGGATGAGTTCTCTTGCATCAACCTCATAATAACTAGGTAGTTAGACCATATCAACATGATATACATACATCATAAAATATAGCTGAAATAATGAATCAACATGATCACAATATAAATATATACACTACAATTAACTCATACCAATGTAATCATGTATCCAAAGCAATATCCAATTATCTCATAATAACATATATCTCAAAGCTTAGTCAAATCTAATTTGTCAACTATAAATATCTACAGATAATCAAATAGTTTGCTTAGTGAGGAATCAAGATGTAACAATACAAGTGAAAAAGAGAAAGTAAGACACAAAGTAACCATCGTAAAACTATTAGCAATAACCCCTAGATTATAGAGCTTTGACACTTTATATTATAATGCAGATAAAATTAACACTTTTTAGTGTGTATAAAATTGATACTTTATATTTGGTGTATATATAATTTTATAAGGGATGGAAGTACCTTGTACCATCTAAATAATAATATGATAATAACACCAATGCAAAAAACTCAAAAAAGTACACATTTAAAAAAAAACAATTCCTCAAAAGGAGTTGCCTATAGAAATTTGTGTGCCTTACAAATTCTTTCAATCAATGTTTTTATAATTCTTACATGAAATAATTCAGAAAAAAATTATTTGCACACTTTTTTTGCACAATAAATCCTAACAAACTTGTTTATACTTTTTCGGCCGGTTGGGAACACAAACTAAACTCCCATGTGACTAGGGGCTAAGCTTTATAAATTGGGTGATGTCACCCTTTGGGTTTTCTCCCAATCATGCCAAAGATGATGTCACGAGTGTAGGGGCTAAGCTTATATAGAGTTAACCATAGTTAAGAGTTAAAATTTTCAAAATTAATCATGGTTGGCTTCACTTGATCACATACAGCTTCACTTTAATGATGCACTATGTAATGCACACCATATGTGGATGACCATATAACCTATGTAGTTCTACACATATTCATGTGTTTCTACTATAACCTGTTCACAAATGCACACCATTCACGACATGTAACCTATGTAGGTGTAGAAATAGATAGCATCACTAGTACATGATTAGTTCATGTAATTTCAACAATTACACGCAAGCCTTGTGGATATATGATGCATATGGTGTATAGGTGGTATAAATTGACACAGTAAATTAGGTATTTATGTAGGTATAACCTTGCATACAACTATAGGTAGTGAAGATAGTTAAACCATGTAATATGACTCAATATCCACTATCACACAATACACACAACAACAAGACAAGCAACATATATCATAAACCATACAACATAGTGTAGTATCCACCATTGCACAAGACACATATTAATAGAGAGACCAATATAGGCTGTTGAGATAGAGCACACAAACCCTCATGCAGTTCATAACATAAAAAAACATAGTACATTATTACACATAAACTAAGGTCATAAATACCTATAGATATCTCCAAAGTAGTATCTGCAACCAACAAATGAAAGCAAACCCACTAGTTTTATAGAAAAACCTAGAAAGGTGACCTTTTGCGAAAAATCTCCAATATTTTGAAATCATACAATGAATTGTGTGGAATAGTACATGATAGACTAGAAACCTATAAATATGAGTTTTTATAAAAAAAACTCTATTTTTGACAAATTAACATATGACACTAAGGTTATGATGCCTTCAAGACTCAATGGATTAGGTTAAAAGACCTAAAAAATGCACTTATACAAATATCATATCCCTCGTTATTTTTTGATTCTCTTGATCATCTAAGGACATGGGAGAAGAGAATACTCAAAAATTAAGGGTATATAACAATCAAAATCAATTACTCAAGATTCCAAAATACATTAAAATAAAACAAAGCAACTAGAATCCACTTTGATACCATGTCAAAATGAACCATGATCTATCAGAATAGGCCATGATTGAGAACTGGTGTGATTCAGATACTAGACTTGTAAAATACAAAAATAAGAAGTCTTATAGCAAAGAGGAACCAAATATTAAAAGAATATATATATTTTAATAGAGTTGATGAAAATAACTTTGATAAGAGGTACATAAATAGGTAGAGGAGGGGCATAAAACCACCTACATTTGGCTAAGAACACTATGTGTAAGATGTTAACATTGGTTAATAGATGTCAAGTGCATCCACACCAACCAATCTAATTAAAAATTAGACATGTGCTTATGTAACTTAATGACCTCAATATTACACCTAATGACCTCAATATTACACCTAGGAAAAACCATAAAATGGTATAAAAAACCACTCAACATAAATGCATTCCTTTTTCTAATTTGTCTTAATTTCATTGAACATTCTAGGCACTTGTGTGTTTGAAAATGACAAATTTGAAATCGTAGTTTACATGGTTGGAGGACATTATTGTAAACCCCTATTTTTAGAAGCATGTGAAATATTCGTTGTTATCAATTATTTTCTCTCTTTGATTCGCATAAAAATTTAAGAATATTGAAAAACCCTAGATTGTCTTAAATTTTGTAAATTATTAATGAATGACACATCTCACCTAGAGTGAAGGTTCTACACATATTTTGCTAGTTTGTTGATAAAGATTTTTATATTCGATAAATTTTAATTACTTTTGTTTATATTTGAAAAGAAAAATTCAAAATCCCCTGATTCGGGTTGGGTTTGATCTCTTTGAAAAAGGTTATACCTTTTTTTTAAAAATGGATGCGTAATATTTCCTTTTCAATATTAATTATGTTTTCAATATGAGTAAAAAAAAATCTAACCCTATCTTTAATGTAAAAGAGGTTATTGTGTTCTGATGCTCATCTCTCAACCTATGTTTTGCACTAGTAATATGTGGAGGCCTATATGATGAATTTATTCTCTATGGTCAAACTGGTTGTGTTGAAATTTAGTTTTACGCATTTAAAATCCTTTAGGACCCCCATTTTGACTTGCATTGAACCCACTTTTAATAGCTTCTGGCTTATATAATTAGTTTTTGGTGAAGAGACTATGAATCTCAAAAATCCATTTTCTCTAATGCGTTGTACTTTACTTTTAAAAATAAGGTTTTCTCTTCCATTTTGAATTGTTGCAGATGTTTGTAATAGAGAGACTAATATAGGATATTGAGATAGAGCACAAAAAGCCTCATGAAGTTCATAACATAGAAACACATAGTACATTATTACACACAAACCAAGGTCATAAATATCTATAGATATCTCCAAAGTAGTATCTGCAACCAACAAATGACAATAAACCCACTAGTTTTATAGAAAAACCTAGAAAGGTGACCTTTTGCAAAAAATCTCCAATCTTTTGAATCATACAATGAATAGTGTGGAATAGTACATGAGAGACTAGAAACCTATAAAAATGAGTTTTTACAAAAAAACTCTATTTTTGACAAATTAACATATGATTCTAAGGTTATGATGCCTTATAGACTCAATGGATTAGGTTAAAAGACCTGAAAAATGCACTTATACGAATATCATATCCCCTATTATTTTTTGACTCTCTTGATCATCTAAGGACATTGGAGAAGAGCATAATCAAAAATTAAGGGTATATAACAAGCAAACTCAATTACTCAAGATTCCAAAATACATTAAAATAAAACAAAGCAACTAGAATCCACTTTGATACCATGTCAAAATGAACCACGATCTATCAGAATAGGCCATGATTGAGAAATGGTGTGATTGAAACATACTAGACTCGTAAAATGTAAAAATAAAAAGTCTTATAGCAAAAGAGGAACCAAATATTAAAAGAATTAATTTTTTTTAATAGAGTTGATGAAAATAACTTTGAGAAGAGGTACATAAATAGGTAGAGGAGGGGCATAAAACCACCTACATTTGGCAATGTGTTCACATGACAATTGCCAAATAGATAGTGAGCACTATGTGCAAGATGTTAAAATTGGTTAATAGATGTCAAGTGCATCCACACCAACAAATCTAATTAAAAATTAGACATGTGATTGTGTAACTTAATGACCTCAATATTACACCTAATGACCTCAATATTACACCTAGGAAAAACCATAAAATGGTATAAAAAACCACACAACATAAATGCATTTCTTTTTCTAATTTGTCTTAATTTCATTAAACATTCTAGGCACCTGTGTGTTTGAAAATGAAAAATTTGAAATTGTAGTTTACATGGTTGTAGGACATTATTGTAAACCCCTATTTTTAGAAGCATGTGAAATATTTGTTGTTATCAATTATTTTCTCTCTTTGATTCACATAAAAATTTAAGAATATTGAAAAACCCTATATTGTTTTAAATTTTGTAAATTATTAATGAATGACACATCTCACCTAGAGTGAAGGTTCTACAAATATTTTTCAAGTTTGTTGATAAAGATTTTTATATTTGGTAAATTTTAATTGCTTTTGTTTATATTTGAAAAGAAAAAAAAAATCCCTTGATTCGGGTTGGGTTTAATCTTTTTGAAAAAGGTTATACCTTGTTTGTTTGTAAATGGATACGTAATATTTCATTTTCAATATTAATTATGTTTTCAATATGAGTAATAAGAAATATAACCCTATCTTTAATGTAAAAGAGGTTATTGTGTTCTAATGCTTATCTCTCAACCTATGTTTTGCACTAGTAACATGTGGAGGCCTAGATAATGAATTTATTCTCTATGGTTGAACTGGTTGTGTTGAACTTTAGTTTTACACATTTAAAATCCTTTAGGACCCCTATTTTGACTTGCATTGAACCCAATTTTAATAGCTTCTGGCTTATATAATTATTTTCTGGTGAAGAGACTATGAATCTCAAAAATCCATTTTCTCTAATGCATTGTACTTTACTTTTAAATTTGAGGTTTTCTCTTCCATTTTGAATTGTATGCCACTATTGTTCAATAAGTTATCTTATTATTGTTGGTGGGATTGGGATGAGTTATCAAATTAGTCAAAACTTTGATGATGAAAATTAAATAGAAAAGAGGACACCTAGCCAAATTTTGCTTATTGCTTAAAACTATGTTACAAAGCATAGAAATAGCAGCTAATAAGTGTTCATTGCATGCACCCTTGATCTTATTTTGAGTATAAATAAGATACTTATTAATAAAAAAATTGAATATTCCTCTAATTTTTTAGTTTCTAATTTTTAATTTAGCTTGTGAGAATTAACTATGTTGTTTTTGGATTGGGTAAATGTTGATTTCCTACCGTAGGCCTACACCGATAAAAAACAAAAAAATGTCTTGGATGAAAGAAAACATTTAGGAAATGAGAGTTTGTAAGACTCTTTATTGAAATTTGAACGTTGAGGGTAGGAAGATAAAAATGTTAAATATTTTTCCTATACTTTGCATTTAATATTAATTAAGAGTGCAAGTTGAGTCACTCTTTGGATTGTACACACTTGGGAACTTATATACCTTCTTGTACTTGTTAATAAATAATAAACATTAGGTAAAAAATTGTAATAACATACACCTACAATTATGATTATGTAGTACACATAAACACACATGTAGGTGTAGGACACGTGTAGTCAAAAGAGTTTTATGTGACACTTTAAAATGTGAAATTAATGATAATTATTCCCATCTAAATGTTGCTTTTACAATTCAGACTATGTTTGTCAATGGTTTGCATGAGAATGTGGAGTAACCTTTTTTCACCTAGTTGAATGTATGTGATGTTGGTTGAACAAAATGTTACACATAGCTCTTATATGGTTATGTTTAGAACTGAATTCCTTTATTTTGTATCCCTCGTTAAAGGGAAGGGCCACTCCTAGTTTGTAAGGTGTGCAGGGGACCCTTTGGTTTGTGGTTGGAGGAAAAATGTCCAAATGATGCTATCCCACTTAGTTGCATTGTTTTTATTCCATAATTACACCTATTCATTATGTTGTTTGATTCAGTGGACATGTACTTTTTTATTAAATTCTATGATATCCTCTGTGAATAGTACTTGTCATGTGTATATTGATTTAGCTAGTGGGGCAAGCTTGTTCCCCATAATCTACGTATTGATTTCAAATGAAACGTGAATTTTTTTAACATGCACTTATTAAAAAAAGTGATTGTGTATTCATGTGAATTTATATTAATGACTCTTTCATATATTGATATACTTATGTTATAAGTAGATTTATAAACTAATTAAAGATAGCTAAATTTATAGTTTAAAAAATGACACTAGTATGTTATTTGTACTTAGATAGTTGTTTAATTTTCTATACTTTAGTTAGGTTTCATTTTTTATAATCTATGAAGGTTGCACATGAATCAATATTTGTGTTTCTCTGGTGTTCTTAAAACCTAACAATGTGTCCAAAAAAACTACACATTTTTAGGGAATGTTCAATGAGGTTCCTACATTGAGGATGACGGAGTATAAAAATGGTTGAGTGGGATGGATAAATGTAAATATAAGACGGAGGATGAGAAGGATGAAACCATAAGGAAAAGGTTTTTTAGTCATGCTCTTCAACACACTGAATTTGTTGGCCCTATTCATGGATGATATGTTGTTGAATGTTTTTAATCCTTTGTTGTTTACGATGTTAATATTCATTTATGAGACCTGATTAATGTCTATGTTGGGCATCAAGGGTTAAAATTTCAATGTAGATGAATTTTTTAACATCTTCTGCCTCAATTTGGATTAGAAAATGGGTCATTGTCTCACAACTAGCTTTATTTAGCAGGCTATACAGAATAGGAGAAAACGTACCTACAAAACCATCCTTAATTGCCTAGTATGTGAAATTATTCCTAGTTTTAACTTATTTAGTAATGATTTGGAGGATTTGAAATAAAAAATTGATACATTAGTTAATGGAGATAAGAATTTTGGGGAGTTTTGGGCCCCTAGCTAGAAAGGGGTCAATTATCTAAGGATGAGGTTAATTTTAAGTGTATTTTGATCCTTCATTTAATTTTGGTTGCACAAGCTCTACCCTAATTTTTAATTTTCTAAAATGCTAAATTTTTAATTTTCCAGGAAAATGGTATGGTTCTTCAGACTTAATAAATTCCAAGTTGTTTAAAATGTCCATACTTAGTGGGTTGTGCCTAAAAAAATTATTTTAGATGGCACGAGAGCTTCTTAAGATACTTTTTTAGAGGATACTTCATGCACCTACTTGCCCATCAATGATAACAATCTAGTGGAAATTAGAGTGGTTGATATGATATGTCTATTGAGAGAGTTCCTTTCTCTAGGAACCTCTCTCAATTATTTCTACATATCCTTATGATCCAAACTTTGGATCAAGAAGATCATCCAAATTAGTTGGTAAGAAAATTGACTATCAAATAGGGTTTAAGGTGTCTGAAATATGACTACTTTTTTATTCTAGGGATAAATCGGTATGTGGTTGGCATCAGAGTGCATATTTTTTCTCCTATTGAAAAAACATGCAAATTCAAAAAATGGCATGTCAATCCAAGTTCATATGCAAAATTTATAACCTTTGAAAGTTGTAAGACATTTTCCCTTGGCTAGGACATAAATTAAAAAAAAAACTTGCGGTGCCACCATGCATTATCAACATAAGGGATGATGCAATTGATATTTTCAGTTACAACAGATTGACAGGACATGGGGGCATTTTGTCTTTAATTTCTAATTCTTGGGTCACTGATTTGAGCTTGAGGAATGCTATTTTTTATATATGTACCTATAGAGTTCATGAAAGTCATTCATTATAGGATTCATGAGTGGAGTCAAACATCAAATTACTAGATATGGGATATTTATAGTAGAGGAAACATGGTGAGTGAATTGAAACTTTGTGAAGTATAGAGAAGGCAGTCGATGGCAAAGAAAATATGAGTTGAGGGCTACATATTTGAGATGGTTGAGTTGAGTAGTCATACTTGTTGAAGAGGCAAGTCATCCATAAAAGAGTGTAAATATAATTACAAGTGTATAAACCATTTATAAGTTGGTGTCTTTGTGAGGAAAATAAGGCATAAGATTGTAAACTACATAACATATTGGAGATGAGCAAATATGGCTTCACTCTTGCTATAGTTTTCTCACATTGAGTTTCTCCAACTTAATGTCTCATGTATCTCTCTTTCATGATGTGGTTGTTTCCATTGATTGCATGTTTTTCATTCTTTTCTACTATTATAGATTAGCAAACACTTAAGAGAACTCAATAATCCTCCATCACAAGCATAATACTTATTCTTAAAGGATAAATGACTTTTCATTTATTTTGTACTTTTATATAAGCACATTAAATTGTAGTCATGTATGGAGTAGTAGCATGGGTAGAGTGTGAAGGATCGTATGTAATGGAATTAGCATGTGGGAATTACATGTGAAGTGTTGCATTATCATTTTTATTTTTATATGTATGTATTAAGCACTGGGAAACATCTTAAAATAACATTTTTGGTGTTGTTATATGGCATATAACTTAGGGATAACACTTGTTGGAGTAAATTTATGTTTAGTGAGTCATACTATAGATTATTTATGCTGATTATGGATCATATGGTAGAAAATAAGGTTTTAATCTTACCTTGAAAGTGTTTATTAACACATTTTCACATTCTATTATATATCCTTCTATATTTTTTTATTGATAAGGAAGTGAAAATTTCTTGGTTGTAAAATTTCAACCATGGGAAAATATTTCAATGACAATGTGTTGGTAAATTTATAAGATTATGGTGAAGGAGTGAAAGAGAGATAAGATTATACCATGAAAAGGAGATCATCATGTTAATCATTGTTCCTATTGTTGAGGTTTGGTATTGATGTTGTCATTGATGTCAAAGGTTATTGAGAAAGGTCTTCATGAGGTCATTGAAGAATGTAGCTATGAGAGAGGATATATAATAGTGTTGAAGTGATTATAAGAGTGTAATACATGTTTGGTATATGTTAATAATACTATATTAGTGATGTGAGGGTCATCATGTAAGGTCCTTGTTGTCAAAATTGGCAAGTGCTTGAACCTAGTAAGTGACTTGAGAAGGTATGTGCATAGGATGTCTAGTCTTGTGCATGAACGGTCATGATGGATTGGTGATATGAATGCATATAAGAATGAAAGGTTTTATTAGGTTTATTTATAATTTATATGAGTCATTTCAGTACTCATGTGAGACTCAGGGTGAGCCTACAGGGGTAGGATCTACAGACCTAGTCTGTACCTATACCACTTCTAGACCCTGTCTGGCCTAATGAGGCATCATGATCTATTTTCAAGGCATATGAAGGATTTAAAGAATTTTTTGAAAATGAGATAGGATTAATTAGTATTTTAATGAGGTTTATATCACATGGAAAGAGGCATGAATGTTAGTTTCAAGGTCTAATGTGGTTTGTAGGTCAAGGTCTAAGTAATCAAAGAGAAAGAGAGTTTAGTCTAATGAGGTATGAGGTTATGTTTCAAAGGAAATTGTGGATATTTGATTATTTTCAGAGGTATGGTATAATTTTTCAATCATGTTCATAAATTTTGAGGTCATGGTTTGTAATAAAAGGCATGAAAAGTGGTTTTGAGGTCTCTCGAGTGCACAGAAAGAAGGGTTTTCAACATGAGAAGGATTTTCTTGTGTTTTTTATCTCATAATTTTTTTTATGAGAACCTGATATATTAATGGTATAAGTGAAAGGGTCATATCTCAAATTTTCATGAATTGGTTTTCAGAATGAGGCACTAAGCTTTATGAATGATTGCTAACAGTGGAAGAGGGTTTAAACCCTAAAAGAACCCTAATAGTGACCTAATATGAAAGAAGTTGTTATAAAGTGATCATAATGGATTTGTATGGATATATTAGTGATTTTATGTTTTATTAAAATCTACCAAACATCTCCAAGTGTGATTGAGTCTTCAGGTGAGTGAGTGGACCCTACAAGAAAGGCCTTATTTATCAAAGATTTATTATAGCAGTCAGAGTTGACCAAGTCAAAGTTGATAAATAGATGGAGGAAAAAGTTTTATACTTTTAGTTTGTGTAAATAATTTTTTATAGATAATTTATAGCCTTTAGGTGTGCTAAACTAGCCATCCAAGTTGACTAGTTGTTAACAGGCCTAATGGTGGAAACAGTGAGAAACTTAAACAACAGTGAGAAGATGATTAGGGACGTGTTATCATGGAATAATTATGGAACCAAGTGAATTGAGTTTTTATTCAGGTATTTTAAGACATTTTCATGTTTTTTACAAGTTTTGGTGGTTAGTGGTTATAGTTAAAAAATTGCTCACAAGTTGACTTGTTTGGCTTAGTGAGGTTTGTGTACAATGAGGTTATGAGATTGGTCTGCAAGACAAATAAAGTCCTTTGAACATATTAAATTTATATCTAATAATTTTATAATTATATCATAATATAATATACATTAATCATAATCCATTAAAGGTATCTACATAGGTGTTGAAGGTCATTATCACCATGACTATGCTTGAAGGTAGTTTAGCAGTTCTGAGTGGACTTTTTGCAAAGAAGGGTTTGAGTCTGTTTTCCATGAGTTGTGAAGAATAAATTATATTTTTATGTCCCTAAGGTGATATATATTATTTATATATGTTTTATTTCCATGATTGATCATCTAATTTATTCTTAATCTTTAGTAGTTCAAGATAGACTTTTTGTAGCTTCACAAGCCTAATTGTGAATAGTGCTAATGGTGTGATTCAAGTGGTAATTAGAGATAAAATGTGTCATGGAGATAATATGAGATTATTATGGGTATATATGATTGGAATATTAAGTGTTCTTATCGTGTGTGGTGTTTGAAATTGCTCCAAGAAGATCAAAGGGTAACATGTACTAATGGAGGCCTAATTGAATGGCCAACCTTATTTAATGTTTGATTCATGTTTGTGGCATGTAATAAGTCACATTATGTGGAAAATATTAGTGGAAAACTGTGTATTTCAAACCAATAGGTGTATGAGCAAGATCCTAGTATAAGAACAAGGCCTAATAGGCCTAATTGACTTATTAGAAAATGTGTGAGTTAAAGTGGAAGATATAATAATTTAAAGAAATAAAGGAGGTCTTGTATACCATAATAATGGTGCATATAAACTATCATGAAGATATAAAAATGGTATCATAGATGAATATCAAGGTCAAATGACCTAATCTGTCTTGAAGAGACCTAGTTGAGTGAAGGAGACTAGAAGGTAGTTTGAGAGGGATAGAAGAGTGTGAAGAGATGAGGAGGTGGTCATCATCAAATGGTTAAGAAATAATGTGTCTTGAAGTTTATCAAATAAATCATGTGGATGAGTTAGTTTTGAGTCATGTAGGGGTTTAGTTCCTCCTTGTAATTTGGTGCTTGATAAAGCCTAGTTGAGTTTGTACTTAACTAGTTGGGGTTGGTGTTCCATGTGGAGTTGGCACTTCAATAAATTTTGTGTTTGTATTATAGGAGTGTAGTCCATTTATAGATATTAGTGGGTTTTCCCACTAAAATGAGTGTTATATGTGTTATTTTCTTGTCTCATACTCATATAAATGGATCTTGATGTGTTGCTAGTTCACTATATTGCTTTGATAGTTCATGAATGGTAAAGTAAAGTTGTAAAAGTTTTCAAGACTAATCCACCCCTCCCTCTCAGTAATTGTGGTTCCAACACATCTTATGCTAAAGATGCATGAACCACAACTAAGGTATTCAAATTAAGCTCTCCACCATATCCTCTTTATTTACATCAATATGTGGATGCTTCCTTTGGTGAATTTGAGAAGCTTACTAAGGCATTTGGCTCTACGCTACTAACCAAGATTGGTTATGATGGAAAGGGACTTGGAATTAATGGCCAAGGAATTAATAGTCCCGTAAAGTTTTAGGAAAGGATTTAATACTTTAGTTTTATCTATGTTAGTGTAAAATAAGGAATTGAAATTTTCTCCAAAACTAGTGAAGCAAGACAAGATTACAAAGATAAAGAGCTCAAGCCACTAGCTCAACAAAAATAGTCCATGTAAGGTAATTCCATCATTTATTTTTTCAAATATAATGAGGAGTTTGATTCTATAAATAATGGGAAGGTATCTCATTAAGAGGAATGTAACATTGTGCCACCTCAAAGGTTCAAAAAAGTGTCTCCAAGAAGAGGACAACATCTCCACGAGGAAGGAGATAACACATTGTCACTCCATAAATATGTGAGTGAGTGCAGGATGAATCCAAGAATGGGATAACATTTCAAAAATGGGTAAAGTATCAAGTAATAATGCAAAACATCTCTCAAAATAGAAAAACAACCCAAATGAGGAGGTAAGACATTGCCACTTCATCATACTTACACAAAGGGTAGCCTAATAAGGTATGGTTAAAAAAAATATTTTTCATTATTTTCTTGAATTATAATAAGAATGGCCATGTAATACAAAATTATTGGTATACATATCCATGCTATTTTTTTGGAATGAATGAAAACTATGTGGCCATGCATTGGAGAAAAAATTCAACAACAAGATGCATGTGTAATATAAGAGGAAAGGTGCAAGTTATAAAGACCACTCTTCAAATAATAAAGTGGAAAAGGGAAAGAATGGCATGTTGTCCAACAAAATTTGAAAGAATAATTTCACTCATTACAACATAAGTGGGTATTGGCATGAAAATGTGGGAATCTTCATCCACAACTTCACCCAAAGAATTTCAAGGAGCATTCCATGAAGGAAGTGGCATCTACAAATAAGATGAGTGCTGTTCAAACACATATATGCCAAGAAGTATCAAATGAATAATCCCACATATCTAAGGAATAATACATCAATGGAAAGCAACCCATAGAGGAACACCCATTACCATTGTAAAGAGGTAAATAGATAAGAGATCAATCTTTAGAAGGATAGTTGCAAAACTCACTTTTTCATTTACATTCATTTGAAGAGCTATCCAAGATTGAAATCATCAAGAGGAAGCAACCCATTGAGGTCTTCATCACCATTGCACATGGTTAATAGTAAGCAATAAATATTGGTTTCTCAAATAGAGTTTTTCATAGATAATATGTTGATTAGCATGCATATGTAATCACCTCCAAATTCCTTTTTGGTTTCCATTTTTGAAACAAGCAAGAAGGGAGCTAAACTCATTTATATAAACAAGTGTGAAGGATTCCACTCATTAAGGGTGAATATAGAGCAACCATTCAGTTTGAGAAGAACATGCATGAGGATCCAATTTCATTTAAGAGGTTGTATCAATTTCAACATTATCAAGTTCATTTGGATATGCAAATTCACATGTATTCCTTACCAAGTTATTGTAGTATTTGGCAAAATGGGTAGAAGAGGCACTCTATCTTGAGGTAGATCACTAACCACAGCGTGAAACAAGGTATCACAAAGGTGGCAACATGTTGGTTTTATTTTACTCTCTATGAAAATTTAAATTTACATCATGTAGCATATACAGTGTCTTATGAAAGATTATAACATGCACTTTTTGGTTGTGGTATGCACATAACAAACATGTAAACAATCATAGTAAAGTTTATTACATGATTTTAATTTTTTGTATGCACATAGAGCAACGTTTTAGTAGCTTATCCAAATAATCATGGACATATAATTAGTTTTTAAACATGTTTATGATCATTTTTCATCATGTTTATGAGCCCAAAGGTTCTTACATGGAGGGAGAATAAGAGGCATGGCATCAAGTCATTAATACATGGTGAGAAGTGCATCCATGATGAGTAGAACTCTATAATAAAACCATTTATTATGATGGATATATTCTTTGACATCCATGTTACTTTATTGAATATGTTTCATTAAAATCTATGTTGATCTTGTTTTGATGCAAAATATGAGTTGCAAGTTAATAATAACCTTATTAAAAGAATTATTTTTAATCCATGCATGTTAAATTGTTGATTCTAAAACCCAAGGTGTGGGAAATTTGTAAATATAGTTACCTATTATAAATCTACTTACATTATACAACATGTTTTATTCACTTTTTTAAATAATTTAAACAAGAAGGAGGATGATAAATCAACATCTCCAAAGTGAGAGCTTCACTCTAACCTACAAGCATGTGCATCGCATAAAAAGTGCTAAGAATGCCATCTAAGTGGGAGAATAAGACACCAAAGAGTGTAAGGAGGTCAGTTGGCCAAGTTTGAAAGGAGTCATGGACACTTAAGCAACCTATTTTTACAAGTTTTATTTTGGACAGTCACTCTCCAAGAGAGAGAACACAGAACAATCCAAGAGGTTGGTGAAAAGGTACCCCACTGATGTAGAAGCATCAAGGAAACAAAGTGAACTTGATTAGTCATGAAGTGTCTAGGCATTATGCATGTGTGTGGGGACTCATAGGATCCCATTGAAAGTATTTTAATCATTGAAAGGGTCATAGGAGGTGTGTGTCTAGTCATTTGGCATTTTCCCACCAAAATTACATTTTGAATATTTGAATCATGTTTAAGAGCCTAAGAGTGATTTGTGTAAGTTTTCTTGTTATGTCAAGTTGGTGAATGAATGTATAAGGTCATATATGGATATATAAAAGTGTGTGAGGATGTGATATGTACAATTTATGGATAAAAAAGAGTTGTAAATCAAGATTCATATGTGTAGTGGCCACATCATGGTAGTGGTTTAGAATGTAGGGATGTTTCCCTTGCATGTAGGAGAAATTGGAACATGAATTTACATGTATAAGATAGATATATGGGGTATAGATTCATGGTTATGTGGTTAAGGTGGTAGAGGTATAAAGGAGAATAAAAAAATGAAAAAAAAAATGAAGAAAGATTGTATTGTCCATAAAGGACAAAAGTTGACAGTGAATCCAACTATATACATACTACGTGAAGTTAATAAATAATGAAGATTTATTTGTAATACATTATTAAATTTGTGTTTACTTGTATTAGATATATTTTTAAATTCTGAAGAGCCTTGAATCTTGTAAAGGTAATATTTATTATTAGTCATGGAGTTTCTGGTAATTGAGTCAATTTTTTTGTATCAAAGTGTTTGTGTGTATAAAAGCAATGAAAGGAGATTATCTTGGTAAAGTATATGAAAGGTTAAAGATTCCATATTTTTTATTCATCATGGTATGATGTTTATTATTTATAAAATACATTGAATCATTTATTTCTAGAGTCAATATTGGAAATTACAGTCCTATAATCTTTTTACAAAGTGACAGTCAGGAAACAAGACAAGTAATTCATTTAAGAGGGTCAAGCACATGTAAGGAAATTAAATTTTGTGTGGATAGGTATACATATTTTTTATTTAAATAAGATCATTATTTGATTATCAGACACATACAATAGTCTAAATAATGAAATAAAACTTTATTTTGTTACATAGTCCAACAAGAAGCTAAAATTTTGATTATTCATATGTTTGAGGATATTGATAATTGTTCAAGAGGTTGTTGTTATTGGGGAAGTTTAGAAATGACATATCATACCTTATTTAGGTCTCAATAAGATTCAGTAGTGCTTGTATTTCATTTAAAGCAAATTTTTAGCCTCTTAGCTTAACCCTATTTTGTATAACCCCAAGATAGGGTTTAAATGTGGAAAGTAAGATTCTAAGAGATTCCACTGATGAAATTCCTTTAAAATTGGTAATTTATAATATTATGAAAAGATTCAGAGGATTATGTTGGTTTTGAACCTGTACAGACCTATACAGTGTGATATTTATAAACTGAGTCAATAAATAGGCCTAAAGACCTAATTAGAGAGAGAAAAGGGTTAGTTAAGAGGTCTTCATTAAGGATTGTGATCTAAAAGTTTGTGTACAATTGGATGGAAGAAATGGGTATTCAAAATGGTCTTTAATTTTTCATGAAACCATGTTAGTAGATGTAACCAAAAAGCTTTATCCCTTAGTAGGGCTATAAGGAATGATATGTTTGAATAGGCATTGGGTGAACTGAGGGTGTTAGAGAATCATTAAGGGTTTAAAGTGAATTTATTTTAGTATGATATGACTATGAGATGGAATTTAAAGTCAAAGGTGGTTTTCACATATTGACATTGAAGACTTTTGAGTAATTGACTAAGAAGGAGACAATCTAGCATGTGTGATCACTTACATAAAGAGTGAGTTTGTAGGTGAATTAAATAATAAAAGTGTGAGGACTGATCCATGGTGAATTGGAAAAGATAGTAAGGGTATTGAGGTGTGTATATCATCAATAATTTTAGTTTGAAAATCTTGGAGAGTTCAAGGCTAGAAAACATAAAGTAAAAAATGCATGTCAAGAAATTAGATCAAGTTATGAGAAGCATAACAAGGTGAATGGAAAGAAAGTACATGCTGGTACTTGTTGAATCATGGTTTATGATTCAAATTATGGGATCTTTGCATCATTTTGGTATTAGATCAAGATAAATATTTTGTAGTCAAGGAGAACAAACAAGGCACAAATAAAACAAATGTATGTTACAGGTTGGTTATTTATCAATATTAATGTTGCATGAAGTGGATAGGATTTCAAGAAGATTACAGGTGTGGTAGAGTGATAGAGATTAGGATAAATGATAAATATAGGTAAAGGGTGAATAGGCCCTAAGCTAGAAGGTAATCATTGCATGGGGGAGGAGATAGTAATGATATATGCCCTTGATTGTTTCCTAGACCAGTTGGAAATTTGGTCAAAAGTGAATACCTATCTAAAAACAAAAATAGTATACAGTGATTGGTTTGTAGATTTACTTAGGACGGGGTGAGGTAGTGAAATAGGTCTAGATTAAGTACTCAAGTTAATTAAAGTGGAAGAGGGTTAAAGCCAACGGAAGAAGTGAGTACAAAATAAATAAAATAGGGGTATGAGAGGAAGTATGATAATAAGAAGGAAGTCAAGGGTTTAACACTATAAGTGTATCTTAAGATAAAGATCATGAGATCTTGGTGAAGCTCAATAAGCTAGAGATCATTTAGGAAAAGGTATGTGTTGATTGTTTGGGTTTTGATTAAGTACATAGTTGTTATAGTTAAGTGAATTAGACTCTACAAACGAAAGAAACCATGAAGGTTAGTATTAAAAAGGAAATATTAGGCCTAAAACCATTAAGTTTTGTGTGAAGAGAGCTCAGGAAGAAGATCAAAATAGAACACAAGTCCCGAGTTTGGACAAGAAGGAAAGAAGGTCCCAAGTGAGGACAAGTGTTGAGAAGGTCTCAAGTGTAGACCAACAAGATACCCAAGAGAAGAACCAAAGAGATAAATCCAAGGTGGAAAAGACTTGCGAAGGAAGGTGAAGGGCAAGAATATGAATATGAAGGACATGGAAAAGAATAATCTCCATGAGAAGAAGATGAAGGATGATAAAAAAAGAGAGAGTTGGATTGTGAAGAAGAGATAAAAAGTTTGAGGCAGAGTCTAGAGGTTTTAGATAAGGTGCAACTCATAGTGGAGCAAATGATGTAAGAAGAAAACCATATAAATAGTTGGGTTAAGAACAAAAATAGAGTTTAGTGGCCTATATGGTTACTTATAGGGAATAAAAAGAGAATAGTGGAGAAAAGAAAGAGAAAGGAAAAGATTGCTTTGCCAGCAACTCAAGAAGGAAATGGACAAGTTACAGATGAATGACCAAGAAAGTATATAGGTTGAGTAAATTAAAGAACCCCTTGAATAATATAGAATTAGTATGAAAAATGTTGAAGAGGTATCCATTTTCTATCCTGAAGGAGTGATTCTAGGGGAAGAAGAAGAAGATTTTCTAGAAGTATGCCTTATTAAAGGCATGGGAGCAGAAAGAAAGCCAAGATCAGATGGAGAGGCTACATGGCTTCAAATGATTATGAATAATATGACTATTGAGTGTGTTTATGTAGGTTTAGAAGCTGATGAACAATATGGAGGAGTGTCAATTTTGACACCTAATGAAGACAAGGTCCAAAAACTAGTGATGAATAAGCAATAGAGGATTACAGTACAATAGAAGAGATCTTATGGAGAAGCATAATACATTACAATATAGCTGAGGTATTGGATATCCTAGATCAAGGAGAAAATAATGAACTGTTTGATTTTTAAAATGTTACAAGTGACTATGAGAGTTAAAAACAAGCTCATAAAGAGGAGGTGGATGATCAATTTGTATTTAGTGTAAAAAAAAGTCAGAACATGATGCTAAGGACCTAAAGATGAAAGAGAATGGTAAGAAAATAAGTATCCAAGAGAAATAATTGAACCATGAGAGTGTACAAGTCAAGAAACATCCATGTGAGGGTGAGAAAGTGAATCAAAAAATCTAAGACAAGTAGATATTGGAGAAGAAAATAATAGTACAATCGGGTTGAGCAATAAATAAGAGGTAAGTACTGAAAATGAAATGTTTTTAAAAGATGTGTATTGTCATTTAGGCAATAAATTGCATATAATTTCAATTCATGTGTTTGGTAAAGCAAATTAAGGATTAAAATCTAAAGATATAGAAATGAAGACATGTAGAAGTGAGAATTTAAAAGAATCAGTTGTGTATGGGGTCATAAAAAGGCCACATAATAGAAGTAAAGAGTGGATGTTGGATGAATAAATGTCACCAAATATGACAAAAAAGTAGTGGGAGGAATAAAATGGAGTTATCCTTCATAAGAAAAAGAAAAAAGGATAAATTCATTAGAGAAGCAAGAAGAGAAGCAATGCAAACATGGGCAACATGTTGATAAACAAGGAAAGAAGAAGCACCTATGACTGTGCTTATAAAACTTGATCAACAAAAATATGAAATGCCTAATAAGACACTTAATAAAGGTGAAATTCTAGGACCATTTGAGGTAGCATTAATTAATAAAGAAGGTGCGTATAAGCTATACAAATCAAGGATGCACCATTTGACAAAAGGAAACATGGATATATGGAATGAAGAAGTAATACCTATAGCAAAAGGAGATATACAAGCAGAGAACAATCACATGAAAGGGCATAAATCAAGCCAAATGAAACAAGGTAATAAATTAGTTTCCTATAGTGATCATGTTGCAGTTGATTTTGATGAAAGTATGTATGATAGAAACCAAAGAGCAGGTTACCAAAGAACATGGTGAGTTGGTGAAAGGGATGAAATCAAGAAGATATTCTTTCAAGAGAAGTAAAGAGGTGATGAGAAGAATCAACATGAGGAGATAAAATTATATTAATAAGCATTTAAATAATATACAACAGGATAACAAAGAAAAAAAACCTTGGTAACCTCATGAAACAACCAATAAGGTAAGCATAAACAATGACAAGTAAATAAAGAAGAGACTATGATGTGAGAACAAGAGTAGAAAATAAGGACAAGACATGTGGAGTAGCATATGAAGAAGGCAGACCAAAGATAGAAGACCTGAGCTATGAAGAGGACAAGAAAATTCTATGGGTAATCTATTGCATGGAGAAAGAAGATGATATCACAAGAAGATGAAATAGGAAAAAAAGACACAAAGGCAAAGATAATTTGAATATTAGAATCATGGATGAGGTGAGACATAGTAGGAAGATGTGAAATATCCCTAAGCAAAGGAATTGGAATTCCAGAAATAAGATGGATCAGATTGTATTTGAGTTGGAACTCAAATCTCTTCCACTTGGGGAGTATGATGCAGGAACATCAAGGAAATGAAGTGAAATTAATTAGTCATGAAGTTTTTAGGCATTATGCATGTGTGTGGGGTCTCATAGGATCCCATTGAATGTATTTGAATCCTTGAAAGGGTCATAGGAGGTGTGTGGCTAGTCATTTGGGATTTTACTACCAAAATGACATTTTGAATATTTGAATCATGTTTAAGATCCTAAGAGTGATTTGTGTAAATTTTCATGTTATGTAAAGTTGGTGAATGAATGTGTAAGGTCATATTGGATCTATAAAATTGTGAGATGATGTGCTATGTGCAATTGATTAAGAAAAAAGAGTTATAAATCAAGAGTCGTGTGTAGTGGCCACATCATGGTAGTGGCCTAGAATCTAGGGATGTTTCCCTTGCATGTAGGAGAACTTGGAACATGAATTTGCATGTATAAGATAGATAAAGGAAGTATAGAGTCACAGTTAGGTGGTTAAGGTGTAAGAGGGATGGAGAAGAATAAAAAAAATGAAGAGAGTTTGTATTGTCCATGAAGGACAAAAGTTAACAGTGAATCCAACTATATACATATTGTGTGAAGTTAATAAATAATGAATATTTCTCTATACTACCTTATAAAAATATATGTTTACCTATAGTATATATGTTTTTGAAGTCTAAAGAGCCTTGAATATTTTAGAGGTAATATTTGTTGTTAGTTACAGAGTTTCTGGTAACTAAGTCAAGAATTATGTATCAATGTGTTTGTGTGCAGGAAAGCAACAAAAGGAGATTATCTTGGTAAATTATATGAAGGGTCAAAGAGTCCAAATTTTTTATTCATCATGGTATGATTTTTTTTATTTAGACAAGACATTGAATCATTTATTGGTAAAGTTGAGATTAGAAATTACAGTCCTATAGTCTTTTTGTAAAGTGACAGTCAGGAAACAAGATAGATAATTCATCTAAGAGGGTCATGCACAAGTAAGGAAATTAAAGTTTATGTGGATAGGTAGACATAGTTTGTATTGAAGTGAGATACTTATTTGATGATTAGACACATCCATTACTCTAAATAATGAAATAAAACTCGGTGTTGTTACATAGTCCAATAAGAATCCAGAATTCTAATTACGCATGTGTTTGAGGTTATTGACAATTGTTCAAGAGGTTGTTGTTATTGGAGAAGTTTATAAATGGTAGAGAAGACCTTATTTAGGTCTTAGTAAGATTTGGTAGTGCCTGTATTTTATTGAAATCAAATTTGTAGCCTCTCAGCTTAACCTTATTTTGTATAACCTCAAGATAGGGTTTTAATATGAAAAGTAAGATTCTAAGAGATTCCACTAGTGAAATTCTTTGAAAATAGGTAATTTATCATATTATGACAAGATTCAAAGGACTATGTTGGTTTTGAACCTGTACAGAACTATACAGTGTGATATTTATAGACTGAGTCAAGAAATAGGCCTAAAGACCTAATCAGATAGAGAAAGGGGCTAGTTAAGAGGTATTCATTAAGGATTGTGATATGAAAGTTTGTGTATAATTGGATGGAGGAAATGGGTATTCATAATGGTCTTTAGTTTATCATGAAACCAAGTTAGCATATGTAACCAAGAAGCCTAATCCCTTAATAGGGCTATAAGGAATGATATGTTTGAATAGGCATTGGGTGAACTGAGTGTGTTAGATAATTGATGAGGGTTTAAAGTGAATTGGTTTTAGTATGATATGAATATGAGACACCATTTAAAGTGAAAGGTGGTTTCCACATAGTGAAATTGAATACTTTTGATTAACTGACTAAGAAGGAGACAATCTAGTCTATGTGATCACTTATATAAAGAGTGAGTTTGCAAGTGAATTAAAGAATAGAGGTGTGAGGACTGATCCATAGTGAGTTGGAAAAGATAGTAAGGGTATTGAGGTGTGTATATCATCAAGAAGTTGAGTCTAAAAATCTTTGAGAGTTGAAGGCTAGAAAACATAAAGTGAAAAATGCATGTCAATAAATCAGAGCCAATTATGGGAAGTAGAGCAAGGTGAATGGAAAGAAAGTGCATGTTGGTACTTGTTGAATCATGGTTTGTGATTCAAATGATGGGAGATCTACATCACCCACTTAGGAATATAAAAGGTAAATCTTCATCTTTTTTTATGGAATTTTTATGGAACCAAAAACCTTAAAAATTGGGTTGTATGATCCAAAATTTAGATCAAGAAGATCATCCAATATAATTGGCAATAAAATCAACTATAAAATAGAGTTTAAAGTGTCTTGACAATGACTACTTTCTGATATAGAGGCTACATCAGTATGTAGTTAGCACCAAAATTACATTTAGGGTACATATTTGCATTCCTTTGAAAACCATGCAAGTTTAGAAAAAAAATATGTCGGCTTGAGTTCATATGCAAAATTTATGGCCTACATAAATTGTAGAATATTTTCTTGAATCCAAGGTGTAGCTTTTCTAAAAACCCCACACCACTACTGCACGTTATTAAAAAAAGACACGACGTCTTTTCCCTTTTCAATTATAGGAATTTTAAGGGACATGAAGGATATTTTGTATTTTGTTTTTGACTCTTAGGTACCTCATTCATGTTAGGATTTAGTTTATATCATAGGTTAACATTAATGTGGGAAAAATAATAAAGTGAGTTGCATCTCACAAATTATTTTTCTTTGAGTGAATAAAGGTTGTTTTAACAATTGTCCTAGATTAGTAAAAAAATACGAGGAGAGCTAAGTGTGAGAGATTTGTGGTAATAATAAATAAGTAAAGTCTCTTTATTTATAGGATCTATATGGACCTATATATATGTAATGAGTTTAATCAATTATATTATGTATTTGTGACACACCAAAATATTATTAAGAGAAATGTTAATCGGTTCTCAACATTGGTATCAAAATAAGTTCATTATGGACCTATCTATAATTTTTTGGCCTTAAGAATAACAAATACAAGTGGTGAAAGTGAAATACTATCAGTTCTATACTCTTCAAAAGATCTTGATCTCTCAATAGGACTGGTTGTACTAAATGTTTGTTCTCTTGTATTTAGGTCTAGTTAAGAGGTTTTTAGTCAAAACTCATATTTTAAGGATCATAAATGACTTATAACATCCATTAAAATATGATAAAGGACAAAAAAAATTCCTATAAGCTTCCTTGGTTGAATTCTCAAGAGAATTTGAGAAAAAGACTGTATTTAGGCCTATTTTAGGCCTACGTACAAGTTTGTCTTGTGATGTTTGCACTATAATAGATTATAATTAAAAATTTTAAGGTTATCAAACATGTTACCAGTTACAAAAACTCAATAAAACCTTTATATACTTTTTAGTGGCTTAGAGACTCAAAGAAAGACTAAAATTTACACTTTTAGCCCTATTTTAAGGTCTTCTCAGTTTGTAGGAAAAAATAGTGACCTACATTTGTAATTTTAAAAAATCTAAAGGTTCGAAACCACTTGGATCATGTAAAATATGTCCTTATTAAACTAATTACAAATTTTTAACAATATTGGATGGTTCATTTAGTTTTTATAGAATTTTAGTGATCTAAACCTTGACCTAGGGTTTCTTAGTTTGTATAGAGGTCAAGAGTAAAGAAAATTTTGATATTTGGAGTTATAATGAATTTAAAACCTTGATTACACTTTTATTAGGTTTGATAGATGTTTTATAAACTCTACCAAGTGGTTTTTACTCTTGATCAATAAAAAAACCTACAAGAAACACTTTTCTCCATGGACTGTGCACAAGAAAACCTTATCTTGATCCCTATAACTTGAATAAAAAAGAATGTTAACAAGGTCAAAAAACATAAAATAATGTTAATTCACATATGAAAATTTTTGATAATGTATTCACAACCATATCAAAACCTCTTCTCTATTCAAAGATGCTTGAAACATAGTCTATTCAGTCCTACAACTAACAAGAAACTTTCAACAACATCTTAAAAGCCTAGAAACTAGTCTTTAACCTTGTATTCACCCCTTATTGGATCCTTCGTTCAAGGTTTAAAGATTATCATTTGTACAAATTTAGTTTCATACTCCTAGGATTCCTCAACTGACTTAAGACTTCAAACATTCTTAATATATCCCTTTTCCTATGTTCAATAATTCTTATTAAGAAGACAATAGGTTTGAAGATAATTACAATGGTGAAAGAGTAAAAATTTATCTATAACATGTTATTAGATACCAAGGATCACTCACATAAGGATCATGACCCTTGAAACCCATTAGAACTCACCAAACAACTCTAAACCATTTCAAAAATTTGAATTTCCAAGTTTTGGTGGGAAAGTCTAAAACACCTCCAAATGAACTAAAAACCACATCTGAAGCCTATGTAAGACTTATTATTGATTAATTAATACCTATAATAATTATTAAAACTAAAAACTAACACATTTGATCGATGTACAATGATGCACTTGCATTAGACTACCAAAGAATAAAAGACTTGTTTATGAGCTCCTATTCATGAGTTCTTCAACACTATTGCCATGCTTAATGATATTTTAAGGTGTCAGCCATGTTTAATATTCAAGTTCATGGTTATTCCACTTGATCAAGTACTAAAATTAATCTTTGTCCCTTGTTTTATTCACTACCTTCTTGTCTAGAGTGGCTTCAGGCTACTTTGGTTGTACCTTTGGTAGTTACAATTCCCAATAAATGATTTGATCATCTTTGTCTTCAATTGATTTCTCTAAGTTATCCTCTTATCTAAAAGGATATATGTTTGATACACTTAAAATGGGTGAGATTTCAATATCAATTGAAATCTCCAATTCATAAGCGTTAGCGAAAAAAATTATTAAGACATTAGAAGGTTTGATATTCTTCATTTTCAACTTATTATATTCCCCTTCAGGGAATCTTTCTTTCTTGAGGTGAGGAAGCACTAAATCACCTAACTTGAAATGAACTTATTTTCTTTTCAAATCAGTAATTTTCTTATACTTGTACTTTTATTTCACTGTTGCTTTACCTATTCATGTAATTCTTACATAGCTATTATAGAATCCTCACCTTATTCATTTCTTCTATCTTGTTTGCCCAAGTTCCTCAACTCATAAAATCCTCTTAGATGGATGCCATACAAAATCTAAAATGGTTTATAACCGATAATTCTATTTAATGAACCATTATATGCAAATTTTGCTTGAGCTAGTACTTGATCCCATTGTTTTAGATGCTCACTTACCAAACTTTGGAGTATGTTTCCAAGGCTCCTATTGATCTCTTCAATTTTACCATCAGTCTGAAGATGGTAAAATGAGTTGAAACTTAAATTGGTCCCCAAATTCTTTCAAAGAGTCCTTTAAAAGTATCCTACAAATTTGGTATCTATGTATGAAATAATACTCCTAGGAATACCATGCAATCTCACTACTTCTTTGAAGAACATGTTAGCAATATGATTTGCATTACTTGTCTTTGTACAAGGAATAAAGTGTGCCATATTATAAAACCTATCAACCACTACAAAGATAAAATAATTACGTTTTTGAGACTTTGGTAGCCCAAGTACAAAGTCCATACTTATTGAAAATAATAGCCTACTAGGAGTGGACAATTGTTGATATAAACCTGTGTTTTAACTTATTCATTTTTTATACTGACATATTTTACATCTCTCATAAAACCTCTTCTCATCAATTTGCATCCTTGTCCAATAATAGTGTCCACTTAATTGAGCAAGTGTCTTATCTTGCCCAAAATGTCTTGTGAAAGAGTAAAAAAATATTTACATGTTATTATACCTCAAGGATCAATAAAATAAGTATCATGACCCTTGAAACACCTTAGAACTCACTAAATAACACAAAACCAATTCAAAAATTTGAATTTTCTGGTTTTGGCAGGAAAGTCCAAAACACTTCTAAATGACCTACATACCACATATGAAGCCTACGTAAGACTTATTATTGATAAATTAAGACCTATAAGACCTCCTAAAACCATAAACTAAAACATTTGAGCTATGTGTAATGATTCACCAACATCATTTAGGAGTTAATACCATGTGTAGGTACCTCTTCATTTAATTGGCCTTTTACCGAGTTTTACATTGGAACAACAGTGTAAACCACGTGCCATTCCCAATGTAGATCATTTGATCATAGATTAGGATTAATATATCATTATTTTTTAGTTTTTTTTTTTTTGAGTTGAAGTTTTGTTTTTATATCTACCCGTGCAAGGATATGGTTTATGCAGCATCTGGTTTATCATACCAAGCCATACCATTATCTATGTGAGAATTTGAGTTTATGATTGTTGAAATTTGTGGGATTGGTAAAACATTGCTTAGGTTTGGATTGCATTTACAATTGAATTGAATGCATATAAAAGAATGTTAAAAAATTCAAAAAACATCAAATAAGGTTCATTCACACGTGAACAATTCTGGTAATGTATTCATAACCATATCAAAACCTCTTCTTTATTCAAAGATGCTTGAAACATAGTCTATTCAATCCTACAACTAACAAGAAACCTTCAGAAACATCTCAAAATCCTATAAACTAGTATTTATCCTTGTATTCACACCTTATTGGATCCTTATTTCAAGGTTTAAAACTTATCATTTATACAAAATTAGTTTCATACTCCAAGGATTCCTCAGCTGACTTAAGACTCTTCAAACATGCTTAATTTATCCCTTTTCCTACTATGAATAATTCTTATTAAGAAGACAATAGCTTTGAAGACATTTAGAATGGTGAAAGAGTAAAAATTTATTTATAACATGTTATTAGATCCTAAGGATCACTCACATAAGTATGATGACCCTTGTAACCCATTAGAACTCACCAAACAACCCTAAACCAATTCAAAAATTTAAATTTCCTAGTTTTGGTGGGAAAGTCTAAATCACCTCCAAATGACCTATAAACCACATCTAAAGCCTATGTAAGACTTATTATTGATAAAATACCTATAATACCTATTAAAACCACAAACTAACACATTTGAGCTATGTACAATGATGCACTTGCATCAAACTACCAAGGAAAAAAAGACTTGTTCATGAGCTCCTCTTCATGAGTTCTTTAACATTGTTGCCATGCTTAATGACATTTTAAGTTGTCATCCATGTTGAATCTTTAAGTGGATGGTTCTTCCACTTGATTAAGTATATAAATTAATCTTTATCCCTTGTCTTCTTCACTACCTTCTTGTCTAGAATGGCTTCAGGTTGATCTAATTGTACCTTTGGTAGTTACAACTCCCAATATATGATTTGATCATCTTTATCTGCAGTTGATTTCTCTAAGTTATCTTATTCTCTAAAAGGATATATGTTTGCTACATTGAAAATGGGTGAGATTTCAATATCAATTGGAAGCTCCAATTCTTAAGCATTAGCAAAAAAAATTCTTAAGACATTATAAGGTATGATCTTCTTCATTTTTAACTTATTATATTCCCCTTTAGGGAATCTTTCTTTCGTGAGGTGAGAAATCACTAAATCACCTACCTTAAAAATGAACTTATTTTCTTTTAAAATTAGTAATTTTCTTATACTTATACTTTTATTTAGCTATTACTTTACTTGTTCATGCAATTCTCACATAGCTATTGCAGAATCCTTATCTTATTCACTTCTTCTATATTGTTTACCCAAGTTCCTCAACTCATAAAATCCTCTTGGATGGATGCCATATGTTGGGTGAATATTTTTTCACCAGCTAACTGATGACAAAATGGGTATATCAACTACAACACAAGGAGATTTATACGGTAAAATGTACAAGTTTACCACATCAAAATGGGATAAATCTCTCCTCTCATCAAGGGGAGGTTCGCTATCAACTATAGCATATATGTACTAATATATATAAACTAAAAATACACTCAAGAGTGGGATAACACCATCCATCTCTCTTTTTTTAGAGATGATGTTCACAAATCAAAGGAGAAATCCTAGGTAATGTCTGAAAGCATTTCTCTTCTTTCAGAAAACCAACGGATGACTTCCTGGTATTAACTGTAACAGGACGCAATAACACAACAGAATGATGTGTAGCACAAAGTCTCCACCTCAAATGCTAAGGAGTAAAATAATTATGAAGGATAATGGGAGCACAAAGTCTTCCCAAGATCCTTTACACTAAAATAGAAAACACACACTAAAGACAATTGTAGCAGCACAAAGTCTCCCACAGTTGGCTTCAACATGCCTTTCAGATTACTTCCATTAGTTCTGCTTATTTAATTAAATGGATAAGATGGTATTCAAAAAATAGAAAATAAGAAAAATCTCCTAACAATACAAGCTATTTCAGCCCAAAGTCTGAAAGGTCACTTGCTTTCTCATTCAAATAATAGAATATGATTAACAATCTGAGCTCAAAGTCTTAGTAATGCTTTTTAATTTGGGTAGAGTTTTGCTTCTATAATAGAGAGAACTCTTTTAAATAAAATGAGAGATTACATTATATATCATTTCAAGGAAGACTTGGGCACTTGTTTCGTGAAAATGGCCTATGCTAAATTGAATGTCTTGAATATTTATGACAGGGCCATGTTGAAAAAGGTCATCAGCCTTAACTTTGGCATTTTGAATCATCTCAAATATCTCCTCCTAAGTAGGGGTTGTCTGGTCTTCTTTATGGCACTTACACGGCTATCCACTTCTCCTTTACTTAATGCAAAAAAATAGACCATGCCTTTGAATGTTTGCACTCTCTGATGTCCACCTGGTGAATTGTTTCACCTACTGAAAATAACTCTCCTACATATATTTTTGAATTTATTGTAGCATTTTCTCTCTTCTTGCCACATTTTGTCCTTCCTTGGTGATTTGAGCTCTCAAGCTATCTTCTCACTTTCAGCTGGCTCTTTCAGCTCCTTCTTTGGCTGGTCACTGAGTTTGTTCTTAGTTTCGTGCCATATTTAAAAATCAACACATATTTTATCACCCTAAATTTTACATCCATGGGGATGTCATTGGTCACTTGGTTGCTTGAACCAATTTGAACCTTGAACCTTTGAACCTTTGGAGTGCATCGATTTAATGGTTCAATAGTTCAGGCAGTTCAATCAGCTTATTGGTTTAATTAGCTCTTTGGTTCAATGTTTTGTGAAGGGTTGTGTTTGCTTTCTTTTTCTTCTTCAATTGAACCCTTCCTTTGAATCTTTTGGTTAAACCATTTTCTAGAATCTTATGCTTCCTTCATTCGCTCAAAGTTTTTGTTCAGATTTTGAACTCTTTGAACCCTTTAAACCTTTGAACCTTGAACCATTTCGGTTCAAAGTTCAATGGTTCAATCTCTTTCTTTGAATCCTTTCATTTTCTAAGTCCTTCAAACTTATTAAACTTGTTGAACCTTTGAACTCTTTTGGTTCAAGGTTTAATGGTTTAACAGTTCAATCTTCACTCTTTGAAGCCTTCTTTTTTTTAAGTCTACCGAAGTCATTGACCCTTTGAAGCGATTGAACTTCTTTGAAATCTTAAAGTGCTTAACTCTTTTTGAACCTTTGAACTCATTGAACCTTACAGAAGCGAGGTTCAATGGTTCAATGGTTCATTCCATTTATTTAAATCCCGCTGATAAGTCTTTTGATTGAACCTTAGCATTGAACCAGCCTTGTATCTTTTAAGAAATGCCTAAGTGTTTTGAACTTTCTCCTTGTGAAATCTTGCCTGTTGAACCTATGATTTCCTTAGCTAAAAGGCTTGATTAACTAAAAAACTTGACTTCTCAGAACATTTTTTTGGAAGAAATAAGAGATTATTTTGGCCTATAGGACCAAAATAGTTGATATGTTACTCACAAAAATTAGTGACAGATTTTGGGAACAACAGCGGGCTCCAGTTTGGGAATTTCCATCAATTGTAAGAATAATCGAAGGGAGTAGAATCCAGACTCTTCAGTGCCTTCATGTATGCCATTGGGCTATGGAGTCATGCTACCCAAAAAGAAAGGTGCTAAAAACAAAAACAAACCACACAAAACAAAACTAAAAACTATATAAAAATTATACATATGTACAACTGGACTTATCTGATACTTCGAGTATTGAAGTGTTTCAGATGCTGCCCACTGTGAGGCAAAAAAATGGAATGCCATCTTGATACTTCAATAAAAAACTATTTTCACCATTGAGCTAATGAATAGCGAATTGACCTCTTCATAAGGAATCAAATTTCCCATGCATTCCTTTTAGTTCTCTCCTTTTGTCCATAATAGAACTTAATCTCCAATCTAGAAATCATGAATCCTTGCTTTTTGGTCAAAGAGCTTCTTTACCAGACTTTGATGCATAGTAATTTGGTGCACCACCATAATTCATTGCTCATTAAGTTCAGTCAAGCACATGATCCTCTTTTCAATGGAACTTTCAAATGTTGAATCTTCTACTACCTTTGCTAACTTCAATGCTAGTAATTCTAGGGTGATTGGTATCTCTGTATTGAGACCATACAGAAGTTGGAAATGTGACATACCTATCACCCTCTTGGGTGTAGTTTTGTCTGCCCATAAATTATCAAACAATGCTTTGTGTCAGGTTCTCTGATTGGTATCTACCAGCTTCTTGATAATGGTCACGAAGTTCTTGTTGCTTGATTCTACTTGGCCATTTCCTTGCAAAAAATAGTCAGAAGAGTGGGAGAGGATAATCCCACAATGAAAACAAAACTGAGTAATCTCATGAGAAGAGAAATAGGCTATATTGATTGTTACAATCTTGGTTGGGACCCCAAACTTGGAAATGATGTTTTCCTTGAAGAAATTACATACTACTTGTGAAGTAACATGCTTGATTGGAATGGATTCCACCCACTTGGTGTAGTATGTGGCTGTGAGGACATAATCATGTCCAATGCTCAAAGATAGGTTTATAGTGCCAATGAAATTAATTCCCCATTGATGAAATGGCTCTTCAATTACTACTGAATTGAGAGACAATGCAACCAATTTGGGTCGTCCAACAAACTATTGACATAGTTCACATCGATGTACCCATTTATATGCATCTTGAAACAGAATAGGCCAATAATACCTAGCTTGCAGAATCTTATGGGCAGTCACAGGTATAGAAAAATATCCTCCACAAGCCAAATTGTGAAAAGACTCTAAAAGTTTGTTTTGATGCACTTTATCCATGCAGTGAAAGAATACCTCATCCAGGTTCCTCTTATAAAGACCATTGTCCCACAAGACAAAGTTTGCAGCTTTCAACTTAACAATCCTCTTTTCTTTATGAGACAGGTGAGCAAGACACTGGCCATAAGTAAGGAAATAAACAATATTTTAATACCACTCATTCGTAGTAGTGACAAAGAGAACTGTTGATGTGTCTTCAACTTCTATTTCTTCATGCCCTATTTTTTCTGGCATGTTATCAACAATTAATTGGCAGAGACCCATTCTCTACACAAACTTCATTAGTTTGATAACTAGATCAAACTCTTAGATTTTAGCGATCTAATTGCCCCTTATGGTACCAAACTCCTATTGAGTTAGTATGGACTTAGCTATTGTATCAAGAACCAAAGTGACAGTGTGTGAATTTAGAATGTAAAAATGGAAGTGCTTTACTGCCTTGACTATTGCATAAGCATGCTTCTCCATATTTGAGTATTTTAGTTCATGAGCTTTGAGAGGACAACTCATGAATGATATGGTAGATTCTACACCTTCTTTATTCTACTGAACTAGAATTGCTGAAAGTGTGTGCTCAGAAGCATAGCTGTACATTATGAAGTTTTTAGTGTAATCTAGGCAAACTAGAACTAGGGCATGGGTGATAGCTTCTTTGATGTCTTGAAATACTGACTTGCCTTCTTTAGTCTAGTGAAAAGTAGATTTTCCCTTCATCGTGTCCATAATGTGGTGAGTCTTCTATGCGAACTTAGGAATGAACCTTCATAAAAAATTCACCTTTCTGAAGAAAGAATGAACTATAGTCTTACTAGTAGGTAGAGTAAGTTCTTGGATGGATTTGACTCTGTTTGAGTCAATTTTTATGCCTTCTCGGGACACAGTATGATCGAGAAGTTTCCCTTTAGTAACCCCAAAAATTAATTTCTTGGGATTAAGGGAAATACCATTCTACCTACATCACTCCAGCACTTGTTGTAGATGATATAGGTGATTAGAATGATGCTTAGAAAAGACTATCAAATTATCAAGGTATACCAAAATAAACTTACTCATTTCATCTTTGAAATTAAGGTCCATTGCTCTTTGGAAGGTGGTGCCAACATTAATCAAGCCAAAAGGAATTCTGTGATATGCAAAGGTGCCCCAAGGTGTAGTGAAGGCAGTTTTATGTTGGTTTGCTTCACCGACTTCTACTTGATTATACTCTAAAAAACCATCTAACATTGATAACATCTCTAAACTAGTCACTGTCTGAAGGACTTGATCCGTGATGGGTAGAGAGTAGTTTTCATTTAAAGAGGATTGATTCAAGTTTTTGAAATCTACACAGAGGCAAATTTATCCATTCTTTTTCCTCACAAAGACTATGTTCACAATCCATATGGAATGATGGATTGGAAAAATTATCTTAGCTTTTAGCATTTTCTGAATCTCAGATAGAATAGTACCTGATATCTTAGAGTTGTACTGCCTAGATTTCTACTTGTGATGCAATAAATCACTCTTGAGAGGAATTTCATGACAAATTTATTTAGGCCTGAGTGACTTCAGATCATCATAGGAGTATGCTAAAACATCTATGTAATGGTGAAGCAGAGTGGTGAATTTGAGCTTCTCATCAGGAGTGCAACACTTTCCAATGTTCACCATCTTGGATTTTTCCTTAGTACTCAAATTTATTTGATCAAACTCCTGGGAGGAGCTTGAATCTTTTTGCTACTGCTTGACGAACTTGTTATGATTATCAAACAATTTCTCAAAGGAAACCAATCCTTTTGGGATTTTATTCCCTTTAAGCTACAGGAATTCTTCACCCTTGTCTAAGCTTATTCTAGGGGCTGACTTCCATGGTGGAGACTTATTGCCTTCAAAATGAAGCTTTTCAAAGCTATCCGTTTGTTCCAAAAAGGCAATGATTTGATTATCGCCATTGAATACCTGCCAATGGTTGGAATTATCAAGCACATTTAGTTGAAAGAACAATTTGATAGTGCACCTATTTCCTTTGAAATCTTGGTGAGGAACTATGAGGGTCATAGAAATAGCTCAGGGTTGGATTGTAAGAATTCAAACTCAGACATTTGAATTTTGGCCTTCTTAACATGGTCAATTATATCAAATGACTAAAATGGACTAAAAATAGAGGAAGGAGGTCCATCCTTATAGTTTTTTAGGGTTGTCGTACTGGTCTACAAATTTGAAGTAGAAGGTGCAGGAATGTTTGGAGTACTTACTTTTTTATCACTCACTAGGTCCTTGGATTGGAAAGGCAGAGTAGTCCCCTGTTTAGCAATCAAAATTGTTAGTCAAGATTTTTCCCCTATTTTTTTATCAGTTTGTTAAGTTGACTGATTCTAGGACCTAGTAAACACTATGTATGATCCATCAAATGCTTCACCTTTACTTTTGGGTTCATCCTGGTAATTTAGGAAATAATGTTGGAGTCATTAGCTGATTCTTCTTGGTCTTGTGCAAAGAGATTAGTTGCATCTTCTGGGTTCAACTCAGGTTAGAAAGAAAAATTAGATTCAGTTTCAAGATATCTAACTGCTGAGTTAGCTAGAGCTGCTTCAATGGCAAGCTTCTCTCATGGGGGAGGAAGATGATTTGACTGCCCTTAATTCCTAAAAACATTGCCTTGGTATGATTGATTGAGAAAAGTCCTCCTTGGTATATCTCGGTATGAAGGAGGAGCAGACATCCCTTGTGCCATTTGCTTTCTAAGAGCTAGCAACTTATTTGCCAACTTTTGCACAATATGATCAGTGGTGCCTGTAGAAGGAAATTTAGTAGATAAAGGTTTACTTCTATTAGGATATGTTTTTATCTTTCCTATCAAGATAAGGTCATCTTCAACCTCGGTGGCCAAATCCTGAGCTGCAGTGAGGTCTATGTGGCCAGCTCACCTCAACAAGAAACTCACTTCAGGAAGCTATGAATTGATGAAGAAGTGTTTGAGATTTTCAGGTGTTGGCTGAGCAATTATGAGAATCATGTTCCTCAGCATATCAAATTTAGCTATGAAGTTCCTCATAAGTTCATGAGGCTCCTTCTTCATCTGTGTGAGCTGAGCTAACAGGGTATGTACATCTTTTACAAGCTTGAACCTTACTTTAAATTTGGCTTTGAGGGTGTTTCAGTCAGTCACAGTCTGGGCCTGTAGATGATAGAACTAGTCTGAAACAACACCTTATAATGTTTCTACAAATAACCTAACTTCTATGTCCTCATACTCCATTCCTACCACACCATAGGCTATGCAAAAGGCTGCAATATGTTCATCAGGATGAACTCTCCCATTGCCATAGAACATGGGGAAATACTTCCTTGAACTACAAGGTAACTCATGTAAGGGTGGAGTTAGATTTAGGGGACCAAAAGTGTTACCCCAAGGGCCTTGAGCTGCCATTATGTGACTATTGAAGGGAGGGATAACAAATCTCTGAGGGGTATGTATGGATAAAGCTCTGCTAGTAGAGGAAATGGAAGCTTTGCCTGGTAATGGAGACCTGATTTTTGTAGGAGGAAAACTCCTAGTTCATTGGAGGTGAGGTTACAGAGGAAAAATGTCAAAATTACTCAGCTACACCAACTCAAATATAGGTCAAAAATACCTTGAGATCTCTGGCTTTGTGTATGCCATTAATCTGTCAAAGTGTAAAATGGAAATGGAAAAGAATTCAAATTATTTCAATCTAAAGATTGAGGCTTCAAACTGTGCATTCTTTCTCCAACAGAGTCACCAAAAATTGTTGGGTGAAAATTTTGTCACCAGCTGACTGATGGCAAAATGGGTATATCAACCACAACACAAGAAGATTTATACAAAAAAATGTGCAGATTTACAATATCAAAATGGGATAAATCTCTCCTCTCATTAAGGGGAGGTTCCTTATCAACTATAACATATATGTACTAATATATATAAACTAAAAATATACTTAGGGGTGGGATAACACCATCCATCTCTCTTTTTTCAAAGATGATGTTCACAGATCAAAGGAGAAATATTGGGTAATGGCTGAAAGCATTTTTATTCTTTCAAAAATGATGTTCAAAAAACTAGAGGATGACTTCCTGGTATTAACTGTAACAAGACGCAGTAACACAATAGAATGATGTGTGGCACAAAGTCTCCACCTCAACTACCAAAGAGTAAAGGAATTATGAAGGATAATGGGAGCACAAATTATTCCCAAGATCCTTTACACTAAAATAGAAAACACACACTAAAGACAATTTTAGCAGCACAAAGTCTCCCACAATTGTCTCTAGGACACCTTTCAGATTACTTCTACTAGTTCTACTTATTTAATTAAATAGACAAGATGGTATTTAGGAAATAAAACATAAGAACAATCTCCTAAACAACACAAGCTATTTCAGCACAAAGTCTGAAAAGTCACTTGCTTTCTCATTCAAATAACAAAATATGATTAACAATCTGAGCTCAAAGTCTTAGTAATGCCTTTCAATTTGGACAGATTTTTGCTTTTATAATAGAGAGATCTTTTTGACATAAAATAAGAGATTACAATATATAGCATTTTAAGGAAGACTTGGGCACTTGTTTCATGAAAATGGCCCATGCTATATTGAATGTCTTGAATATCCATGACAGGGCCATGCTAAAAAAAGTCATCAACCTTGACTTTAGCATTATGAATCATATCAATTGTCTCCTCCTAAGTAGGGGTTGTCTGGTCTTCTTTATGGCGCTTACACGGCTATCCACTTCACCTTTACTTAATGTAGAAAATAGACCATGCCTTTGAATGTTCACACTCTCTGATGTCCACCTGGTGAATTGTTCCACCTACTAAAAATAACTCTCCTGTAGATATTTCTAAATTTCATATAGCATTTTCTTTCTTCCTTGCCATGTTTTGTCCTTTCTTGGTAATCTGAGCTCTCAGGCTATCTTTTCGCTTTCAATTGGCTCTTTCAGCTCCTTCTTTGGCCAGTCGCTGAGTTTGTTCTCAATTTTGTGCCATATTTAAAAATCAACGAATATTTTATTACCCAAAATTTGACATCCACGAGGATGTCATTGGTCACTTGGTCACTTGAACCACTTTGAACCTTGAACCTTTGAACATTTGGAGTGCATCGGTTCAATGGTTCAATAGTTTGAGCAGTTCAATTGGCTTGTCAGTTCAATCAGCTCTTTGGTTCAATATTTTGTGAAGGGCCGTGTTTGCTCTCTTTTTCTTCTTCGGTTGAAGCCTTCCTTTTAATATTTTGGTTGAACCATTTTTTGGAATCTTCCACTTCCTTCATTCGCTTGAAGCTTTTGTTCAAATTTTAAACTCTTTGAACCTTTGAATCTTTAACCATTTCAGTTCAAAGTTTAACGGTTCATTCTCTTTCTTTGAATCCTTTCATTTTCTAAGTCCTTCAAACGTATTGAACTTGTTGAACCTTTGAACCTTTGATCTCTTTTGGTTCAAGGTTCAATGGTTCAACAGTTCAATCTTTACTCTTCAAAGCCTTATTTTCTTTAAGTCTACCAAAGTCATTGAACCTTTGAAGCGATTGAACTTCTTTGAACTCTTGAAGTGCTTAACTCTTTTTGAACCTTTGAACTCATTGAACCTTTGAACCTTGTGGAAGTGGGGTTCAATGGTTCATTCCATTTTTTTGAAGCCCATTGATAATTCTTTTGATTGAACCTCGGCGTTGGACCAGCCTTCTATCTTTTAGAAAATGCATAAGTGTTTAGAACTTTCTCCTTGTGAAAGTCCGCCTGTTGAACCTATGATTTCCTTAGCTAAAAGGCTTGATTAACTAAAAAATTTGACTGCTTAGAATATTTTTTTTGAAAAAGCAAGAGATTATTTTGGCTTGCAGGACCAAAATAGTTGATATGTTGCTCACAAAAATCAGTGACAGGTTTTGGGAGTAACACCATACATAATCCAAAATATTTTATAACTTGTACTTCTATTTCAAGAATTTTTATTTATAAATTATGCTTGAGATTTTACTTGATCTCATTATTTTATATTCTCACTTACCAAACTTTTGAGTATGTTTCCAAGGCTCCTATTGATCTCTTCAATTTTACCATCAGTCTGAGGATGGTAAGATGAGTTGAAACTTAAATTAGTCCCCAACTTCTTTCAAAGAGTCCTCCAAAAGTTTCCTATAAATTTGGTATCTATGTATGAAATAAAACTCCTAGGAAGACCATGTAATCTCACTACTTCTTTGAAGAAAATGTTATAAATATGATTTACATCACTTCTCTTTGTATAGGGAATAAAGTGTGCCATATTATGAAACCTATCAACCACTACAAAGATAAAATCATTACCTTTTTGAGACTTTGGCATCCCAAGTACAAAGTCTATACTTATTGAAAACAATAGCCTACTAGGAATGGACAATGGTTTATATAAACTTGTTTTTCACTTATTCATTTTTTATACTAACATATTCTACATCTCTCAAAAAACCTCTTCACATCAATTTGCATCCTTGTCAGTTAATAGTGTGTACTTAATTGAGCAAGTGTCTTATCTTTCCCCAAATATCCTGTAAAAGAGTAAAATAATATTTACAACATGATATTATACCCCAAGGATCACTAAAATAAGGATCATGACCTTTGAAACACCTTAGAACTCACCAAATAACACAAAACCAATTCAAAAATTTGAATTTCCTGGCTTTGGCAGGAAAGTCCAAAACACCTCTAAATGACCTATAAAGCACATATGAAGCCTATGTAAGACTTCTTATTGTTAAATTAAGACCTATAATACCTCCTAAAACCATAAACTAACACATTTGAGCTATGTTCAACGATGCACCATCATCATTGATTAGTGAAGACCACGTGCAGGTGTCTTTTCATTTAAATAGACTTTTACTGAGTTTTACATTGGAACAACAGTGTAAACCAGATGCCATTCCCAATGCCAATCATTTGATGATAGATTAGGATTAATTTATCATTATTTTTTAGCTATTTTTTTCTAGTTAAAGTTTTGTTTTTATATCTACCCATGCAAGGATATATAGGTTTCTGCAACATCTAGTTGATAATACCAGGCCATAGCATTATCTATGTGAGAATTTGAGTTCTTGATTGTTGGAGTTTGTGGGATTAGCAAAACATTGCTTGGGTTTAGATTGCATTTCCAATTACATTATATGCATAAAAAAAAATGTTAACAAAGTCAAAAACATCAAATAAGGTTCATTCACATGTGAACAAGTTTGGTAATATATTCACAACCATATCAAAACCTATTTAGTCAAAAATGCCTGAAACATAGTCTATTTAGTCCTACAACTAATAAGAAACCTTCAACAACATCTCAAAATCCTAAAAACTAGTCTTTATCCTTGTATTCACCCCTTATTAGATCCTTCCTTCAAGGTTTAAAGCTTAACATTTGTTCAGACTTAGTTTCATACTCTTAAGATTCCTCAACTAACTTAAGACTCTTTAAACAAGCTTGATTTATCCCTTTTCCTACATCGAATAATTCTTATTAAGAAGATAATAGGTTTGAAGACATTTACAATGGTGAAAGAGTAAAAATTTATTTATAACATGTTATCAGATCCCAAATATCACTCACATAAGTATCATGACCCTTCTAACCCATTAGAACTCACCAAACAACCCTAAACCAATTCAAAAATTTGAATTTCTTGGTTTTGGTAAGAAAGTCCAAACGACCTACAAACCACATTTGAAGCCTATGTAAGACTTATTATTGATAAATTAAGACCCATAAGACCTATTAAAACCATAAACTAACATATTTGAGCTATTTACAATGATGCACTTGCATCAGACTATCAAGGAATAAAAGACTTGTTCATGACCTCCTATTCATGAGTTCTTCAACACTATTGCCATGCTCAATAATATTCTAAGGTGTCATCCATGTTGAATCTTCAAGTGGATGGTTCTTCCACTTGATCAAGTACTAAAATTAATCTTTGTCCCTTGTCTTCTTCACTACCTTCTTGTCTAAAATGGCTTTAGGTTGATCTAGTTGTACCTTTGGTAATTATAGCTCCCAATAAATGATTTGATCATCTTTGTCTTCAATTGCTTTCTCTAAGTTATACTATTCTCTAAAAGGATATATGTTTACTAAATTAAAAATGGGTGATATTTCAATATAAATTTTAAGCTCCAATTCATAAGCGTTAGCAAAAAAAATTCTTAAGACATTACAAGGTCTGATCTTCTTCATTTTCAACTTGGAAAAGTTTGCAAAAAATTAGACAAATTTACGATGGGCTACTCTATAATCTTATTATTTAGAATCTAAATTTTTTTATCAATTTCCTCAATCCATCTAAATGGTTGTTTATTTACCTTAATGTTTTCCACAATTGGAGCACAAATACTATTAAAATTTCTTATGAAATTTCTATAAAAACTAGCCAAACCATGAAAACTTCTTACCTCATATACACTCCTTAGTGTAGGCCATTCCACTATGGCCTTAACCTTATCCATATTCATCTTCAAACCTTATTTTGAAATGACAAATATCAAGTAGATTAACTTTGTCTCCATGAAATTGCACTTCTTGATATTGATTAGTAATTTTTTTTCTTGTAGCTTACTCAAAACCATTCTAATATGTTCAAGAAGCTCTTCCTTTGATTGACTATAAATCAAAATATCATCTAGGTAAAAAATAACAAATTTACCTGTAAAAGCTTTGAGTACCTCATTCATAAGCCTAATGAAGGTTCTTAGAGTATTGGTCAACTAAAATGTCGTTACAAGTCATTCATAGAGCCCATTGTTTATATTAAAGGCTATCTTCCATTTCTCTTCCTCTGTAATTTTGATTTGATGATAGCCACTTTTCAAGTATATATTGGAAAAGTAACATACACCACTTAAACAATTCATTAGATCATAAATTCTAGGCAAAGGTAATCTATACCAAATTTTGATTTCATTTATGGTTCTTGAATCAGGACACATTCTCTAACCTCCATCCTTTTTAGGTGTTAGGACTGTTGGAATAGCACAAAGACTCAAAATCTCTCTGACTAACCCATTATCCAACAAGTATTGCATTTTCTCTTTGATTTCCTCATTTTCCTTTGGTGTCATCCAATAATCTGCCTTGTTTGGTATATTGGCTGCTAGTATGAGACTTATGTTGTGTATGATGCTTCTCCTTAGAGGTAATTCATTAAGTAAGTCATTCACAACTATATCAACAAGTGCATTTAGAAACTTTTGAATTTCTATAGGTAGATCAATCAACTTAGTGGTTGTGATTATTGTTTTAAAATTATCAAAAAGTGCATAATATACCTATTCCATTCTTATTTATTGCAACAACTCTTTTCCACTTATCAATATAAATTTAGGAATATCCTCCACTATTGCATTCTCCTCCTTCAATGGTATAAGGGTGTGCTTATTTTCATCTTTCTCAAACATGTAGGTATTACTTATCCCATAATGTATGGATTTATTATCAAACTGCCAAGGTCTACTCAAAATAACATGACAAACATCTATAGACATGCCATCACAAATAACTTCATCCTTGTAGCTACTTATCTGAAATTCTGTTTTACATTGCTCATTTACCAAGACTTGATGTCCTTTTTGTAGCTAGGATGCCGTATAAGGGGTAGGATGTGTTAATTTATTCAAGCCTAACTTGTCAACTATTTTAGAAGATACTAAATTACCTTGGATAATATTCTCCAACTTCAAGTGCATCTTTCTTTGTGCAGGCTCCTTGATTTCCTTGTTGGGCTTGAGCAACACACTTTTCATGAGAAAATATTCTCCAGCTTCAAGTGCATCTTAATGAGAGGGTTATCTCACACTCTCCTCATTACATTGGATAATATGAGCACTACCTTGACTTGTTTAAGGCTTTTCTAGGCACCCATAAGATCTATACTCATATTTATTGCATTTGAAGCATCTACTAATAAAGCCTCTTCCTTTACCTATAGTAAATGGTAGCCTACCTCTAAAGGAATAACCACCTATTGTAAAATTATTTAGGATTTGTGAACTATTAGCTTCCTCATGATGTGCTTACAGCTAACTTCTTCCACCTTGTTATCCTCTTCCTCTAAACGTTATGCCTCTACCTCTTGAATATTGAATTTATTTCCTAGACAATTTTTCCTCTACCTTAAGAGCATATTGGTATGCCTATTTAACTGATCTTGGTGATAAAAAATTGATCTCATATTGGATGTTGAACCTCAACCCATATATGCATCTATCCATATTTTTAGCATCTTCTTCTATATGTGTTTTTCTGATGGTTAGCTTGTATAACTCCTTTGTGTGGTCCTTGATTGTCATCTCCTTTTGCCTCAAATTTTGAAGCTTATTGAAGAGATTAGTAGGTAGTATTTTGGCATGAATATACCCTTAAAATTGGCCATCATTATGTCCCAACTCTTGATCTTGGGATTCCATTTCCTTATTATTTCATCTTACACTCCATCCCACCATATGGATGAATGACCCTTCAATTTGGTAATAGTAAACTTCACCTTTTTATCATAATCTATGCCTTCATATTCAAAATATTTGTCCATGGTGTTAATATAATAAAATATCTCCTCTGCATTCAGGTTATCTTCATATATAGGTACTTTAAGCTTGGGTTTAGAACTTACGCTCATGACTGCTCTAATTAGTCTCTATTTTGCTCTCTCTTCTGCTTCTTCTGGTTATACCCTTTTTTCTTGGGGCTCTTCTTCTTCTCTATCAAAAATATCTCCCATGTCAATTCCTCTCCTCTCATCAATATATTTTTTTTACAAATGATTTTGAACATTTCTCATTTCTTCAAGCAATATGGCTTGTGTAGGTTGTCTTCTTTGACCTCCTTTAGCTCTCCCTCTAGCTACCATATTTACAATATTCTTTCAAAACTTATAATTAAAATACTTTCAACTTGAGATAATATAAAACTATTCTCTAATACCACAATGGTGTAATTTAAATTCTATAGGGTCTATACTCTTTAAAAGATCTTGATCTCTTAAGAGGACTGGTTGTACTACAGGTTTGTTCTCTTGTCTTTAGGTATAGTTAAGATATTTTTAGTTAAAACTCATATTGTAATGAACCACAATGACTTATAACATCCATTAATAAATTATAAATTACAAGGAGCAAGTCTTATAGCCTTTCTTAGTTTGAATTCTTGAGAGAATTTGAGAAAAAGACTATATTTTGGCTTGTTTTAGGCCTATGTACAGGTTTGTCTAGTGATCTTTGCACTATAAGAGATTATAATTCAAAGTTTTAAGTTTATCAAACATTTATCACTTTAAAAAACTCAAAAAACCCTTTTTATACTTTTTATTGGCTAAAGAGAGTCTAAAATTTACACTTTTAGCCCTGTTTTATGGTCTCCTTGGTCTACAAGAAAACATAGTCACCTATATCTGCAATTGTAAAATATCTAAAGGTTTGAAACCACTTTTATAATTTAAAATAGGGCCTTATTCAACTAATTGCATATTTTTAAAAATATTGGACTGTTCATTTAGTTTTTATAACAAATTTAGTGATTTAAACCCTGACCTAGGGTTTCAAAGTTTGTATAGAGGTTGAGAGTAAAGTAAATTTGATATTTTGAATTATAAAGAATTTAAAATCTTGATTCCACTTGGATTAATTATAATACATGTTTTATAAACTTTACCAAGTGGTGTTTAGTCTTGATCAATCACAAAAACCTACAACAAACACTTTTCTCCCTGGATTGTGCACAAGAAAACCATGTCTTAATCCCTGTAACTTGAACAAAACATCAAAAAGAATGCTAAAATGGTCAAATAACAAAAAATAAGGTTAATTTACTTGTAAATAAGTCTGGGAATGTCTTCACAACCATATCAAAACCTCTTCTTTATTCAAGGATGATTTAAACATGTTTTATTCAATCCTATAACTAACAAGAAACCTTCAACAACATCTCAAAAGCCTACAAACTAGTATTTATACTTGTATTCATCCATTATTGGATATTTAATTCAAGTTTTTAAGCTTATAATTTTTAAAAACTTAGTTTCATACTCCTAGGAATCCTTAAATAACTTAAGACTCTTCAAACATGCTTAATCTAGCCTTTTTCCTACCTTGAATAAGGCTTATTATAGAAGACAACAAGTTTGAAGACATTTACAATGGACACCTTATAACTCACCAAATAACACAAAACCCATTTCAAAAATTTGAATTTCTTAGTTTTGGCAGGAAAGTCCAAAACACCTCTAAATGACCTACAAACCGCATTTGAAGCCTATGTAAGACTTTTTATTGATAAATTAATACCTATAAGACCTCCTAAAATCACAAACTAAAACATTTGAGCTATGTGTAATGATGCACCAACATCATTGAGTAGTGAAGACCACGTGCAGGTACCTTTTCATTAAATTGGCCTTTTACCAAGTTTTACATTAAAACAATAGTGTAAACCATGTGCCATACCCAATGTCGATCATTTGATGATAGATTAGGAATTATCATTATTTTTTAGCTATTTTTTTCTAGTTGAAGTTTTATTTTTCTATCTACTTGTGCAAGGATATACAAGTTTCTGCAACATTTGGTTGATCATATGAAGCCATACCATTATCTATGTGAGAATTTGAGTTTTTGATTGTTGGCATTTGTGGGATTGACAAAACATTGCTTGGGTTTGGATTGTATTTCCAATTACATTATACGCATTGTAAATGTGATTTTTAGGTCATCTAGCCTACAAACCACTATTTTTTTCCTATTTTAGATACTTTTTGGGCCCACCATACATGGTATATCCATATACAATAATAAAACATTACATATACTAAACCATGATAGTAAAAAAAAACCTATACAGACTCAAGCTGAGCTTTACAATACCTGTTCGAGTCATGGTTTAACTACACCTAAGCTTGTCTAAGCCACCTTAATCATGAACTCAGCTCCTCTGGATCTCTTAATCTATCTCAACATCAACCTTGACTTGCAACCTGTGATAACAACATTCAAATTTGAGTCTTTTTATAATAACCCCATTAGGGTCAACTTATAAGTACATGATTTTTTACATTAAACGCACATACCAAAAAGATATTAATAAAGAGATCATATGGAATACTCAAAGCGTGATAATAGCAAACACACATATTATATCACATATCATTGATCTCTAATATCATGAGAGCATATCATAATGAAAATATAAAAAGTAATTATATTAACTCAACCATGAAAAATACAAGTATACTATCAATAATAAGTAATTACAACTCTTCATGAAAATATTCAATTCAATACAATGTACATATAAGATACATGGCTCCCCTAGAGCATAGTTCCCAAACTCAAGTATTTGTGGCAATCTCAACTGTCATCTTGATAATTAGTACTATTGTGGGAAAGAAAAGTATAATCTAAGTGCTTTTCCATACCAATGATCTATGACACTAATCCCATTAGGAAATGGCCCTCCCTTCATGAATGAGTAGATAGTGACGGTGTGAGAATCCAGAGAGCCAAGCAAGTACTCGTGTGATGTATGATTTTTAAACTAAACATGTAGTGTATCATAGAAAAATATTCTATTTCAAGATATCATAAAAATATGTAAATCATATTCATGAAATGATAATGTCTCACTAAACATACTTTGGCCTAAGTTTTATAAATAATAAAAATCTATAGATCAATCAAATTCATACACACCACTTGATCATGCTGCTTTCATCTAGCATTATGATGCTAGTAAGCTAGTGAAGTGCATCTTACTCCTTACCTGTATCAACAATGTAGATTAGTCAAATATAATTCAACCACAATTTCTATCCTACAAGCAAACATATCATATAACATGCTAAACATAGGAGTAATCAAAGCATACATTTATTCTGTCAAACATATGAATGAATCTTACATTATTTTCTATCTCATACTACAAATAATGACTTCTACAGTTTATACCACCCGGATAAATATACATTTAACTACATTTTTTTACTACCACAATTAGTTTCTAAATATACTACACCCTATGATAACCCATATTACCATAGTCTAGTATTCTAATACATAACTATTATTTTTCCTCAAGCAATCATATAAAGTAGTCTTATATACATGGAAACATAAGATTCTATTCAAGTAACTAGATATAACAAAGCAAGTCATTATTCCCATGAAACACAATAATATACTATCATAACATTTGTTAAACTCTTAAAGGTTATATGCACGCATACATAAAATCCTACTAACTATCACAAAACATACTATTCATAGTAATAACCAACATGCATACATTTAATTAGTCCAATGTAGATGTGAGTCTAAATATAACAATTATAGTATGTACCATCCAGACTTAACATACATTTATATTGTAGTACTCTATGATATCCCATACCATCATAGTTTGTAACTACATAAAAACACATAACCAAACTTATGATTTCAAGAATCGAATGACCAACATACCTAATAACAGTCAAGCAAGTAAGGGATTATATCACCCAGCTATACCCTAAGGATAAATTGCATTCTAGCATTCAAAGAAATATAACTTATAGACATGCATGATGATGAACCATTATATTCTAGATATAACCAATCATTTATACATATTAACACTCTCACAACATGTACTACACACAAGTATTTAATATTGAATACATGTAACTAATAACTCATGAATTCACTATAACATTCATTTAAACATCTCATTTTGTTACTAAAAGACTATTTTAATATAGTTATAGTTTTGGTCCCTCGAACACTTGATGACTAGATAAAATCATACTCCCAACACAACTGTTTCCATTAAGCAAACTATAACTTATTTTAAATTTAATTTCACACCATATATTTTTAGCTCACAAGTTATATATATATATATAATATGCAACTTGTACATAAATAATGATGATTTTATTGGATTTTCTATCTTTCCCATGTCTCACTAGACTCTAGAAAGGTTTTTAATATACTAACCTCACATAACACCTATGGTTATAAATACTCCCAAATTACATTTTATGAGGTCATTCTTCCGTTTACATAACAAAAAGGTTGACTCTATTTTATAATTAACATTCATGTTTAGTCAATTTGAAGTCTCTATAAAAACTATATTCATAAGTTAAATGTTCACGGAAATAAAAAGTAACTGATATTACGTTCTCTGTCTCCCAACCATCTTAGGTATATAATATTAATCATTATATAAAAAAGTAAACATATTTACTAAACATGCTCAATATCATCAGAACGTATTTATCAATAATATCTCAATACATATGCATAATCAAACATGTCAATTATATAGTATAAAATCAAGTGAATATACACTTTTGCATTAATAGAGGATATATCACTATAATATTATTACTTCCTTATGCAAAATATGTTGATGCCATGATAATGCATATGATCACTCCCATTAGTAATCATTATGGTGACGTAACAAATAGAGTTCGTGTAAGTTAATTCATATGGAGACGCTAAATAATAGGCAACTGGAAATAATGAAGCTAGATGCCTTATTATTAATACCTATGTAATTTTCTAGTGACTCAATCAATGATATAGGCTATGTTTTTAAGTTTTCAATGACTTAACCCCTTGCATGGACTAAAAGCAATTGTGCCACATTAAATACTAAGAATGATACATTGATTATATAATATATGTATACATATTTTACCATCTCAAAATGTTTCACGTATACAACGACACTTAAGCCAAAACACTATCTTTATTCAGCCATGAGTTAAATCTATGAATTAAAGGCTACAGTGATTCTAACTTAGCAATAATGCCATCAACATGCTTTCATAATTAAAGATCTATGTGAGTAACCAGATATGTAACTATTACCCCATAAAATAATGGACTCCAATCCAAATGATGCTAAAAAAAAATATTAAAACTAATAAATCTCAAAATTAAATCCCAATGATTTAATAAATACTACAATATTTATTTAACTTAGCCAAGTCAATTACTGCCAAGTATTTAATAAAAAGATCGTTGTATTTTTGGAGAACATCCATATATTACACCCTTAGCATTTTCAAGTTCTGCATCAATATATTTTTGGATGTCAATCAATAGTATTTAATATATATAAAGCCAATTCATATAATTATATGGATTATAATTACCAGGTCGCTCTAATATAAAACTAGCTCACTGAATAATCAACAATATAACACAGGTAGCTAATATAATTTCCTTATTTCCCAATTCCTTATGGTTATAAACATCCCATATATGAGTCATTCTAAATATACATATAACATACCCATTGTTTATATGAGTCGATATACAATTCAATATATATTAATAGTAATCACATGTAACATAATTGCCATTCATAAATTTTTACAAATTAGCTAAAATCATTGCACTCTTAAATTTTATATGCTTAAGAATATGTTAAATTACATGAATAATTATTCTTTATATGCTACTAGCAAAAGTAACTTTGATCAACACCAGGGCACTGATATACACAAAAATAATGGTAATTTACTATTTCAACCTAAATTGGAATCTCTCAGAGGTATGGCACTAGTTTTTACGATAGATTTTCCCAGATTCAAAATTAAATAGGGGAATTCCCAGTTGGTTAAAGAATGACACAATATATTCAAAATGCCAATAAGCCTAGATCAATTAGGTGCATCTCCAATTGCTTTATGACTTCTAAGTTTGCAAAAGCCAATAATGCAAACAAAGTGGCCATAATTAAGACAGGTGCTTTAGATTCTTTAGCCAAATATATATCTTTAGGATCTTAGGATGCAATAGAAGAGGTTGTAACTAATTTATTATGAATCCTATTTAACAGTCCTGATATCTGACATTATGATTTTGTAATGGGTACCGTCAACCAACTTATAGCAGTTATTTGATTGGGTTCAAGGGTGCCAAATACAATGCAACTAGGGCTCTACAAGGTCTTTTTAAGTCTCAGAACATAAAAATAATGTTAACACGGTAAGGCAATTAGTAAAACCATTAGTTGAAATGTTTAGTATAGGGTCTGAGAAAAAGTAACAAACTACAATCGATGCACTAATCAAGTTATCATCTCAAAGTTATTCAAAATCTTTACCTATAGTTGATGCCGAAGTCAATTCTATAAAAAGTTTATACAAAATTCTGACATCATCTTATTCCTTGGAGTTAAAAGAAAATGTTACATTGCTTTGCAGTGTTTTGTTTTTAAACTCTAGAGTATGGGCAACATCTGTAGCTTCCAAATGATTTCAGAGATGCCAACAAGCAGGGAGTAGTATTAAGAAATATTTCAGTGATTCTATAGTAGAAAGGAAAAAAATACGTTTACTCATTACCACACCCTGGATAACAAAGGGCATTGTACAATTATAAATGTATTCATCATTTTTAAGATTTCCTACCTCCATTCATTTATATTCTATAAACACATAGCTCAAAATAATATATATATATATATATATCAGTCATAATTTCTACTGAATTCCACATAAATTTAATGACTTCTTATACCTAGGAAAATCACTTGTAATGGTACAATCCAGAGGACTATAATTTGATTTGATCTCTTTCACCTCCTCTATGCACTTCCTTTCTGTCCTTTTCTTATTTCCAAGCACCCACCTTTTATTTTATAATTCCCCTTGTAATAAATAGGTGTATCCCTTTTTTTTAATAGATATTTCCTTTATGAAAAATTGCCTCTATTTTTTTTTATCTGCCTTTCCCATCATTAAATGTTTTTCTTCTCTTTTATTTTTTATATTTATATTTTTTTTGCTTTATACACTTTTTAATTATAATTACTAGTTAATAACATCAATAGGATTTATTGATAAATCCATTAATCAATAAATTCAATTTTATTCTAATTATACAAATTACAAAACATTAATGGTTATAAATATGACTAGCACATAACCATAGAATATGAGTCATAATTAACCATTAAGCTAGACTAACCATGTACAAATAAAATTAGATGTAACAACATTAAACAAACAATGCTAACCATTTAGATTATGGATCTAACATGAATTATTTATACGGTGTGTGTAGGGTTCTTGCCAGTTATCTATCATCCTCCGACATCTCCATCTACGTCACCCTCTCTAATGATGCTTTCCCTTCATCACACTCTAAAGAATCTCCTATGTCAGCCTCACAACAAAATGGGTAGTTAGACCAAAACAACCATGATATACAAACATCATAAAATATAGTTGAAATGACAAATCAACATGATCATAAAGTAAACATATACTTACAAATAACTCATAACAATGTGATCTTGTAACCTAAGCAATATCCTATTATCCCATAACAACATATATCTCACAACTTAGTTAAAAATATCCAAATCTAAATTTGTCAACTATAGATATGCACAAATAATATAGCAAGTTTGTCTGGCGAGGAATTGGGATGTAACACTTATATTATATTCTAACAATGAAACAACAAAATAATGGCTTTTTGATTTTTACATTACATTAAAACAACCCACAATTTTATCTAAGCCTGTGATTTCCTCAAAGATTGTATGGTTTTAGGTAACAAGTCCTTAGAATTAAGTCATATTTATTTTAGGTATTCTTTTATAATTCTTTTGATTAAATTTATATTAGTTTTTTAAGAGGATATGTCTATAGTGGTCTCCTTAGGATATAAAATGAAAAATTATCTTAATTTTTAATTTGTCTAAGTCAATGAAAAGTTTTATAATAAGCCTGATTAAAGATTATTATTTGATATAGAGTTTATAAACTCTTGACATGACATCCATGTAAAGTAGTTGTTAGGGTAAATTTAACAAGAGTTGGATCATAATAACATTATTAATGCACATAGTCATTAACATTATAAGGACAGATTTTCAGTTGAAGCCAATGTTCACTGAGTCAAAATTATGGGGGTAGGGATACTATGGACAAGTTAAATCCTGTTGAAATGTTTGATGGAAATGATTTCCATACATGACATATTTAGAAACAATTATTGCTAGTTGAAAAAGATCTTTGAGATATTGGTGATGGCAATATGGTAAAACCAATAAATGCCAATGAGCTCCAAAAATGGAAGGTCAAAGATAATAAATCCTTTGTAATTATTGGTCTCAATTTGTCAAATCCATATTTACATCATCTAGACTTCAAAAAATTCCTCTAATGAAATATGGGAATCACTAAACAAACCATTGAGATCTCAAGCCAATAATTTTGAAATAACTATGAAGCAAAAATTGTATGGATTAAAACTGGAAGAAGGTAGAGATATTATATCTCACATCAAAAAGTTTCATTCTCTGATAAACTAGTTGGCTAACATAAATGATGAAATAAAAGAAAATGATGCCAAAGCCATACAACTAAATAGTAAGTCCAACAATATGTCCAATATGGTGTTTACTCTAAGTAAATAAAATCCAAGCTTAGATAATATTATATCCACATTTCTTGATGAAGGAAACAAGGTTTCAGTACAAGAATAAGTGTTATTCACACAAAACAAGCTCAACACTTCTTACAAAATATCTAAACATGTGACCACATTTTAAAATGAAAAAAAAATACACATGACACATGTTTTTATTATAAAAAGCCATGACTTGTTATTATGAAATGCAAACAAAGAGCATATGACCTTCTCGATGGAAATATGCATGTCAAGGAAATGGAAACAAAATAAAGTGATCATGAAGCGAGCAATCCCTTTTCTTATGATGATGACTTCACCCATTAAAGTGACGAAGAATATCTATATTAATATTTCTATGTTTATCTATTTAAACTCACCCTGTTTCAACACTAAGGGGGGAATGTTAGCAATTAATCCATATCATAGGTTAATATTAATGTGTGAAAAATAATAAAGTTGCATCTCACAGTGTATTTTTATTTGAGTAAATAAACAATATTTTAACAATCATCCTAGATTAGTAGAGAGAAACTAAGAGAGATAAGTGTGAGAAATTTGTGCTGATAAGAGATAGGTAAAGACTCCTTATTTATAGGAGATATAAGGACTTATATACATGTAATGAGTGTAATCAATTATATTATGTATTTTTGATAGACTAAAATCTTATTGAGAGAAATCTTGACTGGTTCTCAACAATTCAATCCTAAGGGATGTTCTTATGTATATACAAACCTATAGAGCTCATAAAAGTCATTAATTAAAGGATTCACATATAGATTCAAACATAAAATGACTAGAGATGAGAAATAGAAAGTAGAGGAAGTACAATGAGTGAATGGGAACTCTATGGAGTACAGGGAAAGTAGGCAAGGGTTAAGGAGATATGAGTTGAGATCTACATAACTTAGATGGATAAGTTTAGTATTCATTCTTGTTAAAGAGGCAAGTCATCCATGAAAGAGTGTAGAGATCATGAAAAATTTAGGATCCATTCAGAATTCGGTATCCTTGTAAGCCCAAGAAGGTGTAAGCTTGTAAACTACAAAATATAATAGAGATGAGGAAACTTGACTTCACTCTTGCTATAGTTTTATCACATTGAGTTTATCTAGGTTAATGTCTTGTGTATCTCTTTCATGTGGTGGTTGTTTCCATTGATTGTATTACAATTACCTAGTTTGAAAGGATAATTACCATACAAATTTTATATTATTTAATTTTGTTTACTTTTTGAATAATTGCTATTTCATATCCATTTAATTCAATATTGTTTAAATTAATTTTTAGTTTTCAACCATAATGCATTCTAAATTAATAAAGGCATTGTAACCATATTCCACTAAATCAAGTGTTATGCATCCTTCAATCATCTTGAGACTAAAATAGGGTGTTACCAATAAGAGCAATAATATATATCTTAGTTGTAAAGTATAACAAGTACAATAACACATATACAATACTATAATATTAGCATCACCTAAAATATATAATAAGGTACAGTATCATATAATGAATACAATCACAACCTCTATTGTATTATATAGCACAAAACTACATCTTAATACAATATTGTAATCATGCAGTGCTTTTTGAAATGTTGTAATGAGGGAGAACATCATATGGGTGCTTCACATCTAATTATAGACCAACGGTTCCCTAAACACCTCCCCACTAGGAGTGGCCCTTCCTTTCACAAAGGGGAAAATAATGGAAATATAGATATCAATAGCTAATCAAGAACAACTACTTGATATAGACTTCAAGAACAAGTTTACATGTTTACATGACTGATATAGACTTCAAAATAAGTTGGGTCATATTACATATCAATATTACTATCTACTATAACATACAATCATCGTTATCCTTCTTTTTAACCAATGATGAGTGACTTGAAAAGAGGCTCATGCGTGTCATTCATCATCACTTAATGAGAAGGATGACTATTTTTCATTAATCACAATCAACATCATCCATAATGAAATCACACCAAATAGTTCAAGTAAGATATACTATCAGGATGTTGCGTAAAAGCCCTTCAGACATAAAAATACAAGAACTACATGTTGGGGTTGAGTTATTATCCAGATTCCATTATTCCACAAAACTCATCTACAAATTCACCATACAAAGCCATGCACACTTAAGTATAATTATAAACAGTGAATAATAGTATTTCAAACCATCATGTACTTATACAATGAAAACAAAGATTCAAGCATGACATAATCTAGCCATGTATTTGGACTTCATCAAGACTACCTACAATACTACAATGCATTTAATCTAATTTAAAGTGAAATGATAAATATTACCATATTTAATGCCTTTGATTTAAACACAATATTTTGTCAAACATAATGACCATTATTTAACATGCCTCAAAATAAAAACTTATCATTATATGCTAATAAGTAAATGATTATCACTAAAATCAGTGTAATTGCATGCCTCACATAATGACATTAACTGAAATGACTGTTGTAGTAAAATAAATTAAAATAAGTTCCATAATCTGTATTGAAATTTTGTCTTTCTCTTTAATTTAATGTCCTCAACGTAATATCCTATATGAATCCAATAATACAACCAACTTATAGCAGTTATTTGATTGGGTTCAAGGGGTACAAAATACAATGCAGCTAGGGCTCTACAAGGTCTTTTTCAGTCTCAGAACATAAAAATAATGTTAACATGGTAAGGCAATTAGTAAAACCATTAGTTGAAATGCTTAGTATAGGGTCTTAGAAAAAGTAACAAACTACAATCGATGCACTAATAAAGTTATCATCTCAAAGCTATTCAAAAGCTTTACCTATTGTTGATACCAAAGTCAATTCTATAAAAAGTTTATACATAATTATGACATCATCTTATTCCTTGGAGTTAAAGGAAGATGCGACATTGCTTTGCAGTGTTTTGTTTTTAAACTCCAGAGTATGGGCAACATCTGCAGCTTCCAAATGATTTCAGTGATGCCAACAAGCAAGGAGTAGTATCGATAAATATTTCAGTGATTCTATAGTAGAAAGGAAAAAAATACATTTACTCATTACCACACCTTGGATAACAAAGGGCATTGTACAATTATAAATGTAATCATCATTTTTAAGATTTCCTACCTCCATTCGTTTATATTCTATAAACACATAGCTCACTATATATATATATATATATATATATATATATATATATATATATATATATATATATCACAGTCATAATTTCTACTGAATTCCACATATAAATTTAATGACTTCTTATCCCTGGGAAAAGCACTTGTAATGGTACGATCTAGAGGACTATTGTTTGATTTGATCTCTTTCACCTCCTCTATGCACTTCTTTTCTCTCATTTTCTTATTTCCAAGCACCCACCTTTTATTTTATAATTCCCCTTGTAATAAATAGGTGTAGCCCTTTTTTTTAATAGATATTTCCTTTATGAAAAATTGCCTCCTTTATTTTTTAAATCTACTTTTCCCATCATTAAATGTATTTCTTCTCTTTTATTTTTTATATTTTTATTTCATTTTTTTCTTTTTCTACTTTATACACTTTTTAATTATATTTACTAGTCAATAACATTAATAGGATTTACTGATAAATTTGTTAATCAATAAATTCAATTTTATTTTAATTATACAAATTACAAAACATTAATGGTTATAAATATGACTAGCACACAACCATAGAAAATGAGTCATAATTAACCATTAAGCTAGACTAACCATGTACAAACAAAACTAGATGTAACAACATTAAACACACAATGCTAACCATTTAGATTATGTATTTAACATGAATTATTTATACGGTGTGTGTAGGGTTCTTGCCAGTTATCTATCATCTTCTGACGTCTCCATCTACGTCACCCTCTCTAATGATGCTCTCCCTTCGTCACAATCTAAAGAATGGGTTCTCCTATGTCAACCTCACAACAAAATAGGTAGTTAGACCATAACAGCCATGATATACATACATCATAAAATATAGTTGAAATGACAAATCAACATGATCATAAAGTAAACATATACTTACAAATAACTCATAACAGTGTGATCTTGTAACCTAAGCAATATTCTATTATCCCATAACAACATATATCTCACAACTTAGTTAAAAATATCCAAATCTAAATTTGTCAACTATAGATATGCACAAATAATCTAGCAAGTTTGTCTGGTGAGGAATTAGGATGTAACACTTGTATTATATTCTAACAATGAAACAACAAAATAATGGCTTTTTGTTTTTTACATTACATTTAAACAACCCACAATTTTATCTAAGCCTGTGATTTCCTCAAAGATTGTATGGTTTTAGGTAACAAGTCCTTAGAATTAAGTCATATTTATTTTAGGTATTCTTTTATAATTATTTTGATTAAATTTATATTAGTTTTTTAAGAGGATATGTCTATAGTGGTCTCCTTAGGATATACAATGAAAAATTATCTTAATTTTTAATTTGTCTAAGTCAAAGAAAAGTTTTATAATAAGCCTGATTAAAGATTATTATTTGATATAGGGTTTATAAACTCTTGACATGACATCCATGTAAAGTAGTTGTTAGGGTAAATTTTACAAGAGTTGGATCATAATAACATTATTAATCCACATAGTCATTATCATTATAAGGACACATTTTCAGTTGAAGCCAATGTTCACTGAGTCAAAATTATGGGGGTAGGGATACTATGGACAAGTTAAATCCTGTTGAAATGTTTGATGGAAATGATTTCCATACATGACATATTTAGAAACAATTATTGCTAGTTGAAAAAGATCTTTGAGATATTGGTGATGGCAATATGGTAAAACCAACAGATGTCAATGAGCTCCAAAAATGGAAGGTCAAAGATAATAAATCCTTTGTAATTATTGGTCTCAATTTGTCAAATCCCTATTTACATCATCTAGACTTCAAAAAATTCCTCTAATGAAATATGGGAATCACTAAACAAACCATTCAGATCTCAAGCCAATAATTTTGAAATAACTATGAAGCAAAAATTGTATGGATTAAAAATGGAAGAAGGCAAAGATATTATATCTCACATCAAAAAGTTTCATTCTCTGATAAACTAGTTGGCTAACATAAATGATGAAATAAAAGAAAATGATGCCAAAACCATACAACTAAATAGTAAGTCCAACAATATGTCCAATATGGTGTTTACTCTAAGTAAATAAAATCCAAGCTTAGATAATATTATATCCACATTTCTTGATGAAGGAAACAAGGTTTTAGTACAAGAATAAGTGTTATTCACACAAAACAAGCTCAACACTTCTTACAAAATATCTAAACATGCGACCACATTTTAAAATGAAAAAAAAAAATACGCATGTTTTTATTATAAAAAGCCAGGACTTGTTCTTATGAAATGTAAAAAAAGAGCATATGACCTTCTCGATGGAAATATGCATGACAAGGAAATGGAAACAAAATAAAGTGATCATGAAGTGAGCAATCCCTTTCTTTATGATGATGACTTCACCCATTAAAGTGACGAAGAATATCTATATTAATATTTATATGTTTATATATTTAAAATCACCCTATTTCAACACTAAGGGGGGAATGTTAGCAATTAATCCATATCATAGGTTAATATTAATGTGTGAAAAATAATAAAGTTGCATCTCACAGTGTGTTTTTATTTGAGTAAATAAACAATATTTTAACAATCATCCTAGATTAGTAGAGAGAAACTAGGAGAGATAAGTGTGAGAAATATGTGCTGATAAGAGATAGGTAAAGACTCCTTATTTATAGGAGATCTGAGGACTTATATACATGTAATGAGTTTAATCAATTATATTGTGTATTTTTGATAGACTAAAATCTTATTGAGAGAAATCTTGACTGGTTCTCAACAATTCAATCCTAAGGGATGTTCTCATGTATATACAAACCTATAGAGCTCATAAAAGTCACTAATTAAAGGATTCACGTATAGATTCCAACAAAAAATGATTAGAGATGAGAAATAGAGGGTAGAGGAAGTACAATGAGTGAATGGGAACTCTATGGAGTACAGGAAAAGTAGGCAAGGGTTAAGGAGATATGAGTTGAGATCTACATAACTTAGATGGATAAGTTTAGTATTAATTCTTGTTAAAGAGGAAAGTCATCCATGAAAGAGTGTAGAGATCATGGAAAATTTAGGATCCATTCAGAATTCGGTATCCTTGTAAGCCCAAGAAGGTGTAAGCTTGTAAACTACAAAATATAATAGAGATGAGGAAACTTGACTTCACTCTTGCTATAGTTTTATCACATTGAGTTTATCTAGGTTAAAGTCTTGTGTATCTCTTTCATGTGGTGGTTGTTTCCATTGATTGTATTACAATTACCTAGTTTGAAAAATTCAATATTGTTTAAATTAATTTTTAGTTGTCAACCATAATGCATTCTAAATTGATAAAGGCATTGTAACCATATTCCACTAAATTAAGTGTTATGCATCATTCAATCACCTCGAGACTAAAATAGGGTGTTACCAATAAGAGTAATAATATATATCTTAGTTGTAAAGTATAACAAGTACAATAACACATATACAATACTATAATATTAGCATCACCTAAAATATACAATAAGGTACAGTATCATATAATGAATACAATCACAACCTCTATTGTATTATATAGCACAAAACTACATCTGAATACAATATTGTAATCATGCAGTGCTTTTTGAAATGTTGTAATGAGGGAGAACATCATATGGGTGCTTTACATCTAATTATAGACCATTGGTTCCCTAAACACCTCCCCACTAGGAGTGGCCCTTCCTTTCACGAAGGGGAAAATAATGTAAATATAGATATCAATAGCTAATCAAGAACAATGTGAAATTATAATCACTATTGCATTCATCAGTCATGCAAACCATGGATACTTCTCAAAATATGACATCAAGTATACATGTAAAGTATCAAGTACAATGGACAGATAATGTATAAAACTATAACATTACTTAGGCCAAAGCATTTTTATAGTTTTCAGACTTCAAAATAAGTTGGGTCATATTACATATCAATATTACTCTCTACTATAACATACAATCATCGTTATCCTTATTTTTAACCAATGATGAGTGACTTGAAAAGAGGCTCATGCGTGTCATTCATCATCCCTTAATGAGAAGGATGACTATTTTTTATTAATCAAAATAAACATCATCCATAATGAAATCACACCAAATAGTTCAAGTAAGATATACTATCAGGGTGTTGCGTAAAAGTCCTTCAGACATAAAAATACAAGAACTACAAGTTGGGGTTGAGTTATTATCCAGATTCCATTATTCCACAAAACTCATCTACAAATTCACCATACAAATCCATGCACACTTAAGTGTAATTATAAACACCCAATAATAGTATTTCAAACCATCATGTAATTATACAATGAAAACAAAGATTCAAGCATGACATAATCTAGCCATGTATCTGGACTTCATCAAGACTACCTACAATACTACAATGCATTTAATCTAATTTAAAGTGAAATGATAAATATTATCATATTTAATGCCTTTGATTTAAACACAATATTTTGTCAAACATAATGACCATTATTTAACATGCCTCTAAATAAAAACTTATCATTATATGCTAATAAGTAAATGATTGTCACTAAAATCGTTGTAACTGCATGCCTCACATAATGACATTAACTGAAATGACTGTTGTAGTAAAATAAATTTAAATAAGTTCCATAATCTGTATTGAAATTATGTCTTTCTCTTTAATTTAATGTCCTCAACGTAATATCCTATATGAATCCAATAATGCAACCATAGTCTCTTTAATTTCAATTGCAAAATTTACTCCATACTAAATCAAATAACCCTCCTTAAAATCCTTTTTATGCCAATTCATTATTCATTCCCAATTATAGTAGTATGCTTAAGATCTATTTTTTTTAGTAAGACTCATTAAAAAAATTATCTTAAACAATACTACAACCATTTACTTATCGCAACACACAGGTTGAAGATATCTCTACTTATGAATAGATGTTGAACTATGAATAAGCTTCATTTTCATTTTTATATGTCTCCAAAATATAATGAAAACCCCTATGTATAATTATCACTTCAAACTAGATGGAGGTTCAATTATTTACTATTAAAACTCTAAACATAAAGACTACACATAACCATGTTTATTAAGTTTTACAAAAAGAGGTTTACATACAACCAGGTTAACAATCAAAAAGTCATCTTCTACAAACCCTAGGCTTGTAGGTGGCTATCTTAACTACCTATAGGTACAGGGTTGAAAAGTCATTGTTTCCTCAAATTTACTAAGGTCATATTACCATGTTAGAAACTTAACATTGTTTTAAAAATATTAATGATATATTGTGTTAAATAACAACTTAACTATTCAACAAATACTTTGATAAGAGGATCACCTCTATGGGCCTGCGGGTGAGAGTAAGCTCTCACCCCTAGGGCCATACATGGTGAAATATATTGTATAAAAGATATAATAATCCAACATATTTAGGTAGTTAAGAAATATATTAAAACAACCAAGTAATCCTTTGCCCTACAAACTTTGTTTCCTTCAAATGATTCAACATAGTTTAAATGAGAAGAGCATATACCAAATTTGCATAACACAGTCATCCCATCAAGTCAAAAATTCCAAATGAAAGGCTGAACTACTATTATTTCCCAAATCCATTAAGTTTCAAGGGTTTCCATAAAAAAGGTTTCACTAATAATTACTGAGTATATGGTGTTTCAAGCACAAGGGTAGTAACCAAAACTACAACCTTACGTAATCACATCTAAACAAAGGAAAACTCACTTTATTACAATAGTTAAAAAGTCATTTTCTATAATTGTAAATTTCTATGCATATAAATCACTTTAAATTAATAAGTGTGGATAAATAAACCCTCATTTCTTTCCTTTTAACCAATGAAAAGTCCATACATAGTTACTTGCATGGATATGAGAAAGAGCAGCCGATTCTTACTTGAATATGTCATCCTTACCCTTATTTATCGTCCACAACACCATGTTCTATCCTTTTATCATGTATTTCTTTTTATCCCCCTTTCTTTAACTTCATTATTACAAGGACTCTATATTCTTTCTGCATTTATTATCAAAACTTTGGTATGTACCCTTCTTCCTTAACTTACCTTGTATTTTGATTATAGTTTACTAAATGCAACCCAAAGACCACTACTACATGTATTTAATACAAATTGAGTTATTTTCAAACTCTACAATTGAACTAAGACATAACACCATGTAGGATTTTCTCAAATCATAATGAACTCCTACAAACCTAAACTGTTAAATGTCAAAAAACCTAAAAATATCCTTTCACTTTGTGTTTTGTTCCATAACCCATGGAGACCCTAATTTCCTTCACCAAAGAGTTAAGCCTTTAACCAAAATTGAGGCATGCATCAACTAATCATTCCTTATCCTATTTTCAAGAGTAATAATTGACCTTTTTTACTTACCTTTACTAATAATTGCATAATGTCCACAAATTCATGTAATGCACACCTCCCCCTCCACCTTCCATGGTGGTTTAAATGTTTTATAGAACTCTAATTATCATGTAAGTGGTTCATTATTTTTTCCACTCACAATAGGGTTTTTATCACATAAACTAGACTATTATGCATTAAGACCCTACCTCTTAGAAATATGATTATACAAGTAATCCAAGAATACAATTCAATAAGTCTTCAAACAATATGAAAATACATTCAATAATAAAATCAAGTATGTAAGCAACATGAGGTTGTGACCTATAAGTAGAACAAGAATATAACTATGCAAACAAAAGCATAGTGCACATGCCATCTAAATTAAAAGGAGTCAACACAAATATCATGATAAATAGATTATTATTAACATCATAAAAAATTACTATAAGACTTGATACCACTCAAGCAAACTACGTGAGTGTGTGGCCGTTTTCCATTTGCTCTTTATGTCCTTGGCTGCCATGATCTACCTCCCTCTCCCCTATGATGCTCTCCCTCAGGGTTCTACTGAGGGGTCGATAGGTTATCCTAAAACCACTTGAACCAAATAAAGAGGGTAGTTAGTATGTTATCAATATAAACAACTGTAAATATTAACATAAAGTAATACACTAAATAAATTGTTACATTTATATAAAAATGTAGAAATAATGACATCAGCATATACTTTTCATAACCATTGAACTATTTTAAAATTATATTTAAAATGCTAACATCACTATTTAACTAATTACAACAGTGACAAACTAAAAATCCATAATCTCTAATGGTAAAAATAAATTGGCATTGTCATAGGACTTTCTAATAACGCATAACGGGGTGTAATATCCCTCCCCTCTTGGAAAAGTCATCATCCCTATGGCATTTTCATTTATGGTAAAAAGGGTTGTTAAAGGGGCCCCACCTCATTATAAACAAAAATTAGATATCTCTAAAGACCATAATTAAATAGAAAATCCTGATGATAGACCAAAAAAGAATACTAATACAACTTACAACTAAAAGATAACCAAAACATAGTAGTAAAACATTAGTACAACAACATTAACAATTGGAAATCCTCAATGTTGGGTTCCTTAGGCTATCCTACCCCATATATTTTAACCATAAAACCCTAATAACCCTTCCATTGATCCTTCCTTCATTGGATGGTTGAGATTTGACTTAACTTAAGTTCCTTTTTCTCACCTTAAACTTGAGTCTAATTTCCCAAATCATGTAAGCATTCCATTTTGTTTGCAAAGCAATCTACCTTTGTCTTATAATTCGAAAGCCAAACTACTCCCAAAATCACATTGTATGATCCTAATGGAGTTGCAAATAAGTTTGATACCATAGTGAAATCAGGTAATTTCACTTATGTTTACACCAGACATATCTGCCTTTACCATGGATTGGTTCTTCGTATTACATAGTCAATGCATTTGTTCTATGCCCAACTTTTATAGGAAAAATATTAAGCAAATGAGGAGAAATAAAACATTCAATAGCTCCAATATCTATCAAAATAGAAATAAAATTCCCAAACAAAGTACCTAACACATCTATAGGCAAGATCTAAAATTTAGTCTGATGATTGTCAACTGCTACATGGATTCATTGTTGGAATGTACCCTGTTGAGAAGATGAAGAGGAAGGACTCTTGAATTTTCTCCTAGTTTTACACTAAGGGAAATATTTTTCATAATGGTCTCTTCCACAAGTAAAAAATACTCCTGATGATCCTTTTCCTTTAAGTGGGTTACCTCTTTTATTTCCATCCATGAAACCTTTACATAGTTTCCTTGCTCTAAAAGCATTGTTAGACTTGGGATTATTATTATTTAATCTATTTATGAAATCCTAACTATAATTCTAATTCTTATTTTTGATTGAAGGCTTTAGACCTTTGATTTTTGGGTTCCTTTAGTTAGTTCTAATTCGGTGTTGAAGCTTCTCCTCAACAAGCTAGCGCATTGACCCTATCACACAAGAGGTAAGTCTCATGCGCTCACCTAAAGTGTGCAGTGAAAGACTGGTTCCCAAAGGCTTTGTAGCATAATATTAATATGTTTGTTCATATTTTTAACATAGTTCTTAAAAGGTTATTCAACACCATAAATATACTACTATTGTCCTTATTGTCCCAGATTTAACTACCACTCTATCTAGGATCACCATTACTATTTAACAGTAGTGATAAAACAAAAAGATACCCATGACTTAGAAATAAACCATATCCATCATTAAAAACTTAGAATATTTCATCACTTGTAACACAATATGGCAAACACTGATTTCTCATTAATTACTTACTGAATTACAAGACAATAATGCTATTACTATTCTTTAAAAGCCCATCATGCAAATGATTACAATAGGGGTTTTTATACTTGTTTTGCCCTAACCAAGTGTCATAATTCCAATTACTATGAATAGATGGCACATGGAATCCCAAAAAATAGAAATTTGTGGCTTTTACAATTAGTTATTCCTGTAGACTCGAGTCTCTGTGCCCATAGATCCTCATTCTATGTTATATCCTATTGGCTAATTGTTCCATTCCTCACAGGCTGGTACAAAACCTCTGATCAATGGGGTCAAAGTGTCCCATTTTAAATTTTCTTCTAACTACTCTCACATCCCTCACACCTTTCTTTCCATGCACTCCCCTAGTATTTTGATTTTGTTTCAAGCCCTATGTTCTCAAGTCCTTAGTGACACATTCTCTTTTGACTGGGTCCTCTCACACTAGGTATCCTACACCATTGTCCTTTTTCACCCAATAAGTTTAATGCCATGATACTTATACACCTATCAGCTACACTCCATGGTCTTCTCGTTCCATGGTCCTTCCATGCCCTATCAGACTTATATCAAAATGGACAATGATCCTTTCATACTGTGCGACAAAATAGAATAATACTTGGTCAAAATTTAGGGGCCACCATCACCCAAAACTATGCTCTTAGTCCATCCTAAACTAAGCTACACTATCATCCTCTAAAAATTTTAACCCCTTCTACTTGAGTTCCTTCTTCATCCCATCCCAATGGGATATTGCATGAGGACTTTGGCAGTTATTCTCTCAATGGCCTCTTTTGATTCTTTTAGCTCCTCAAGCTAAGTTGGAGTCTTAGTATTTTCATCTATTCATCTAGGGCTACATTGGATTCCTTTTGGATGTCTTCTAATTCATAGATCTCCTTATCAGCCTATCCTCAAAGTATGGTAAAAATTACATTTATTTATTTATTGATGATGGTTATTAATGGCATCTTCCATAGTTTCAATATCCTTGAATGCTTTCACATGCTTAGCATGATATTTTATTAAAAGGGCAGCATCAGTTGCTTGCTACCTCAGGACCTCCTCATCATGGAGATGGGTTTCTAATATTTTATTCGAGCATGCTAGGCACACCAAAATGCCATCCAAAATGGGGATAACCTCCCCAAATCTCTCCAAGGTGATCTTGTAAATGTCTACTACCGTGGTGAACTGTTCAATCATCTCTTTCCCCTCATCTCTTGGCTCAGTGTGTTCCTTGTATTTCTTGAGAAAAAGTTCCACCAGGGTCTCTAATTTCCTGATGGCATCCTTGTCTAGCGGTATGCCATCTACAAGTACCAATTATTCTTTCAAAATTGTTTTATAAAGTTTTAAAACCCTTACCTTAGCCTTGATGGCCTCTTAGATTTGTGGCTTCAAGGAGGCCACTTCTTCAGTGAGCGCTTGCTTTTTTATAACCTCTTTATTGTACATATTAATGACCCTAGCATGTTTTTTCTCTATAGTACATACATCAAAATCTAAAAAAATGTTCTGGTGCATTATTTTCATGCCAAGGTTAAAAAATGTAGCACTTACCATAATTGGAGTGAGCCTCTATAGATCAATTTTCATGAGGTCTGGCAGTCTTGGAGTATCCAAGCTAGAAAAAATACAATCTAAAGGAATATCAAATTAAGGCTCCTCACTATACATATCCAAAAGGAAGGACACTTGCTTCCTTATTTTTGGGGTCACACCCTTAGGGTGGAAATGTGACCAAAGATAGAGGTCTTTGTCCCTTATATTGAATTGGTAACATTCATGCGTAGTAGACAACTCTCTCTATTCTTATTCTTCTTCAGCTGGCCCTTTTTTGGGTCTCATTCAAGCTCATCTTCTTGATGGATTCCTAAGGCCATCTCGCTCACTCCCACTCCATCAATATCAAGTTGATCACCAGATATGGCCTCCTGTACTAGGGATGAAGTCTTCTCTAAATCTAATCCCAAACTATGAATCTATACCTAAGAGGGGTCCCGTTGGGGCACTTGCCTTAGAAGTTGTTGTGGGGATGACTCTGTGGTAGTCCTTGGAGATGGTAGAGGCAAAGGTGGTCATAGAGGTGGATAAGGTTGAGGAGTTGGTTGAGGATATGAAGGGTTTGGGGTAGGTGAGTGGTAAGGAGTGGAATGAGTATGGGAAGGTGAGGTAGGAGGAGATGAAGTGTGAAGAGGGGAAGGGGATAGACGAGGTGGTGAAGGAGAAAGGTGAGGTAGATATAGTGAAGGTGGAGAAGGTGAAGAATGAGGTGGGGGTGGATGTGGTAGGAAAGGGAAATAATTAGTGGGTTTGGAGGGCTACACCTCTACCATACTCTATCATTTTTTTTGGGCCTTCTACTCACTTGAACTGGCACTCAGCTCTATATGCTTCCTTCATAGCTGTGGTGCCTAGGGGAGCCTCTCCTTGGGGTCTCTGTCTTGAGGGTATTGGTAGGGGAATAACATATAGTAAAATTTATGGACTTATTCCCCAATTAGGATATCCTTAACCTTGATATCGGTTAAGTCAATTTCCCCCTCTCCATAAAGGCCTTCTTGTTTGAATAAACATACATTTTTTAGAGGATGTGGTGCTCTGTGTATATCCACTCCACCTAGAGAATGATTGGTTGAAAATCATATATTATTAATGAAGTATCATGTAAATAAGGTATATGGTAATTTAAGTCATTCTTAAATCTCTCTCAAAGGATTCATGCAAATGCACACCAGGGAGTAATGTTGATTTATAGCAAATTTTACTTGGTTTGTAGCCAAGCGGGAAAATCTTTTGGGATGCACCATTCATTTCCAAAATCTACCTTTAGCCCATCAAACTAGTACCTCATATTCATCTTGTAATATGGGGTAATGTGTTGGGGATAGGTAAATTCTCTGAAGTGCTCAGTGGGGGACCTATGAGTGGGGGAGTACACTCACTTCAATGAACATAAACTGTAATCAGGCACCCTGATCTCATAAAAACTAGTAATAAAAAAATTGATCCCCAAGGAAAATTATACTTGGGAATTTTTTGGGACTTATCCACATCATCAATTATCTTTTGGGCAAAATCCAACACCTAGTTATAATTTATTCCCTGAGAGACTTGGTGAGCAATGTGTAGGTAGGCCATGTCCACCTCCTTCCATCGATCGGTCCCTTTGACCTTGGCAGAAATGATCCATGTTGTGAATCTGAGGGTGGAATATTATAGGTTCCTTATGTGAATTGCATTCCCTTGCTTTTGTTACATAAGCACTATGATGGTCTATTAAATCTCCTATGTATCAGCTAAGTCATCTAGGACATTCATCCCCAAGCACTGAAATCCTATGACTTTACTGATCCTTTCTAGGGTGATTTTCATGTTGTGCCCTATGAAGTGGATGTAATCCTCATGGATGCACAAGAGGAGGAACTAAACTACCTTATTAGGCTTTCCAAAGTAAGGCAACTCAAAAATTTGGAAGAGGTTTGGCTTGTCTAACTAATTCTTAATAGACAAGTCATAAACCACTTGATTTCTTGTGTTAGTGGTCTGGACTTGGTAGTCATTCTACATCTCTAATTAATTCCCTAGTTGATGGTGATTTTAATATAAAATTATGGTAGTTGACACCTTGGAGACCCAATTCTTCATGCATAAGATTGACTCTAGGTATTGCATCTCCTTTATGAGTAAAGATAGAGGGGGAAATGTTGGGTCATTTTGGGATGATTAGGGATGCACCTGATTTCCTTTCTTCACCATCTTTGCTTCCTCTTTTGCACTCTCTCTTGCTTCTCCTTCTACATGTTCTCTCAAAACTCCTATGCCCTACAATTATTCTGGTCTCTGTTGATTCTCCAAATCCTCTTCCCTAATAGGAAACCAATCTCCTCCACTCACCTCTTCCTCCTCTAGAATATTTGGAAGCTTTTCAAGTCTTTTGACCTTTTTATTTGGTTGCATTATCCTTCATGGTGCTTGAAGTTTTATCTACCATCATCCCAAATTTACAAATGAATACATGGTGGCAGACTGACTTACTTTAGCTCTCGAGCTTCATGCTTTAATAATGATGAACCTACAAATTGTAACTTTAAAGATTCCCACTTTGATACACCAATCTGGACTTAGTAACCTCTCTTCTCACTTAGAAACAACCTTCATTACTTTTCCAACTTTGTAAACACTCTACTCTACTCAAGATTAAAGGAATTCAATTACATCGTGGTTGTTGGTTCTTTGTTTAATGTTTATTCTTTGTACTAGCACTTGGAAGATTTACGTAAGGTAAAGTGAAAAATGAATTTAGCACTCTTATTTATAGACTCTTAGAGGGGTTTACCTTCATCAATTACTTCCCTCCCCTTGTCACTTTTATCCATAAATGAAAATATTTTAACAGCCTTCATATTTTGAATCTTGTATTAAACATTTAATGCATTAATGATTTTATCCCATCATTCTGTTCACATGCTTCTCATCATAACTAACCTTATCACATTAATGGTCCATCCCTTCTTGCACCTTTCTTATAAATGGATGATAATTGTGTTCCACCTTTTCGATATAGTAGAAGATAGTTGTCACTCAAATGATGAGAACCTTTCAAAGTGCTTTTGAAGTACACTGAATGACTCATGTGCCCTTAATCACTTGTGTGTCATAGATGACTCTTTCACCTTTGGTACTTGTGTGCCCATATCACTTACATGCTCAGTTTTAACTTTGAACTTATTATTATTGTCACATGCATGATGCCTTATACCACACTAAAAGGGGTTTGTTGTCCTCCACAAAAACACACTAAGTACAAAAAACTCAAAGTTAAATTAAATAAGAAATGTGCAACTCAAGGGCAGTGTTTTTTATTGTAAATAGTAAATCATAATCTAATGGCTTTAAGCCTTATTGATTACAAGAGTGTAGTTAATTGGAATCACAATATGGCTGAAGCTAACTGCCATTATAGTGCCCCAAAAAGATTTTGACCATCCGTTCATTTTAATTAACAAACCTTGGTAGGTCAAATGCTATGAACTATGAATGAATCAAATGTTATGAACTATGAATGAACCATCCCAATAGATGCGAAGCTTCCCAAGGTGGCATGTGAACTTACAATCATATAACAAAAATTTCATGCCTAGATAAAAGACTTTGTTCCTTAGATGGTGATCATGCCGTGTTTTCTATTTGTGTTTCTCAACATCCTGACTCTAATGGGTGATAAATCTAGTCTCATCTAGTTTCATCAAATCATCGAGCTGGGATTTCAAAGAGGCTTCATCGTCCAAGTTTCCCACACATGCTATCTAGAGAGATAGAACCAACAACTCCACTAGCATGATTGCTTCCTTTCCATACACTAATTTTAATGGTGTACTTTTGTTGAGGCACTTATATGTAGTTTGATAGGCCTAAAGTATTGTAGATACTCTGTCATCCTAATTAGTCTAGCCAACATTACAAATTTTTGTTAAAGTGGTAACAAGGATCTTATTGAAGGCTTTCACAGTTCCATTGACCTATAGGTGGTATGGTGTCATCTTATAGTGCATGATTATGAACTCGGCCAATAAGATGTGAATCATCTCATTCAAGAATTGGGTTTCATGATCACTGGTGAAGCTTAGGGGACATGTAAACTGTGTTATGATGTTCTCCTAGATGAATCGTGTGGTAGTTATTGTAATATAGTTGATGTATTTTTGTTGAGGTGTTTGTATGTAGTTCAGTAGGCCCAAAGTACTGCAGATACTCTATCATCCCAATTAGTCTAACCAATATTTCAAATTTTTGTTAAAGTGGTATTGAGTATTTTATTGAATGTTTACATAGTTCTATTGGCCTACAAGTGGTATGGTGTCATCTTGTAGTGCATGATTATGAATTTGGACAACAAAATATGAATCATCTCATTCAAGAAATGGGTTCTATGATCGTTGGTGAATCTTAGGGGACATTCAAACCACGTTATAATGTTCTCCTAGATGAGTCATGTGGTAGTTACTACAATATAGTCTTTTGTTGGCACAGTTTTAGCTCAACATGTGAGGTAGTTGGTTACTGCAATGATGTACTAAGAGCCTATTCATCATCCTACAAGAGTTATGGGTCCCATAACATCAATAACCCACTTTTCAAATGGTTGTTGAGAAGGAATAGGTCGTAACGACATAGAATATCTCCTATTAAGTTTTCCTATATGATGGTAGATATCACATTGCCTAACATACGCCTTTGCATCTTTGAATAAAGTTGGTCATCAAAGTTCAGTGAGTAGCACCTTGCACGTGATAGCCTCTCCAGTATAGTGTTGGGAAATAATGAAAGCACACAATTGATTACCAAGCAACTTAACATGCAGAAACTAACCAGAATACACAAGTAACTAGAATTCAAAAATAACACAGAATATGAGAGACAATACACAACTTGTATTAAAACTCTTTCAGAAGAAAATACAACAAAGAAGGCTGCCACAGTTCTTCTTCCTTACACACCTCTAGGGCTCCCACACCTCTAGGGCATAAACAGTAAATCTTCCCTCAAAGCTCTCTCTCTTAGGTCCCAACACACAACTCAAACACAGAGTTGGTGTTCACCTCCAACCAGCCAGTATCCACTACTGCCAGTTCTCCAGTGCTCCACGCACTCCATAAGTACACAATCGTACTTCAAGTAGATCTCCCTTGAACTGCAACAACCTGCAACCCAAATTTGATCTTACTTATGGAAGGAACTGCCTTGCCTTCCTCTTTGCTTTGAGTACACACCTGTACTCCAAGTAGATCCCACCTAATTCTGCTCCCTATTGTGTTGTTGTCCTATCTGATCTTGCACACCTGCAAATCAATCTGGTTCTGCACACCTGTGAACCTTAGACCTTGCACACACATACACCTGCAGATCACTGATCTTACTTACCATGTAGATCTCCTAAAGAAGCCATGCACACCTACTGACTAAGATCATATAGCCCTGAATAATCCTGTTGATTCTCCAAAACTAGCACCCACCTTGGTACTGCTGTGGAGCTAGGAGGAACACCCTTGCTCACCTCACACACAGAAGAAACAAACTTTGCTCAACTCAAACTAGAACAACTTGCAATACAATCCATGAGTTTATTATATAGATCTCATCCAAAAAATAATTAAACACCTAATTACAATAATTAGATCCACAGTTTCTAGTCTAAATTTGGCTCTTGACATGCAAACACTTAGTTTGTTAGCTAACTGCCCGTAACATTCACAGTTCAAACCACACAGGTGACCAACGTTGGTCCCGTCTGCCTGGGGGTGCCGACGCCGGCTGACTTCTGACTGACGTCGGTTGCCTTCTTGTCTGATCCTGCCGATGTCGATTGGCCTGACCGACGCCGGTGTTTGTGACACTCCGCAACCCCTCTACAACCTCCTCCTCTGTTTGCATCAGTGAAGCTTTTAGCTCCATAACCTAACAATCTCCCACTTGGAGATAAATAGCTACACTATACCTCTACCTGTACCCCATCTAATTTGTTTCCTGGCTTGTATCCCTCTTCAAGATGAATCTTGAAGACCACCCACCACACAACCTGTGGTGCACCTCCTGTCATCCGAGTAACCTGCCACATCTGAACCTACAAACCCATGTAGTGAAGTCCTGACCTTGCATGTATACCTGCTGTTGGTCCCTCTCAAATACGTGAGAACCCACTTCCCCGAATTGACTCCTAACTCTCTGACAACACACACTGCTTGGGCAAACTCAGGTCTATACCAGACCTCATGTGATTTTAGACACTGAATTGTCCAGCCCTTAGTGTGCTTCGGTTTTGCATCCTGAACCTTGCCAACACCTGGTTCACATCAGCTCCTATCGGAGACAAAATCAACCTGTGATCCTCCATGTATCCCATGCCAGAGAATTTCGCTACTCCAAATTCTTCATGACAAACCATTGAACTAATCTTACCCTTAGCTCAGCAAAACCCTGTATGTCTGAACCTGTACTAAGTTCATCCTCCACATATAGCAACAGGATAATATTGTGACCATCATCCACTTGGTAAGATAAACACAATGGTTATACTGACATTGACTAAAGCCTTGCTTTGTCATCCACTTGGTACCACCTGTCAGTCCTATCCCACTGTTCTGCAGCTCCCTCAAGACCATATGACCTGGTCTTCCATCTCACGTGTCTGTTCACTCTATTCTTCAACTAAGGTATCCATTCGTCTCTGTGCTTTCATACCTGCTGACAACCCTACCAAATCTCCTATTTGGTTCTGCATCATATTCCTGCCACGCTCCCACTATTTCCTGGATCCTTCCTGCTTTGCAGTAAGCAATGAGTGTAAAGAAGAGGAACAACAAATTTGAGGCTTACTTACCACCTTCAGTCATCCATATGGGCATTTGAGACTCCTTGACAGCTTGCTGTCTGCCCAAAATCCGTTACAATGATAGACCTCGGTCACCACACAATCTGCATCTGACCGACATCAGTTTCCATGCGTCTGTCCTGACTATTGACTCTACCGACGTCGGTGTCTCCTATTGCCGATGTCAGTCCTTCTGATCGACGTCAGTGTTACCCACTGTCGACTTCAGTCCTCCTGACTAACGTCAGTCTTACCCTGCCTGACATCACCGGCTTCAGTCTGCACATGATCTACATCGACACCTGTCTGTTTAATGCCAGTTCCTCTTGACTGAGTCGGTACCTATGTTCACCTGTGAGTGATGAATTTTTACCCACGAGCTCCTTTGAATCAAAACCCATGTCCAAACTGCCCTGCTCAGAAGTATCCAGCCTCATCCATTGAACTCTATCTGTCATCTCCTCTAAGAACACCAAGGCTTTCTAGTTCTTAAGCCTGTCAAATATATCAGTCTTCCTCTTAAGAACATGCATCTCCTTCTTGCTCATGTGCCCAAGCTTACAAAGCCACGTCTCTGCAAAAAAAGAAGAATCAATAATATAAGCAAGTAGATAAAGGGTACCTACTTTCTTACCACCAGCTAATTCAAGTGTATCCGTTGTGAGAGTTCTTGTGCATCTCTCATCACCCAACTTTTTTGAAGAAATTAGCCACATCTTCAAACCTAGAACCTGCATGACCTTCTTCAACACCCATGTGTTGGCCGCCTGCAATTTCAACTTCACTTCCCCTTTGCCAATTCTTTGGCAAGGCTCACCAGCTCCTCTATCTGGGGCTGCATGGAAAGAGGCAACATAATCTATTAACCAAGATTCAACTTTATCTAAGAAACCTCCCAGAGCATCCTGTGCAATGACACCTGCAACATCTGCATCTTCAGTTCCTTCATGCTGATCTTCCACAAACCAACAATTTTTTTTACCTGCTCTTTCTTTCTATAGGACCGTAAGAGACCATTCGTGCTTTTCAGTTCCTCCATTCTTAGCTTACTTTCTTTTGCCATTGCTCTACTCCCACTCAATCAGAAACCCCTGAGAGTGACCTGTAACCAAACACAAAACTTGCTTCCTGCAACCTTAGCTCTAATACCACTTTGTTGGGAAATAACGAAAGCACACAATTGATTACCAAGCAACTTAACATATAGAAACTAACCAAAATACACAAGTAGCTAGAATTCAAAAATAACACAGAATATGAGAGACAATACACAACTTGTATTAAAACTCTTTCACAAGGAAATACAACAAAGAAGGCTACCACAGTTCTTCTTCCTTACACACCTCTAGGGCTCCCACACCTCTAGGGCATAAATAGTAAATCTTCCCTCAAAGCTCTCTCTCTTAGGTCCCAACACACAACTCAAACACAGAGTTGGTGTTCACCTCCAACCAGCCAGTATCCACTACTGCCAGTTCTCCAGTGCTCCACGCACTCCACAAGTACACAATCATACTTCAAGTAGATCTCCCCTGAACTGTAACAACTTGCAACCCAAATCTGATCTTACTTATGGAAGGAACTGCCTTGCCTTCCTCTTTGCTCTGAGTACACACCTGTACTCCAAGTAGATCCCACCTGATTCTGCTCCCTATTGTGTTGCTATCCTATCTGATCTTGCACACCTGTAAATCAATCTGGTTCTGCACACCTGTGAACCTTAGACCTTGCACACACATACACCTGCAGATCAATGATCTTATTTACCATGTAGATCTCCTAAAGAAGCCATGCACACCTGCTGACTAAGATCATACACCCCTAAAGAATCCTGTTGATTCTCCAAAACTAGCACCCACCTTGGTACTGCTGTGGAACTAGGAGGAACACCCTTGCTCACCTCACACACAGAAGAAGCAAACTTTGCTCAACTCAAACTAGAATAACTTACAATACAATCCATGAGTCTATTATATAGATCTCATCCAAACAATAATTAAACACCTAATTACAATAATTAGATCCACAGCTTCTAGTCTAAATTTGGCTCTTGACATGCAAACACTTGGTTCTTTAGCTAACTGCTCGTAACATTCACAGTTCAAACCACACAAGCGACCAACGTCGGTCCCTGTCTGCCTAGGGGGTACCGACGCCGGCTGACTTCTGACCGACGTCAGTTTCCTTCTTATCTGATCCTATCAACATCGGTTGGCCTGATCGATGCCGGTGTCTGTGACACTCTGCAACCCTTCTGCAACCTCCTCCTCTATTTACATCAGTGAAGCTTTTAGCTCCACAACCTAACAATCTCCCACTTAGAGATAAATAGCTGCATTGTACCTGTACTTGTACCCTATCTAATCTATTTCCTAGCTTGTATCCCTCTTCAAGATGAATCTTGAAGACCACCCACCACACAACCTGTGGTGCACCTTCTGTCATCCGAGTAACCTGCCACATCTGAACCTACAAACCCATGTAGTGAAGTCTTAACCCTGTATGTATACCTACTGCTGGTCCCTCTCAAATACCTGAGAACCCACTTCCCTGAATTAGCTCCTAACTCTCTGACAGCACCCACTGCTTGGGCAAACTCAGGTCTATACCAGACCTCATGTGATTTTAGACACTGAACTATCCAGCCCTTAGTGTGCTCTAGTTTTGCATCTTGAACCTCGCCAACACCTGGTTCACATCAGCTCCCACTGGAGACAAAATCAACCTGTGATCCTCCATGTCTCCCATGCCAGAGAATTTTGCTGCTCCAAATTCTTCATGAAAAACCACTGAACTAATCTTACCCTTGGCTCAGCAAAACCCTTTATGTCTGAACCTGTACCGAGTTCATCCTCCACATATAGCAACAAGATAATGTTGTGACCATCATCCACCTGGTAAGATAAACACAATAGTTATACTGACATTAACTAAAGCCCTACTTTGTCATCCACCTGGTACCACCTGTCAGTCATGTCCCACTATCTTGCAGCTCCCTCAAGACCATATGACCTGGTCTTCTGTCTCACGTGTCCGTTCACTCTATTCTTCAACTAAGGTATCCATTCGTCTCTGTGCTTTCATACCTGCTGGCAACCCTACCAAATCTCCTATTTGGTTCTGCATCATATTCCTGCCACGCTCCCACTGTTTCCTAGATCCTTCCTACTCTGCAGTAAGCAACGAGTGTAAAGAAGAGGAACAACAAATTTGAGGCTTACTTACCACCTTTAGTCCTCCATATGGGCGTTTGAGACTCCTTGACAGCTTGCTATCCACCCAAAATTTGTTACAGTGACCGACCTCGATCACCACACAGTCTGCATCTGATCGAAATCAGTTTCCATGCACCTATCCTGACTACTGACTCTATCGACGTCAGTGTCTCTTGTTGCCGATGTCGGTCCTTCTGACCGACGTCAATCTTACCCACTATTGATGTTGGTCCTCCTGACCGACGTCGGTCTTACCCTGCCTGACATCACCAGCTTCAGTCTGCACATGACTGACATTGGCACCTATCTGTTTGACGCTGGTTCCTCTTGACCGACGCCAGTACCTGTGTTCACCTGTGAGTGATGACTTTTTACCTGCGAGCTCCTTTGAATCAAAACCCATGTTCAAACTGCCCTGCTCAGAAGTATCCAGCCTCATCCACTGAACTCTGTTTGTCATCTCCTCCAAGAACACCAATGCTTTACAGTTCTTAAGCCTGTCAAATATATCAGTCTTCCTCTTAAGAACATGCATCTCCTTCTTGCTCATGTGACCAAGCCTACAAAGCCAAGTCTCTGCAACAGAAGAAGAATCAGTAATATAAGCAAGTAGATAAAGGGTACCTATTTTCTTACCACCAGCTAATTCAAGTGTATCCGTTGTGAGAATTCTTGTGCATCTCTCATCACCCAACTTTTCTAAAGAAATTAGCCACATCTTCAAACCTGGGACCTGCATGACCTTCTTCAACACCCATGTGTTGGCTGCCTGCAATTTCAGCTTCACTTCCCTTTTGACAATTCTTTGGCAAGGCTCACTAGCTCCTCTATCTGGGGCTGCATGGAAAGAGGCAACATAATCTATTAACCAAGATTCAACTTTATTCAAGAAACCTCCTAGAGCATCCTGTGCAACGACATCTGCATCTTCAGTTCCTTCATGCTGATCTTCCACAAACCAACAATTTTCTTTTACCTGCTTTTTCTTTCCATAGGACCGTAAGAGACTATTCATGCATTTTAGTTTCTCCATTCTTAGCTTACTTTTTTCTGTCATTGCTCTACTCCCACTCAATCAGAAACTCCTAAGAGTGACCTGTAACCAAACACAAAACCTACTCCCTGCAACCTTAGCTCTGATACCACTTTATTGAGAAATAACGGAAGCACACAATTGATTACCAAGCAACTTAACATACAAAAATTAACCAGAATACACAAGTAACTAGAATTCAAAAATAACACAAAATATGAGAGACAATACACAACTTGTATTAAAACTCTTTTAGAAGGAAATACAACAAAGAAGGCTGCCACAGTTCTTCTTCCTTACACACCTCTAGGGCTCCCACACCTCTAAGGCATAAACAATAAATCTTCCCTCAAAGCTCTCTCTCTTAGGTCCCAACACATAACTCAAACACAGAGTTGGTGTTCACCTCCAACTAGCCAGTATCCACTACTGCCAGTTCTCCAGTTCTCCAGTGCTCCACGCACACCACAAGTGCTCCATGCACTCCATAAGTACATAATCATACTTCAAGTAGATCTCCCCTAAACTATAACAACCTACAACCCAAATCTGATCTTACTTATGGAAGGAACTGCCTTGCCTTCCTCTTTGCTCTGAGTACACACCTGTACTCCAAGTTGATCCCACCTGATTCTGCTCCTTGTTGTGTTGCTATCTTATCTGATCTTGCACACCTACAAATCAATCTAGTTCTGCACACCTGTGAACCTTAGACCTTGCACACACATACACCTGCAGATCAATGATCTTAATTACCATGTAGATCTCCTAAAGAAGCCATGCACACCTGCTGACTAAGATCATACACCCCTAAAGAATCTTGTTGATTCTCCAAAACCAACACCCACCTTGGTACTGCTGTGGAACTAGGAGGAACACCCTTCCTCACCTCACACATAGAAGAAGCAAACTTTGCTCAACTCAAACTAGAACAACTTAAAATACAATCCATGAGTCTATTATATAGATATCATCCAAACAATAATTAGACACTTAATTACAATAATTAGATTCGTAGCTTCTAGTCTAAATTTGGCTCTTGACATGCAAACACTTGGTTCGTTAGCTAACTGCCTGTAACATTTGCAGTTTGAACCACATAGGCGACCGACATCGGTCCCTGTCTGCCTGGGGGTGCCGACACTGGCTGACTTTTAATCGACATCAGTTGCCTTCTTATCTGATCCTGTCGACATCGGTTGGCCTGACTGACGCCAGTGTGTGTGACACTCTACAACCCTCTGCAACCTCCTCCTCTATTTGCATTAGTGAAGCTTTTAGCTCCACAACCTAACAATCTCCCACTTGGAGATAAACAGCTGCATTGTACCTGTACCTGTACTCCATCTAATCTATTTCTTGGCTTGTATCCCTCTTCAAGATGAATCCTGAAGACCACCCACCACACAACCTATGGTGCACCTCCTGTCATCTGAGTAACCTACCACATCCGAACCTATAAACCCATGTAGTGAAGTCCTAACCCTACATGTATACCTGTTGCTAGTCCCTCTTAAATACATGAGAACCCACTTCCCCAAATTGGCTCCTAACTCTCTGACAGCACCCACTGCTTGGGCAAACTCAGGTCTATACCAGACCTCATGTGATTTCAGACACTGAACTGTCTAGCCCTTAGTGTGCTCCGGTTCTACATCCTGAACCTCGCCAACACCTGGTTCACATCAGCTCCCATTGGAGACAAAATCAACCTGTGATCCTCCATGTCTCCCATGCCAGAGAATTTCATTGCTCCAAATTCTTCATGACAAACCACTGAACTAATCTTACCCTTAGCTCAGCAAAACCCTGTATGTCTGAACCTATACCAGGTTCATTCTCCACATACAACAATAGGATAATGTTGCAACCATCATCCACCTGGTAAGATAAACACAATGGTTATACTGACATTGACTAAAGCCCTACTTTATCATCCACCTGGTACCACCTGTCAGTCTTGTCCCACTGTCTTGCAGCTCCCTCAAGACCATATGACCTGGTCTTTCATCTCACGTGTCCATTCACTCTATTCTTCAACTAAGGTATCCATTCATCTCTGTGCTTTCATACCTGCTGGCAACCCTACCAAATCTCCTGTTTGGTTCTGCATCATATTCCTGCCACGCTCCCACTGTTTCCTGGATCCTTCCTGCTTTACAATAAGCAATGAGTGTAAAGAAGAGGAACAATGAATTTGAGGCTTACTTACCACCTTTAGTCCTCCATATGGGCATTTGAGACTCCTTGACAGCTTGTTGTCTGCCCAAAATTTGTTACAGTGACTGACCTCGATCACCACACAGTCTGCATCTGACTGACATCGGTTTCCATGCGCCTGTCTTGACTACCGACTCTGTCGATGTCAGTGTCTCCTGTTTCCGACATCAGTCCTTCTAATCGACGTCAGTCTTACCCACTGCCGACGTCAGTCCTCCTAACCGATGTCAGTCTTACCCTGCCCGACATCACCGGCTTTGGTCTGCACATGATCGACATCAACACCTGTCTGTTCGATGCCGATTCCTCTTGACTGACGTTGGTACCTGTGTTCGCCTATGAGTGATAACTTTTTACCCGCGAGCTCATTTGAATCAAAACCCATGTCCAAACTGCCCTGCTCAGAAGTATCCAGCCTCATCCACTGAACTCTGTTCATCATCTCCTTCAAGAACACCAAGGCTTTCCAGTTCTTAAGCCTGTCAAATATATCAATATTCCTCTTAAAAATATGCATCTCCTTCTTGTTCATGTGACCAAGCCTACAAAGCCACATCTCCATAACAGAAGAAGAATCAGTAATATAAGCAAGTAGATAAAGGGTACCTGCTTTCTTACCACCAACTAATTCAAGTGTATCCGCTGAGAGAGTTCTTGTGCATCTCTCATCACCCAACCTTTCTAAAGAAATTAGCCACATCTTCAAACCTGGGACCTGCATGACCTTCTTCAACACCCATGTGTTGGCCGCCTACAATTTTAGCTTCACTTCCCCTTTGCCAATTCTTTGGCAAGGCTCACCAACTCCTCTATCTGGGGCTGCATGGAAAGAGGCAACAGAATCTATTAACCAAGATTCAACTTTATCCAAGAAACCTCCCAGAGCATTCTATGCAACGACACCTGCAACATCTGCATCTTTAGTTCCTTCATGTTGATCTTCCACAAACCAACAATTTTCTTTTACCTGCTCTTTCTTTCCATAGGACCGTAAGAGACCATTCGTGCTTTTCAGTTCCTCCATTCTTAGCTTAGTTTCTTCTGCCATTGCTCTACTCCCACTCAATCAAAAACCCTTGAGAGTGACCTGTAACCAAACACAAAACCTGCTCCCTGTAACCTTAGCTCTGATACCACTTTGTTGGGAAATAACGGAAGCACACAATTGATTACCAAGCAACTTAACATATGAAAATTAACCAGAATACACAAGTAACTAGAATTAAAAAAATAACACAGAATATGAGAGACAATACACAACTTGTATTAAAACTCTTTCAGAAGGAAATGCAACAAAGAAGGCTACCACAATTCTTCTTCCTTACACACCTCTAGGGATCCCACACCTCTAGGGCATAAATAGTAAATCTTCCCTCAAAGCTCTCTCTTAGGTCCCAACACACAACTCAAATACAGAGTTGGTGTTCACCTCCAACCAGCCAGTATCCACTACTGCCAGTTCTCCAGTTCTCCAGTGCTCCACGCACACCACAAGTGCTCCACACACTCCATAAGTACATAATCATACTTCAAGTAGATCTCCCCTAAACTATAACAACCTACAACCCAAATCTGATCTTACTTATGGAAGGAACTGCCTTGCCTTCCTCTTTGCTCTGAGTACACACCTGTACTCTAAGTAGATCCCATGTGATTCTACTCCCTGTTGTGTTGCTGTCTTATCTAATCTTGCACACCTACAAATCAATCTGGTTCTGCACACTTGTGAACCTTAGACCTTGCACACACATACACCTATAGATCAATGATCTTACTTACCATGTAGATCTCCTAAAGAAGCCATGCACACCTGCTGACTAAGATCATACACCCCTGAAGAATCCTACTGATTCTCCAAAACCAGCACCCACCTTGGTACTACTGTGGAACTAGGAGGAACACCCTTGCTCACCTCACACACAGAAGAAGCAAACTTTGCTCAACTCAAACTAGAACAACTTACAATACAATCCATGAGTCTATTATATAGATCTCATCCAAACAATAATTAGACAATTAATTACAATAATTAGATCCGTAGCTTCTAGTCTAAATTTGGCTCTTGACATGCAAACACTTGGTTTGTTAGCTAACTGCCCGTAACATTCACAGTTCAAACCACACAGGTCACTGATGTCGGTCCCTGTCTGCCTGGGGGGTGCCAACACCAGCTGACTTCTGACCGATGTTGGTTGCCTTCTTGTCTGATCCTGTCGATGTCGGTTGGCCTGACCGACGCCGGTGTTTGTGACACTCCACAACCCTTTTGCAACCTCCTCCTATGTTTGCATCAGTGAAGCTTTTAGCTCCACAACCTAACATATAGTGTCCTTTGATAATACTTTCATGGAATTCTCAGCACCTCAGTGCATTCATGTTGTATTACATTGTGGTGAATCACTTCATCATGATCCATTTTATAATTATCTCTTACTATGAGCTAATAAGGTGTGGTGTAGTCGCAAGTTACTTTTTCTCCTATGGAGTGAGGGAGTTAGGCATGTAGCCAGTGTTGAGAAATGTTACAATATCCTCTAGCTCTTCAGGCACCTGATCAACTCAAAAGAGATGTACATCAAGAAGATCATATTTTATGGCATGTGGGGGTTCTCCATTTTCAATTTGAGATAAATGATTAGGTCCACAGTTGGTCTTCCTAGGCTTTACTACTATAGAAAATTAGAATTTTTGGAAGAGGACAATCCAATGACAAATTCTCCCATATAGTACTAGTTTGTTAACAAGATAATTCAAGGCCTTATGTTCTATATAGAAGATAAATGGAGTGGTCAGAAGGTACTTCCTAAACTTTTGTAGAGTGTAAACCATAGACAAAGCTTCACACTTGATGGTGGTATAGTTCTTTTCAACAGATGTCAGCTTCCTACTAGCAAAGTAAATCAGGTGATCCAAGTGTCTTTCACCTAGATGTGCAAGTATCACACTGACTACCATCCTAAATGCATCAACATAGACATGTAAAGGCTTTGTTTGATCAGGGAATTACAAGATAAGATCAGTAACTAACCTTTCTTTGAGTGTTTCAAAAGTTGATTAGTAATAATGAGTCCATATAAACTATTCATTTTGCTTTAAAAGCTCTTCTAGGGGCACTAGAATCTTGCCATAACCTTGAATGAACTTTTTGTAATAACTCATATGCCCTAGGAAGGTGTGCACCTCATGTTGGGTCTAGGGTGCTAGCAGTCAGAGATTCATAGAAACCTTAGTTGGGTCTATGAGGAGTCCTTCCTTAGAAATGATATTCCCAAGAAGTATACCAAAAGGTGTCACAAATAGGCACTTCTTTAAATTTAAGGAAATTTGTAACACCTAATAGCGCTCAAGCATGAGTCTCAGATTAGCATAATGATACTTTTATGGAAATACATCTTGATACACTTTCAATAACTCAAAAGTATTTGAAATTTATGTGTCAATCCATTAATTTCCAATTGTAGCCATCTTTGGCTCTTGCTCTGTGCCAATGTTACATTGAATAGTTTGAATGGGCCCATGATAAGGGTTGTTTATTAGAAAAATTATGTCCTAAATATTTTGTGAACTAGTACTTGTAGGGACATCTAGGTGGTTAGTCAAGGGGTCGAGTGAGTAGATCCTTCACTTAAATCTACTTGAAAGATGGGTTTTTGCTTTCCTAGGTAGATCTCTTCATGATGTTCTTCACTAAGAACTATCGATGGTGCAGGAATTGATTGGGTGGAAGACTTAATGAATAAATGCAAGGGTTCTTTAGGTTCCTCATGAATATGCCATAGGTAGTCTTTGACGGGACTTGGGTCTCAAATGATTGCTTCACACATAGCTTAAAGGGTGAGGTGCAAGTCCATCCTCAATAAAAAGTAAGATAACAAAAACATCATGTTCTCCTTTAGTAACTGCCAGAACCTAGTAGCCATGTGCTTCTCTTCATGAATATACCATGCCTGCACCCAAGTTCATAAAGTCCCATAGAATGCATGCACCAGAGGTACTCTAATAAATATGTGTCCTCAGTCCACCATATTATCTCACAAGCCTTAATGTGAGGTTCAAGTTCTTTCACTCCACTGTAATTAAGTGTACCTCTAATTTTATTATCATGATGAAATTTGTGGTGTAGAGTAGCTCATATTTGATCCCAGTATAAAAGGCACTATGTATGAGTATGCCACCATCTAGCATTGGTACCATATAAAATGTGATCTAATGACATCATCCAATCATTCTTAGTATCATACAACTCTTTGAGATGTTGGAAAAAGTCACGTACCTACATTTGTCCTTAGAACCATGTGGCTTCATCAAGTCTTTCTAGTGGTGGTTCCACTAGTGGTCCTCTCATTGTTAAACCCATGAGGTGCACAAACTTGTAGTGTTTAAAAAGTTGGCATGGATGCTTTCTCCTTTGTTTACGATGCCACACAACTTTCTAGTGAGATCATAGTCACCATGGGCCCAATAGTTGTAAGCATTTGCTTGTAGTATCCAAGATAGACTGGTTATCCATCCACTAAAGAATACCATTTATCATTAGATCATGTTGTTCATCACTTTGAGTAGTAACATTATACAAGTTGTTGATGTCTTCATCAACATTTATGAGCTCAATATAGGGAGGTCCTTGTGCTTGGTCCAAAGGTATTACTATGCGTTGATCAATATTCTCAAAACTAATGTATTAGTTTTTAAATCTCAAGTCTTCATGGATCTCATAGAACCAAGGCATTCCCTTCCCAGAAGGGATGGATAGTCATTAACGTCTGTTAACTCCAAGATCTCAAAATCTACTTTGAAGGGAACCCTAATTATGTCAATGGTGACATTCTTGAGGACTCCAATAGGATACACTCGAGTCTTATTTTCCATAAACAAGACATGAGGAGAGGGATGCAAGGCTAGACTAGATATTTTTTGCCAAGCATCTTTAGTGAGAACATTAACTTCCACACCAGTATTTACTATAATATCCCAGATTACCCAACCATTGATAGAAACATTAACCAATATCTCTCCATCTTTTGGGGAAGAGGAACTAGGTGTTTCATGACATCGAGCATGATCTAAATAATGATCTTCACTTTTTTAACTTAGGTGAGGGTGGACTTCATTTGGTAAGTGGACCTAAATTTTAAGCCAAACACTGAGCTGGGGAATAATGTCTTCATCTAGCATACTTTGCATAGTTTCTAAAAATTGTCTTGTACCACTGGTTGAGGTTTGGATTCACTTTGCACTATGATGCATTGTGTCACATCCTTATCCTTGAGGTATTAAATCTTGCCTTGGATCTCTCAAAAAAGTGTCATTGTATCCTAAAGGACATCCTTTTATTGTTGAGCATCAGGCTACTTCCTAGTTTATGGTTCTTCCCGATGTACCATCTCAACGGGGTTGGCTATGGATTGAATATGTCCCCTAATATGAGTGGTGATATTTAATTGTTGCACTATTGGGATGGTTTGTCATTCACACCATTTTGGTTATCTATTTGAATCATGTCAACACCCTTTTCATTATGTTCCTTAGTGATAGTTGCATATAGATCAGGACATTCTTCCAGCCGATGGTCTTTTTAACAAAAAACATACATTTGGTATTTTGGGTAATCCCACTAATAATGGTCTAATGACCCACATTTATAGAAAGTCTTGGGTGGAAATCATCCAACTTCTCATCCAATCCCTCTCCCTCACCCATAATAGACACCATTATCTTGAGTATTAACAACTGAGGTTTGACACGTGTTGTGTGCGTGAGCTTCATAGATATCATTGATCAGTCAATAGTCATTGGTGTCATGGGTATAGGCATCGCAAATATTATAATACTCATAAACCTTAGTGTTCATATCCCATTACATAAGAAGATAAAAATGGACATCATGCTCTTCATAGTAGATTCCACAGGTTAATTTTAGTATAATGAAGAGGTTCTTACACGAGTAGTTATTCTTTGTATATCCTTAAGTTTCACAGTCGATACACTAGACACCACTACATGTCTCATGTGCATTGTTTACCATCAAAATTTCAATTTATGATGCCATGGACACTGTTTTTGCCTCTATGAAGGGACAAATCTCGATATCCATGCTTCCAACTACTTCAGCAAAGAGGGTAGCTTCCAAAGCCTTGTGTATATTGGTGAAGGTTCTTTATGATAGAATCCATTGGAAAGGTAACGACAATCCTCCCATAAACCATTGTGCATGTTGAGTAGGATTTATTTCAAATGGAAACTTAAAAAGCAAGGTTTTGAATCGTGCATCATATTCATGCATGATCTTTATAAGTCCTTACTTTATGTCCTTCAACACTGCAATACTTTGTTGCTCAAACTTAGGAATCTTAAATTCCTACAAGAAGGCTACTTTGAGCTAGTCATAGTTGACCACTTCTTGTTAAGGGTCAAACTTTTGATATCATTTATGCACGTGCTCTAAAAGCATGGTTATAAAATGTATAACCTTTCATTTAGAAGACGTGATGTCATACACTCTCCAAATCAATTTTCACTTATGGACATGCTCAGTTGCATTATATACCCCCCAGTATTTAGGTAAATACAATGTCATCTCATAATATACCATAGAAGGTTATTGAGTAAGTGGTTGCTATAAAGATCCAACTCCAGTTCCATGAGGGGGTCTACTTCCAACTGTGCCTCCCCCTAATCCTCCTCCAACACCTCTAGTAGCAGTGCTCATGGGAAGAAGCATGGTAGAGGGTTAGTTTCCCAAGTTTGGGCCTGTACTCTAGCCTTGAGGGCCAGATCCACTAGGCATCCCAAGTTGTGTCATAGAATTCCCTTGAAGAGGGAAAGCTAATGTAGATTTTGAATGATCGCCTAATGGCCTACTTTTAGTCTCCCATACCTATTCAGTTTTTGACATTGTGATGTTTGTATCATTATTTTGTATATGTATTCTATCTAGCTCAAATTCATAAGCATGCACTATGGTAGGGGAACCTAGTTGATTCAAACTTGGTTCCTCGATTCATAAAGTCTAGCTCAATTCTCCATCATAGGATAGAAGTGGCAAAGAATGTGGGTCAAAAGTGATGGGTTTCTCATCTGTATCTACCTCCTTACATCACTTCACAACATTACTTGATGTTTCTTGATCTCTTCCCATGCCACTAACTCCCATGATCCTCTACTGAGCTTCATCATACTTTCATTTTCATAATACTCACTGGCTTGTTACCTTGTTGAACCCACAATCTTCAATCAGCCCCTAGTCTCCCCTTCCAAATGTGTGGCTCATGCACAAGAGATTTTATCCCTCCATGGGTAGAGTCTCTAATCCAAGGTCAATAATTAGCTTCTTAATTTTGAAGGAAAACAATAATATATTGTGTCCCCTTGGCTCCCGTAAAAATTAGAATTTTACTTCTTCAGGACATGAATAGGTGGTCATAGCATACTCCAAAATGTAGCTATTTTGAATGCCTCTTCACCAAAAGTTAACTATTTTCATCTAGGGAACTCCAAGTTGTGCTAAACTCCTCTACCCTTCAAGTGTCCAAGGCTTCCTTCATCTAATATTTTGGGATCATCCTTGAGCATATGCTAATATCCAAGCATGCAAGAGAATTGGGACCTCAAAAAAGTAAGTTTTATATAGAGAACTGTAGAGATTTCGTTCTACTCACTATTGTGTAGAGATTCTTGGTTCAAGATACAAAACTCCAAAGTTGTCTTTGACATTGGTAACCCATTCTTCAATATTTTCTAACATAATATGCTCAAACATTTTCCCACGATTGTGCTCTAATTACTTTAGGTCCCGGTAATGAAACCAAAATGTTGGGGTCTTTGAGTTAGTTCTACTTCGATGTTGAAGCTTCTCTCCAACAAGCTAGCGTGCTAGCCTTATCACACGAGAGGTAAGTCTCACGGCTCACCCAAAGCGTGCAACAAAAGACTAGTTCCTAAAGGCTTTGTAGCATAATATTATATGTTTGTTCATATTTCATAACACAATTTTTAAAATGTTATTCAACACCATAATATACTAATATTATCCTTATTATCTCAGATTTAACTACCATATAACTAGGTTCACCATTACTATTTAATAGTAGTGATAAAAGAAAAAGATACCCATGACTCAAAAATAAACCATATCCATCATTCAACACTTAGAATATTTCATTACTTTTAACATAATATGGTAAACACTGATTTCTCATTAATTACTAACTGTATTACAAGACAATAATGTTATATCGATTTTCCAAAGGTCCATCATGAAAATGATTATAACAAGGGTTTTTATACTTGTTTTGCCCTAACCAAGTGTCATAATTCCAACTATTATGAATAGATGGCACACATACTCCCAACAAACTATGAGTCATGGATCTTATAATTAGTTATTCATGTAGACTCAGGTCTCTACACCCCTAGATCCTCATTTGATGCTATATCCTGGTGGCCAAGTGTTTCATTCCTCACAAGTTAGTACAAAACCTTTGATAAATGGAGTCAAAGTGTCCCATTTGAAATGTTCTTCTAACTGATCTTGCATCCCTCATTCCCCACTTCCCACGTGCTCTCCTAATCTTCTAGTTTTATACCAAGCCCTCTATTCTTGGGTCGTTCATGACACATTCTCTTTTGACTAGGTCATCTCATGTTGGGTCTCTTGTACCATTGTCCTTCCACATTTGACAAGTTATGTGCCATGATACTTCTGTGCCTGTCAGCTACACTCCATGGTCTTCCCACATCATGGTCCTTCCACACTATGTCAGACTTGCATCAAAATGAACAATGATCCTTTCACATCATGCACCAAAATGGAACAATAGTTAGTCAAAATTTAGGGGCCAACACTGATTTTTTTTATATACTTATCTCTTCCTTCATCAAGTGATAAGAGCTTTTGTTCCTTCTTGATGACTCTTTCAAAGACTTGATCCATGGGACTAGGTCCATGCACATCCACTTTGCATCTAATATGTGGCCTTAAACCCATGATTAACTTTTGGATTTGAAAACATTCATCTTTTTAATATTGGGGAATGTATTTAAGAAGTTTCATGAACTGATCATAATATTCAGTCTTTGACAACACTTCTTTCTTTAGATTTTTAAAATATGTTAGTTTCTGATCAAAATAGAGTTGTGGTAGTCACCATGACCTAATTTTTTTAACAAACTACTCCCATATTATGGTGGTGGAGTCAAGGCCCATTTCCATTTTCTTATTGGCCCACTTGGTTGTTGCTTTACCAGTCAGTTGGTATGCTCTCCATATTGCTTTTGTTACTTCAGATTAATTTTGAATTTTAGATACTTTTATATTTCATTGAGCCACCCTTACACTCCATCCCCAACATAGTTTCATCAAATTTCAGTGTATTCACCTTTTTCATGTCATGCACAAGTTTTGTTGCCACTTGCGCTCTCATAACTTGATGTTCCTCAGTATGCTCTAGTTCTTGGTTTTATTCCTAATCAGCATGATACATTCCTCTTGATATTCTTCCTCATCGTGCTCAAGGAATTCCTATTCCAGGGTTGTTATTATGTCATGTGTCTCATTTAATATTGTCAAGATCGAATCAATCTTACCAATGTACTCTATTGCTAATAAGTTTGGGTTTGGTTATTAATCCTGATTAGAAATATTTCCTTCAATGTTTTCCTTTGTGTGCATGATTTTATCTTATCAAAAGTAAGGATAAGTTAAATCAATGGTAGTGGAATCATTAGGTCTGAGTATTTAAACCTATGCTTTGATACCACATGTTACAACTACCTAATTTGAAATAAAAATTAACATACAATATGTTATTATTATTTTTTGTTATGTTTTGAATCATTACTATTTCATACCCATTTAATTCAATATTGTTTCATTTACATATTATTCATCAATCATAATGTAGTCTAAACTCATAAAGGCATTATATTCATATTCCACTTAATCAAGTGTTATGAATCATTCAATCCTCTTGGGAGTAAAACAAGGTGTTACCAATAAAATAAATAATGTATATCTCAATTATAGAGTAAAACAAATATAATAACCCATGTACAATAATATAATATTAGAATGAGCTAAAATATATAATAAGGTGCATTATCATATAATGAATACAATCACAACCTTTGTTTCACAATGTATCATAAAACTACACAAGAATTCAATATTATCATGAGCGACTGCTAAATAGTATAAAACTTTAATGTATAAAAGGTTCAATAGTTTTGGGAGAAATCATATTTTAAATTAGCCATTAGTAATCAACTATTATTAGTCGTGAAAATAAAGAGGAAGAGCATCATTTGGGCGCTCTATCTCCAACCACATATCGACGGTCCTTGCACACCTCCCTATTATGAGTGGCCCTTCCCTTTATGAAGGGGAAGATAATGGTGATGTAAACATCAATAATTAATTGAGAACAATGTGAAAGTACAATCACTATTACATGAATCAGTTATAAAGATTATGAATAGTCCTCTATCTAATATGACATCAAGCATACATGTAAACTAGAAAGTACAATAGTCAAACAATAAATACAACTATAACATTACTTTATTCAAATCATTTTTATAATTTTCAAACATCATAAAAATTTGGGACATAATCCATATCAATATTACTCTCTACTATAACATATAATCATTATTATCCTTATTTTTAACCAATGATGAGTAACTTTAAAAGAGGCTCATGTATATCACTCATTATCCCTTAATGAGAAGGATGACTATTTTGCACTAATCATAATAAATTTCATTCATAATGAAATCATACCAAACAATTCAAATAAAATATACTATCAAGATGTTATATAGAAGTCCTTCACATAAAAATAAAAGACTTACAAGTCGAGTTTTAACTATTCTCCAAATATCATTATTCCACAAAACTCATCCACAAGTTCACCATGTAAATCCATACACACTTAAGTGTAATTCTAAACTCCCAAGAACAATACACTCAAACATATAAACACCTAATAATAGTATTTCAGATACCATGAAAACAAAGATTCAAACATGATATAATCTAGTCATGTATCTAGACTTCATCAAGACTTCCTAGAATAATGTAATGCATTTAATCTCATTTAAATTGAAAAGATCAATATTATCATATTTAATGTTTGTGATTTTAACACATTATTCCATCAAACATATTTACCATTATTTAACATTCCTCCAACTAAAAACTTTTCACTATATGCTAATAAATGAATGATCATCACTAAAATCCTTGTAACTGCATGCCGCACATAATGACATTAACTCAAATAATTGTTATGGTAAAACAAATTTAAATCAATTCCACAACCTACATTGAAATTTTGTCTTTATCTTTACTTTAATGTCCTTAATGTAATTCCCTATATGAATCCAATATCACAACCAGCGTCTCTAATTTTATTTGATAAAGTAAATCCATACCAAATCGAATAATTTTCATTAAAAACCTTGGTATATTAATTTATTATTCATTCCTTATTATAAAATTATGCCTAAGATTTAAATTGGGTTTGTGTAAGACTCATTAAAATTTCTATCTTAAACAATAATACAACCATTTACTTATCAGTACATAGAGGTTGAAGATATCTCTATTTATGAAGAGAGATTGAATTATGAGTAAGCTTCATTTTTCATTTTAATATTTCTTTAAAATACAACTACAACTTTTATGTATAATTTTCACTCCAAACCAAATGGAAGTTGAATTATTTTATGCTAAACTCTATAAACAAGGATTTCACACAACCATGCTTATTAAGTTTTACAAAAATAAGCTTACATATAATCAAGTTAACAACCAACAAGTCATAATCTACTAACCTTAGGCCTGTAGGTGATCATCCTAACTATCTACAAGTCTAGAGTTGAAAACACATTGTTTCCTTGAATTTACTAAGGTTGTATTACCATGTTAAAAATTTAATATTGTTTAGAAAAGATTAATGATATATTATGTTAAATAATAACTTAACTACTCAACAAATACTTCAATAAGAAGATCACCTCTATAGGCTTGTAGGTGAGATCAAGATCTCACCCCCAGATCCATACATGGAAAAAGATCACATATAATAGCTACATTAATCCAACATATATGAATAGCTAAGCAATATATTAACACAACCAACCAATACTTTTCCCTACAATCTTCATTTCTTTCAAATGATTCAACACAATTTAAATGAGTAGTTCATATACCAAATTTGGCATAACACTGTTAACCCATCAAGTCAAATTTCCTATTGGAAGGCCAAAATAATACTATTTCCCATGTCTATCAAGTTTTAAGGGTTTCCATATGTTGGGTGAATATTTTGTCAACTAATTGAGGACAAAATGGTTATATTAGCCACAGTGTAATGAGATAAATCTCTCCTCTCAGCAAGGGGAGGTTCCCTATAAACTATCACAAACTTAATCTAAACTAAATATTAACTCAGGGGTGAGATCGTATCATCCATTTCTCTTTTTTCAGAAATGATGTTTACAGAGTAAAGGAAAACTTTCTAGATATTAACTTAATTCACAAGAAACCCGCGAGAGTAAAAAGCCTATCGTTTCCTCTCTTGTTGATTTATAACTTATATCACAATAGAATGAGGTGCAGCCCAAAGTATTCACCAAAAATTACAACAAAATATATAATCATAAAAGATACAAGTAGTTCAAATTCTTTGCAATATCTTTCATTCTAAAACAATAAAACACAAACTAAAGACAATTATAGTAGCACAAAGTCTCCATAATCAACTTCAGAACATCTTCCAGATTATTTTCACTCATTCTACTTATTTAATCAAATAAATAATATTGTATTAGGAAAAGGACATAAGAACAATTTCATACACAACACAAGTTATTCCAATACAAAGTTTGAAAGGTCACTTGCTTTCTCATTCACTTGATAAAACTTGAATTTACAATCTGAGCTCAAAGTATCAAAATGCCTTTCAATTTTGGTAGAGTTTTGCTTCCAATAACTCAAAGATCCCATTTACAATAGAGTCCCTCTTTATTTATAGGGAGAGGCCTTGAGGTTTTAGAAAAGACCTAATTACTTTGACCGAGTCAAAGATAAGAGTCCTTTTTAACTTAGGACTTCCTATATTATTACATGTAATTATATATGAAAAAAGTAAATGTAAAAATGTCCAAAGCGGTTACAAAAGTACATCAAAAAAGTGGAAATTAAACTAAAAGAAAAATAGTTTCAATTTGTATCCCCATATTTCTTCATGTGAGCATCGTACATAGTGATAACTGCTTGCAACCTGATACTGTCTGGAGTAACAGTGTTCTTGAAAATCATTTTAGCTCTAACTATGGCATTTCTTACTGCTATAACTGATTTTCTATGACTAGTTAGCCTGGTTTTTAGAATATTTTCCACAGAGGCTATTGAAAATGCCTTATCTTCAAAAAATTTATGGAATATACCTTCAAATTCTCGAATCATTTCTTCTGCTGAAAGGAATTGGTTATCTTGTGATATAAGTTTGCAAGGTAGCTCCTCCAATTTATGCAAAAGACTGACATCATTTTATTCACTGGGTTTCCTTAAATATTCGAGGTCACTGAGCAACTCTTTAAGCACTTGACTCCTATATGTCAATGCCTCTTTAGTTTCAATGTAAGAGTCTCTATCAGTAATGACATCGATTGATATTAGAGTGCTTATTTTTAGTTTTCTCATATCCATCCATTTGTCAAGATACTTTTCTATGCTTTCAATATCCTGAGAAACAACATTAATGAGATCATTAAGTTCTACTCTTATTTTTCTTATTTTATCTATCTTCTCAGATAACTATGTAAGGAAAATCCTTGTGCATGCATCTTGTCCAAGTAGTCTTCAAGCACTTTTCCTTTGTGATAGGTCTTTTTTGCTTTCTGAATAATGGGGTATTATATGGAAATGGCCTCAAGAGTTACTATTTCTAGAGTGAAAGTAATTTTCATTACCACTGCAGCCAATTGTTACACCATTGCTTTGTAGTGATCCTTCATTTTTTTTTTCTCTATCAAATTTTTGAATCAAGATGTCTATGGCTGACTGCATATCACTCTTGGCACTCTCATGAGTTATATTACCTAATTCAACTCTAGAGATAGAGTAATCACTTACATCAAAAATTTTAATGGTTGCATCATGTGGAGGTCTTGTAATTTCAAAAAATTTGTGTCCCTTATTCCCAATCATTTTTAAAAGAATTCTTGGCTTTTTTGGGGCCTTGGCTTTTACTGGCACCATTTTATTGAAATCAAAGTCATCTAGAGAGATGGCTTGTTTCTTCCTTTTGGGTATATAAGCTGACGACCATTGTGGGAGCATAGGAGTACTTCAATTAGGATCTATCTACATTGTTGGCATTATTAGAGTTTCACTTGCACAGGTAGTGAAAACAATAGGTAAAGTATCAGTAAAAATTGCACCTTTTGCTGAGTGATCAAAAGCAGAACTATCTTCAATATCAAAAGATGGGGATGACAAATTGGGAATTGACCCTAAGGAATGAAGAATATCTTCAAAAGTGATTTGAGGGTTGTCAAAAATTATTTTGGAAGGAGAGGGTGATCTAGAAGAGGGAACACTAATCAGAGAAACAAGTGAAGGAGTTGCAACAGGTGTGTCAAGTAGGGAAGAAGAGATTCATGTTTCTTATTGCACATTCCCTTGTGGAGACAAAGTTTGCTTCTCTGATTGATCTGTAGGCCTATCATCAGTCTCCATTTATTTCATCACTGGTTCTTCAGCACCTTGTTTATCAACTCCCATATCTGCTATTTTTGAGTCTTTTTTCATAACTTTCAACTTCTTCATCACAAATATGATCTTAGGCTTATGTGGCTTGGAAGAAGAAGAGACATCACTTTTATTCTTTGTCCTATTTTCTGCTTTTATTTTTGTTTCCTCTTGAAATTCAACTTTAAAACTTGTGATAAATTCTTTCAAAGTAATTCCTTTATTGGCTAACCAATTATTGGTATTTGCCAATATAGGTTCAAATCTTTTCCTCAAGGAAGTCAGCTCTTTTTGTGACCATTGGATTGGAGGAAGAGGGGCATTAGAAATCTGTTTAGTATTATATCTATCATTAATCAAATCTCTATCATCCACCAAATTCTAAGGGATATCAATAAGTCCCAAATGTTCAATATACTCAAGGGATAACCTATTATAGTCTATTTTCTTGACATCTTTCACTGTTCTCAAATCTACCCAAACATCCTCAATCATAGGTTCATGAAATTGGGTTTTCTTCCTGATTACATCTTTCACGCCCCTATAATCAAAATTTGATCTTCTTTTGAATTGCTTCAAGGTAACGAGTTGCATTTCAATTTCCATGGCTCTAGCCTTTCCAATGGTTAACACTGAAAACATGCCAATTTCAACTAGGAACTTGAAATCGGGCATCTTGAGTTCCATCTATTTATTATGCACAATGATCATTTATCTACATAGTTCCATTAAGACCAATTTATCTAAGGGGAATCTTGAAAGCATATAAGGATGACCTTACAAAAATCCAACTCTTAGGTACAAGAAAGAAGGAAATTATAAGAACATACATCCAAAATCATTCACAACTGTCCAGGCCTCATCTGACACTCTTCTTTATTCTAATTGAGGATCAAAAAGACATAAAATACTGCAAAAAAAACATAATTTACTCTCCTAAAATGATGAATAAAACCCTTCAATGTTAACTAAGAGTAGTATTAATACACTGGGGTTACTCTCCTATCTCCTTTTGATGTTAAACCCAAAAAAAATCTCATTGAAGCTAAAATATAGACCAGGTAAGAAGTCATGTAGAATTTGAAGGTAGTGGATACCTTCATCAATTGCTCATGCAAAACATTACTGACTTGTTCTCCCTAGAAGATGACTTGTTTGCCTTGGAGAATTATCTTGATGAAGGGATACATCCATTCATGAAATTGCAAGGAAGAGGCAAACCTCTTATCCTACTGAGAAGATTTATCAGATCACCAACTTCTTCGATAAAATCACTTCTTGGAAAACCCCATGGCCACCTTGACAAATTTGCCCTTGGAGTTTTGAGCCATTTATTGTTGATTACCTTCTTCACTTTTTAAAGATCTTTGTCATATTGTCTTTGTGCTTCAACAAAATCAAGCTTTATCACTTCTGTAGCAGGAAGGCACATGAACACTTTATCAATGAACTTAGGATCTAGTCTAATTATCACATTGCCACTAGCATCCAATACAGCTCTGGTATCCTTATTATAGAACTAAGCACATTAGAGAATAAATTCTATGTGGTGAGCTGCTACATGGAGAGAATATACCAAATGAATATTGTTGTCAATTATCTTCTTCATTTTGTGGCTAGGATTGCTTGACTTAGTTCTTTCCACGAATTCAACCATGTCCACATGATTGATCTTTGTATCTTTAATGTCATCAACATTAGAAGTAACTGAGGTGATTGAAAAAATACCTTGATATTTATACTTCATTGCCTTCGAATTCTTTAGAGAAAACTCAATCATCTAGAAGGACTTCAATTAAAAGGATGTCGATGAAAAAGGATCCACAAAAAAAATTGCAATAAAAGTCATGATCATGCAATTAGAGAAAATGCTAGCAATCTAGGAAAGTAGACTCAGAAGGGCAAAATTAAAAATATTTCAAAGTTATGAAATTTGAGAGGATGTTTGCATGGGTAGAAAAAATTACCACCCTTTCATATGGGGGATATTTGCCTTTTGCTTCGGTGGAAAAAATTGCCACCCTTGCATGGAGGGGAAACCTCATACTTGCACAGAGGTGGCAAAATTTACTGCTGAAGCATGTCATCTACATGTGGAAGCGATAAAAAATGCTGACACTACAGGTGGGAGAAACTTTAGTTTGCATGGGTGGCAAAAATCACCGCTTAAGAATGCTTAACATGTAGAAGTGGTGAAAAATGCTGACAAGGCGTAAAACAAGAAATTTTTTCACATGTCATAATGTTAAAATTTGCCGCTCATGTAGGAAATGTACAAATACTTCAGTAGTAAAATTAGCCACTTTTACACTTTGTTAGAAATAAAGTCTATAACTTGCAAGTGGCAAAAAATGTTGACACTGCAAATGGTTAGAAAATCACAGTTCTAATGTTTGAATGGCTAATTTCACCGATGACATGCAATGAAAACCTATGGCATGAAAGGAAGGTTGGTGAAAATAGTCGTTAAGGCACACTAAGGTAAAGACATAAATTAAGGGAGAAACTTGAAAACAAAAACTAAAAAAGAAAAGACCAAACTAAAGGAAAAGAAAACTCGAAAAAACTTAGAAGTAAAAATAAAAACCAAAACTTACTCGGCAATCTCAAAGTCCTAAGCTTGGCAGTTGGCAAATCTGTAATCTTACTCACTTGCGCGGTTGAATGATTGTAGGGAAGAGTCTCAGGAAACTTGAAATAATCAAAATGATAATCAAAATGCAATTTAAATTCCCTAAATCAAGTTTTACTAACTTAGCGCACGTGGCCATAAATGCCATATGAAAATTGAGACTTCAATTAATCTCTGCTTGGGTGGCAAAAATCACTGCCCTTGCATAGGACAGGGAAGACCATGCATTGGCAGCGAAAATTGTCATCAATGCATAAAAAGGCAAAAATTGAAAAAATTGCAAAAGCGGCAAAAATTGAAAAAATTACAAAAGTAGAAAAATTTGAAAAAACTACAAAAGTGGCAAAAATAAAAAAAACAACAAAAGCGGCAAAAATCACTGCTAGTGCATAGAAAAATGAAAACATGCAAGAGCGGTAATTTTTGCCGCTTTTGCATGGAAAAATGAAAACATGCAAGAGCAATGATTTTTGTCACTTTTGCATGGAAAGAATGAAAACATGCAAGAGTGGTGATTTTTATTGTTTTTTCATGAAAAGAATGAAATTAGGCTAACACCTCAAAAATGATCAAAATTGACATTTTGATAAGATCAAGACTACAACGGGTTTTGTAATTTTTGAAAAATCATGATGAGAGAGTGTTGTAAACTTTCTCAAGATGTTAGTCAACTTCACTTGAGATCAAAAGAATCTTGTCTCAAATAACGAACTTAGAGTATAGATTATGAAACAAACAAGTTTCATAGGAGTTGTCCACAAAATGAGTGTATCTAATTTTAGGAACAATTGTTGGCTCCAGATGGGGAACTTTCATCGATTGATCTTTGAAATAATCGAAGGGAGTAGAATCCAGTCTCTAAGTGCCTTCATCCATGCCATTGGGCCACAGAGTTGAGCTACCAAACAGAAAAAGACAAAAACTAAACAAAAATATAAATAAAAATTAAAAACTATACAAATGTACAAATCAACTTATCTAATACTTCAAGGATTGAAGTGTTTCAGATGTTGCCCACTGTGAAGTAGAGAGAATGGTGTTTCATCTTGATATTTTAGCAAGAAACTATTTTCACCATAGAATTGATGAATGGTGAATGGACCTCTCCACAAGGAATCAAAATTTTCATGCATTCCTTTTGGTTCTCTCCTCTTATCCCACAACAAGACTTGATCTCCAATCTGAAACTCATGAATCATTGCTTTCTTGTCGAAGAGTTTCTTTATCTGATTTTGGTTCATCAATATGGTCGACTACCAAAGTTCATTACTATTCTAATTCAGTTAGGTACATGATCCTTTTATCAATATAATTTTTAAAAGTTTGATCTTCCACTACCTTTACCAACTTCAGTGCTAGTAATTCCAAGGTAATTAGTATCTCTACATTCATACCATACAGAATTTGAAATTGTGACATACCTATTACCCTCTTAGGTGTAATGTTGTCTGACCATAAATCATTAAACAACGCTTTATGCCAAGTTATCTAATTATCATCTACCAATTTCTAGATAATAGTAACCAAATTCTTGTTGCTTGATTCTAATTGACCATTTTCTTGTGAATAATAGTTAGAGGAGTGGGAGAGATTAATCTTGTGATTATAGCAAAATTCAGTAATCTCATGAGAAAATAAATAAGTGGCATTATCTACTATAATTTTGTTTGGAACTCCAAATTGGAAAATAATATTTTTCTTAAAGAAATTACATACCACTTTCGAAGTAGCATGCTTAACTAGAATGGCTTCCACCCACTTGGAAAAATAATCTATTGCAGTGAGAACATAGTTGTGTCTAACACTTGAGGATGGGTTCACAACACCAATGAAGTTGATACCCCATTACTGAAAAGGTTCTTCAATCACCATCAGCTTGAGAGGTAATGCAGCCAACTTGGGTTTCCCAACGAACTGTTGACATAACTCACACCTGCATACCTAATTGTACATATCTTAAAATAGTTTAGGCCAATAGTATCTAGCTCATAGAATCTTGTGAGCCATCACAAGTGTAGAAAAATGTCCTCCACAAGACAAATTGTGGAAAGACTCTAAAAGTTTATTTTGTTGTGTTTTATCTATGCAATGAAGAAATACTCCAAGGCTTTTTTTGTATAAACCATTGTTCTATAAGACATATTTAGTAGCTTTAAATTTAAAATTTCTTTTTTATTATAAGTTAGATGGGTAGGACACTTATCATAGGTAAGAAAATGAGCAATATTAGAATACCACTCATCAGTAGTAGCAACAAAATGAACTATTGGCATGTCCTCAACTTCTGCTTCTTCATGTTCTATTTTTTTGGGTACATTATCAACAATTAATTGATATATACCTCTTCCCTACACAAGCTTAGTAGGTTTGATATCAAGATCAAACTCTTAAATTTTAGCAATCTAATTCCCCCTTTTAGTACCAAACTCATGTTTAGTTAAAATAGACTTTACTATTGTATCAGGCACCAGAACAATAGTATGTGAATTCAACATATAGAATCAGATATATTTTACTGCCTTAACCATGGCATAAGCATGCTTCTCCATGTTTGAATATTTTAATTCATGAGCTTTGAGAGGACAACTCATAAATGATATAGGAGATTTCACACCTTCTTCGTTCTGCTGAACCAAAATGGCTGAAAGTGTATATTCAAAAGCATAGCTATATACTTTGAAATCTTTGGTATAATCTAGACAAACCAGGATTGAAGCATGAGCAATAACCTTCTTGATATCTTCAAATGTCGCTTTAACTTCCATAGTCCAAAGAAAAGTAGCCTTACCCTTCATCATGTCAACAATGTGGCGAGTTTTCTCTGCAAATTTAGGAATGAATCTTCGTAAAAAGTTCACATTTCTAAAGAAGGAATGAACTACAGTCTTACTAGTAGGTAGAGTAAGATTTTGAATAGATTTGACTCTTTTTGAGTTGATTTTTGTGCCTTCTCGGGATATAATGTGACCAAGAAGTCTACCTTTTATAACCCCAAAAATTGACTTCTCAGGATTGAGAGAAATCCTATTTTGCTGACAATGTTCGAGCACTTGTTATAAATGATGCACATGATCGGGACGATGTTTAAAAAAAATAGTCAAGTCATCAAGATACACCACAATAAACTTCTCTATTTCATTTTTGAAGATAAGGTACATTGCTCTCTAGAAGGTGGCGTCAGCATTGATTAGACCAAAAGGCATTCTACGATATAGAAATGTGCCCCAAGGTGTAGTGAAAGTGGTTTTATATTGATCTGCTTCATTAATTTCTACTTGATTATACCTAAAAAAATCATCTAACATTGATAACATTTTTAAGCCAGTTCTTGTTTGCAATACTTGATCCATGATGGGTAAGGTGTAGTTATCCTTTAGAGAAGATTGATTGAGATTCCTGAAATCAACATAAATATAAATTTTTCCATTCTTTTCCTTTACAAGAACTATATTCGTGATCTAGATAGAATGATGAATTGAAAAAAATATTCTTGCACTCAACATCTTCTGAATCTTAGAAAGGATAGTACCTGATATTTTGGGATTGTATTGCCTTTATTTCTGCTTGTGAGGTAATGACCCAACTTTAAAAATAATTTCATGCTAAATTTATTTAGATTGTAGGATTTTAAATCATCATAAGAATATGCCAAAACATCAATGTAATAATGAAGAAGAGTAATGAATTTAAACTTTTCATGAGTAGTGCAACATTTTCCACTGTTGACCATTTTAGGATCTTCTTCAGAACTCAAATTCACTTGATCAAACTCTATAGCGAAACTTGAATCCATTTGTTTCTATTGCTTGATATATTTGTCATGCCTATCAAATAGCTTTTCAATAAAAACTAAACCTTCTAGAATTTTAATCCCTTTTAGTTGAAGAAACTATTCATAGTTTGTGAATCTATTTTGGAAACTAATTCTCGTGGTAGAGATTCACTACCTTCAAAATAGAGCTCCTCAAAGCTATCCATCTTTTCAAGAAAAGTAATAATTTGATTATCACCATTAAATACCTGCCAATAGATAGTATTATCAGGTATACTTAGTCAAAAGACCAACTCAATAGTGTACTTGTTCCCTTTGAAATATTTATGAAGAACCATAAGGGTTGTAGAGATAGCCAATGAGTCTGCACGATCATTAAACTCTCTTAGCACCATAGAAATATTGAAAGCATCAAAACTTTTGATGCAATCCCATACATGATTATGATAATATCACAATATTTCATTTTTGATTTGATACAGATTTTTTACTTGACAAACCACCAATTTAGCATCTCCTCGGGCATGAAGAATCTTAACATCTCTAGCATGAGCAGCTTTCAATCTAAGCAACAATGATTCGTATTCGACGGTGTTGTTAGTATTATTGAATTACAACTTATATGAGCAAGGAAAAATATCTCCTTATAGAGATATCAAAACAATTCTAGATCTAGAACTGGTAGAGGAGCAGCTGCCATCAAATTTTAAAATCCAAACCTCATTAGAATTTGATCTTCTTAAAGATTCCTCTTCATTAGTGAGGGAAGATTCCTTTTTTCCTAAACTTTTCTTTAAAAATTCTTCTGATTTTTTGTCTAAATTATCTGGATTGTCACTTAATAAAATTTCATCTGATGAATTAAGAATATCTTCAGTAGATAGAAAATAATTACCCATTCCCAAGAATTCATATAAAATTTGAGCTTTAGGGTTTGACGTTTGGGTAACAATATACTTTGACTCTTTTTCAAGAAGTAACTTTTGCATGACACCTTTAACAGGTATCTTTGCTTCAGATAGATCCATGTTCAACTCTCCACCTACATCTTTACAAAAATTACGTCTGAGTAGAATGCCATAAGAAGCTGGAACATCGGCCACTAAGACTGTCATCTTAATCCTCTTGTCTAGAAAAGCCACAAATGCAAATTGGGCATCTTTGATTTGACCTAAAAGTGGTACTTACTTATTTTCCATAGAGAAACATCTTCCAAAAGTCTTAGTTAAGGTAAGACTGAGAGAATTTGCTACCTTGACTGGTATAATATTATCATCGGCTCTAGAGTCTATTATATAATTGCTCAACTTATGACCATTAATCAATAGAGAAATAGAGAAAGGTTCTATTTTTTTAGAGGCAACAATAGTAGTGACAAGATTATTTTGGGTGGATTTATTTTTTAGGGGATTCTGAGTCACTTTTAAAAAAATTTGTCTGGTAGGGATGGTTTTGTTTTTGACGTATTCAGTCAACTTATCAAACTATTTAGGATTAGCTTGTAAGTACTCAACTTTAAATATTTGGATCTTGGTCTTCCTAACATAATCAATTATGTCAAATAACTAGAATGAACTAGAAATGGAGGAAGGAAGTCCATCATTTTGATTTTTATTTGATGTTGTACTGTTCTGAAGAATAGAAGTAGAAGGTACAGGATTGTTTGAGGTACTTACTTATTAGCCATTGGGTCTTTTGATCAGAAAGGCAACAAAGTTCTCCATTTAGCAATTGAGATCACTGGATGAGGTTCTTCTCCTACTTTTCCCTTATCAACTTATTGAGTTGACTAGTTTTGAGACCTAGTAAAAATAACATATACTCCATCATACACCTGTCCTTTTTTAGCTTCATCTTGGTAATTCAAAAACTAATAGCAAAGTCGCCAGCTAATTCTTATTCTACTTCTACAAAGATATTAGCATCATTTTCTTGGTCTAACTCAAGTTGAAAAGAATGATCATGTTTAGCTTCATAATAACCAACTGTTGAGTTGACTGGTGTTGCTTCAATGGCAAGCTTCCCCTGTGTGGGAGGAAGATGTTTAGGTTGTCCTTAATTTTTGGCAGCATTACCTTGATATGAATTATTGGGAAATGTCCTCTTTGGTATATCCTAATAAGAAGAAGGAGCAGACATACCTTGGGACATCTACCTTTTCAGATCTAGTAATTCATTTACAAACTTTTGCACCATAGGATCAATGGTGCTTGTGGAAGAATTTTCAACAGAAGAGGAAAATATATTTTTGTTAGAATCTTTTCTTATCTTACCTACAAGGATAACATCATCTTCGACTTCGGTATCTAAAATTTGAGCTATAAAAATATCTATAGGGCGAGCCCACCTTAACAAAAAACTCACTTTGAGAAGTTGAGAATTGGTAAAGAAGCACTTAAAGATTTTTTAGTGTTGGTTGAGTAATTACAAGAATCCTATTTTTTAGCTTATTGAATTTAGAAATGAAGTCTCTCATAGGCTCATGAGGCTCCTTCTTCATTTGCATAAGCTGAGCCAATAAGGTGTGTGCATCTTCTACAGATTTGAACCTAGCCTCAAACTTGGTCTTAAGGGTGTTCCAATCGATTATAGTCTAAGCTTGAAGATGATAAAACTAATCTGTGACAACACCTTACTATGTTTTTACAAAAAGACTTACTGCTATATCTTCATATTCAATGCCTATCACACCACAGGCTATGCAAAAAGCTACAATATGCTCATCAAGGTGAACTTTCCCATCACCATAGAACTTAGAAAAAATCTTTTTCCAACTATGAGGTAACTCATGCAAAGGTGGGGTTAGATTTAAAGGGTCAAAAATGTTACCCCAAGAGCCTTAGACTACCATGATATGACGATTAAAAGGAGGGATAAAAAACCTTTGTAGAGTATGAATAGACAAAACTCTACTAGCACTAAGATTAGAAGCTTCACCTGGTATTGGAGATTTGGCATTGGTAGGAGGAAAACTCTTAGTTCGTTAAAGGCGAGATCGTAGAGGCAAGAAATCAAAATTATTTTGTTGTATCAATTCAAATATAGAATCAATAATACTTTGAGCTCTTTGGCTTCACATATACCATGAATCTGCCAGAATGTAGAATAGAAAAGAACTAAAAATACTTCATCTCGAAGTGTGAGGCTTCAAATTACGCGTTCTTCCCCAACAGAGTCACCAAAAAATTGTTGGATGAATATTTTGTCATCAACTAATTGAGGACAAAATGGTTATATCAGCCACAGTGTAATGAGATAAATCTCTCTTCTTAGTAAGGGGAGGTTCCCTATAAACTATCACAAACTTAATTTAAACTAAATATTAACTCAGGGGTGAGATCATATCATTCATTTCTCTTTTTTCAGAAATGATGTTTACAGAGTAAAGGAATTTTTTTTGGATATTAACTTAATTCACAAGAAACCCACGAGAGTACGAAGCCTATAATTGCCTCTCTTGTTGATTTATAACTTATATCATAGTAGAATAAGGTGCATCCCAAAGTCTTCACCGAAAACTACAAAAAAGTATATAATCACAAAAGATACAAGTAGTTTAAATTCTTTCCAATATCTTTCATTCTAAAATAATAAAACATAAACTAAAGACAATTATAGTAACACAAAGTCTCCATAATTAACTTCAAAACATCTTTCAAATTATTTTCACTCATTCTACTTATTTAATAAAACAAATAAGATTGTATTAAGAAAAAGACATAAGAACAATTTCCTACACAACACAAGTTATTCCAATACAAAGTTTGAAAGGTCACTTATTTTTTCATTCACTTGATAAAATTTTAATTTACAATCTGAGCTCAAAGTCTCAAAATGCATTTCAATTTTGGCAGAGTTTTGCTTCCAATAACTCAAAGATCCCATTTACAATAGATGCCCTCTTTATTTATAGGGAGAGGCCTTGAGGTTTTAGAAAAGACCTAATTACTTTGACCGAGTCAAAGATAAGAGTCTTTTTTGACTTAGGACTTCTTATATTTTTACATGTAATTACATATGAAAAAAATACATGTAAAAATGTCCAAAGTGGTTGCAAAAGTACATAAAAAAAGTGGAAATTAAATTAAGGGAAAAATAGTTTCAATTTGTATCCCCATCTTTCTTCATGTGAGCATCGTACATAGTGATAGCTGCTTGCATTTTGATACTATCTAGAGTAACAATGTTCTTGAAAATCATCTTAGCTCTAACTATGGCATCTCTTGCTACTGTAACTGACTTTGCATGACTAGTTAACCTAGTTTTTAGATTATTTAGAGTTAACTGATTGTCCAGAATATTGTCCATAGAGGCTATTGAAAATGCCTTATCTTCAAATTCTTTCTGGAACATACCTTCAAACTCTCAAATCATTTTTTATGTTGAAAGAAATTGGTTATCTTGTGATGTAAGTTTGCAAGGTAACTCCTCATATTTATGCAAAAGACTGACATCATTTTGTTCACTGAGTTTCCTTAAAGATTTGAGGTCACTGAGCAACTCTTTAAGCACTCAACTCCTATATGTCAATGCCTCTTTAATTTTAGTGTAAGATTCTCTATCAATAATGACATCGATTGATATTAGAGTGCTTATTTTTAGTTTCCTCATATCCATCCATTTGTCAAGATACTTTTCTATGCTTTCAATATCTTGAGAAACAACATTAATGAGATCATCAAGTTCTACTCTTATTTTTCTCATTTTTTCAATCTTCTCAGATAACTCTGTGAGTAAGAAAACTCTTTGTGCATGCATCTTGTCCAAGTACTCTTTAAGCACTTTTTCTTTAAGATAGGTCTTTTCTACTTTCTAAATAATGGGGTCTTATATGAAAATGGCCTCAGGAGTTACTATTTCTAGAGTGAAAGTAATTCTCCTTACCACTATAGTCAATTGTTCCACCATTGCTTTGTAGTGATCCTTCATTTCTTTCTCTCTGTAAAATTTTTGAATCAAGATGTCCATGGCTGACTGCATATCACTCTTGGCACTCTCATGAGTTATCTTACCTAATTCAACTCTAGAGATAGAGTAATCACTTACATCAAAATTTTCAATGGTTGCATCTTGTGGAGGTCTTGCGATTTCTAAAAATTTGTGTCCCTTATCCCTAATCATTTTTAAAAGAATCTTTGGTTTATTTGGGGCCTTGGCTTTTACTAGCGCTATTTTATTGAAATCAAAGTCATCTAGAGAGATGGCTTGTTTCTTCCTTTTGGGTGTATAAGCTGACAACTATGGTGGGAGCATAGGAGTACTTACATTAGGATCTATCTCCATTGTTGGCATTACTAGAGTTTCACTCACATAGGTAGTGGAAACAATAGGTGGAGTATCAATAAAAATTACACCTTTTGCTAAGTGATCAAAAGCAAAACTATCTTCAAAATCAAAAGATAGGGATGACAAAGTGGGAATTAACCTTGAGGAACGAAGAATATCTTCAAAATTGCATTGAGGTTGTCAAAAATTATTTTGGAAGGAGAGGGTGATCCAGAAGAGGGAACACTAATCGGAGAAATAGGTGAAGGAGTTGCAACAGGTGTGTCAAGCGGGGAAGAAGAGATTCTTATTTCTTGTTGCACATTCTCTTGTAGAGATAAAATTTCCTTCTCTAGTTGATTTGTAGGCCTATCATCAGTCTCCATCTATTCCATCGCTGGTTCTTCAACACCTTGTTTCTCAACTCCCATATCTTCTATTTCTAACTCTTTTTCCACAACTTTCAACTTATTCATCACAAATATGATCTTAGGCTTATGTGGGTTGGAAGAAGAAGAGACATCACTTTTGTTCTTCATCCTATTTTTTGCTTTTCTTCTTGTTTCTCCTTGAAATTTAGCTTTAAAACCTATGATGAATTCTTTCAAAGTAATTCTTTTATTGGCTAACCATTTATTGGTGTTTGCCAATATAGGTTCAAATCTTTTCCTCAAGGAAGTCAACTATTTTTGTGACCATTGGATTAGAGGAAGAGGGGCATTGGCAATCTGTTCAATATTGTATTATTCATTAATTAAATCTCCATCATCCACTAAATTCTTAGGGATATTAGCAAGTCCCAGCTATTCAATCTACTCAAGAGATAACCTACTATAGTCCATTTTCTTGACATCTTCCGCTATTCTCAAATCTACCCAAACATTCTCAATCATAGGTTCATGAAATTGGGTTTTCCTCTTGATTACATCCTTCATGACCCTATAGTCAAAATTTGGTCTTATTTTGAATTGCTTCAAGGTCATGAGTTGCATTTCAATTTCTATGGCTCTAGCCTTTCCAGTAGTTAACACTGAAAACTTGCCAATTTCAACTAAGAACCTAAAACCAGACTTTTCAAGTTCTATCTATTTATTATGCATGATGATCATTTATCTGCATAGTTCCATTAAGACCAATTTATCTGAGGGGAATCTTGGAAGCATATAAGAATTACCTTAGAAAAAAGCCAACTCTTAGGTACGAGAAAGAAGGAAATTGTAAGAACATACATCCAAAATCATTCACAACTGTCCAGGCCTCATCTGACACCTTTCATTGTTCTAATTAAGGATTAAAAAGACATAAAAATACTACAAAGAAAGCATCATTTACTCTCTTAAAATGATGAATAAAACCCTTCAATGTTAACTAAGAGTAGTATTAATACACTGGGGTTACTCTCCTATCTCCTTCTGATGTTAAACCTAATTTTTTTTATTGAAGTTGCAATATAGACTAGATAAGAAGTCATGTAGAATTAGAAGGTAGTGGATACCTTCATCAATTACTCGTGTAAAATGTTATTGACTTCTTCTCCCCAGAAGATGACTTGTTTGCCTTGGAGAATTATCTTGATGAAGGGATACATCCATTCATGAAATTGTGAGGAAGAGGGCAAACCTCTTATCCTGCTGAAAAGAGTTATCAGATCACCAACTTCTTCAGTAAAGTCACTTCTTGGAAAACCCTGTGGCCACCTTGACAAATTTTCCCTTGGAGTCTTGAGCTATTTATTGTTGATTACCTTCTCAACTTTTTTAGGATCTTTGTCATATTCTCTTTGTGCTTCAACAAAATCAAGCTTTATCACTTCTATAGCAGAAGGGCATATGAACAATTTATCAATGAACTCAAGATCCAGTCTAATTATCACATTACCACTAGCATCCAATACAGCTCTGGTATCCTTATTATAGAACTAAGCACATTGAAGAATAAATTTTGTGTGGTTAGCTGCTACAGGGAAAGAAGATACCAAATGAATATTGATGTCAATTATCTTCTTCATTTTATGGTTGGGATTGCTTGATTTAGTTCTTTCCATGAACTCAGTCATGTCCACATGACTGATCTCTATATCTTTAATGTCGTCAACATTAGAAGTAATCGAGGTGATTGGAAAAACACCTTGATATTTATACTTCATTGCCTTCGACTTCTTTGGAAAAAACTCAGTCACCTGAAAGGACTTCAACTATAAGGATGTCGATGAAGAAGGATCTACATAAGAAATTGCAAGTAAAGTCATGATCATGCAATTAAGAGAAATGTTGGTAATTTGGAAAAACTACATGTCGATGATCATGACCATGGTGATGCGTCTGAAAGGGCTAAATGTGAGCAGGCCAAAAAATTAGAGCAAAGCAGGCTCAAAAGGGCAAAATTGAAAATATCCCAAAGTTATGAAATTTGAGAGGATGTTTGCATGGGAAGCGAAAATCGCCACCCTTGCATATGGGGGGTATTTGCCTTTTGCTTCAGTGACAAAATTTTTTGCCCTTGCAAGGAGGGGAAAACTCATACTTGCACAGAGGTGGCAAAATTTACTATCGAAGCATGTCATCTGCATGTGGAAGCAGCAAAAAATGTCGACACTGCAGGTGGGAGAAACTTTAGTTTGCATAGATGGTAAAAATCACTGCTTAAGCCTGCTTAACGTGTAGAAGTGACAAAAATTGTCGAGAAGCATAAAGCAAGAAATTTGTTCAGATGTCATAGCATCAAAATTTGTTGCTCATGCAAGAAATGTAGGAATGCTTTAGCGGTAAAATTTGCCACTTTTACACTTTGTTAGAAATGAAGTCTATAACTTGCAAGTGGCAAAAAATATCGACACTGTAAATGGTTAGGAAATAACAATTTTAATGTTTTAATGGCTAATTTCGTCAATGACACATAATGAAAACCTATGGCACGAAAGGAGGGTTGGTGGAAACAGCTGTTAAGGCTCACTAAGGTAAAGCCATAAAATGAGGGAAGAACTTGAAAACAAAAACCAAAAAAAGAAAAGATCAAATTAAAGGAAAATAAAACTAAAAAAGACTAGAAGTAAAAATAAAAACTAAAACTTACCCGGTAATCTCGAAGTCCTAAGCTTGGTAGTTGGCGAATCCGTAATCTTACTCGCTTGTGTGTTTGAAAGATTGCAGGGAGGAGCCTCAAGAAACTTGAAATGATCAAAATGACAATCAAAAGGTAATTTAAATGCCCAAAAATAAGTTTTACCAACTCGACATTCGCAACAATAAATGATGCATGAAAATTGATAATTTGATTAATCTCTGCTTAGGCGGCAAAAATCATCGCCCTTGTATAAGACAGGGAAGACCATGCATTGGCAATGAAAATTGCCACCGATGCATAACGAGGCGAAAAATGAAAAAACTACAAAAGCGTCAAAAATAAAAAAAACTGCAAAAGCGGCAAAAATTAAAAAAATTGCAAAAGTGACAAATATTGAAAAAACTACAAAAGTGGCAAAAATTGCCGCTAGTGCATGGAAAAATGAAAACATGCAAGAGTGGCGATTTTTGCCGCTTTTGCATGGAAAGAATGAAAACATGCAAGAGCGGTGATTTTTGCCACTTTTTCATGGAAATAATGAAAACATGCAAGAGCAATAATTTCTGTCGCTTTCGCATGGAAAGAATGAAATTAGGCTAACACCTCAAAAATGATCAAAATTGACATTTTGATCATATCAAGATTACAATGGGTTTCATGATTTTTGAGAAATCGTGACGAGGGAGTGTTGTAAACTTTCCCAAGATGTCAGTCAACTTCACTTGAGATCAAGAGAATATTGTCTCGAACGATGAACTTAGAGTATAGATTACAAAATAGACAAGTTTCGTAGGGGTTGTCCACAAAATGAGCGTAGCTAATTTTGGGAATAACACCATAAAAATGATTTCACTAATAATGACTGAGTATATCCTTCTTCAGGCACACGAGTAGTAACCAAAACTACAACCTTACTTAACCACATACAAATAAAATAAAAACCATTCCATTATAATTTTTAAAAGGCATTTTCTATACTTACAGATTTATAAGCATACAAATCAATTTAAATTAACAAAACCTCATTTATTTTATTTTAACCCATTAAAAGTCCATACATAGTTTCTTGCCTGGATATGAGAAATAACAATCTCTTATTGATTGGATATGTCATCCCTACTACCTTCTTCCTTCTCTCTCCTCCATAACACCATGCTCTATCCAATTTTCTTGCCTTTCTTTTTATCCCCCTTTTCTATAACTTCTTTATTGAATGCAATCTACATTATTTATGCATTTCTTGTCAAAACTCTAGTGCATGCCCTTCTTTCTTCAATTACCTTATAGTTTGACTGTAGTTTAATAAATGCAACCCAAGGATCACTATTGCATGTATTTACTATAAATTGAGTCATTTTCAAACTGTAAAATTGATTTGAGCCATAACACCATGTAAGGTTTTCTCAAAACATCATGAAATCCTCCAAATCAAGCTACTAAATATCTAAAACATAAAAAATTCCTCTCACTTTATGTTTTGCTCCATAACCCATGGAAACTCTAATCTCCTTCACTAAAGAGTTAAACCTTTAACCAAATTCGAGGCATGCATCAACTCAACACTTCTTTTCCTATGTTCAAAATTAATAATAAACCATTTTGACTTACCTTTACTAATGATATCATAACATCCATAAATTCATCCAATGCACAACCCCCTTCTCTGTACCCCCTGAATACAAATCAAGAAGTATTCAAGAATACAAAAATACACTCAAAAAGCAAAGCAAGTATGCAAGCAACATGATGTTATGACCTGTAAGTAGAACCAGAATATAACTATGCAAATAAAAGCGTAGTGTACAAGCCATCTAAAGTGAAATCACTCAACATAAATATCATAAGAAATAAACAATCATTGACATCATAAAAAAATCAGTATAAGACCCGATGTCACTCAAGAAAACCACATGAGTGGGTGGTTATTCTTCATTTGCTCTTTTTTCCCCCAGCTACCACGATATGCCACCATCTCCCTTATGATGCTCTCCCTCAAGATTCTGTTACAAGGGGTGTATAGGTTATCCTACAACCCCCTTAACCAGAGAAAGAGGATATTTAGTTTTTTATCAACATAAATAGCTACAAATACTAACCAAATGTAATACATTAAATGCATTATTATATTTATATAAAAAAGACAAAAATAATCACATCGGCATATACTTTCCATAACCACTAAAATGTTGTAAACGTAGATTGAAAATGTTAATATCACCATCTAATTAATTACAATGGTGATAAAATAATAGTCTGTAATCTTTAATGGTAAAAATAAATCAACATTGCCATAGTACTTTCTACTAAAATAGAGCAGGATATAATAGATCGCATGTTTTTATTTCTTTACAACTAGTCTAATATAACAAAGACTTAAGAGAACTAAAAAATCCTCTATTGCAAGTGTAGTACTTGTTCTTAAAGTATGGAAAACTTCACATTTATTTTTTAGGTTGTAGCATGGGTAGAGTGTGAAGGATCCTATGCAATGGATGTAACATGTGGAAATCGCATGTGAAGGGTTGGCTAATCATTTGTATGTTGTAGATGTTAGTTTTAAAAGTTGGAAAACATCTTCAAACTATATTTTTAGTGTTAATATGCTGAGAGGCTTTCCTACAATGACATTAGAAGGTGGTGGTGACTTATAATAGAGTGAGTGTGTTCACTTTTAATGACCTGCATCACTCAAAATAAAAATAAAGAATATATATTAAAAATAACAAATGAAATTCTGACTTAGAACATAGTTTTGCCCATAGCTAACATAAATTGTATTATGAAAAGGGCCTTGCCTACCAATGGAAAATCGCTAAAGATGTCAAGAGACCATGCAAAAATGCATTGTAGAGTTTATCACCTTTATTACCAATGATTATCTTTTTCATATATTTTTAAAAAATCTCAGCGCTTTTTACAAAAATATTCTTATATTAGGCAATTTAATTAGGGTTTTACTTCTTGTGTATGATTTCCACTATTTTATTATGAATGACTACTATTTTTCTCTTAAATTTTTCTTTAAATAATATTTTTATCAAAGACTTTAATTTAGTTTTTTTTTTAACATAATTTGGTAAATTTGAATGTTTTCTTAGAGGGTAAGTATTTTTTATTTTGTTTTTTTTAAATTATATTTTCTTTTCAAAGAAATTATGTCAAATTTATCTTTAAATATTTTTTTTTTAAAAAAGAAGAGTCAATTTGGATTCTTTTTTATTTCGTAAAATCCTCTTCTTCAATAAAAGGCAACTATCTTTTTTATCCCTCAAAATGTGGTACCATTTTTTATCTATTTTAAATAAATATGATTCTTTATTTTATTATAAAATATCAAATTATATATAACATTCTTTTTTATTGTCTTCAAAAATAGTATATTGTTTAATCCTTCTTCCTTTTAAATCAATATTACTTAAACTCCCATTTATATGTCCCTCAACATTGTTTGTTGAACTCTAATATTAATTTATGTAGGAATTGTTTTAGCTTAATTCTATTTATTTTATTCTACTAATATATATATTTTACATAAATTTATGTAAAAAACATCTAGATATATTATTCTTGAATCACCTATATTAAATTCGTGCTATTAGGCGCTTGGAGAATGATACATCTTTTACATAGATTTTTTTAAAGATATATATATTAATTTTATGACATAGAACTTGAAGACATTAGTTATTGTAATAAATCTTCTTATATTAAACAATTTAAATAGGATTTTGATTTTTGTGTGTGATTTCCACTGTTTTATTATGAGTGACTACTATTTTTATCTTAATTTTTTTTTAAATAATATTTATTAGTAAAGACTTTAATTAGGTTTATTTTTTTAATATGGTGAATTCGATTGTTTTTTTAGAGGGTGAGTATTTTTTATTTCAAAATATATATTTTTTAATTATGTTTTTTTTTCAAAAAGTTTGTCAAAATTTTCTTTATATATATATTTTTTAAAAGAGAATTCAATTTGGATTCTTTTTTATTTAGTAAATTCTTATTCTTCAATAAGAGGCAATTATCTTTTTTATATGTTATATTTACACAATGCATAAGGATCCCTTAAAATGTGATACTTTTTTTAATCTATTTTGTATAAATTTGAGTCTTTATTTTAATATAAAATAATAAATTATATGTAACATTGTTTTTAACTGTTTTTAAAAATTGTATATTTTTTTAACCCTTCTTCCTCTAAATCAATATTCTATTAAATTCCCATTTATATGTCTCTCAACATCATTTGTAGAGTACAAATATTAATTTATGTAGGGATTGTTTTAGCTTAATTTTATCTATTTCACTTTTCTAGTATATATATTTTAAATAAATTTATGTAAAAGATCTTTAGATGTATCATTCTCGAACCACCTATATTAAATTTGTAACATAAGTGGAATAGGTACTTGGAGAATAATATATCTCGACATCTTTTACATAAATTTATCTAAAATGTGTATACTAGTTTTATAATATAAAACTTGAAGACATTAACTATTATAATAAATTCGTGTTTAGTGAATCGTATTATGAAATATCCATATCGCTCATGTCACAAATACTTGGAAAATGATGTATCTTGACATTTTTAATATAGATTTATCTAAAATATATATACTAATTCTATGACATAAAACTTGAAGACATTAATTATTATAATAAATTCATATTTAATGAATCGTACTATGGAATATCATGTCAATTAAGGATGATCACCTTCTTTCTCAAACTTTCTTATCGTTGGTTTTAATATGAAATTAATCATAGTTTAACGAATAATTGAACACAATTTCATTTAAAAATTGGCCATGTAAACATATATTTTATTTTACGGTCCGTTTTCCAATCGATGTAACCCTAGAACGTGACCCAGTGAAATGGATTTTAATCCAATCTTTCTCGAAATCCCATTTTAACACACAAATTCTGTGTCTGAATAAGAAAATCTCCCCGATAATTCCGATTCACGAGTGACAGTGAAGGTGAAAAAATGGCGGGCTACAGCAGAAACGGACCTCCGGACATCAGCGATACTTATTCTGTCCTTGTCCTAAATATCACCTTCCGCACAAATCGGGATGATCTGTGCTCACTCTTTCGGCGATGTGGCGAGATTGTCGACATTCACATTCCCAGAGATCGGAGGACTGGCAGGCCCCGCGGCTTCGCCTTCGTACGCTATAAATACGAGGATGAAGCCGAGAGAGCAATCGAGAGGCTCCATGGCAGGATTGTTGATGGAAGAATCATGAGGGTGCAATTCGCCAAATACGGCCCTAATTCTGAAAGAATTCCCGGGGGAAGAATTTCCATGAGGCCGGACAATCGAAGCCCGACAAGGCAGCGTCGTAACGACGAGCGGGATGATCACAGATGGTCCAGATCGAGGAGTGCTAACAGTCCCCTTCCCCGTCGGGACATTGACAGAGAGAGCGAGCGTTCTCGAGGCAGAGAAAGATGTTCCAGGCCCAGGTCGAGGAATCGCCATAGACGCGGTTACCGTCGTGATCGTAGCCCCAGCACAAATGCATCCAGGAGATCTTCAAATTCAGTCCGGGGTCGGAGTCGAACTCCAGTTCGAGGTCGAAATGGATCTTCAGGGCCTATTCCTCCATTAAGCTCAGGGTCGAAATTCCTTAGGGCTAGTGAAATACCTGAATCCAAGAGATCTTCAAATGCAATTCGAGGTCGAAGTCTAACTCCAATTCCAGGGCCAAATGAGAGTCCAGGTCGAAGTTTAACTCCAATTCAAGGCCCAAATGAGAGTCGAGGTCGAAGTCTAACTCCAATTGAAGGCTCAAATGAGAGTCGAGATCGAAGTCTAACTCCAATTCAATATTTAAATGAGAGTTTGGTTCAAGGTTATAATGGATCTTCAAGTCCTCCTCCGTTAAGCTCAACATCAAAATCACCTAAGGTTAGTGATATCTTTATATCTCGGAGATCTTCAAAACCGGTCGAAGATCGAAGTCAAACTTTAATTCCAGATCTAATTGGGAGTCCAATTCGAGGTTGAAATGGATCTCTACATCTTACAACTCTATTAAAATCAAGGTCGAAATCTCCTAAGACACGAAGTACATTTCAAGCTCATTCTCGCACTCCATCTCCACTCAATTCTTGTAGTGCAAAGAGTCATTTGGAAGAACAATTAACGTCACACCTTAATTTCATGTAAAACGTTTTTAATTTGTTTTAAAGTAAACTAAACTAACTCTTCCCACTAAATATATAAATAAATAATTGGTCTCCTTCAATTTAATCTTAATATTTAAAATTTTATATACCAAATTTTAAAAATATAATTACTTTAATTATATTTATAATAATCAAACTTACAAAGTTTTATTTTCTATACAAAACTAATCTTTGAATTAGAATTAGCCAACTTTAAAGTAAGTTTGCATTGAATTATTAGTACATTTAGAATCATTTTGAGTAAATAATTTGTATAGGGTAATGTGTAGTGAATGAAATTTAAATATGTATTTATTTTGACATTATGTTTGTTATATTTCTAATTTAATAAATATAAAATAAAATATTTTATTGTTTTCACATTTATTAAAGTGGAATGACATGACAAATTTTGTGGGCAAATATTGTATTTTTCAATTAGAAAAAAAAAGAAAATTATTAGACATTGTCCAATAAAATCACATGAAACATCAAAATTAAATATCAATTATAGTCTCGAAATATGAAGGGGGACAATGACAATGACAAATAAATTAAAATATGGAGGGGAAAGAATGATAATGACAAATATCTTAAAATTAAATATCAACTATAGTCTCAATATATTATTTGCAAAAGTACATGAAAACGATGAATATGAAAATATATTTTGTATGTCATTATTTTTATATAATTTGTATCTTATAAAAATCACTTTATTAAAAAATAATTTAATTACATTTTGATTAAATGTTATATCTCTACATATTTGATGTGTTTAAAAATCACATTTATTTGTGTATGTAAAGTGATCTTTAAAAAACAATTAGGTTGGGTAAGATGATTGTAAGTTATTCTAATAGGAGGATGTCAAATATGGGATGTTTCTCATTCATAACAAGTGAAAACAATAACATGGAATATTAATTTATCGATCCTTAGCGTACAACTATTTTTATTTGTAAGTACAAGCAACATGTTTTATCGAGAAAGAAGGTATAATCGACAAAGATGAAGACATAAAATAGGAAAAAATCATTGTTGTAGCTCACATTATTAACCACTTAAAAAAATTACATCCACCTCATTTTTCTTCAGTGGTTTTACCATTGAGTGCTTGCTATTAAATTTAATAATGTAGCTTCCACTTATCGATCCCTAGTTGATCTATTATAAAAAAAGACCATCATAACAAGGTTTAACGGTAAGTACACAACAACTGTTACCATATTATGTCATATGTATACGTATAAACTCCATTTTATATGTGTGATTTCATCCTCACAATGATAATTTTATCATCTTTTATATAATTATCTTTTGCAATGATTATAAGGACTTGGTGCATAACACCCTTATTCTTATATATCAAAGATACTAAAATCGCATCACAACTCTTGTATTAGTAAGTTTCATTCATGGTTACAATTTAGTTAGGAACATGCAATTGATAAATGTGAATGCACTACAGAACATAATGAAGTTGATTTATGTGAAAAAAATTGACATATACCAATACATAATAGTGATGTGTACTTTGTTAAGAAATTTAATCCTAATAAGATTTAGGATAGTCTTTTTTAATAAAAGATAAAATAAAGTGGTAGACATAACAAGAGCGCTATGCGCCAAGTCCCTGCAAGATGAGCAAAGATGAGATTTAAATGTTTACAGGTGGATAGTCCCCTGGCCAAAGTAAATAACCATTTGAATTCTTGGCAATAGACATGGTTTTCATTTTAGTTCATTAATTTGGTTTGAAAGTATATCAACCTTCTCTCTCTTTTCGGTTGAACAAACAAAAATTAACATACTTTTATCTTTTGAATTTTCGCAATTCTAAATTTCAAGAAACTTTTAGTTTTAAAGAAAATTCCAATTCACAACAAATTTGTAGTTCTAAAGAAAACTGCAGTTCCTGACAAACTTGTAATATAAATTCAAGGTAATTCAGGGGTTTGATACCACAACTTTATGCCATTTATCATTTTTGTGCTTACAAACACGTGATCAGCAAGCAAACTCCTTGATTTTCCAAGGTTTATTAATAGTATTGAGACTAAAAACATTTGTGCAAGAAGTAAAGCATAATTATTCTTCTCAGGGGTTTCCCTTTCTAGCTTCTATTATTATATGATATGACCCAATCAACAAGCAAACTCCCAACTATCCCAGGGTCTATCAACAGTAATGAGTCGATGATAATAAAAACAAGTTTGTAAGAAGTAAAAGCATAATTCTTTTAAGGGGTTTTCCTTTATAGCTTTCACTATTATATGATATGAATCTTAGATTTCAAACAACCATACAAATACATTTTGAACATATTGAATGGAAATCAATTCTCAGGAGTTAAAATAGTTAATGGGAAAAATATTGAACCAAAAGTAAGATGGCAAACAAAACACGCATTCCAAAATACATACTCCCAATTTTGTTGAAAAACTAGAATAGTGGTTAGTTCACCTTTCCATTTCACTCAGTGCATCTAATGTAAAACCATCATTCTAAAATGCTTACCCCCAATTTTACTGAAATACTCGAATAATGGTTAGTTTACCTTTTCCTTTGTTATATCCTGATTCCTCATTAAGCTAACTATTTGACTATTTTAGATGGTTATAATAGATACACATGATATTAATTATATTTTTTGATTAAGCTTGAGATTTAGACTATTTCAGGATAATAGAATGTTGTTTAGTTAGATAATAATTCATGATTGCTTATTATGAACTGGTTTATGTATGCATTTACATTTTAAGCATGCTAATGAATTATTTTAGTTATATATTGTTGTTTACGATTATCATGTGATATGATCTAACTACATGTGTGTTGTGAGGTGGATGCAGGAGAATTCTTCTATCGAGTACACTAGAGAGAGAGCATCATTAGAGAAAATGATGTACATAGAGACATCATTGATCAACATAGCGCTAGTGAAACCCTGCACACACCACAATAATTAGTGATGGTAAAAATGCATTTAAGAATGATTGTTTTGATATTTGTTTAAATTACTAATTTCTATGTTTGCTTGAGTAGGTAAACTATATGAATAAAATCCTTTATGTATCATTATTACACTTAAAGACAAATTTAATAATGGTAAATTTAATACGAGTTATTATTTATTATTTTACCATTAAATTGCTAAAGCATGATTAAATGTTAAATGGATTTAATATGAAATTAGAATTTCATATTAAAATATAAAAAGGGATTGTTTTTTTAGAGAAAAAGAGGAAAAAACATTGAAATTAAAATAAATTAATTAAAATTTAGAGGGAAAAAAAACAAGAAAAGAATTAGATGTCTTAAAAATAGCAAAAACAAAAACAAAAACAAAAATAAAACAAAAATCTAGAAAAATAATTTAACATCTTTGTTTTATTTAAGAGAGAGAATGGAAGAGAATTTACAGAGCCTATGCATTGGAGAGGAAAAGAGAAAGGATGCAACATGGAGAACAGAAAGCACAGAAGATCAACAAACAAATTTTAATGGTACGTGATGTATTAAAATTCATGATTTTATTGATGAAATAACATTATTAAACAGTAAATAATAACATTTAGATCTAAAGCATAGAAATCATTGTTGAAACAAGGTTGAGTCAAAAAATATGGTTGAAAATACCCTTTAAATTAGTAAAAATGCCCAACTCTTTTAGAAAACTTTATGCAATTATTCATTGAGAATATATTTGACTTATAATCAGTACCCAAATATTAGATCCAATATAGACAATTGAGCCACCATGCAAGACGAAAAGTAGTTTTTTTTGCCCTAATCTAATTTTACAAAACCTTTAAAATCTGATTTTTAACTGTCATATTAGAAAGGCATCGCCTATATTGAGAAGGCGACTGATTTAACTGATAAAGTATGTTTTTACTTCCAACAAAGGATACCAACTATAGCACCATACTATCCTTTCATACCAAAAGAAATAATAATACATTTTTAGCGCTAAAAATTATGGTTAGTGTGTTATTATTATTTCCAGCAGGTTTAATTTAGTGCCACATCTATTTGGGTATATTTAACATTTTAGAATATATATAAGAAATATTTATCTGAGTTATAGGTATTCAAAGAACACCTTCCCCTTGATCTGCATTCAATGTTTGAATCTGTAGCATACTCTAGTTGGGAAAGAAATAGTAAATCTATGATGGAAACTATGTTTCATCCTTAACGCAAGATCGAATTTTGGTTGAAACGTTATTTTTGCCTCAGATTTCCATATTGTGTTTTGAATTCAGGCTGCCAGTCCAACTCGAGATGACTTATATCAAACAATTTGGGAGTTTAAATTCTCAACAGTGGCTTGCGTAGAAGAAAGTTATTAATAGATATTGTAGTTTTGGCCTGGTCATACAATTAAAAATACTTGCTTTGTTATGTATCAAAGAAAGAATATAAATATAAAATGAGTTATTTTACTGTTGGCATTGCTACCTAGGCTAGTTGTTTCTTTTAGCTATTTTTTTTTCAATTTGTTTGTTCTTGTCAATTCAACCTGTAGCATATGGTACAAAATATAGAAGTAAGTTATGTCTATTACATAAGTGGAATCATGGGGTAGACTTCTTTAGTTAATATTCTCGAGAGAAATATTAACCGGGAAAATAAAAAAAAATTAAATAATTTAGCAAATGGTTGCTTATAAAATCCCTAAATATAAACCAAACAGATAAACTAGACCCTTTTGTGTTTTTAGGATAAACAAATGTTCTCATTTTCTAATTATTGTTTGAAATGAATATTTTCATACACTTTTAACTACTTTATGAGTTGAATTATTAGTTACGGTTAAAACACTGGTCTGTGGTAATATGGATTGCCATAGGATGTAGAGAACTGGAAACCAATTATGAATTCATATAGTTAATTTGTATGTTTACCCAAGTGGTAAACTGATAAACATTATCAGTTGTATGGGATAAAATATAATGAAAGATTCAAACATAAGTTAGATGGATTTAATGTATGTTGTTATCATTCTTATATATATATATATATATATATATATATATATATATATATATATATATATATATATATATATATATATATATATATATATATATATATATATATATATATCATGTCATGTATTACATTTGCTAGTAAGATGTATGTCATTGAATCTTATGGTTGAATTATGTTTGGCCAATCTATATTGTTAATGTAGAGCAAAGAGTGAGACAAACTTCACTAGCTTAATGGCATTGCAATGTTAGATGAAGGAAATTTGATCAAGTGGTGTACATAAAATTGATAGAACTATAGATCATTTTATATTACTATTCGTAAAGTTTTGACTAAAGTATGTTTAGTAAGACATTATCATTCATGAGTATGATTTACATGTATATGCGATATCTTATAATAGATCAAGTTTTTCTATGATACACTGCATGTGTAATTAGTTAAAAATCATGCAACACACAAGTACTACCTAGTCTCTCTATATTCTTGTGTCATCACTATCTACCTATCCATAAAGGGAGGGCCATTTCTTGATGGGATAGTGCAGGGGATTGTTGGTCCATGGTTGGTGTGAAAAAGTGCTTGAATGATGCTCTCCCTCCTCACAACAATACTACTTATCGATACGACACTTGAGATTGCTACAGATACTTGAAGTTTGGGAACTGAGCTCTAGAGTAGTTGAGTATCTTAGTCATACATTGTAAAACATTGTATTTAATATTAAAGAATTATAGTTTTCCTTTGATGCACATTGATAGTGGTTATTGATTATTTGGTTAAGTAAAATGTTATAATTACTTTACTTATTTGAGTTGTCATATTCATATGAATTGTTATAGTGATTTCACATTATTACTTTAATTATCTTGTTAGACTTTCAGGTTGTAATCTACTTTTACATATGTGTTAATTCAAAAAAAAATTACATTTTTTTAGTAGATCTCAATGGGGATGCTACATGTGGTATTAGAGATACGACTCAAACTCTAAGACCTAATGAATCCACTGATGTTTTCATAACCTTCTTTTGACAGAAAGAAGGATGGTAAAAGTGAGAGTTTTAGGAGAGAATTCTTCAAATGCTGGTGACAGCAACCCTCCATTTAATTTTAGTCAATTTATCGTGGAGTAGTTAATGAAGATGAATCAAATTCTTATAGCCATGAATGATACCAAAGATTATATTATAGCTCTTGAGCAGGTGGCTCATGGTCATGAAGGAGAGGATTAACAAGATGAACCTGAAGAACATCTAGTTGAGCAGGATAATCCACATGATGCTAGAGCACAGGTTGTCAAAGATTTGGCTCAGGCTATGAAGAAGGTGAATGAACCTAAGTTTGATATAATTATTCTAGGTGACATATGAGACATGACTAACAGAGATGGAGAAGTATTTTGAAATTCAAAACTACTCTGAGATTACAAAGGTGGTTTGGGAACATACCAATTGGCTAGCGAGGTAGCTATGTGGTGGGCCAATATTATGTTGGAAATAAATTTTAATTTGACCACCACCCCTTGGGATTAGTTTATGGTTTTATTTAGATCATGATGGCTTTCACAATTATATTTGATTAGAAGCTTACAGATGTTTAGAATTTGAAGCAAGGTGACATGTCAGTGAATGAGTATTAGGAAAATTTCACTAAACTACTGAAGTATGTACCTTAGTATCAAGGAGATGAGTGGTTTTGGATCAAGAAGTTCATCATGGGTTTGAGGCCCCAGATTGGTGGAGAGGTAGGTGTTCAGGAACCTTCCACTATGGACCAGGTCTTTGAGAAGGTGGTCAAGCAAGAGCAGAAGCTAAAGTCTCTTTTGTAGGATAAGAATAGACTCGAGAAGAGGTTTGGCAATCCTAAATCCAACGTCAAAAAGAATAATTGGAAATAGAGGAGTGGACACTCTAAGAAATAATACAAGAATTAGAATGCTAAGTTTAACAATAGATCAGGCAACAAGAATCATGGTAATGAAACCAAAAACAGTTTCAAGGGAAACCAATAGAATTTTAAAAAAAGACCACTAGGAGGGTGTTTCATTTGAAGATAAGATCATTGTGCTCATGATTGTCTCTAATACTCAATAGGGTGGTTTTCATCAGTGGATTCATGCAGTAGTTGATAATCAATAGGCCAAGTATTAGGCACTACTTATTGAGCTATCAAGTACTTTATTTGACCATCTAAATTCCATTTTGATAGATATAGAATCCATTGAATGTTTTATATCTCCTAAGATGCTTAGTAAGTTTTCTAGAAGAGCTAGTATAATGGAAAATGCATGGTCAATACAGTATGGGAATGACACACAGGTCATAATACATAGGTGTTTAGTCAAAGCATACATTAGGTTGCCAAAATTCATAATAGTTATGGATTTATATGTAGCACTTCGAGGATCATATGATGTGATCTTAGGAGTCACCTAGCTCACAAAACATAAAGCCAAAGTTGACTGCTACTTGAAAAAGGTGGAGTGTCTTGATGATTTTGAGAATCAGACATAAATCCAAGTTGAGAAGAGAGAGTTAAAGCTTAGGCAGATTACAACTTAAGAAAGCTTAAGGAAAAGGGTGTCAAGAATTTATCATAAATATAAATGAAATAAAACAATCTAAGGAACCATCTCTTGAAGATTACCCATTTCTTAGATATTATCATGATGTGTTTCTATAAGAGTTACCAAGTTTACCTCCTACACGTGAGTTTGATTTTTATATCGATATCATACCTGATTTGGAACCACAGTCTAAGCCACCATACAGGATGATAACCATATAATTGGTTGAACTAAAATCTCAACTTCAAAATTTGTTGGTGAAGGGGTTGATTAAGCCAAGTTTGTCACCATGGCATGCATCAGTTGTCTTTGTCAAGAATAAAGATTGTACCCTTTGAACATGCATTGATTACAGAATGTTGAATAAGGCAACCATCAAAAATAGGTATTCTCTACCTTGTATAGATGATATTTTTGATCAAATATGATGAGAAATAGTATTTTCTAAGAATTATCTTCAAGATGGATACCATCAATTGAGGATCCAGGATGAGGACATTTTGAAAATAACATTTAGAACTCAATACAGGCACTATGAGTTTACAGTGTTACCATTTGATCTAACTAATGCTCCAACAGATTTATGAATCTCATGAACAGTGTATTCAAAGATTATCTTGACCACTTTGTGTTAGTTTTTATAGATGACATTCTTAGCTATTCAAAGAATGAAGAAGAGCACCTTTAACATTTGAAGTTGGTTCTATAGCATTTATGGAAGCACAAGCTTTATGGGAAGTTATCTAAGTGTGCATTATTCTAAACATGTGTGTAATATTTGGGACACACTATCTCTACAGATGGTATTTCTATAGATCCAGGGAAGATTAGAGCCATTATGGAGTGGTCAACATCTAATAATGTGTATGAAGTTAGAAGCTTCATGGGTTTGGTAGGCTATTATAAGAAGTTCATGCTGAACTTTTACAAAATAGCTAACCTAATTACTTCCTTACAGTAGAAGAATAACAAGTTTGTTTGGTCAGAGAAGTGTGAGTTGGTTTTCCAAGAGGTGAAGATAAAGCTCACATCTGCACTAGTGTTGAGTGTTCCAGACCACAATGGTCATTTTTTAGTAGTCATGAATGCATCAACAGATGGACTACATGCAGTCTGTATGCAGGATGGAGTAGTTGTGGCTTATGAATAATGAAAGCTTAAGTCATATGAGGTAAATTATGCCCCTCATGATTTAGATCTTGTAGTGATTGTTTATGCTTTTCAAGTATAACGAAATTATTTTTTGGAAAAACCTTTTGAGCTCAAGATAGATAACTTGAGATTCAAGTACATTTTCACCCAACCTAAGTTGAATGCATGTCAGAGATGTTGGCTTGATTTTTTGTCTGAATATGACTTTGATATTAGTTACATCAAAGGCAATGAGAATAAATTAGCTGATGCCCTCAGTTGCATAAGGTATATTGCAATTATAGATACTATCAAGAGTACCTTCAAGGATCAAGTGATTGAATTCTCTCCAAGAGATAAGTTTTATGATCAAGTCAGGAAAGCATTGTCAGAGAATGCTCAAAATCCTCAATACAAAATATTTAGTTTGGAGAGTGATGTTATTTTATGTTACAACAGATGGATGTATGTGCCAAATTGAGAGAATCTAAGGATCATAGTGCTTAAGGAATTGCATGATGCCCCTTATTCAGGATAACCAGGTGTAACCAAGTTCATGACAGAGCTCAAACCACTATATTTATGGAAAGGAATAAAGAAAGATGTAGTGGATTATGTGTCATGTTGTCTAGAGTGTTAGCGAGTGAAATCTGAGCATGTGCATTCAACTAGATTGTTATATCCACATGATATTTTAGAATGGAAATGGAAGGTGATTAGTATGGACTCTGTCCAAGGATTATTGATGTCATAGAATAGGAATTATATAATATTGGTAGTTGTTGACATTTTTTTTTAGTGGTGAATCTTAGTTAAAATATGAATATTTCATTTTTTAAAGTCAGCATTTGGCAATTTTTGTGGAGTGGCCGACAGGATGGGATCACCTAAATTTTTGAGGTCAAATTTAATTTTAAGGAAAGGTTCACCTACATTTGAATATAAATTTCCTCATATAAATTTAATTTACTAGTACCTCAAAAGCCAATCTAGAGGAATTCACCATATATTATTAGGTGACTTTAGGAATTTTTTTGGTGGTTTGTATTTCAGGTCTGAGGAGGGCTTCAAGAATCAATAGTTTCCAGCAAGGTATGCAACAATTTTTTTAAAAATATAACTTCTTAGTATTTTTTAACTATAATTCCATTTACTACTTTTTAAGTGTCATCACGATAATGAAACATGAGGGCATCCGATGACATCCTGTGGGCACTCAATGGCATCTTACAAGTGTGGGTGCCAAATGATAGCCTATGGATGCTTGACTATAATTTGTTGGTATTCAATGACAACATGCAGGTGTATGATGGTAGGTTTTGGGTATATGAAAACAAGATATGGGTGGATGATGGTAGGTTTCCTATGGAAGAATGATGACAGGGAGTGGGTGGATGCTAACAAACTATAGGTGGATCCAAATAGCCTATAGGTAGAGGCTTATAGGCTACAGGTGGATGTTGGCAGCCTACAAGTGGAGACCTATAACCTATAGGTAGATGCCAACAAATACAAGAGGACATCAATAGCTTATGGGTGGACATCGATAGTATGTGGGCATGTAGCTTGCAAAAAGATGTTGATAGGATACTAGTAGGCTACCAGGGTCTACCCACAGGTTATATATGTCCACCCATATGTTGTTAATGACTATTATCATCCACCTATAAACTACCAACGTCCACCAATAGGCTACTCACATTTGACTATAGGTTATAGGCCTCTCCCCATAGGCTATCAACATCCACCTATAGGATTTTAATGTCCACATGCAGGTTGTATTCAAGTGCCCATAGGCTACCATCAAGTACCAATAGGTTAAAGTCAGACATCAGTAGTCCTTGTGCAATTCATCATATGGCGTCACATGATTCATTTTTGCAATGATACACCTTCTAAACTAATTCACCACTATTGTAAATATGATTTGCCTCAAGACCTCTACAATTTTTTTTATATGGCCCACTAAAATGAACCCTAGTTGTTGACAAACTAATCAAGGTAGCACACTTCATAACAGACAATTTGATGGATGATGCACATACCCTTGTGAAGAGGTTTATGAAGGAAGTGCATAGGTTGCATGGTTTTCCAAAGAAGATCATTTTAGATCATGATCCAAAGATGACTTCGAGGTTTTAGATGACTCTAAATTAAGATTTGGGTACGCAACTTAATTTTATATAGCTTATCACCCAAAGACTGATGGTCAGACTGAGAGTGTCAATTAGGTGCTTAAGGATCTTCTTCAAATGTATTGCATGGATCAGTAGTGTAAGTGGAAAGATTATCTTCCATTGCTTGATTTTGTTAAGCACAAAATATACTGAGAGGGGGTGAATCAGTATATCATATATCTTATAAAATTTCACTTAATCAAATTCTACTTAACCATACATTCAAGATATGAAATAAAATTGAAACAATAAACACCACACAAGATAAAGAGAGACACCAGATTTAATGTGGAAACCCAATGTGGGAAAAATCATAGAGAACAATCTCAAGTATATGAATGAGCACCAACTCAAACTACAATATTTGCAAGCACCAACTTGTAGGAGCACCAACCCCTTTGCTGAGCACCAACACAACAACTATTCATGAGCACCAACCCATAGGAGCACCAACCCCTATTGTGTATACCACACAACCATCTCTCAATGTTTCTCTCTTAATAAATGATAGTACATTACAATATCTCTTTCTTTTCTCTCCTTTGCTCTTCTAAGCTAGATATGACAATTACAAATCATGCTCTCTTCCACACATTATAAATGTCTTCCCAAGCCTTTATTTATAGCTTACCAAATGACCTTTGGCATTCACCATTTGTGACCCGTCAATCCTCAACAAAAATGGCACCAAACTTGCATGCCCTTTTGAATCCTTGCATTTGAAAAGTCACATGGTGACCCTTCATGAGCAAATGCATCTTATTCCTTTTTGTCTTTATCTTGGTGACTTTTACATTCCTCAAAGTGTCCATTCATGAAAAATTGTGCCCTTCCTCTTTTATCTTCATTTGGTGACTCTTGGAATTCCTCAAGATGACTCTTCATGGGAAAATGCATCCCATTTCTCTTTTGTCTTTACCTCGTGAATCTTTGACTTCTCCATGGGCCCTCTTTTGACTTTATGCAACCAAATTTTTTTTTTTTAATATTAAATAAATATTAACACACATTATCCAAGATATGAACATTAAAAAAACACCATTAAATTCTATGGGGCCTTTATCACCAATAATGCTAGACCTTTGGCATCAATGATAATAATTTCAACAATCTCCCCCTTTATCATTGATGGCAACCTCAAATTGAAACTGCCACATCCTAAAACCTATATTGCACATGCTAACCTACATATATAGCCAAACTAAAAAATATATAGTAACTTCCCTTTACTGTATCATCATATACCTATTTTTGTACCTATACCTATTTCTATGTGTTTCCCCCTTTGACATCAATGGCAAAGGGCCTATCTTAGAGCTAACACTTAGCTCCCCCTCAAAAAATGTCGATCTTCAATGTCAAGAAGTAATAGAAATTACTCCCAACTCCTCTCGTAGATCTTTAGATTTATCTTTTGGTTGTGCCTTTGTGAATATATCTGATAACACATATAAATTATTGCCTGTCTTTTGAGCATCTACAGTCAACTCATCTAAATCTTTTTTTCAAACCTCATAACCTTCTGCAAAAAACTTTAATGTGTATCCCTGATCACATATTTGACTTAAAATTAATAGATTATGCTTAAGACCTTTTACATATAGAACATTCTTTAGTCTTGGTTCTACCATTATCCAAACTTAATGTACCTTTTCTAGCTATCTTGGTAGTGGTATTATCTCCAAGTTTCACTATGTCACCATTGATCTTCTTTAGATTTATGAACTTTCTCTTGTCTCCTATCATGTGCCTTGAACATCTGTTGTCAATGAACCATGGCTATTCTTCATTTCTTGTATGCAAAGCTATCTAAACTAACATAGAATCTTCAGGTTGTTTCTTATGTTATGAACTTGTCTGAACCTTCTTCTTGATGAATGAAACCTTGAAACTTTGGTCCTTCTTGATTGAATTGAACACACTTCTGCAATGTCAAGCTATGTGTCTGAAATTATTGCACTTGTAACATATTATGGCCTCTTCATCAAAGCCTGATAGAAGAGCAAAAGAGTTATGGATTTTGCTTGACTCTACATGAGTTTTCTTCTTCTTGTTTTTGAATTTGTTAGCTCTTTTCTGACATTCTATTTTCTTATGACCATATCCATTACAATAAAAATAGTAACCATGAAAATAGAACATGTTTGTGTATCCTTGTCCTAATTATCTTTTATAGCTTTGTTCCTTTCAACCTTCTTTGTTTGAGATATCTTTTGTATTCTTCACTTCTTCCCTTTTTGTTTCATCTTTTGTAAAAGCTTCAACATAGCTCTTTTTTTTCAAATCTAATACCTATCTTATCTGATATTGACTTTTGACTTTCTAATATATTATTTGACATGTTAGTGTTATCCTCAAAATTTTAATCATTGACTGATTTCTCAATATCTTCTTTTAAAGAGGCAATTTTAATAACATACCATTCACATTCTTCACTTACTTTTTGAAACTACGTTATTAGATATTTTTCATTTCTTTTAGCTTCTTCAAAGTGTGCTTGTATATCTTCAATTGTTTCCTTTAACTCCTTTTTATTTTTCTTGATCTGGATCTTCAATCTTTGATTCTTCTTCTCAACAGCTTCTAATTATTTTATGACACAAATGAGTTATTCCAGATTCACCTTGGCTTCATCTTTGCTTTCATCATTTTCTTCTTCTTTATCATCTCTACTTTTACTTGTGGAGACATCTTCATTATCACCATTATTCTTATTTAGACATTTATCCTTTAAAGAACCTAACTCAACCTTTAATTGATTACACTCTTCTCTTGATTTCAAACTTGAATATGCAACCGCTAGCTGATTATAAAGATCCTGAATAAACATAATATCTTATTTTTATTTTATATCCAACTTAGAATATAAGATACACATATGTTCCTTAAGATCCTTGACCACAGATTTCAACTCTTGATTCTCCTTCTTTAGCTGATTGGCCATCTTGTGTTTTCCCTGATCTACCTTCAAGCTGTTAAACTCTTTTTAAAAGAACCTGCTCTGATACCAATTTTTAAGCACAAGATATATTGAGAGAGGGGTGAATCAGATATCATATATCTTATAATCTTTCACTTAATCAAATTCTACTTAACCATCATTCAAGATATGCAATTAAACTAAAACAATAAACACCACACAAGATAGAGAGACACACCAGATTTAACATGGAAACCCAATGTGGGAAAAACCATGGAGAACAATCTCAAGTATATGAATAAGCACTAACTCAAACTATAATATTTTAAAGCACCAAATTGTAGGAGCACCAACCCCTTTGTTGAGCACCAACACAATAACTATTTATGAGCACCAACCCCTTTGTTGAGCACTAACACAATAACTATTCATGAGCACCAACCCACAGGAACACTAACCCCTATTATGTATACCAGAAAACTATCTCTCAATGTTTCTCTCTCAAAAAATGATAGCACATTACAATATCTCTTTCTTTTCTCTATTTTGCTCTTTTAAGCTAAATATGACAATTATAAATCATGATCTCTTCCACACATTACAAATGGCTTCTCAAGCCTTTATTTATAGCTTACTAAATGACTTTTGACATTCACCCTTTGTGACCCTTCAATCCTCATGGAAAATGGTGCCAAACTTGCATGACCCTTTGAATCCCTGCATTTGAAAAGTCACATGGTGACTCTTAATGAAAAAATGCATCCTTTTATTTTTTGTCTTTATCTTGGTGACTTTTCATATTCTTCAAAGTGTCCCTTCATGAGAAATTTCACCCTTCCTCTTTTGTCTTCATTTGGTGACTCTTGAAATTCCTCAAGATGACTCTTCATAGTAAAATGCTTCTCATTCCTCTTTTATCTTTACCCCGTGACTCTTTAACTTCTCCATGGGCCCTTTTTTGACTTTATGCAACTAAAAATATATTCGTTAATATTAAATAAATATTAACACACATTAGCCAATATATGAACATTAAAAACACCATTAAATGCTATGGGGCTTTTATCACCAATAATGCTAAACCTTTGACATCAATGACAATATTTTCAATAGAGTTTATATATAACAACTCACATCAGTCAATGTTGAAGATGGCACCATTTGAGGCACTTTATGAGAGAAAGTGCAGGACACCCATTAATTGGGATAGGTTAGAGGACAAAGTAGTCTTCAAACCTAAGATGCTCTTAGAGATGAAAGAGAAAGTTAGAATGATCATGCAGAGGTTGGTTGAGGCCAATGATAGATAAAAGAGTTATGTAGATCTGAAGAGAATAAAGAGGCACTTCGTAATTGGTGATAAAGTGTTTTTGTGAGTAAAACCATAGAAGAGCTTGATTAAGTTTGAAAAGTCTACAAAATTATCATGGAGATATGTGGGATCCTTCAAAGTGTTAGAAGTGGTCAATCTTATTACATATAGGCTTGCATTACCACTAGCCCTAGATCTTTTACATAATGTCTTCCATGTATCATATCTTAAGAGATATATAGTTGATCCTACATATTTGTTGGATTGGAATGCTTTGTATATTTTGGATCCCAAGGTGGTCACAGTAGAACCAATCAGGGTAATTGACACATTCAAAATTTATTTATTTAACAGAGAGATATCACATTGCAAGGTATAGTGGGACCAATAATCTAAGGATAGTGATACATAGGAGGACTATGATAAGTTCTTCAAGATATTTCCACATTTATTTGTTTGATTAAATACTATTATGTTATTTGTAGTTAAATAATATTTTATTTCAGATCATATAATTGAATAACAGTCATATGGAATGATAACTAACTTTAGGGGGGAAGGATGTTACATCTCGACTCATCGCTAAGCTAACTATTTGACTATTTATAGATAGTTATAATAGATACACATGTTATTGATTATATTTTCTGATTAAACTTGAGATTTATGATATTTCAGGATAATAGAATGTTGCTTAGTTAGATGATAATTCATGATTGCTTATTATGAACTAGTTTATGTATGCGTTTACATTTTTAAAATATTAATGAATTGTTTCAGTTATATATTATTGCTTATGATTATCATGTGATATGATCTAACTACCCGTGTGTTGTGAGTTGGACGTAAGAGAATTCTTCCCTCGAGCACACTCAAGGGAAAGCATCATTAAAGAAGATGATGTAGATGAAGACATCGTTGGTTGATGGAGCGCTAACAAAACTATGCACACACTATAATAATTAGTCATGGTAGAAATGTATTTAAAAATGATTGTTTTGGTGTTTATTTAAATTACTAATTTCTATGTTTGTTTGAGAAGGTAAACTATAAGAATAAAATCCCTTATGTGTCACTATTACACTTAGAGGCAAATATAATAATGGTAAAATTTATTATGGTTTATTATTTATTATTTTACCATTAAAATACTAAAGCATGATTAAATGCTAAATAAATTTAATATGAAATTGTAATTTTACATTAAAATATAAAAGGGAATTGTTTTTTCTTAAGAGAAAAAGAGGAAAAAACATTGAAATTAAAAATAACAATAATAATAAATTAAAATTTATAGAAAAAAACAAAACAAAACAAGAGAAGAATTAGATGTCTTAAAAATAGCAAAAAAGAAAAAAGAAAATAAAAATCTAGAAAAATCTATATAAGAGAGAGAATTTACAGAGCCTATACATTGGAGAGGAAAGAAGAAATGACGTAGTGTAGGGAAGAGGAAACGCAAAGGATCAACAAGCGAATTTTAACAGTAGGTGTTTTATTAAAATTCATAGTTTTGTTGGTGGAATAACATTGTTAAATAATAGATAATAACATTTAGATCCAAAAGATAGAAATCATTGTTGAAACAGGATTGGGTCAAAAGTATGGTTGAAAATACCCTCTAAATTAATAAAAACTCCCAACTCTTTTAGAAAAATCTATGAAATTATTCATTGGGAATATATTTGACTTCTAATTAGTAACTGAATATTAGATCCAATGTAGACAATTGAGCCACCATGTAAGAGGAAAAATAGTTTTATTGCCTTGATCTAATTTTACAAAACCTTTAAGATCTGATTTTTCACTGTCATATTAGAAAGGCATCACCTATATTGAGAAGGTAACTGATTTAACTGATAAAGTATGTTTTTAATTCCAACAAAGGCTATCAATTATAGCATCCTATTATCCTTTCAAACCAAAAGAAATAATAATACATTTTTAGCACTAAAAATTATGGTTAGTGTGTTATTATTATTTCTAGTAGGTTTTATTTAGTTCCACATCTATGTGGGCTTAATTTGGCATTTCAAAATGTATAAAAAAATAATTTGAGTTCTCGTTTGTTTTACTGCATAGGCATTCAAAGAACACCCTTCCCCTTGATCTGCATTTAATGTTCAAATCTGTAGTATACTCTAGTTGTTTTATTGTTGGGGTCGCTACCCAAGCTAGTTGTTTCTTTTAGCTATTTTTGTCTAATGTGTCTGTTCTAGTCAATTTAACCTGTAGCACCATAATCTATTTTGGAAAGTGTATAATAAAACACTTAGGCATCACCTATAAAGAACATAACCAGTAGGGCCCGTAGATCTGTGTTAGACTAGGTTAAAATATTTGGATGTTCTTAAGCAAAAAATTTAGCCAAGTGTCGCCCTTTTTCAAGGATGATTGTATAATTTAAAATATAACTTTATTGTGTTATGTTTCAACTCTTTTTTAATGGAAAAATTGAATAAGTCTATCAAAAGGGAATTGTAATATAATTAATCTGATAATAGAATCAAGATGGGCTTATATAAAATATTATTTATGAAATTGAAATAAATGATTATTTTGGGGCATCACTCCATTTCTATCAAGTCCTTTTTGTGGAATAAAATCCTTTATATTAAAATATATATACACTTATTTACCTAAAAGGAGTTAAATAGCCATCACTTATAGTTTAAACAAAGTAACAATGTTGGTAAGGGTACAAAACAAGTAAATAAAATTAATTGGTCAAACTGAGTAATTTCCATATGAACGGAAATAGTGTGATTTTGACTAAAATTTAGCCAAACATTTATATTTTTTAAGAAATATTTGTTTCCTTAAATATTTTTATTTAAAACTAAATTTTAGGTAAACATACCTTATGCATAATAAGATTTGAATAAACCTACTTTTGTAGTAGGACTCAAAAAGAATTTAAGACTTGATGAATTAAATCAAATTTTGGTTATAAGCTTTATAAATTTATGAGTTATGTGTTGATGCTTCTAATTGTACCACAGGTGTTCTTAGTGTTGAAGAACACTTCTCATTTTAGTATTGTGAGGATCCATGGCATGAGTTGCAGTTTGTGACTATTTAGTGATTGTCTATGGTGGAATAGAAGCGAAGTATGAAAACTGTCCACAATATTTATTTGATTTAGTGGTTGGGAGCCACCAGGTTCTATACTATTTGAATACTTAATAATTCTAATGATTGGGTAGTTAAACTAAATGATTATTAACAATGACCTCTAAACTAGAGTGAATCTTGATAAAAACAAGAAAAAAGGAAGGGTAAAGAAGAAAAAAATGTGATTGCAGGTTTTCATCTCAAATATTTTGACAAAATTCTAATTACTTTGAGCACATTTGAACCAATTTATGTTATAAAATAACATAAGCTCAAATTATATCACAAATCAGGCAAAATTCAAAGGAAAAATATGAATCATAAGTAAGAACCAAATTTACTTTAAAAATTTGCTATTATGATCTAGATAACCTAAGTACATCCAAATACAGAGCAAATAAAATGAAGTATATTTGAGATATTTACAGTAAATTTAGAATTTAGCACAAATTAACAACCCTATGACAAAGAATGTAACTCAAATAATAAGAATCATTCAAATTCAAGATAACTCCCTGTAATTGAGAGATAGCATAGACATTTAACAAAAAACCATCAAATAATCTTTTCAAAAATCCTTAGTTATATTAAATTCTCCTAGTATCAATTGCTCAAAAACTCTCTTTAAAAATGGTAACCATCTACCTATTTATAGGAAACATAGGTGGTTAACCAATTAACTTTCACAAATATCCAGATCTAGATAAGGACAGCTCTCCTTGATATAAAGCTACAATGTGACAAAAAACATGCCAACTTGAAAAGAAAGAGTATATGCTAGAAGACTAGCATATATGTTATAATAAGAATATTCCTTTAGGAATTCCATTGGTGGGTCCTTCTAATTAACCTTATTTGAAAAATACCTTCACCTTGGTGTATTGTTCCTTGATCAGCTCAAAATCCACTATAAACTTCATTAGACAAACCCCTTCTTTATCCACTAACATGTCAAATTCACTATCTATCCAAGATACAAGTTCCTTGACACATTGTACTTCTATAATTTGCTTCCCTACAAAATTAATGGTATCAAGGGTCTTCTGGTTATCCTTAGCTAAATGACCTTGGTTGTTTATGAGGCCTTGGATGTGGGTATCAACCCTCTGCTTGAATTTTTCATCATAAATCAAGCCTAAAGTAGTGGTTTGAGAAGGGTTATTTAATGGATTCCCTATAAGTTTCTCAATATGGTTTACCAAATCTGTGTCTCTCTTGCTGAAGTCCTTAACATCACTACTCCATGTGATCAAATCTTCTTGTTTATCTACCAAAACTACCATGAGAATGTCTAGATGTCTGAGTTTGATAATCTTGAAGTTCAATGCCTACTTTCTCGTATGCACCTTGATGAGCTCTTCCATCTAAACTTGAGAATTCTACCACTGGATGATTAAGGTTTGTGCCATCTCAACTTAATGGTCCAAAGAACTCAATCTAGAATTAATACTTTTCAAATTTTTGAATGCATCCATCAAGGATTTATTCAGCATTTGCAATATATTTTTAGAAATTGTGAAGAAGACATGAGCTTCCAAATCTTGATTTTCTATTTCCAAGTTGAGGATCCTATGTTTCAATCCTTTAACTATAGCCAAGGCCATTGTTGATTGGGCAAGTACCACACTAGCTACATCCTCTTGAAAAATAGGATGCTCCCCTGTTGCTTGTCCTGGAATAAGAGTTAATCCTGTAAATGCCTCCACCTCCTGCAAGGTGAACTCCTTAGTACCAACAGTGACTTTCTTGGTCACTACTCTTTCAAGAGTTGATGTCTTTAGATTAAATTAGACCTGAGGATCAAGTTATTTCACCTATGGTTATTTGAGAATATCTACATTTGAACTCCCAAAGGCTCTTGGGGTACCAAACCATTGGATTTCCTTGTTGTGAATAATCTGGATGCCTATCTCTGCTTGTTTGTTCAACATATCCTTAATCCATGGTTTGATATTATTTTGATCACCTATGTCCACTCGAGTCAAAGCCAGTGAAGGAGAAAGAGATGAGATTTTTTGCAACTTCCCATAAGTAAACCAATCAGGAATGGTCAGTCCATAAAAAGGATTCTCATCACTAAAGAGGTTTATTTCAGTAGTGGGGTGAGTGAAAGTTAACCTAGGCCTCTTTCTTAGAGCCAGAAGAACTAAGGATAATTCTGCCTATCTCTTTCCACTGCTCAATGGAACCAATTCTTTGCCTACTTCCTCAAATGGATCTTCTTCCTTATCTGAACCATAAGTAGCCATGATGTTAAGAAGGGCACTCTCCATAGTTTCTCTAGTTTCCAAAGCAATTAAGCTGATAACTTCTATTAGGCAAGAAGGCCTTGGTGGGGATGCCTACTTTTGGAGACTTTCAATAGGTCTTTACTCAATCTTAGACTCCTCACTTTTAGCTTTAGCTTTTCCTTTTGCATCCTCAAGTTTCTCAATTTGAGGTGACTTTGCCAATTCTCCCTACTGAGGCTCAAAAGATTGTCCCTCAACAGGTGGTGCTTGATGTGTAGTCCTAGATGGCCCTGGCAACAAGTGATATTGTAAAGGATGTAAGTACCATATTTCTCCTGAAGGCTTATTATCCCTGACCAGCCTACGTTCTAAGGTTATGTTGTAGTTTTTAACCCTAGATAAGACTTCTTCAAAGTTCTTTACCCTTGTATAAATACCATCCCCTACACCTGGTTGATGCTTGTACTCAGTCTTTGGGACCTTCCTATTTTGAATAGGGTTAGCCACAATATTATTGGGGTCCCACATCTTAAGATCATCTAATTGGAAACCAAAAGAGTTCTTGTGTACCACCATGATCTCCAACTACTTCCAATCCTTGATTATAATTCTACCAATGTCCAGTGGGAAAGGATGAACCTGAGCCTTTTTATTCTTCTTGTAATGCCAATCTATGCCTTGGATGATTTGATAAGCAATTTCTTACTCTGTAAGTTTATTGGGAACATATATGGGTGGTCTGTATCGCTGGACCATGATTCCTTTTATCCTTATTACAATGCAATTTGGATAGAACCACACATCCCCCATGGTCTCCACTTGCTTTTTAATTAGATGATGAAGTTTAGGCATAGGAATGCTAGTGATTGTCTCAAAAATGACTGGGAATACACCATCACATATGAATTGCATATGATTCCTGTATTTGAAAATATGTAGTTTGGATTAATGATGGGACATGGTAGTCCTACCATCAAGGGATCAATTTTGGATGCCAGGAAAATTAATAGAGGCTAGGATTGAGTCTAAGAGGTAAAACAACATAAATAAATGTGTGGAGGTCTTTTTCTTGATGGTTGTAAACTGTTTGGCCAAGAAGAAACTTATCAAGTCTCTAATGGGAGGGGTTAGGTTACGCTTAAACATGCAATGGACATAAGACACTCATGCCTTACTCACATAAGTTGTATAAGAGGCACTAAAGGCTCTATTCAATAAGGTCATAGCTACCCTAACAATAGGGAATATCACCATTAGGGGTCCTAAAAACATGGGAACTTTGCATTAACCAAGGTGAAAGAACTGAATCTTGGTTTTGGGAATTTGTCCATTATGTAATGAAATTACTTAGATATTCACATAGAATGATTTTATATTATGTATAATAAGACATATGAGAGATTACACAGTGATAATTGACAGCATAACAAAATAGTGGATAATATAGCAAAGTCACTTCGAGGGGTCAACCTCCACATTAATGCACTAATAGAAGAATACTTCACATGATGATTAAATACTAACCACTACCTCTTATATATAGTCTACTTAGCTAAGGTTATTCCATATGCCAACCTATCTAAGAACATAGAAAAATATAGCAAGTAAATAAAAGAGGTATTTAAGCCACAAGTCAGCCACACATATCCCTAAACACACCAATGGTTAAGGGCATAACAATCCCTTCCCCTTTAAAAAAACATTATCCTCAACATTGTGGTAAATCTGAATGTTGTTTCACAAATGCATCATCCTATCAAGTGGCATCTTTCCATGGTAGATTCTTCCATTTGATCAGGTATTTTGTAATTGCTTTAGAACGTAGTTACTTGGTACACCGTTGAAGGATCACCTCAGGATCAAGAATAACTTTATCTTCCTCATCCAATTACGGTAATTTTATTTGAATGATAACTCTATGTCTAATGACTTTCTTCAGGCAAGATACATGAAATATTGGATGTATGCGAGTGGATGAAGGAAAATCTAACTTGTAGACCACACTACCAGTTTTTGCAAGATCTGATAAGGCCCATAATACTTAGGGGACAACTTGTTATCCTTTTTTTATTAATTTAATGACATATATTTGTATGGTTGTAAGCAAACAAATACCTAATCACTAATGTCAAAATGCTTCTCACTTCTATGCTGATATGCTTGTTGCTTCACGTGATTCTGGGCCATAGCTAAATTTTCATGCAAACTTGCAAGGACCTCATGTTGATGGTGAATATGTTCTTCAACTACACAAACCTTAGGATGGACCTTCAAGGTTGAAGTAATGGATGGAGAGTGGTATCCATATAGTGCCATAAAAGGAGACATTTTGGAAGAACTATGAACAAAAGTAGTATACCACCATTCAGCAAGTGGCAGCGAATGAACCCATTTATCTTGTTTATTAGAAACAAAATAATAGAGATATCCTTCCAGACATTTTTTGATTACCTCAATTTATCTATTAGATTGAGGATGATAGGATGAACTATGAGACAATTGAGTGCCTAAACATGTAAATAACTCAATCTAAAAATTACTAGTAAAAATGGGATCTCTATCATTGACAATGATCTTAGGGGTCCCATGAAGCTTTTGAACTATATTGAGAAACACAAAAGCTACTATACTAGAAACAAATGGCTGAGATAATGAACAAAAGTGAGCATACTTACTGAGATAATCTACAACAACCATGATAACATTTTGACCATCAAATCTTGGTAACCCTGTAATGAAATCCATAGAGACCTCTTCCCAATGTTGGTTAGGGATAGATAAAGTCTATAAAAGATCTGGAGTTTTGATGGTTTTGCCTTTTTTTTGTTGACAGATCATACATTTAGCCACATATTTTTGGACATTCCCCTTGAGACCTTCCCAAAAAAAATCTTGTTTGATCATGTGATAGGTTTTCAAAAATCCTTAATGACCCCCAATTGGAGTTGCATGAAGTTCTTGAAATATTTTTTGTTTAAGAAGAGAATTCTTACATAGGTACAATCTATTTTTGTACCATAATTCATTACCTTTCCATGTGAAGTCTTCAAATCCATCTAAACCTTGATAAATATTTTGAATCAAATCATGAGCAATACTATCATGTTCCCATTCTGATCATGCTTCCTCTAGCCAATCTACCTGCAAAATGGTTATGGCACATAGCAATGCCTCAATTGATTCATCTTTTCTAGATAGTGCATCTGCCACCACATTGTCCTTGTCTTTTTTGTAGACTAGTTCAAAATCATAGCCTAGTATCTTAGTTACCCATTTCTATTATTCTTCAAATGAGAACTTTTGTTCTAAAAAATATTTAAGACTATCATGATCAATTTTTACCCAAAAGTGATGACCCATCAAATAAGGTCTCCATTGTTTGACTGCATACAAAATGGCCATCATTTCCTTCTCATAGATGGGCTTGTGCTGATTTTTACCTTTTATTTGATGACTTTCAAATGCTAGTGGTCTACCTTCTTGCATGAGTACAACACCTATATCATACCCAGATGCATCACATTCAACCATAAAAGTCTTAGAAAACTTAGGAGTGGACAATACTAGAGTAATGTACATATCCAATTTCAATTGTTCAAATGCCTAGGTAGTTCATTAGTCCACTAAAAGGAGTATTTCTTTAACAAATAGGTAAGTGGGGCTGCAATACTACCATAATTTTTGACAAATCTGCAGTAATAAACAGTAAGTCCCAAAAATCCCTGAAGTTGCCGGAGTGTCTTAGGAATTGGCCAATCCACCATTGCTTGGAGGTTTTTAGGATCCACTTTCACTCCTTCATAAGACACCAAATGACCCAAAAATTCAACCTCACCAGCCCCAAAAGTACATTTGGAAGGTTTGGCATACAATTTATTTTGTTCCAAAATGGAGAGCACCTAATTCACATGTTGCAAATGGTCTGCCCAATTTTTACTATAAATGAGGATATCATCAAAGAATACTAAAACAAATTTCCTCAAAAATGGCTTAAAAATAGTATTCATCAAACTCTGAAAAGTAGATGGTGCATTTTTTAGGCCAAAAGACATAACCAAAAACTCATAATGGCTCTCATGAGTCTTGAAAGTGGTTTTGGGTATGTCTTCATCACGGATCTTGATTTGATGATACCTAAAACGTAGACCTAACTTGGTAAAATAAAGAGCACTATTCAATTCATCTAGCAAATCATCAATGATAGGAATTGGAAACTTATCTTTGATAGTGTTCTTATTGAGTTCTTTGTAGTCAGGGCACATCCTCCAAATGTCATCTTTCTTTCTCATCATGACAACTGGTGATGAGTATTCACTTTAGATATGGAAAATGATTCCTGTATCCAACATCTCTTGTACCATCTTTTCAATTTCACTTTTTTGGGCATAAGGATACCTGTATGACCTAATGTTGGGTGGTGTACTGCTAGGAATAAGTGTGATAACATGATCATGTGTGTGGCTAGGTGGAAGTCCTTTTGGCATGTCTCTAAAAATAATGAAATGAGCATCAATTATTTGTTGTAGATCAAGAGGTGGAGATGGTTGAGTTGGCTGTACTTTCATAGAAAACAAGCAAGCTACAAATCCCTAAGCACCCTTACGAAGAATATTTGTCATTTGATGGGAGCTCACAAGTTGGGGAGATTTAGCCTTTAATCCTCTTAGCTCAAATGTCCTTTCTTCAGAATGAAAATGTATGAATAATTCTTGAAAATTCATCTCAATAGTGCCCAAAGTGGTGAGCCACTGAACTCCCAGAATAATATCAACTCCACCCATCGAAATAGAAAACATAAGAGAATCCAATAAGTAGTCTCCCATGGCCAACTTAATACTATGACATTTTCTTGAATAGCTGATAGTACCACCATCTACAATCATAACATAAAATTCTAGAGTTGGATAAATAAAATAGTGTAAACGAGTAGCCAACTTACTGTAGATGAAGTGTGTGCTCCTAAAATCAATCAAGATAGTGACCTTCTATTTCTTAAGGAAACCCATCACCTTAAGAGTTTGGGGAGTAATAATACCTGATAAGGCATGGCATGAAATATTAGGCTGAGAGTCTTTAGATTCCTCCTCAGGAACTTCTGCATCCACATCATGTACTTCTACATCATCTTCATCATCATTGGCACCTTCAATGTAAAATAGCTTCTTTTCAACACAATGATGGTCTTTGCTCCATTTTTTGTCACAATCATAACACAACCCTTTGGCTCACTTCTCCTTAATTTGTCATTGTGTTAATCTAGTGGGCTATGGAAATGATGGTGCTGGAAAGTTACAATCACGACCAGTAGTGAAAGTTTTCCTTTTGACCATCTATTTCTCTTCTATCACGTGTGTCATAAAGATAGTTTTTGATACAGATGTTGGGATAAACATTCAAACCTCATATTGGATGTTATCTTTTAGGCCACCCAAAAATAGATCTATCAAATTTTCTCAATGATATTTTCCACCTATAAAGAGAGATTATGAAATTGATGAATTTAATCCTTCACAGGTCTTGTTTGCTACAGCTTGGCTAATTGGCTAAAATAATTCTCAGAGACATTATTCTGATAATGACTTGTCAACTCCTCAATAAAAATAGTCCATGTAACAAGATTACCATTCTTTTTCTTTTGAGCACATAACCAGCGATACCAAATGAATTGCTCAGGTTCCATATATAGGGATGCCACCATCACCCTCTGAGAACTAGGGGTTTGATGTAGCTCAAATAAATTATCAATTTAGTTAATCCAAGTGAGAGGATCCTTATCATTGAACTTGCACATGTCCACTTTTGGCAACATCAGTTGCATACTAGCATGGGCGTTGTTGAGAGGAGGATTTGAATGCTGAAGTGGAGGGTTGTTAGGCTGAAATTGAGATGTGAGGGCAGTCAATTGCATAGTGATATGTTGCAATTCACTATGAACTCCATTAATCTCTTTATGTATCCCTGAAACATTAGCTTGGACTGCAACAAAGTCATCATACCTCACCAAGTTTTTTATGTCCTCTTGAAGCTGAGAAATCATTAGATCTGAAGTTCCAAATTCCATGTCGTTAGCTAAAGAAGTCTTAGGAGTTTTTGGTGCCCCTTTTATTTTTTGAGTTGAAGGACCTGCCACAAATAAACCCTAAGAGGGTTTTGACCCCCCAAAAAAATGTACCAAGAAATGGTACCATTATGATCACCTTGTCAAGATGAATCCAATGATTACCTTTCTGCACTAGAGTAAAAATTTTGGTACCAAAAAAATTGTACAAATAGAATACACCATTGCAATCATCTCATTGAGACAAATCTAATGAATACAAGTGTGCAAGGGGGAAAAATTTTCTAGACATTTTTTTTTAAATATTTTTTTTCTAAAAAACATTTCAAGCAATATTGTGCTAATGGAAAAATTTAATTCTTCCCAAATTAGAAGTTATGTTTTTTTGCTTTCACTGCTCCTAAAAACCATGCCTCGTTAGATTTGGAAAAAAAATCAATAATTATAATGAAATTACTTCCATATTCATATAGAATGATTTTATATTAAGCAAAATAATAAATATGAGAGCTTACACAGCGATAATTGATAGTAGAAAAGAATACTAGAAAATATAGCAAAGCCACTTCGAGGGGGGCAACCTCCACAATAATTCATTAATATAAGAATACTTCACATGATGATTAAAGACTAACCACTACCTCCTATATATATTCTACTTAGCCAAGGTTATTCCATAGGCCACCCTATCTAAGAATATAGAGAAATGTAACAAGTAAATAAAAGAGGTATGGAAGCCACAAGTCGGCCACACATATCCCTAGACCCACCAATGGTTAAGGCCATAAAACATTCTCTCAAGGAAGGAAGATCAACATGAGGTAAAGGGAGCTTATAATAAGTCTCAAAGGCCATGGGAGCTATGTATACAACTTTACCGACATTTTCTTCATGAATAATCCATTCTCCATCTACTTTGTAGTCAAAAAAAATAAGAACAAGAAGGTCGATGCAATGCATTACCTTTGGTTTAGCAACTATGTGATGAAGGCTTTCCATTTGAATTGATACTAAATCCTTGTATCTTTGGTACACTGAAGCATTCCTCTTTTCTTCCTGATAAATTGGTTACAATTCTTCAACAAAGAAGAATAATTCAAACCAATTCCTTATTCCCTATATATTCAATGATGTTGAATCTAACTTTGTGTCTCTAAAGACCCTTCCTTCACCATCTGAAGTTAGATAAAACTCTGCTTCAATCTTCATCTATTGCCTGCCCACTGCCATTAATAACAGTGTATTGAAATTATAATTCTATCAAAATTCTCACTAAGGCACCTACTCTGAATTCAATTTTTAATTATCTCAAGTGTCACCTAATCAATTTAAACTGAATCTAGCCTTCTTTATGAATGGTTTAGGGTTTTTCTACTTTAATGACCAAAACATCCAACTTTGATCTCATGCGTGCCTTAGATATGATGGAACCTTTCTTATCATCTCTCATATGTTTTTTCAATCATGAAATATCTTTCATTTGGATCCTCCATACATACATGGAGCTTATGTGGCAGGGTTCCATTCCTTTCATGACAATTTTCATAAATGCCATTTGAAGAGTGATCGTTGGTTTTCAAAAGTCCCTTTTATTTTGCTTTGAAAAGCCAAATCTAGGTCCTTGCATTTCATTGGTTCTTGATCTTTGAGCTTATTGATTATGCCATCTATCAAGCTTTTGAGGCCTTTGAAAAGTCTTCAATTATCTCGCACTGTTGGATCAAATCTAGTGAGCAAGTGACCACCATCGGATCCTTCGAGAGATATTAAGGCTTTCGTGTTGATGTGCATTATTGGATCAAATCCAATGAGCAAGTGATCACCATTGGATCCTGCAAGAAGTTGACCCTTTTAATCAATAAAAAGACTTAGGCCAAGATTTTATGTCTCAATCTTATCTTTGTAAGAAAACCAAGAATCTTTTTAAAAGGATTTAGAAACACCCATTTTGATTAGGCTTTAAAAATTATCTAATTTAAATTTGATGGGTTCAGTCCTATCAAATATGTCATCACAGACATCAAATGATGGGGGGTGAACCTATCAATTATAAGACAATAAAATATTTTTGTTTCAATTTAAATTTGACAGGTTTGGTCCCATCAAATACATCTTCGCAAATTTCAAATGATGGGAGTGAACCTATCAATTTTAAAACAATGAAAATTATTGATCTAATAACTAAATGCCAAGTGTAAAACCATCAGGAGATCTTAAAGCTTTCAAGATTATCTAAGTTAAATTTGATGGGTTCAATCCCATCAAATATGTCCTCGTAGATGTCAAATGATGAGGGTGAACTTGTCAATTTTAAGACAGTAAAATCTTTCTTTCGCACCATTAGATTTAAAACCTCTGATCAAGCAATCATCATTAGATCTTTACTGGGGCCTGAATCATTAACTGTATGCCTTTCTAAAATACTTCAAGCTTGATGCACCACTGGATCAAATCTAGTGAACAAGCACAAAGTGTTAGATCTGTAGAAGTGTATGAACTTTAAGCTAAAACCTGATTATGCATATTTTTTTTGCTAGACTTTCCCATGAACGTTTAAATTCAAATTGCTAGGGTTTATTGTTTGGGAACCCTGACTTATTTCATGGAACCTATAATTAATAACTTTCAAGATGATTTTTAGCAACATCAAAAACATGATCAAACAATGTTTCACACTTATTTCAGGATATAGAAGTTCGAGAAACAATCACATGGGTCCCCTTTCCAAAAAAAAGATGGGGGGTGTTGGTCTCAACAAATGGTGACTCACAGGGGCAACATAGCAATATGTTGGAACACAAAGCTCTGGTTTAAACTTGTACATGAAATTTATATCCCTCTTTGGACATATACTCTCTCTTAAATCAACTTTCAGTTGAAACAAGATCCTTATGTATAAAATTTAAACTTAGATATTAAAACATAAATATGCAGTGTGTGCTTTGATTCCACTTACTATTTCTCATGAATTTCAAGAAACAATGTCCAAGTTCATATCATTTTTGTCCATTACACTTAACTTTGAGCACTTTAGATATTCTTTAAGCATAATAACTCTTAATTTAGGGGAGTCTTGGGCATTTCTCTACTGCCAGCCAAGCGTCCATAGCCCTGATAGAGATACCTTTAGTTCCACTCAAGGTCTTGCTCCACTGCCAGCCAGGTGTCCATAGCCCTAATGGAGATTACCTAAATCACCTTTGCTTCTATTTCCATAGATTTTATAATGAGGTCTCTCTTTTTTCATTTTTCTTTTTTCTTTTTACTTTTTTACATTTTCTAGGTCCTTTTGCAAAGGTTGAAAACCAATATAGCCTAGTTTTAAGGATTTGGTTAAATACTATGGTATTAGGATAATCTCCCCTCTAATTAAAACTTTAGTCCATGACAAGGATGTGTTTTAAGTGTAAGCATGAATATGAATTAATAAATTGAATTCACATTATATACATATGATTCTTCTTAAAACCAAGTTTTGATGCAGAATAAGGTTTAAATCTTTGTAGGACAATAAATTCCTATACCAATACCCCTGGTTGCTTCATACTACTTCATTGCCAGCCATGGTCACCTTTATAAGATTTATATCCACACTTTTGGGCAATTCCAAACCAAAAAATAGTAATAATAACATAATACTTTACCACAACCAAGGAACACTAACAAGCAAGAAGAAGAGAAAAAAAAATGTAAACAAAACAAATATACACAAACCCAGCAAGGAAGAAAAAACGAAGCAAGAAAGAGAACTAACTAGCCTACCTATTCTAATTTTAGCAATCTTACACCTTTATTCCATGAAGACCTCTGGTGGGGCAGCAATAAAGTAATTTTTGAGATATTATCCATTAGTAGGTAATGTGAACTCTACTCTTTGGAGATCTTTCAACCTAAAAGTATTGGTGCCCAAGATTTATATAATTTGGTAAGGACCAATCCATAAAGGAGTGAATTTACCATGTTTACCTTTGGGTTCTGATTCCTTGTCCCAAAGAAGGACCAAATCTCCTTATCTAAATACCTTCACTTTGGGTCTCTTATCAAACCATATTTTCACGGTTGATTGGTGTCTACAAAAATCTATAAATGCTTTTTCTCTGGCATATTCCATTTGAATAATGTCTAATAGTCAAGAATTAGCAAGTTTCTGATTATCTTTCATGTATTCCTACATGAATGTGAACGTAGGCAACTTCAAAGTGATGGGAAAGATGGGCTCCTGACCATATACCAACAAAAATGGTGAAGCTTTTAGAGCTTGTTTGATCCTGATTTGATCTACCTATAATGCAAACTTAAGAAGTTTATGCCATGTTCTAGGTTTATCTTCAACAAATTTCTTGATAGCTTTCATCAGATTTTTGTTTGTGGATTCAGAAACACCATTTCATTAAGGATATTGATTAGAAGAAAACTTGAGTGTAATGCCTTGGTCATAAGCCCATTCCATCATTTCAATGTAAATGAATGCAGATCCATTGTCACAAACCAAAGAAACTAGGTTTCCAAATCTACTACAAATATTTTCTTCTAAGAAATTGATCACTTCATTTTTTCTGCATTGCTTAGTGGCTACTGCCTCAATCCACCTAGTACAATAATCCATAGCAGTTAGGATAAAGGTATGACCTTTGAAATAACTGGGGTTTATTCCTCCAATAAAGTCTAATCCCCATTGTGTAAAAGGTTTATCTACCATCATAGGTTGTAAAGGCATGGCTGCCTTTGGTTCCTTTGTGATAAAGATCTGGCATGAATGATACTCCCTCACATGATTATAAGCATCTTTGAAGAGTGTGGGCCAATAATACCCAACCCTGAGAATCTTGAGCTGTGGTTCTTCCTGAAGGTTATCCACTTCCTATTTTTTCATGAAAGGTAGTCATAATCTAAGTTTTTTCTTCCTTGGACACACACCTCAAAATAAATTCCTTCAAAGTTCCTCTTATACAAGACTCCATTCTTGATGAGGTAATGTGTTGCTTTGAGCCTTAAGGCTCTCTTTTATTCTCTTCTAAATCCTAGGGAACAAACGCCATTAATAAGTAAATGGATAATAGAGTCATACCACTCATTAGGTTGAAAGTTTTGTTGATCTACTTGCATGATATGAAGTTTTGGGTCAATACTAGCAATCATTTTAACTAGACCCTAACATTTCACTAATTTGGAAATTGTCATCTATATCATATTCTTGTAGAATTGCCATCCATTTTCCTTTTCTTTCTCCAAGCTCATTCTAGTTCAACATAAGTTTTATAGTTAGATCAAGTAATATAGCATGTATCTTATTTCTAAGGAGGTAATATCTAAACTTTTTTATTGCTTTTACTAATGCATAAGCTTGCTTATCAATCATAGAATAATTCACTTCTACATTTTTGAATTTGGTGCTCATGAAAGCTATAGGATAATCATTCCCATCAACCTTTTGAGTTAACACTACAACCATAGTATGTTTAGAAGCAAAGGAATATAGATAAAAATATTTTTAAAAATCAAGACTTATGAGGACTAGAGCTTCAGTAACTACCTTCTTAATGTTAGCTAAGTCCTTCTTGGATTCTTAATTCCAAGAAATTTTAACATCTTTATTAAGCATGTCATTCAAAGGTTTAACAATTTCAGCGAAGCCTGAAATAAACTTCCTCAAAAAATTAATCTTGCCAAAGAATGACTTAAGTTATTTTCAGTTGTTAGGCAACCCAATTTTAGAAATGGCCTCTATTCTATTAGGATCCATAGATATTCCATCTTTGCTAATGACATGTCCAAAAAATTTCCCTCAGTGACACAGAATATGCTTTTCTTGGGGTTAAGAGATACACCATACCTCCTGCATATATCAATACTTATCTCAAATGTATAAAGTGTTCTTCTCTATTTTTAAAAAATATTGTAAGATCATCCATATATATGATGATACACTTTCCCACTAAATCTTGGAAAGCATGGTCCATGGCCCTTTGAAAAGTTGTCCTTGTGTTAATTAATCCAAAATGCACTCTCTTGTAAGCGTATGTTCACCATTTAGTATTAAAGGTTGTTTTCATCCTATCCTCTGGAGAAACAAGCACCTGGTTATACCCTAAAAATCCATCCAAAAAGGACATCATGGAAGATCCTAAAATAGTTTAAATAACTTGGTTTAGAGAAGGTAAAGGATAATTAATCTTTTTAGATGCTTTATTCAGATTTCTAAAATTTATGCACAATCTTATTTCTCCATTCTTTTTTCTGATTGGGACTAAGTTTGCCACCCAAGTGGAATCTCTAATAGGAAACACTATCCTTACATCCAACAACTTCTTGACTTCTTTAAAAATCATGGGTTCTAAAATAGGGTTGACTAGCCTTTGATTTTGACTAAAAGGTTTACAACCTTCTTGAAGAGGTATGGTATGAGTAATGACCCTCAGGTCAAATATTTTAAAATCTTCATAAGACCAAGCAATTACATCATTGTATTTTGTAATCAACTCTCTAGCTTTTCTATTTTCCATTTCAGTGCAAGCCTTCCCTATATTCACCATTTGGGGCTGATCATGTGAGCCAAGATTCATTGCATGATAATCCTTACCATTTACTTTGGGTTGCTTAGGTGCTTCAAAAAATTTGTCAAAATCAAATATTCTTTCCAATGAAATCATCCCTTTAGGTATATTATTATCACTTAATTGGATGATATTACCATTAAGTTCCTCCTCATGAGAAATGTCATCAATCTCATCAATAATGTGAGATTCAAAATCCCTAGAATTAGTTAAGAAATCTATGATTTGGTGTTCATCATTAAAAACTTGGAAATGATTTATATTGTCAAGAACTGAAGGATAAGGTATTAGCTCAATATTGATGCTTTGAGAATCATGATTAGGGATGAGGTTAGTTCAAGCAAAGGCAAGCTCATCAGTAGTTTTGTTTTCTTCTCTTGGAATAGCTAAGATGTTGAAAGCATTGAAAGGTTTGATCAAATCCCACACCCTAAACTTATATCTCTTTAAGAAGACAATTTGCATTGGTACTTACTTTTCACTTGGTTAACCACAAGTTTAGAGTCTCCATAGATAAGGAGTTCTTTAAATTTATGTTTAATGGCAAACTACAATCCAAGTATGAGAGCCTCATACTCAACTAAATTATTGGTGCAAGGAAATAGTAACTTATAAGCTGTAGGGTATTGCTTTTCAGAAGGATTCATCAATACAATACCAGCTCCTGATCCTGATTTGCACTTGGCACCATCAATGTATAACTTCCACAAACCACACATTTGAGAACTCTTAGAAACTGGTTCTTTTGTAATTTCCAAAGTGAAAACTCCCAAATCAAAATTAGAGAAATTTACCCTTTCATTAACAACATTATATTCTATTATCATGTGTTTCATTCAAGGTTCCCTTTGTAATCTTATTTGATTTGGCACACCTTTCCAAGGAAGCCATAAGTGTGAACAATTAGTAGACATATAGCCATTTAAAGCTTTATTCCATTCTCTACTTAAAATCAATCCATAAACACTAGGCATTTCTACCACTTGGATATCAATGAATTGTTGATCCCTTGGTTCACTAGCTAGCTGTATATGCAAATTTAATAATTCTCCTACAACCTTAACTCCAAATTTATCCAATTGAGTGACTACCCTATTAGATTTGATTGGAATTAACCTGATTTGTTCACATATCCTATTAGGCATAATGTTGGTTGAAGCTCCCGAATCTACAAGACAATTATGAACATTTTTTCCAAATATCCTAACTGTAAGTAAAAAAGGTGGGGACTTTGCTTTGATCATTTTTGTAATTACATTTGCACTATCATTCTTAGGGGATTTCCCACTTTTCTTTGATAAAGATTCCAAGAGTAAGTCTCTTTGTTCTATAATTTGAGTTAGCTCATGCAGAGTGATATTAGCTTTAATCTTTTTCATATCTTCCACAATATTGTAGCCAGCTTTGCTTGGAGGATCAACAGTTAACATTAACTTAGAATAACTTCCTCTAAGAGGTTCAAGATTATTCTTTGATATAGTGTCTGGAGGGGTTCCATAATTATTAGGAGGTGTAGAGGTAGTCAATGGTTGTTTTTGTTCCCTATTTATCAGAGGATATGTCTTCAAAAATTGTTGGAATGCTTGAATTTCCTCAATAATATTCTCAGGCTCATTATCTTCTTAAAAATGGAAATTAAATGTTTTTACCATATGCACTTGGTTAAATGGTTTAGATTTAGAAGAATTTGTAGCAACTTCTTTATTTGGAACCACTTCAAATGTGTCAAGTTCTTCTTGAAAAGCTTCAAAAGCTTTACAAAACTCAATACAATCAATCTCACCATGTTTGGAAGTAGCATGTACCCTACAATAATATGGTAAGGCAATATTAGTGAGGTTTATATCCATATTATTTTTTCTATGGAAAGAATCATTAGTTTTTTTATTATATAAACTATCATTCTAAAACCTATTCTCGAGTCTGTTAAATTTTTGGAAAGTGAAGTTTCTCCCATAATTATTATTAACATTACTAACTTGTTTTCATAATTGCAGAAAATAAGTGCTAAGCTTCTGTACCATTTTCAATATAGATTAATTCTCATTTTTTGGAACCTTAGCATTATGAATTTAGTTACTGTTAATGCCATTGATAGGCACTAAAGCCTTCTGATCATTGTCATGAAATCCATTGGTAACTTGATAACTCAAGAAGCCTAGATTTTGATTAGGAGTAGCATGACTAGTAGGCAATACATTCAAAGTAGGAAACTGGTTTAATACTAGAGTATTTTGGTTATTTCTTGGGAAAGGATTTAATGTAGGTATTTGAGGATTAACATTTGGGATAGAATAAGCCATCTATCCTTGGGGTTGCATTTGGTCATTAATAACCACTACTTCAAAATAGGTTTGAGCCAATATGATGATAAGTGGAATAGCTCTCGTCAAAAATACAGAAGCCATGGGGTCAACAACATCTTTATAAACCTTCAAAGCTAAAGCTTCATTAGGTTTATATGGATCCATGGTCTGGCTAAACATCTTTTGGAACCTGGAATTAAATGACCTAATAGGTTCACTTGTATCTCTCTTAATAGTTTTGAATTGATGATAAATGACACAAGGGCTTATGATCTTTCCAAATTGATCAATGAAAATAGTGTCAAAATTATTCCATGAAACAATACAATTGTCAAGTAAATTGAGGAACCACTTATTTGCAGCATCTTTAAATTTAAATGGGAACAACCTACATGCTACATATTCATGAATAACTTTCAATAATCTTAATGCAGCTTTGAAATATTTAACATGTTCTTCAGCAGTCTTAATACCATTTGGACCAAATATTGGCAAATATTTTTCCAGATTACGTGGTAAATCATGAATCACACCTGGTATATTGATAGGGGAACTTCCAAGCCATGCCATGTTTGGATGAAGATCAAGCACAAGAATCCATTGCAAAGGTGATGATGGTAGAGATTTAGAATACCTACACTTACCTCTATCCTATTTAACAAAATAGTGTAACACATTAATTTCCAAAGAATGATAAATAATAGGCATACTAAACTTAATTTTAAAAAAAATTGTTAATAAGAGGACAAAGGACATCAATCTTTAACTAAATAGGTTCAAAGATATACTAAATTATGCAAAGATGACCAATCTTTTCAAATTATGACTCAAATAAACTTCTTATTGTCAAATAATTTAAATTTTGAGTAAAATCAGCCATCCTAACTCCCAATACTAATAAATTTTTAACAAAAAAATCTATATTTCTGCAAAGGTTACCAATCTTTACACAATTTATGTTAAAAGCAACATAATTATGTAAAATGTGGATAATTTTGACCAAATACACTTCTAAACATATTAATCATCTTTAAAGAGGACCTCCTTCTAGCACCAGTGGAACTTCTCTTATTGATGCTTCTAATTGTACCACGGGTGCTCTTAGTGTTGAATAACACTTCTCATTTTAGGATTTTGAGAATCCATCGCATGAGTTGCATTTTGTGACTATTCAGTGATTGTCTGTAGTGGAATAGAATTAAAGTATGAAAAATGTCTACAATATTTATTTGATTTAGTGGTTGGGAGCCACCAAGGTCTATACTATTTGAATACTTAATAATTCTAAGGATTTGGTAGTTAAACTAAATGATTATTAACAATGACCTCTAAGCTCAAGTGAATCTTGATAAAAATAAGAAAAAAGGAAGGGTAAAGAAGAAACAAATGTGATTGCAAGTTTTCATCTCAAACATTATGACAAAATTCTAATTGATTTGAGCACATTTGAACCAATTTATGTTATAAAACAACATAAGCTCAAATTATATCACAAATCAGGCAAAATTCAAAGGAAAAATATGAATCATAAGTAAGAACCAAATTTAATTTAAAGATTTGATATTATGATCTAGATAACCTAAGTATATCCAAATACAGAGCAAATAAAATGAAGTATATTTGAAATATTTACAATCAATTTAGCATTTAGCACAAACTAACAACCCTATGACAAAGAATGTAACTCAAACAATAAGAATCATTCAAATTCAAGATAACTCCCTATAATTGAAAGATAACATAGACATTTAACAAAAAACCATCAGACAATCTTTTTAGAATTCCTTAGTTATATTAAATGCTCCTGGTATCAATTGCTCAAAAAATCTCTCTTTACAAATGGTAACCATCTGCCTATTTATAAAAGACATAGGTAGTTAACCGGTTATCTTTCAAAAATATCCATATGTGGATAAGGATAGCTCTCCTTGATATAAAGCTACAAAATGACAAAAAAACATGCCAACTTGACAAGAAAGAGTATATGCTAATAGACTAGCATATATTTTACAACAATAATATTCATTTAAAAATTCCATTGGTGGGTCCTTCCAATTAACCCTATCTAAAAAAGTCCTTTACCTTGGTGTATTGCTCCTTGATCAGCTCAAAATCCATTGCAGGCTTCATTAGACAATCCCCTTCTTTATCCACTAACTTGTCAAATTCACTATCTGTCCAAGATACAAGTTCCTTGACATATTATACTTCTATAATTTGCTTCCCTATAAAAGTAATGGTATCAAAGGTCTTTTGGTTGGCCTTAGCCAAATGACCTTGGTTGTTTATGATGCCCGATATGTGGGTATCAACCCTCTACTTGAATTTTTCATCATCAATCAAGCCTAAAGTAGTGGTTTGAGAAGGGTTATTTAATAGATTCCCTAGAAGTTTCTCAATTTGGTTTACCAAATATGTGTCTCTCTTGCTAAATTCCTTAACATCACTGCTCTAGGTGATCAAATCTTCTTGTTTATCTACCAAAACTACCATGAGAATGTCCAAATGTCTGAATTTGATAATCATGAAGTTCAAGGCCTACTTTGTCTTATGCACCTTGATGAGCTCCTCCATCTGAGCTTGAGAATTCTGCCACTAGATGATTAAGGTTTATGCCATCTCAACTTGATGGTCCAAAGCACTCAATCTAGACTTAATGGTTTTCAAATTCTCAAATGCATCCATCAAGGATTTATTCAAAATTTGCAATATATTTTCAAGAATTGTGAAGAAGACATGAGCTTCCAAATCTTGGTTTTCCATTTCCAAGTTGAGGATCCTCTATTTCAATCCTTGAACTCCATCCAAGGCCATTATTGATTGGGCCAGAACCACACTAGCTACATCCTCTTAAAAAATAGGATGCTCCCTTGCTGCTTGTCCTGGAATAGGAGTTAAGCCTATAAATGGTTCCACCTTCTTCAAGGTGAACTCCTTAGTACCAATAGTGACTTTCTTGGTCACTACTATTTCAAGAGTTGATGTCTTTGGATTCAATTAGACCTGAGGATCAAGTTCTTTCACCTGTGGTTGTTTGGTAATCTCTACATTTGAACTCCTAGAGGCTCCTAAGGTACCAACCCATTGGCTTTCCTTGTTGTGAAGAATCTAGATGCTTCTCTCTGCTTGTTTGTTCAAAATATCCTGAATCCATGGTTTGACATTATCTTGAACACCTATGTCCACTCGAGTCAGAGCTAGTGAAGGAGAAAGAGATGGGATTTTTTGTAACTTCCCTTAAATAAACCAATCAGGAATGGTTGGTACATAAATAGGATTCTCATCACTAAAGAGGTTTATTTCACTAGTGGGGTGAGTGAAAGTTAACCTAGCCCTCTTTCTTGGAGCTAGAAGAACTAAGGCTAATTTTTCATGTCTCTTTCCACTACTCAATGGAACCAATTCTTTACCTACTTCCTTATATGGGTCTTCTTCCTTATCTAAACCATAAGTATCCATGATGTTAATAAGGACACTCTCCACTATTTATCTAGTTTCCAAAGTAATTAAGCTGATAACTTCTACTAGGGAAGAAGGCCTTGGTGGGGATGCCTACTTTTGGAGACTTCAACAGGTCTTTGCTCAATCTTGGACTCCTCACTTTTAGCTTCACCTTTTCTTTTTGCATCCTCAAGTTTCTAAATTTGAGGTGACTTTGTTAATTATCCTTTTTTAAGCTTAGAAGATTATCCCTCAACAGGTGGTTCTTAATGTGTAGTCCCAAATGGCCCTAACAATAAGTGATATTGTAAAGGATGTAACTACCATATTTCTCCTGAAAGCTTATTATCCCTGACCAACCTATGTTCTAAGGTTATGTTATAGTTTTTAACCCTAGATAGGACTTCTTCAAAGTTCTTTTCCCTTGTGTAAATACAGTCCCCACACTTATTTGATGCTTTTACTCAGTCTTTGGGACCTTCCTATCTTGAATATGGTTAGCCACTGTATTATTTGGGTCCCACATCTTAAGATCATCTAATTGGAAATCAAAAGAGTTCTTATGTACCACCATTATCTCCAACTACTTCCAATCCTTGATTATAATTATACCAATGTCCAGTGGGAATGGATGAACTTGAGACCTTTTATTCTTTTTGCAATGCCAATCTATGCCCTAGATGATTTGATAATCAATTTCTTGCTTTGCAAGTTTACTGAGAACATATATGGGTAGTCTATATGGCTGGACCATGATTCCTTTTATCCCTATTACAGTGTAATCTAGATAGAACCACACATCCCCCATGGTCTCCACTTGTTTTTTTATTAGAGGATGAAGTCTAGGCACAGGAATACTAGTGATTGTCTCAAAATTACTGGAAAGACACCATCACATATGAATTGCATATGATTCTTGTATTTAAAAATATGTAGTTTAGATTAATGATGGGAAATGGTAGTCCTATCATTGGGGGACCAATTTTGGATGCCAAGGAAATTAATAGAGGCCAGGATGTTAGGATATTAGAGTACAATTGATTACTTTTGTATAAGGAACTAAACACAGAATTGAAACCAGAAGTAATAAGTAACTAGAAATCAAAAACAATAAATAATAGGAGATACAAGAAACAACCAATTTGTATTAAACTCTTCTAGAAGGAAATACGATGAAGAAATCTCTCTCTCCTCACACCTCGCATATGTATAGTTTTCTCCCTCAAGAGTCTCTCTCTCTCTCTCTCTCTCTCTCTCTCTCTCTCTCTCTCTCTCTCTCTCTCTCTCTCTCTCTCTCTCTCTCTCTCTCACACACACACACACACACACACACACACAATTACAATCAACTCAATTATTGAATTGTTACATGCTATGAGGATCTAACCCTACTATATAGCATACTATAACACTAGGGTTTATGAGCCATGCATTTGCCACCGTTAGATCCACCTCTTAAATCAAAGGCTCAAATTCGTTCTCCTAAAAATAGAAATTCTAGAAATGCACAGAAGTCGGTGTCAGTATGAAGATGATTGATGTCGACCGACCCCTAACCAACGTCAGTCGACCCCTAACCGATGTCAGTTGGTTCTAACTAATGCTGATTACTGTGTAAGCCCAACAACCTCCACATTAGCTCATTAGTGAAGCTTTTAGCTCCACAACTCAATAATCTCCCACTTGGAGATAAACAGCTGCACCTGTACCTATACAGCAACATCCTCTAAACATCTCTGGCTCATTTCTCCCTCTTCAAGTTCAATCTTGAAGACCAACAAAAGTTGAATGAAGATTCAACTTCTCCTTTGTTACTGGCTTTGTTAACATATTAGCAGGGTTCTTATCCATATGGATCTTTTCTAGCTTCAACTGTTCATCCTCCAATACCTGTCTAATGAAGTGGTACCTAAGCTGTATATGTTTGGTTCTTGAATGAAAGGCTAAATTCTTTGCCAAATGAATTTCACTTTGACTATCACTGTACAATCTGCAACTCTCTTGCTCATTTCCCAACTCTTCCATGAACCGAGTCATCCAAATAATTTTCTTGCTAGCCTCTATGACTGCAATGTATTCTACCTCTATAGTAGATAAGGCAACAACTTTCTGCAACTTTGAAATCCAGCTAACCACCATTCCACCAACAGTGAACACATATCCTGTGGTACTTCTCCTACCATCAAAATCACCTGCCATATCTGAATCTACATACCCATGAAGAGAAGTGTTTAACCCTCCATAGCATAAATGCCTAATGCTGGTCCCTCTCAGATATCTGACAATCCACTAAACTGCTTTCTAGTGTTCCTTTCTTGGATTGGCCATAAACTTGTTGACAACTCCCACTGCTTGGGCAATATCTAGTCTAGTACATACCATTACATACATCAAGCTCCCAACTGCTGAAGCATATGGAACTCTACTCATGTACTCAACATCATCATGTGATTTAGGACACTGTTCTTTGCTCAACTTGAAGTGTCAAGCCATAGGTGTGCTTACCGATTTTACATCCTGCATATTGAACCTCTCCAACACCTTATTCACATAATCCTCTTGAGACAAAATCAAACTATGATTTTTCCTATCTCTCTTAATACTCATGTAAAGGATTTTCTTTGCTACTCTTAAATCCTTCATGCCAAATGTGTGAGCTAATTTTACCTTAAGCTCAGTAATTTACTGCATGTGTGAACCTACAACAAGCATATCATCTACATACAGTAACAGGATAATATAACTACGATTATCCAATCTGTTAAAATAAACACAATGGTCAGATTGACATTTACTAAAGCCATGCTCTGTCATAAACCTGTCAAACCTCAAATACCATTGTCTTGGAGCTTGCTTAAGACCATATAATCTTTTCTTCAACCTGCACACAAGTTTCTCCTTACCTTTGACCTCAAAACCTTCTGGCTGATCCATATATATCTCTTCATCCAAATCTCCATGAAAAAATGATGTCTTAACATCAAGCTGCTCAAGATGCAAATCCTCAATAGAAACTAAAGACAATATAGTTCGAATAGAAGTCATCTTTACTACAGGAGAAAAAATTTCACCAAAATCAATACTTGGTTTCTATGCAAATCCCTTTACTACCAACCTGGCCTTATGTCTCATTTATCCATTCTCTCCTTCCTTTAACTTGTATACCCATTTGTTTTTCAGTGCTTTCTTTTCGGCTAGCAACTCAACCAAATCCCACGTATGGTTCTCTTCCAAGGAATCAATTTCCTCATTCATGCCATGCTCCCACTGTTTCCTGGATTCTACCTGCATTACCTAATCAAAACTTTCTGGTTCTCCACCATCAGTGAGCAACAAGTAGTATAAAGAAGGGGAATAATGAATTAGAGGTTTACTTACCCTTTTAGACCTCTTTATGGGCATTTGAGACTCATTTACAGCTTGTTGTCTGCCCAAATTTTCTTCTGAAAGTGATCGATCCCAGTCATCTCTAATCGATACCAGTCTGCACCCAACCAATGTCAGTTTTGTCTGACTGACATCGGTCTCTACCTGATCGATGTCGATTTCCACCTGACCGATGTCGGTCTATGTGTTTTTCTGTGAGTGATGATTTTTACCCACGAGCTCATTTTGGATCATAACCTCTTCCAAATCAAGATTACCCTACTCAAAATTATTCAGTCTCTTAAGCTGATCACTATACATCACCTTTTCATTGAAAACTACATCACGGCTTCTAATAATTTTGTTAGTTTCTAAATTCCACAACTGGAATCCAAAATCTCCAAAACCATAACCAATGAAAGTGCACTGCATAGATTTAGCATCCAGCTTCTTTCTATTTTCTTTATCAATGTGCACAAAAGCTTCAGAACCAAAAACTCTAAGAAATAAAAGATCTACCTTTTTACCTATCCAAGCCTCTTCTAGAATTCCACCATCCAGTGTAGTAGAAGGTCCTCTATTAATCAGGTAAACCATAGTATCTACAGCTTTTACCCAAAATTGTAAGGGCAAACCAGCATGCAACCTCATACTTCGTGTACGCTAAATTATTGTTCTATTCATCCTTTCAGCAACTCCATTTTGTTGAGGTGTCCTTGGAACCATCCTTTCCTTGCGTATTCCACTCATAGAATAGTAACTGTTGAAATTATTGCTGCAGTACTCACCACCATTGTTAGATCTAAGGCACTTCAATCTCAAACCTGTTTCATTCTCAACCAAAGCTTTCCATTTCTTAAATGTGTCAAAAACATCAAATTTTCTCTTTATGAAATAAACCCATACCTTTCTTGTAGCATCATCAATGAAATAAACATAATACTGTGATCCTCCAATAGAAGCTACCTGAGCTAGTCCCCACACGTCTGTGTGAACAAGCTCCAACTTGTGCTTCTTTTTTATTGACCCAATTTTGAGAAACCTCACTTTCTTCTATTTCCCAAAAATACAATGCTCATAAAAATCTAGATCTATGCTTTTCAAATCTGAAAGCTTACCTTTTGACTTAAGAACATTCATTCCCTTCTCACTCATGTGACCAAGCCTACAGTGCCACAACTTTGCATCTATATCTGAAGTAGATAAAATAGAAGGAGAATAATCAGTAATACAAGTAAATAGATAAAGTGTACCTACTCTCTTACCTTTTGCTAATACAAGTGCACCCTTGGAAACTTTTCAAGATTCAGCTATGAGAGTTACTGTGCAACCCTCATCACCCAACTTTCCTGCAGAAATTAAATTCATCTTTCAACACCCATGTGTTGCCATTATGCAATTTCAGCTGCACTTTTCCTTTGACAACAATTTTACAAGGCTCATCATCCCCTAAATAAACTTTTCTAAAATTTCCATGGACATAATCATTAAAAAATTCTCTATTTGGGGTTGCATGAAAAGAGGCACGAGAATCTAAAACCCATGATTCTACTTTATTATCCAAAGAAAATATAAGAGCATCCTGTGCAACAATACCTGCAACTTTTGCTTCTTTATTAATTTCATGCTGATTTTCTTTGTTATCCTTCAACCAACAATCTTTCTTTGCATGCCCTTTCTTTTCACAATTCCAGCAGGTTATTCTTCCATTTCTAGATTTGGATCTACTTCCCATCTTTGACCTTGATTTCCCTTGCTTTCCCTTCTCTCTTTGCCTTCCCTTTCAACACTTAAAGCATTACTTGATGTTTCTCCTGTGCTTTTCCTACGAAATTCTTCATTCAAGATTACACTTACAACATCATCAACTTTCAAGATATTTGAAGCAAATGCAGTATTACTAACTGCCATTACCAAACTATGCCAACTTTCAAGTAAAGAGCATAAGATTAAGAGAGCCTTAATTTCATCATCAAAAACTATTTTGACTGAATTTAACTGATTTAATATTATATGGAAATCATTAATATGACTAGATACAGATTCACCTTCCTGCATTTGCAAATTAGATAATTGCTTCATAAGATATACCTTATTCGAAGCTAAGGGTTTTTCATATAAATTTGCCAAAGTATCCATTAACTCTACCGTTGTCTTTGCCTGTGATAAGTTGGAAAACACAGAAGCTGCCAGGCTCAACCTTATAGATCCAAGAGCCTTTCTATCAAGAACATTTCATTCTTCATCTTCCATATCTGTGGGCTTCCTTAAAACCCCACCCAACGGTAAATACAGATCTTTCTAATACAGATAATCATCAATCTGCATCAGCCATAATTGATCATTCTTGCCATTGAATTTCTCCATTCTTAGTTTACTTTTTTCTGCCATTGTTTTACTCCCACTCAATCAGAAACCCCTGTGAGTGAATTCTATAATCAACAAACACTAACACGCTCTGATACCAATTTTTAGGATCTTAGAGTACAATTGATTAATTTTGTATAAGCAACTAAACACAGAATTAAAACCAGAAGTAATAAGTAACTAAAAATCAAAAATGGTAAATAATAAGAGATACAAGAAATAACCAATCTGTATTAAACTCTTCCAGAAGGAAATACAATGAATAAATCTCTCTCTCCTCACACCTCACAGATGTACAGTAATTCTCCCTCAAGAGTTCTCTCTCTCTCTCTATCAATTACAATCAACTCAATTACTGAATTGTTACATGGTATGAGGATCTAACCCTACTATATAGTATACTACAATACTAGGGTTTATGAGCCATGCATTCACCACCGTTAGATCCACCTCTTAAATCAAAGGCTCAAATCTGTTCGCTTAAAAATAGCAATTCTGAAAATGCACAGAAGTCGGTGTCAGTCTGAAGATGACCGATGCCGGTCGACCCCTAACTGACGTCGGTCGACCCCTAACTGACATCGGTCGACCCCTAACCGATGTCGGTTGGTTTCGACTGATGCCGATTATTGTGTAAGCCCAGCAACCTCCACATTAGCTCATTAGTGAAGCTTTTAGCTCCACAACTCAACATAGGAGTGAGTCTAAGAGGTAAGACATCATAAAGAAATATGTGGAGGTCTTTCTCTTAATGGTTGTAAACTATATGGCCAAGAAGAAACTTATCAATTCTCCAATGGGAAGGGTTAGGTTCTACTCCAGCATGCAATAGACATAAGACACCCAGACCTTACTCACATAAGTTGTATAAGAGGCATAAAAGGCTCTATTTAATAAGGTCATAACTACCTTAACACCTTATCTAAATTGGGTAATAGGAATCTCACCATTAGGGGTCCTAAAAACATGGAAACCTTGGATTAACCAAGGTGAAAGAATATAATCCAAGTTTTGGGAATTTGTCCATTCTCTCAAGGAAGGAAGGTCAACATGAGGTAAAGAGAGCTTATAATAAGTCTCAAAGGCCATGGGAGCTATGCATGCAACTTTACCGACATTTCTTTCATGAATAATCCATTTACATCTACTCTACAGTCAACAAAAATAGGAACAAGAAGGTCGATATAATGCATTACCTTTGATTTAGCAGCTAGGTGATGAAGGCCTACCATTTGAATTGATATTAAATCCTTGTATCTTTGGTATACTAAAGCATTCCTCTTTTCTTCTTTAGAAATTGGTTGCAACTCTTCAACAAAAAAGAATAATTCAAACCAATTCCTTATTCCCTATACATTCAATGATGTTGAATCTAACTCTGTGTCTCTAAAGACCCTTCCTTCACCATTTGAAGTTAGATAAAGCTTTGCTTTAATCTTCATTTGTTGCCTACCCGCTGCCATTGATAACAGTGTATTATAATTGCAAAGCTATCAATGTTCTCACTAAGGCACCTACTCTGAATTCAGTTCAAAATTATGTCAAGTGTCACCTAATCAATTTGAACTGATTCTAGCCTTCTTTATGGAGGGTTTAGGATTTTTATACTTTAATGACCAAAACATCTAACTTTGATCTCATATGTGCCTTAGATATGATGGAACCTTTCTTATCATCTCTCTTGTGTTTTTCAATCATGAAATATCTTTCATTTAGATCCTCCATACTTACGTGGAGCTTATGTGGTAGGGTTCCATGCCTTTCATGACAATTTTCATAAATGTCATTTGAAGAGTGACTGTTGGTTTTCAAAATTCCCTTTTATTTTGCTTTGAAAAGCCAAATCTAGGTCCTTGCATTTCATTGGTTCTTGATCTTTGAGCTTATTGATTATGCCATCTATCAAAATTTTGAGGCCTTTAAAAAGTTTTAAATTGGCTCACACCATTAGATCAAATCTAGTGAGCAAGCGACCACCATTGGATCCTTCAGGAGATCTTGAGGCTTTCATGTGGATGTGCACTATTGGATCAAATCCAGTGAGTAAGCGATCACCATTGGATCCTGCAAGAAGCTTACCCTTTTAATCAATGAAAGGACTTAGGCCAAGATTTTATGTCTCAATCTTGTCTTCATAAGAAAACCAAGAATCTCTTAAAAAGGCTTTATAAATACCCCCTTTGATTAGGCTTAATAAAATTATCTAAGTTGAATTTGATGGGTTTGGTCCTATCAAATACATTCTCATAGACGTCAAATGACGGGAGTGAACCTGTCAATTTTAAGACAATAAAATCTTTCTATTTCAATTTAAATTTTATGGGTTCGGTCCCATCAAATACATCCTCATAGACATCAAATGATGGGGGTGAACCTGTCAATTTTAAAATAATAAAACTTATTGATCTAATAACTGAATGCTAGATGTAAAACCACTGATAGATCTCAAAGCTTCAGGGATTGTCTAAGTTAAATTTGATGGGTTTGGTCCCATCAAATACATCCTCACATATTTCAAATGATGGGGGCAAACCTATCAATTTTAAGACAATAAAATCTTTCTTTTACACTATTAGATTTAAAACCTCTGATCAAGCAACCACTATTGGATCTTTATTAGGGCCCGAATCATTAACTATATGCCTTTCTAAAAGACTTCGAGCTTGATGCACTGTTGGATCAAATCCAATGAACAAGTACAGAGTGTTAGATCTACAAAATCATATGAACTTTAAGCTAAAACCTAACTATGCATAAAATTTCTAGCTAGACTTTCCTGTAAACATTTAAATTCAAACCGTTAGGGTTTATTGTTTAGGAATCCTAACTTATTTCATGGAACCTGTAACTAATAACCTTCAAGATAATTTTTAGCAACATCAAAAACATGATCAAATAATCTTTCACACTTATTTTAGGATATAGAAGTTCATAAAACAATCACATGGGTCCCCTTTCCAAAAAAAAGATGGGGGTGTTGTTCTCAACATTATGTAGGATTAAAACTTGTACCGATAAACTCTAGTATGAGAGTAGCACTATAAAACTAGATTCTTAATTATATCTGCACTCATAACTATAGCAAAATGTAAATGAAGTCAGATGGGTTTATTTCTTTGTCTTATGGAATAAAACTAGAGGAATTTTTAGACTCCTTAAAAATATGGTAACACATCATACGAAATATATAATTAAGTTATGTCTATTACACAAGTGAAATCATGGGGAAGACATCCTTAGTTAATATTCTCGAGATAAATAATAATCGAGAAAATGAAATAATTTAAATAATGGTTGCTTATAAAACTCCAAAATATAAACCAAACAAATAAACTAGACCCTTTTGTGTTTCAAAATAAACAAAGGTTCTATTTTATAGTTATTATTTGAAATAAATGTTTCCATATACTTTTAACTACTTTATGAGTTGAATTATTAGTTACGGTTAAAACACTAGTCTATGGTAATATGGGTTGCCATAGGGTGTAGAGAACTAGAAACCAATTATGAAATCATACAGTTAATTTGTATGTTTACCCTGGTGGTATATTGATAAACATTATTTCTAGTATGAGATAAAATATAATGAAATATTTAAGCATATGTTAAATGGATTTAATGTATGATGTTATAATTCCTATATATAGCATGTCATGCATTGCATTTTCTAGTAGGATGTATGTCATTGAATATTATGGTTGAATTGTGTTTGACTAATCTACATTATTAATGTGGAGTAAGGAATGAGATGGACTTCACTAGCTTACTGGCATTGCAATGTTAAATGAAGCAATATGATCAAGTGGTGTGCATGAAACTTATAGATCTATAGATAATTTTATATTACTATTCACAAAGCTTTGGCCAAAGTATGTTTAGTGATACATTATCATTCATGAGTATGACTTACATCTATGTGTGATATCTTGCAATAGATCAAGTTTTTTTATGATACACTGCATGTTTAATTAGTTAGAAATCATACCGCACATGGGTACTAGCTAGTCTCTTTGGATTCCTGCACCATCACTATATACCCATCCATGAAGGGAGGGTCATTTCATGATGGGATAGTGCAGGGGATCATTGGTCTGTGGTTGGTGTATAAAATCACTTGGATGATGCTCTCCCTCCCCACAACAGTACTACTTATCGAAACTATACTTGAGATTACCACGGATACTTGAAATTTGGGAATTGGACTCTGGGGTAGCCAAGTATATTATTTGTGCATTGTAAAATATTGAATTTAATATTAAAGAATTATAGTTTTCCATTGATGCACATTGATAGTGGTTATTGTGTATTTGGTTAAGTAAAATGTTATAATTACTTTCCTTATTTGAGTTGTCATATTCTCATGATTTAGAGATTCTTTCTTATATTGTCTTATGAATTGTTATCATGATTTCACATGATTAATTTAATTATCTTGTTAGACTCTCGGGTTGTAATCTACTTTTACATATGTGTTAATTCAAAAAAAAAAAAGTTTTTCTAGATCCCAACGGGGATGCTACACCCTTTCACACATTGCATGGGATTTTTTTTTGAAATATTAATATTTAATTTGCAATTAACTAAACCTTTCTATAAACATTATTACCACCAAAACTCAAACTTTTCAACCAATAAAATTCATGAAAATAGTTGAAAGGAGTTGTAGTCTAATTGATGTGAATGATGATGATAAAGTAACCACTATCTCTAATTTTAAATTGATGTAAATTGATTATTTGTGCACCCATACTAATGGATGTTAAAAAAATCTAAAAAATCAGTTTAATTCTTTAATAAAAATTAAATCTATTGAAAATAAAACTATATACTATCACTACATAAAAAACATCCAAATCCACTTAACATTTCATTTTAAGCTAACTTTAGATCCTGCCATTTTTAGTACTAAACAAATTCCTTTAAAATATAAATAATTACCACCCAACACTTTTGTGAGAAGATGGAAAGAAAACCATACATTTTGAAAATGCCAAAATTTAAAAAAAAAATGAATCAATGAGAAGGTTTTCAGTAAGCCTTCACAACATGGCAATATTGAAATAAAACCATATGTTCTGGAAATGCCAAAATTGCTCTATCATTATTGTATATGTCAAAAAATTTAACCGACTACATTATTTTTCTTGCATTATACTATGTATGGAAATTGTATTTTCTATCATTATTTTAGGCTATTTGTTCCTATTTTATTTTTGAAGTGTAACATTGAGTAGGTAGGGCAATGACCAACATCAATAAAAGCTTTATCTTTACCATTATAATCACGTGACTATGCTAAATTTAAGATGAGAGATGATGGGATATTATTCACGAGTTTTTTTCAAGCTCAAAAACTATCTTGACTCCATATAAAATATTTAAACTACTTAATTCAATGATATTATTCCTTAGAAAACTATTATCCCTAATTTCATAACTTATGGTCATGAAATAATTTATAAGTGATACCATTCCCATTGTCTATGGTAATTTCACAATACAAATACCCTCCTTAAAACCCCAATTCCACATTTAAAAAAAAAACAATCTTTAGAAACCAAGCTCATAGGGATTTAAACTCAACAAAAATGGTTGCATCAACAAATCATCTATTTGATTCCTTCTAATAGTTGCAGCCAAAACTAGACATCTTTAACAAATTGTTATCAGAGATTTTTAGAGCCAACAACAACAAAGCCAAAATCCTAGTCAAAATCTGAAATTGATATCACTTCTGCTCTCTTGGGACATAAATCTACCAAAATACCTATAGGATAACATAATATAATTTTTCTATGGGTTAAAATATCACTCCCACCAGGTTCTGAGCTACAAAAAATAAAAAATAATAATTTTCTTGGATTACGAATGTATGAGGAAGTTTTATATAGATTGAAGGGTTTTTGATGGGCACCTCTTGCCATCATAAATGTGTATCTACTCAGCTCTTTCATCCCTTCTCAGACCACATCCACTTCTATTATCCCATGCCCCTTGATTTGAAAATTAAGGCATTTATCTTCATCTACAACAATCCCATCTTTAATGAACCCAACCCCTTTCTCCTTTCTCCAGGCCCCTCATGTGTCCTTCAAAGTTATTCTTGATAATTTTTTTTCAGCTCCAAAATCTCTTCACAATATTCACATCTGTGTGCAAGCTTCTGAACTTTACTTGGTCTACATCGATGCCCATAAATCTTACAAAACAAGTATTTAACCCCTGCACAAAAAATTGAATCTTACATCTCTATAATAGTGTTGCTTATGCCCTCTATTAGAGGCCACTGGTGGGTGTCTCAAAACATTGGTAGATAAATAACCCCTTCCACACACCATCACCATGTCTATTAGTTTCAACCAATCCAAACAAATTATATTAAATGCACACCAAAGATTAATCCAAATTCTAGTGCCATGTGCGGGCAAGGCTCCCAAACAGTCACTCTAAGAAATTAATGCATAATCCTAGGAATCTGCAACCCATACTCGTATTGTTGAGTCCGTACACAAACAATGATCATAATGTACAAAATTATAAAATAAAAAATATTCTTAATTATAATTCATGTTTTAGTCCATACCTTTTTTTCTTTAAAGAGTGCACATTGACACACATTTATTTTGATGCATTATACATGATGTTAACACTCTATCCCTTAATAACATGTATGTAATTTTAATCAATCAAACTATTGATAAATAATCTTTTTAATATTTTTTGTTAACAAATATGTAAATTAATTATTAAAACTGTATAAATTTTTTAATACACAAACAATGATGATTTTTTATTAATAAAAGATGAAAATTTTAATGGGAGATTAAAGCAAACTAAATGCTTTAATATATCCCTTGGGATTAATAAATAAATTGGTTTATATAAAAAAGAAATGTCCCTTTTATAATTTATTATGTATGTGTAAAAGGTTGTGTTTAGGATAAATAGATTTAAATAAGAGGTAACACAAATGTTTATAAATATAAATATTTAATTAGATTTAAAATAGATAGAAATAATAATTAATTATTAATAATTTGAAAATATAAAGAAACATGTAAAGTTTAGGTCTATTTAAATATATTTTAAGATTTGGTAATAGTTGTTGGGTTTTGATTCTAGAAAACAATGCAACATATAGAGGAGGAGTTCTAGTGAAAATAATTTTGTATAACAATATACCGTAATGATATAGAGATAAAAGATTCTTTTTTGTAGAGAAAAATCATAATGAAAATAATTTTCAATATGACTACATTTTAATTTTTACTTTCACATTTTAAGTCCGATATTAAACCCATCATTGGGGAAAAGAAGCCTATGCAAGGTTTAGAAAACCCATTATTAACTTAAATATGCCAATAAAAAAAGAAGGGGAGATGGAGGATAAAAAGGCTATCAAATAATCATGAATCTTCTTATTATTGTTTGTAAATAAATAATAATAAAATATTAATGATTAAATGAGACCAATAAAGATTAAGAATACAAAATTAATTAATTTATCAATTAATTATCTTGTTATTTAATACATTAAAAAGTGAGAGGATGATGAAAAGAAAAAAGAGGAGAAAAAGGGTCAGAAGTTGTATACGCATGATATTTTTCACTTTAACATTTTATTGATGATTTTTATTACAAGGGCTTGTCAGTGCATCAATCTCCTTCGATAGGATTAGATTATGCTACTTTGCGAGATATGTTTGCACACTATTATGTCATACCTTCATTACTATAAGTCTAACATCTTTATAGTCTATTTTCATCTTACCTTTCCATCTAATTTTTCTCCAGTCTTGCTAGCCACCCTTTATTGTTTTTGTATCAGTCAAGCTAATACATTATGTTTCACACTTATCTTTTCTTGTACTATATTAGCCTAGCTAACACAGTTCAAAGTTGGGTCTCTATTAGTTATATTGTATCATCCTAACTAATATAATTTTATGTTAGTCAAGATCCTTTTGATTATATCAACCTAATCGATATTATCGGCTTAGACTTTAGGTTTAGTTTTGGGTATTGGATCCATATATATAGAGCTCATATTATCATTCCCAAACATATCAAAACATTCATTTGCTTTCCTTTACACTCGCAATTCTACTCTTAAGTATTAAAATGAAGAGTTATAGGTTTTGAGTCTTATTCTAGGAGTTTCAATCTTGTTAAAGGTCTTTGAAGCTCAATAAAAGGATTCATGTCAAGGAGGTGTCCTAGTCTTTAGAGTCCCCAAATAAGGATATATATGTCTTCTTCTTGCCATTTGAGATCTTTATCTTACAACATATCTTGAAAAGTGCCCCTTGAGCCAAGGGGGAGATTGATGTGTCGATGAGTCCACCTAAAGGTAAATATATCAATCCATATTCTCTTTCATTTATTTACTTAGTAAATGAACTTTATTTATTTATATAGTGTATTATGTATTTTATACTTGCTTATGTTGCTCCTTATATTGAATTAGTTGGTATAGTTATAAGGTTTATTAGGCTCACCATTTATCACCTTAGGTTACATAGATCCCCCATTCTTTGACCTTTTCACCACTTACATTCTTATTCTAATTTAGTATTTATAGCTATCTTGGATCTAGGTTACCATTGTAGTAAGTTCCTTACATGTAGTATATGTATTATATCTTTAAAACATCCCTTTTTTCATTGTTACATCTTGAGTCCTAATGAGAGCCATACCTTGTATCATAGGTATAGGTTTTGGAACCATGTCCTCCTAACATTCAAGTACAGATTACACTAGATACTAGGTCAAATTATTCTAGTTCTTGACCTGCTCTTCCAATTATATGTAGGCTTTATTATTATGACCTTGTTTGTTTCCTAGATTATTAAAAGAAAGAGGATTATTACAAGTCATCCTAGCCTATGCATACATTCTGGTGAACTCGACATGAATATTATCCCACCACTGGTTGGATTGTTTTCACATTTCCATTTTTTGCTTCTTTCTTATTTTCACTTTGGCTTCACCATCATTCTACATTCTAGTAAACCCAATGTGAATCTTATCCCATTATTGGTTAGATTGTCTTCACATTTTCACATCTTGATTTTTAGAGATTTAAATTTGGCAATCACCTATTTTCAAAAATTTACATTATTTTTCAATGATGTCTCCTCTTAATATCTTTATAGCGAGCCTCCACCCATTTCAATTTTTCATGGGTCGATCCTTTTTACCTCCTATGACCACCATTAAAGGCAATCTTTGTGGTGAAATTATTCACTCTATTTCCCATGGCTAAAGATCCCCATGATGATCTTCCCACTTATGATGATCCCTATTAGGATCCTAACGATGACACCAATAGTGGAACCGAAGATCCCCAATATGGTCTTCCCTATTATGACAATCCCTATGAGGATCCCTTTAGTTTGGTTGAACATCCCAACATAATATTGGATCTTCCCATTTATGATGACCTTCTAACTTATGACGATCCTAGCAAGATAAAGGATCCCCTTTATTTCACTTCTCACATTTTTGAAAATAAATATCATGATTTTCCCATTTATGATGATTATTTTCACAGAGGTGGAGACCCTAACATGATAGTGTATCTTCCCATTTATGATGATCCCACCTTCATCACTTATCACATGGTTTAAAATCAATATCATGATTTTACCATAAATTATGATGACTCTTATGATGAAGGCTAAGACCCTATCATGATAGCATATATTCCCAATGATGAATCTTATGATACTAACCCAAATATATGTGATGATTTTCCCATTTTTGACATGATTTGTAGTGATCTTCTTGCTTATGATATTGATGATCCTTATACTTGGGTTGAAGAATATCATGATCCTATTGATGATAACTAAAACATGGGAAAAAATCCCCATGATGATGTTCCCATTTCTCACACTATTTATAGTGATCTTCTTGCCTATGATCTTGATGATCCGTATACTTGGGCTGACAAAGATCCTCTTATTGATGATTCTAAAAACATGGATGAAAATCCCTCTTATGATTTTCACATTTTTGACATTATTTTTAGTGATCTTCCAACTTATGATCTTGATGACCCTTATACTTGGGTATAATAATATCCTCCTATTGATGATTCTTACAAGATGGATGAAAATCCCTCTTAAGATTTTCACATTTTTGACATTATTTTTAGTGATCTTCCAACTTATGATCTTGATCATCCTTATACTTGGGTTGAATAATATCTTCATATTGATGAATCTTACAATATGGATGAAAATCCCTCTTACTATTTTCCTATTTCTCACAAGATTTGTAGTGATCTTCATGTTGATGTTCTTGATGAACCTTATACTTGGGCTAAAGAAGATCATCTTATTGATGATTGTTACAACATGGATGAAAATCCTTCTTATTATTTTCCCATTTCTACCAACCCTTATTATATCTCGAGCAATGATGAGCATGATTTCATTGATTCACACCCATCCTCTCTCTCGCCCTTGGAATATTTTAGGTGGATGGGTCATCAAAATTTAACTCACATTCAAGCTTATCCTATATGACCAACTTTTGTCAACCCCTCAACTTATGAAGAGCATATAGTTTAAATGTTTATTCTAAAACACATTATAGGTCAGATTAATTAGTATCCTACATATTATATGACTACTTGGACCTATCATATAGCTTCAACTTTATTTTCAAAATCTTTCAAATCATCTAATTATGCATAATTACTTATTTCTAATTGTATCAACCATGCCGATACAGTTTTATTTTACTCAGCTCAATTTGATTGTATCATCCAAATTTATATCATTCATTTACAACTAATTATAAATAATTGCATTGGTCATGACCTAGAATGTGTTGATACATCTCTAATTCAACCTTTCATTCCAAGCCAATGCACTAGACATGAAACAAAATATGTCGATATAGTTCTTATTTCAGAAACTACACCATGGATGAAAAAGAATGTGTTGATATAGTTATTCCCATATCATCCATCCCTCTAGACATGACACAAAATATGTCAATATAGTTATAATTTTATCTCCTATTATAAATAACTGCATTGGCTATGACCCAAAATGTGCCAATATATTTTTAGCTATCTTACCTAAATGTATCAGCCAAAACATAGATTGTCTCGATATATTCTTAATATATCTTCTTATTAGTCAAAATACCTCAAAAAAACTAATATGTATCGATCATCATCCCTCTATTTCAAAAAATAATATCGTTCAAGGCAATACAGTCTAAATTGGTTCACACTCGCCTAACTTTATTGACCATTCCAATATAGTTCAACCTATTTTTGTTACACCATATTGAATCTACAAACACAATATCATACATCACAATTTAATAACACCTCCCAAAGATCATATAATGCCCTAGACCCAAAATTCCCTTTTATAACATATATTTACATATAATTTGAGATCATTACTAGATCTATCAATATTGAGGTTAGCTCTAATCCACCTACATCCCACAAGTTGGGGAATCTTACAATGCCCATGATTTTCTTATTGCACATGTTGGATCATTTTAAAATGCTTATCATTTTCATATTTTAGCCTTAGAGGCATCTCTTGAAGCCCATCCTTCCCTTCATGTACACTTTGGAGGCATCTTATGATGCCCATCCTCATTCTCTCACCTTATCGATACCTCATCTTGACCATGAGGCAACATTTAATAACCTCTCGCATCTTACAAATAAACACATTCAGCTTCAAGAAACCTTCTAAGATAAATACATTTGCATTTCATATATCCTACTTTGATGTGACATTCTCTTTAACATTTATGTTGATTATTATTTTTTTTCATGTTCCTTTTAGCACTTTATTTTTAGCATGACATTTACTTTACAATTTTATATTACATTTTTATACTCGACCATTGTTATCTTCACGACTCTTTGATATCTTTTTATTTTTACCTCTTATGGGATGACTAATAGTCAACCTTAGTTTCCCTTGTGGATCTTTACTATCACCTTCAAGTTTTATTTTTTATAATTTATTTCAATCTTATAATCGACTTTAGTTTCCCTTATAGACCTTTGGTATCACCTTTAGGTTTTATTTTTTAACATTTATTTCCACCTTACAATCAGCCTTAGTTTCCATTATGGATATTTGGTAGCACATTTAGAGTGTTTTTTTCAACATTTATTTCCACATTCTAGTCAACGTTAATTTCCCTTATGGACTTTTGGGAGCACCTTTGGGTTTTATTTTTAAGCATTTAGTTTCATCTTATAGTCAACCTTAGTTTTCATTACATAGCTTTAGTATCACCTTTAGGTTTTTAGTACTTCACCTCCTTACTTTTTAGGATGATATGGTCTTTTATTTCACAATTTTACATTTATGACATGATTCCTTTCAGCCATTGTTTCCTTTATGGGTCATTTGGTCTCTTTTTACTCCCCCTCTTTTGGGATGATTTCTCTTATCAATGTTTATGCTAGATTTTGTAGGTTAGTATAACTTCTTTAGTGACATGATTACCATTTTTCACAATTATCATTTTTCAAACCATTTCCCTTCTTAGGATTTCCATTTATACAATTTGAATTGTGATTCTCATGTATTTTAGATCCTCTTTTATCCTAGTCATGGACATATTTGGATCACCCTTTTCACATGGACAGACCTTCTACAATCCCTATATTTCCCTCTCTTTTCACTTGGTTAGATCTAGGATTCTTTAGGCATCATGGTCTTTAGGTTTTCCTCTTTAGCAACTAGGTGTAGGCTCTTTTGTGTTAGCCATAATTTAGCTCCCATGTTTGTTTGTTTTTTAATTTGTATGGAGGAGGAAAATAGAAAAACCCAAAAGAATAGAAATTTATGTCTTAAGAAAAAGAAAAATATTTTAAAATTCATATCACACCAAAAAATGTGATCTTTTGGGCACATTTCTTATTCTAGTCAAAACTCAAACTCCATAGTTAGCCTCATGATAGAGTTGAGGTCCATTGGGGTATGGTAGGCTAGTGCACTAAGGTAGGATGTCTCTCATTTATTATACATTCTAGTGCCATCTACTTTCTCATGCCAATACTCAATCTTCACAGTATACCAATGACTATATAGGGGGTCCTAAGTATCATGCAACATGTTTTTGGTGTGTAGGACTATTTTTACTTTTCATATGTATATCCTTCATGGTATGATTTTACACTTCACTTGTTAACCTAAGTTTGCTTTTGTTAGGTGGGGCTCTCTAGGTCCTTGATATAAAAATCTCTTAGCCTTGCCCACTTGATTAGAGTGTCTTATCTCTATTAAGGATTTATAGATCACCCTTGTGGCACCTTGCATCCTTTTATCTCCATCTTATTTCTCCCAATATCCACTTGATTGATATTTATACTAGATTATCATGTCTTTTTTCTTAACATTCCCATTTTCTATATGTTTGTTTCATATTTTCTAACATGGTTTCATTTTCTATCTTGTATTTTCAATTTGTGTGTTGCATAGTAAGACCTTTGGAAATACAACCAAGCCTTCTTCTCAAATGCCCATCACCCATTTTCACCTTTCACACCATCTCCATTATCATAGTTATGTCTCTAGATGGTCATGTTTTCCTACATTTTGCTTTAGCATAAGCATTGATTTTTAGTTCTCACTCAGTAGAGGCTTTGTTTTATTTTGCTACATATCCTTGTTTGATTTATGTTTTCACTTATCTTATATTGGATGTTTTTACTATCATATTACATTATTTTCATCCCCTTTGTTTGACTTAAGTTTTCACTTGTCTTACATCGAATAACTTTACAATCATTTCATACACATCTTTTGTTTGTTAAATTTTATATGTACTCACTTAAGATGCCATTTGTTTCACTTAGTTTTTTTTTTTTTTACCATGAATATGCTTTATTTTTTCAAGAAAATAATGAAACATACATCATACATTACATCATCACATTTTGGTAACCCAATTTTTAAAATTTCCAATATTATTTATGTTTTTCCTCTACATATTGTATTTTCTCATATCTTAGATTCTGCAAGTCCCTCTTATGAATGGAAATAAGCCCTAGGATCTTAGCAGAGTGAGAAATTTTATGGTACTAATAAATAAGTTTTGTATAAAGTTGTGTTTTTCACTCATTTTCTAGGTCTACCATCGAGCTTTCAGATTTACAACTTCCATTATTACATCACATAAAACTTCATTTCTAAATATTGAAAGCTCATTAAAGGTACATATTTTTCCTTATTTATTTATATTCATCTTACTTATTCTATTTTAGCATTTCTTGCTATATTTTATTGTATTTATATGTATCTATACCAAACACCATCATGTAGTATAGTATTGAGACACATGATGAACTTTGGGTGGGGCATATGTATATACACCTAATATTTTTTGCTTTATTTCTCTATTGATCATTTCTATCACAGGGTCTTATCAGCACATCAATCTCCTTTAATGCATGCCTTAAAGGATGCACTAAGAATGGAGTAGGATTTACTTGTGGTACTTTGAAAGAAATGTTTGCATACTATTATGTCATACATTCATTATTATTTGTCTAACTTCCTATGAGTCTCTTTATGTCTTAACTCTATGACTACTTATTGTTCAATATTGCTAGTTACACTATATTCCTAATGTATCGATCAAGGCAATATAATATATTTCATACTTGTATTTCTCTATATTTTTATAATCCTAGTTGATATAATTATGAGTCAGGTCTCTATTAGTTATACTATATTATTTTAGTTAATATAATTATGTGTCATCCGACATACTTTCGACTGTATTCACTTGGATGATACCATTGGCTTAGAGTTCAAGGTTAGTTTTAAGTATTGGAGCCATTTATGTAGGGCTCATATTATCATTCTAAAACATATCACAAAATTCATCTTCTCTGATCGTGCTCACATTTATGCTCTTAATTAGTAAAAAAAAGAGTTATAGGTTTAAAGTCTTATTCTTAGAGGTCTAGTCTTGTTAAAGGTCTTGGAAGAAAAATATGAGGAGAGAATTATGGGTTGACAAGTCCACCCAGAGGTAAGTATGTATATCCCTATTCTCCTTCATTTATTTACTTATTATATAGGCTTATTTTGATTATTTATCTATTGGATGTATGTTTTTTATCATTACTTATTCTATTCCTTATATAAAACAAGTTGGTATAAGTACAAGGTTGCTTAGGCTTGCCATTTACCACCTTAGGTTGCATAAACCACCCATTGGTTGACCATTACACCACTTACCTTCTTATTAGTTTAGTAATTTTAGGTATCTTGGATCAAGGTTATATTTTTTTTCCAATTCCTCACATGTGGTATCCCTATTATATTCTTGATACACCCCTTTGTTATCATTGTTACATCCTAAGGCCTAGTGGGATCCATACCTTGTCTCATAGATGCATATTTTGGAACCCTATCCTCTTGAAATTTTAGTGTGGATTACCCTCTAATAGGTCTATGGTTATTTTAATTCCTTACCCATTCTTCCAAGTATACATAGCCTCTAATGTTATGGCCCTATTTTTATTATATTATATTGAGAGAAAGAGGATTATTATAGATCATCCTAGCTTGTGTTGCAGAAACTACATAAGTGATGTGACAAAGGTTTCCAAGTATGACTTGACTTATAATCATCATTGTTATCCAAATTATTTGGATGTTTCTTAATTTATACAGCTTCTTGAATTTTCCTATTGGTGTAAGGACTCTCCATGGTTATTAATTTGGTATTTTTTATGTATATGGAGTGTTTAGTATGGTATTTGTGGTTTGCTAAGGCCAACTTATTTACCCTATTATGTTCTAAACTTTAAAATGTTATTTAATTATGTTTTAATTAAATTTATAATCTCACTAACATAGGACTTACCATAAGATCATGGAAATAAATATACATATTTTCTTAGTTTAGGATTGACATGGTCCTTTGTCATTTCTAAGCCTGTTTATAATGGTGTTAAAATGTATGAAAAATGTTTTAATTCCAATTTTTATTAATATATTAGATATTTTGTCCAAGGTAGTCTCCTTATATCAAATAAATGCCTTCATTTAAAGACCCTAATTTTGATTATCATCTTTTCCTTTACTTTTAGTGCCTCTTTCTTGGTAATCACATTGATTTTCCATTAATTGTTTCACTCTTTTTTATAACTTTAGTGATATGTCTCTATTTTTATTAACAAAATGTTTACCATTTGAGATCTTTAGTGCTCTTTTGAAGAGAGTATCGAGAACTCCCTCCTTTTCGAATGGATGGTGGTGTGAGATAGCCTTAATGTACATATTTATGTGTGTTTTCTTTCTATAAACTTGACGTGCAAGTAATCCATTCTTATTTCTTATGATTATTACATATATAAAAATAATGTTACCATATCTAAAATTATTTTCACTATGATATAGAGATAACCTAGAATATTAATGATGATTGGAGAATGATGTATAACCATAAAGTTTCATTCCTAGCAATGTCATGATCATAAATTTCCTTTCCTTGAAAAAATTAAGCAAGTGAAATCAATTTTGACATATGTGTTCACCTAATATTGTGCTCTAAATACCTCACTCGACTTTCCATGCCTTCGCTCATGTCACTAGGAAAATAAACTTCTTCTCCTTGCCCTAATTGGGAGGTTATATTTTAACATTGTAAGGAAAATAAATATGTTTTGGGGACTTGCATTATACACAAAATATTTGAGCTATATTTATATTTTTTAAATCCCTTAATGATGTAAAATATATAAAAACCTCTTTACTAATTACAATAATTTAAATTAGTGTAATGTAATGTGTAATTAATATGAACTTCAATGCCTCGATGAATTCTATAATGATTACTATATTTCTATATAATACTATAAAATAATAGAAAATGTTATAAATATGTTGTATACATGGTTTGGGAGAGAAAACATTGAGGTCTCCTCATTAAAAGAGGTGAGGATCTCTGAAGAATATGAAATTTTCCTTACAATACCTATGGAGGAAATTAAACCTCCCTCAAAGGATTCATTTGATGTGACCACTAAGGTTTTCAACCTATTTGAAGAGTGCATGAAATAAGGTAGTAGATTAGGTTTTAGTTCTAATCTATAAATGGATAGAGTACCTCAAAATGTTGATCCTGACCCCTTGCCTTGTTTATTGACCGAAGATGCTAAAGAAAATTACCTTATTGAAAAGATATCCTTTATGAGGAATCCTAAACCCAAACAATATGTTAAGAGATATAAAAAATATATTGTTTGATCCTTTGGATGATTTTATGAGTGGGGAAGAAGCAAGGGGAAAAAAGTACCTAAGATTGTACAATGTGGAAGTGGTAGAAAGAAGGGTAGATATGAAAATCATTGTCTTGTTTTGAAAGGTTGTATAAGAACATAGGATGAAATAAGGATCCCGACACTCCTTCCAAGTAAGTTATGAAAGTTATTAGTTAGAATATTAAAGGTTTAGATTATCAAGATAGAATAGTCATCATTAGAATTTTTTTTAAGGTTAGGGAAAGTTTACTTTTATTTTTTCTTCAAGAGGTTATATCAATAGAGTTTGATATGGAGTTTGTTATGTCCTTTATTTAAAAATGGTCTATTATGCCTATTTTTCACCACCCCCCCCCCCCACCAAATTTTTCTGAAAGTTATAATCCTATCTATCATATTGATGACCTAGTCATAAAATCTAAAATTGTAATCGAGGACCCTAAGTCAATTAGTATTATTTATGAATATGCATGATTTCAATTAAATGATTTTATAATTATCGTATTTATGTTTTCTTATATGTATTATAGTGGATTTAAAAAGTGTTAATGGTTTAATGAATAAAATAAGCATGTGTGTGTGTGTGTGCGCGTGCATGTGTATCGTCATTAAATGTTCATTTGCAAAATTAATAGTCAGATTTGATCATAGTGCATTCAATTAAAAAAATTATGGTTGCTATTATTTTGGATCAAATTGGAGTTATAAAATGGATTTTGACATGTAATTAAATAGATTATTGATTTGCAAATTTTAAGGCAAATATAATGTTGATACATTATGAATATGGTGGCTTAAATATTTTTAATGAATTAGGTTGTTCAAAACCTAAAGTTATCACATTATATGCCATCTTTAAAGTCCTAACTTAATACTATCCTATGGAAAAATATTCAAGCAATGTTATTTACCTAGCATGAAGACTTAATTTTGCATGGGATGATGTTTATTTCAAGAATCATTGGTAATTAAGCTATGTTGATATTGATAAATTGTAAGGCACATATCATTAAGTGTTTGAATGGGGAAAGTTGTTGAGTTGGCATCATAGGTGGTAGTTTAATTTAATGTGAAATATGAATTGAACATTTTGAGATCCACAGAAAATCAAAGAAGCAGCTTGGAAATTTAATGGCAATTGTACATACTTTGACTTTCACCAAATAGTTGGATTTTTAACATGATTTTTGGTTTTCACTAAATTTGTCTATTTGCTAAAATAATTTAACAGTCTGCTAATTGAATAACTCGATTGGAAAAGCCAATAGAATTTCAACATGCTAGCATAGGCAGTTAATACTCAAGTAATGCATATAAAATGGTTGGTTTTCAATTTTCATTCACATTTTACAAAGCTTGCTCATGGAAATGGCACTCTGCCAGGATAAACTTGGAAAGTTGCAAATGAAAATTGTGAACAGGAGATTTCAAGAGTTTGGTTTACAGGTACGCCATTAACAAGAATAGATTTTCTCTAAAGAAATGATTATATTTCATTGAATACAAATGAAAATAGTTTGCATGAAAATAGATTGTTTTTGAATATGCATGAGAGTTTGCATGATATAAAGAGTTTATTTTGTTACATGCATGATTCGAAGGCAATAATGAAAGAGCGGTTGTTTGTGAAGACATTTATTTTTTTTGGTTTCATTATATGAGATTTTTCACAATGAAATCTTAATAAAGATAAATGAGTTTATTTTCATCGTTATTTCAAAATTATTTCATCATGGTTTTCATGAATATATGGATTTTTCATTTAAGGATATGAATTTTGGGTGATTTTGAAATGATAGCCATGAAGATTATTTTGAAAAGAAGCTTTTTTTTGGGTTTTCAATTGAGTGCATCTCAGTCATGTTTTTGGGATAATATATTTTGATTCAGTCATGATATTTGCATTTTTAAGTTATGATTTTCATGCAAGAAATTTTGAGTATATATGAATAGAACAGACTTGAAAGGGTTATATGCATGAAATTTTAAGTTATAAAACAATTTTTGAGGTTGATATTGTATTTTAGTTTGTAAGTTTGTTACAAGATTTCTCGTTCATTTACTCTTTTCGAAGCTCAATTAATACAAAGATAAAACTTCAAATTTTGTATACATGGCAGACTTGGTTGATAAGAACTATTTTAGTTTGCGATTTTGGCACCTAGATTTTAGATACGAATAATATATAATTATCAAAAGAGAATGTTTACTTTGAATAATACATTCTAGGTTCTATTTTTGAAATCATAAGTGGAATTATCAATGAAGGAATAGTTAATAGTATTGAAGATTGTAATGATATTTTGATTTTAAAAACAAAATTAAAAATGACTGAGTCAAATAGTCATAGTATTGTGAATATAGCTTCTGTAAAAGTTATTCTAGTAGAGGGTTCAATATTGGTTGTCAATTTTGATTGGAATGACTACAGTCTGCAATTTTTGAATATATATATATATATATATCGTATGTTTCGAATCTAAATTTGTGCAATCAAATATGGTAGAATATGCAAAATAAATTTATGAAGTATATAATTTTATTATTATGATTATGATTTTGAATATTTAATGGGAAGTGAATGAAGTCTACAATTTTTGAAAATATATATATATATATATATATATATATACTACATGTTTTGAAAACAAAATACAATGAGATATAGGAGAATATTTGAGATAAAATTATGAAGAATATAATTTTATAAATGATTTCATTAGTTGAATCATGATAATGAATAAGAGATAAACAATGGGTTTATATTTGATTTTGAAAATTGGTTGAATTTCTTTATGTGTACAAAATCTAAAAAATGATCACCTATGAAAATTTTTGTGGTGTTAAATTTGACGACCAAATGATCGTCGTCACAAACCAGAAATCATATAGTTTGACGATCATTTGTACATCTAATTTAAGCTAGAAGGAAAATGTATTAAAATTATTATTTTTTAAAAATCAAAAGTTATTTTATGGATATATTTGGTTCATCTTTCATGTGATACAGTCAAAATATTTTTATTATGAAGGTATTTCACAAAATAATTTGTTTTCAAAAGAATGGTATTGTACGTGTAATAAAGAGTAGTGAATTCAGTTTTGGAGATTTTGGATTTATTGTTTGGAAATAGATGGATTATATACATGGTATAATTCACCTTGATACATATATGATTTATATGCAAAATAGAATCAATGTAAATAGGAATATCATTTAATATGATTTTATCAAATTGTTTATTGAATATGTTATTCTTATTATTATTAATTTGATAGAGGGTCCCCACCCGTTAAGAATACCCAATCTCTTTTCAATTTATTGATCTCTTAAGACTTTTAAGTCTTAAATAAACCTTAACTAATAATTGTCAATATTAATTGACTTGTTAGAGAATTGACCTTATGGAGTTTATAAGCAAAGAAGGTTTAATGGATGTGGAGCTGCAAGGAATTCAGTACACCTAGAGCAATAAGAGACTGAACAAGGAATGCATTCAGGCCAAGCTTGATAGGGCTCTTATCTCCCCAAACTGGATAAAAGACTATAATTGCAAGTTGGAAGCACGCCACAGAATAGGCTCAGATCATTTCCCTCTAATATTCTTAGCGGATAAACTAAACCGAAAAAAAATTCATCCTTTCAGATTTGAAAAGATGTGGCTGCAGCATCCACAGTTTGAAGACAAAATAAAAGAGTGGTGGAATATCTCCATAGAGGGATCAACTCTCTTTCGAGTTGTTTCCAAACTCAAAAACGTTAAAAAGAAAGTTAAGAAATGGAATAAGGACTGTTTTGGAAATATTTTTGCGGAAAAGAAGATCATCAAGGAGAATATCAAAAGAATACAGGAAAAAATCCAGCAATATGGATATACTTCTGAATCCCAAAGAGAAGAAAGCGAACAATTGGTTCAGTACCAAGACATAATAGCTAAGGAGGAAATTTATTGGAGACAAAGATCAAGGGTGCAATGGTTGAAAGATGGAGATAAAAATACTAAGTTTTTCCACCTCTCCACTTTGAAACACAGAGCGAAAACACATATTCATCATTTGAAAAAAGGAGCTCAGAAGATAACAGAGGAAAAGGAAATTAAGGAGGAAATGATTTCATTTTTCTCCTCCCTGATGAAGGCAGATAGAAACATCGACTTGAAAGGTCAGGCTGACATTCTACGAGTGATTCCCCCATTGATCACGAAGGAGCAGAATAATATGTTATGTTTTATACCTAAGGAGGAGGAAATTTTTAAAGCTGTAAGATCTCTTGGAGGAGAAAAAGCTCCCAGACCAGATGGTTTCCCCATGTTCTTTTTTCAAAAGTTCTGGAAATTTATAGGAAAGGATGTCAGTAACGCGGTGAAGGAGTTTTTTGGAGCTAAACAGATGCTGAAGGAAATTAATGCCACTTTTCTTTGCCTTATTTCGAAGAAAGCAGGTGCGGAGAGTCCTGATCAGTTCAGGCCGATTAGTTTGTGCAACTCCCTCTATAAGATAATCTCCAAAGTACTTACGACCAGACTAATCCTTGTAATCCCCTCTATAATTTCTGATCAGCAAAATGGATTCATTCCTGGCAGACAAATCCTCAACTCAGTTATAACGGCCCATGAGAATATTCATTCACTTCTCAAATCCAACACCGAGGGGTTCTTAATGAAAGTAGATATAGCTAAAGCATACGACTGGGTGGATTGGCATTTCCTTTCTAAAAGCCTTATTGCCTTTGGATTTGAACAAAGAGTGGTGGATATTATTAAACAGTTGATATCTACACTTCTATAGCTGTGTTGGTAAATGGGACCTCGTCTCATTTTTTCAATCCGTCTAGGGGATTAAGACAAGGGGATCCTATATCCCCTATTCTGTTTATTATCATGGCAGATAGTATGGGACGATACCTTGGGGACTTGGTTCATAGAAGTCAGTATAAAGGTCTGAGACCCTCTTCGCATCCTTTATCTTGCTCCCATGGTCAATTTGTGGACGATACTATTTTCATGGGACAGTCTGAAGTTACTGAAGCAAGGACTCTTAAGGAAGCAATTAATCTGTACACCTCTGCCTCTGGACAACTGATAAACTGGAATAAAAGTGCAGTTGCAATTGAAAAAATCCAAAGAAACTCTCTTTGGTCAGGTTCTGAGGAGAAAAGGAGAATGCCTCTTATTGCATGGGATAACATTTGTAAACCGGTTAAGGATGGTGGACTTGGTATAAGGAAAATAAGAAGTATGAACACTACCCTTTTAGCTAAACAGGGATGGAGGGTCTATCAGGAAAATAAAGAATGGAGTAAAATATGGAAGCATAAGTATTTATTTAAGGCACAGTCACTTCATGACTTCTTTACTACTCCAGATATTTCTCATCCATCTGCTATTTGGGGGGCAGTCCAGGGAACAAAACATGTTCTTGAAGAAGGTAGTGCATGGAAAGTAGGTAATGGTAAAAAGGTTGAATTCTGGGAATATATTTGGGTAAGAGGTAAACCCTTACAGGAAGAAATCCAAAATAAATATGTAATAGAAAGATGTAAACAAAGAGTGGGGATAATGGTTAATCAATACTGGCAGAACAACACTTGGGTAAACCTCACTGACTATGATCAAGATCTCAAGGATATTCAATTATCCCTAAATGCTATATCCCTATATCCTAATCAATTAAAGTCTCTTCCATCTTCATCTCCAAGGGAAATGGCAGAAAACCATTATGGACTAGAGCCTGGATTAAGGGGCTCATTCCTAAAATCAAGTTCTTTTTCTGGACCCTTCTCCAAAATAAAATTTTGACTCTGGATAATTTACAGAAATGCGGAATCAATATTGTTAACAGGTGTATTCTGTGTAAGAGAGACCTTGAAGATAGAGATCATCTGTTTGTGAATTGTTCCTTCACTCAGCTTGTTTAGAAGGAGGTTCTCAATCTGTGGGGTATTACATGGATTCATCAAAAGAATGTTGAACTTTCTCTCAAAAGCTGGTATTGCCCTTTAAAGAATCTTGAAGTTCTATTCTTATGGAAAATTACTCTTCCCCATTTCTGGTGGGGAATTCGGAAGGAAAGAAATAACTGAATATTTAGAAACAAAGAGCTCCCTGGATGGGTGGTTGGCCAGAACATCATTAGAGCTCTAAAGGAAAATTTTTCTTCTCAAAAAAATCCAAGTTCTAATCTCAATGTGGATAATCCTCTGAGGAAGGATATTATTCTTAGTGAACCTGATAACCCCAGATCAGGTGTGACTTGGATTAGTCCACCTCAAGATTGGATTAAAGGTAACTTTGATGGTGTAGCAAAAGGGAACCCGGGAAATGCTGGTTGTGGTGGTGTTCTGAGAAACCATGTGGGAAGGGTTATTAATGCTATTGTAACTCCCATTGGTATATCTAATTTCCACATTTCCGAAGCTACAGCTACCCTCCAGACACTTAAATTAGCTGTGGACTCAGGATATTCCAAATTTTGGCTTGAAGGGGACTCTTTGAATGTTATAAATATCCTTAATAATAAGAATACTGTGTCTTGGACCATAGAGGATAAGGTAAAGGAGATGAAAAATCTTTTGAACAAATTTGAAGAAGTAAAGCCAATGGTGTTGCAGATTGGCTTGCCAATTGTGCTGTCCGGGAAGGGCAAAAAGTGAGGTGGGATGAAACCTTAGTAAGGAACGTGGATTTAAGGGCTATCATTCATCTCGATGCCACACATGCGAAAGAAGGGAGGATTGGAGTGTAATAAAATCTTAATGAGTAGGAGGAGTGGCAGCACGGGGAAAGGAACCCAATTATTAAAAAGCAAGGCCCTCTATAGGGAGAAGCGGATCCTGAAAAGCCATAAACAAATTCGACGTCCCAATCAAATTGATAGCAGGAGGATCTAGGGTAATATCCACAGTTATCGGGATTCAAATAAAATGAGTATGGCGCGTGAAAGGAAGGGAGAACCCCGTAAGCAGGAGCCCAAGAGCTGTGCAGAATGGAGAGATAAACCCCAAGTCTGGAAAATTATGCAGAAAGGAAATGTAACTAGCTACATGGAAAGACTCCACGGCTCTAAGCCGCATATCACGATGGCCTTCTTCAAAAATTGGTCTGACGACAGGGTCACCCTGCATGGTATAACCGTAAATTTAACTGAGGAGTTTCTTGCTAAGGTTACAGGGTTGTCAATGGAAGGAATCAAATTTTCAAAGCAGACCAACATCTCGAATGAGGCATTTTGCAAGTTCCCCAAAACGGATGAGGAGGAGCAGAAGTTGGTCAAAAATGGGGATTTTTATGAGCTGGATCAGATTAAAGGGATATGGAGGGACGTCCTAAGCTATATAAGGGAGTACTTCATCCTGGATGGTAGAAGAAAACGAGTGCATAAGTTCCATTTTGTCTTCCTCAACCACTTCAGGCATATGGTTAGCTTGTCTTTTCCTTTCTATCTTCGCTACTCCCTGATTCAAAGCCTTTATGCTCATAGAAAAAAGGATTTGCGCCCTATTCTTCATGAAGGCCTAATTCTACTTATTGAAGGCTATTGCAAGAATAGGGCACTGGTTAAGTATCCCAAACAGGGGAAAAATAAGTTGCCAGGGTATAAAAAGAAAGTGTAAGCAGAAGAGGAAAAATTAAGACCCCTAGTCCTAATAAACAGAATGCAGAAGAAGAAAGGGGTCGGGAGAGACTTGAAGAACTCGAGGAGGAAAAATCAGAGGAAGAAGATGGAACAGAGAGTTGGGAAACCAACTCTAGTAATGATGAAGAAGGATCGGAGGAAATTGAAAAGGATAAAGTCAATACTGAGGAGTCTGTTACCAGAATAGAAGAATTGGAGGAAAACCAGAAAGTGGCGGAGGAAGACACTGTCCAGGAAGATCCTGGTGAGGACCCAACTTCTAAGAAAGAAAAGGAAATATCTGTCCAAGAAGATATTCAAAATATGGAGATGGAAGTTGAAGATGGAATCAATGAGCGGGAACAAAAGAGAAAAGATGACTTCTTTGAAGAAGATAGGAATAGCCCGAATAAAAAATCTGAGGATTGGAGAGGAAAGAATTAGAATGATGAAATTTACACCCCTATGACTTGGGTTAACATTAAAGCTGAGTCTTCTTCCCAATTAGATTCCTGGCTATGTAGGGAGATCATTGATCTCAAGAAAAAAGTGGAAACTTTGGAAGAGTCTCTGAAAGTTGCTTGGAACAAAGTAAACAACATGGAAAATCAGTTAAGCGAGATCCCTGTGAAGCTCAAAGCTTACGAAAACAATCTCCAGGAGTTAATAAAGGATAACAGAAAGAAAATGGATGAAGTAACGTCCAACATTTGTGCAGCAGCTATCAATATAGGTAAACGAGCCAATGAGGAGACCAAAGCACTAGAGGGTCCCAACAAAAGGACAAGGCAAAGTTCCAGAAAGAAAGATACACAAAAAGGAGCTTTGCTGGAGGTTACCACCCAGGAAATTGCTTTGAAAGAAAAAGAAGCCATGAACTTGATACTGGAACTGGATGAATAATCTGGTCCTTCTTGTTGGTAAAGAAACTGGTACAGTTCTTTGTTTTTCGTTTGTTAGCTTTTGTTTGTTTTTTCTCCAGACTTCTGTATCTGGGTTTTGATCGGATGTATCTCTAATGGTTTCAGGACCATTCAAAACCTGATTTTTCTACTTCTCTGTAGTGTTTTTTAGGCATTGCCTGTGGGCTTTGTTGTTCTTTTTTTGCTCTCTGTGCTTTTACCTCTAATCTAAAACTAAAGTTAGTTACAACTTCCTTTTCAATCAACTTTAGAAGTATAAAAGGAGATCAAGGATTCATTTAAAGAGGAAGAACAACACATGTATTGAATACTTATATATTATAAATTCCATCATTTATCTCTCTCTTCTATATAATTTTTTTGAGATAAAATGACTTTTGCCGATAGACCAATGGTACTTTTTCTAACGGTTGAGTATACTACTTAGATAGCGTAGGTATATTCAGTTTTATATTATCATTTATAATTGATTATCTGAAGATTGTCAAGTTTAATATCTTTTGATGATTGCAGCTTGAAATCTTATGTGTAAAATCCAAGTATTCAACCTGAATAATGATGAAAACATCATTGTTAAGACATATTGTTGATCTAATTGATTTTTAAAGTTATCTTTGAAGATATTTTGTATGAAAGATGTTGGTTTTCTCAATAAAATATATCTTTTTTGCTAAGGCGACTCTCCTTTGAGACTCACAAATTCTATTGTACTTTATATTGACTCTAATTTTAATATAGTTTATTTTATTTTAGATTAATCTTTAATTAATCTAGTTTCTCTTTATGTTCTTAGTTTTTATCTTTTGTCTTTTAATCTGTTTAGTTTACTAGTAATTTATGTTTTCTTTAATAGATTTTTTTGTCTACTTTCTTTAAGATGGATTGTTTAGATAGATTCTTTCTTTGGTTAGTTCCTTTCTTATAATTTAGGTATAGTCTTAAGTTAACTTGTTGGACTTTATTAGATTTCATTTACAGATTCAGTTATTATTTAGATTGTTTACTGGACTTATTGCTTTTATTCTTAAATTATTTTAAGTTTTATTAGTTTGTTAGTTCTTAGATAGTTAGATTAATTTGATTTCAAATTATTATATTAATTTACTTTAGTTCTTAGTCTTTTCTTGTTTAGTTTACTTTATAGTTTAGACTTAGTTGTTTTCTATTTACTTTTTCTTTATTTCTTAGTTAGTTGTTGTTGTGGTTTGTTTTTATCTCTTTAAGATTCTTGAGTTGTATTGATCTTTCATGCCTTCTTTTTTTATCTTTGATGATCATTTATGAACATAGACATAAGATATATTTTTTCAACAATCTAAATTTTGTGTCCTTCAAGAGATTGTCTAATTCATAGTTTTTATTCTATCAGATAGGTTAGATGATAGTTTATATCATATTTGAGATTGAGTTATATATATTGAAGGAATGACTAGCTTCTTAGATCAAAACATGGTTTATGAGTAACTCTTCTTGACATAATTGATTTTCATGTGTTGTTTGATCAACTTAATAAATGTTTGTAAGCTTGATTTAGATTTATTATTGAACATAGTAATCCCCATAACTTTAAAAGACCTCTTTACACGTCTTAGGATTGATTTTTAGCCATAAGTCCCTTATGATTAAATTGGTATGATTCCATCTTGACCTTTGTGATAGACAAATGGGTTGATTCGTTAATGTGACATTTTTCACCATCAAGAGGGTCATCTTATTTTTATAAATCGTGAGAAAGGAAAATGGGGAGTTTTTATAATTATTAATAAAGAGTGGGCATAGGTTGTTGTAAGCTCAAGTACTTCACCATCTAATAGGGTGGTATGGGTGACCCTTAAAGCATATGATAAGGAGTTTTGAATATGTTCTATATGTGCCTCAAATGATTATAAGGAAAGGTAAGATTTGTGGAGTTGATTGTTTGCCAATTTGAACAATATTTAGTGGATTATTGATGGAGACTAAAATATGGCTGAATACAAATAGGATAAGTTGGGTGGGATTCATTTTGAATGGAAATGCAAAGGACACTTTTATTGGTATAAAATGAAAAGACTGCTAAGATTAGTAGACCCCCTCCACAAACGCAAAAATGATAGTAAAGGAATTTGGTACTCTTGGTGTAATAATCAAAATGGTATAAACAAAGTTTATTCTAGACTTCACAGGTTTTTGGTTAATATGAAATTATTTATCCTTCCTTCAGTTAGAAAATGGAACATGTTCAATGTGTATCCTTACACTCTTTTTGACCATCAACCAATTATCATCGATATCCAAGTTGCCTCTTTTCCTATCCATGTTGATAAGGAATGAAAAGTTATTTTTATGATAAATGTCTCTCACTTAAAGGACCATGAATTTATGGAAGGTGTTTAATGTCTTGGTTTCTTCCTAAGTACTTTTCTACCTCGCCCACTAGTACTAAAACTTGGAATCATTGTGTAACCTCTAGCGAAAACTTTATGAAAGGATCTAGTAAAGCCAAGGCTAGGATTAGAAGGAATAAGGAAAGAAAGATTCAAGAGTATATTTATTTATATGAATCCAAGGTATAATATTATCCCAATAATGAATATTTATTGAAATTTTTAATTCCAATTAAACATCAACATGGGGTTTACAAGCCTATATTACTCAGGGAGCTAGGGTCAAGTCTAAGCTCCCTTGGCTCAATTTGGTGACAAAGATTCTAAACATTTTTGTACGATTCCCAAGGTTAAATAAAAAAAGGAAAAGGTAATATCTAGTGATATTCGATTAAATATCTCTGATAATCCCATATAGGTTCTGAAAAATTTATTTTCTTTTTATCAGGACCTTTTTATGTTTAAATATGTTTATAGACATGTTGATAAGTGTAAGGAGATTTGTGCCAAAGTTGTACCAAAAAAATCCAATATAAATTTATATTAAAATGGATGAGGAACTATCCCAAGATGAAGTGAGTATGGTCATTGAGAAACTCAAATTATAAAAAGATCTTTGAGTTTATGGTCTTTCGGCTAAGTTCTACAAAGAAAATGAGTGTATCTTGGAAGAAATTTTCTCTATATATCAAGAAGTGTTAAGGGTTAGTACTAAGGGGGATAAAATTAATAAAGGCATAATCAAATTAATTCCTAGGGATGGTGACATATCCCATTTAAAAAATTGGAGACCTATTACTTTACTTAATGTCTCCTATTAGAATTTGGCTTTGGTGTTAGCTAATAAAATTGCTAGGGTGCCTGACTTGTTCTTTATGATACTTAAACAAGGTTTGTGGAAGGTAGATATATATTGGATAATATAATAACCAATTGGGAATGGATGTAATGGGTTGAATATTTAGGACAACAAGTCTATATGTTTCTTCTTGTTTTTGATAAAGTGTATGACATAATTGAATGATATTTCATTGACTTAATGTTGAAGACCTTGACATTTGTTATTTTTCTTACATAATGGTCTTTGTGTTTTTTTAAGGATGCTTCAACTCAAATAGAAATTAATGGGTACCTCATGGAATCATTTATTCTCTAGATGTCAATAACACAAAGTTGTCCTTTATCTCCTTACTTTTTATTATGGTTGAAGCTCTACATTACCTTCTTAAGAATGTTATTGTGCATCCCCCTATCTGGGGAATTATTTTACCTAATAGAAAAGAATTGATAGACATTATATTTATTAATAATACATATCTTTTTCATAATTGGATCAGATTAAACTGGAGTAATGGGTGAAAATAATTGATTTTTATTTCTATGCTTCAGGGTCAAAGATTTCTCCTTCTAAATCCCTATTGTTTAGCTAGTCTGAGAAGCCTCTAGAGTGGCTCACATCTATAGATGGTCTTGGCAGGGATATAATAAAATGGTTAGATACTTAGTATTCCATTTGATTTATTTCACTCTTTTAATGCTAGCAATGGGTGTTTCACATAGTTTTTCATAAGGTTCAAAATGGTAGGGACACCTCCTTTTTCTACCAAGATGGGTAAAACTTTATCATAAATTTTTGTCCTCTTTCTCTATTTAATATTCCACTTGTAGGTTATTCCAGATCTCACACCTTGAAAATATTAATGGAATTTCTAAATACTTTATAAGGTATGATGTTCTAGCAATGAAGTGGATTTTGAGATCATTTAATAAAAATGAGCCTTAGAAAGTTTTTGTAAGAAGAAATATTTAGAAGGGGTTTCCAAAAGGTAGAATGGAATGGAGAGAGTTACATAAAATTTACCTATTATTTGGGTATTTCCTTGTTTGCACTCGTGAAACAAGCATTTTTTAGTCAATATGGAAGGCTTGGGAGTAAGTAAAACATTTGAATGTGAGACAACTTATATTTTCTTAGTTCACACTAAATGCCAAGGTTTTTTTTCTTTTTGGTGGATCTTAAAAAAAAAGATAAGCCACTTACTCTAACTAGGGGATACTATGTTCTTGAGTGGTATCAAAAAGGGATAGGGACATTTCAGTTTCCTCTAGAGGGCAAAATGGTTGGAGTGGGAGGAGAACAAATTAATTTATAGTCTCCAAAACACTTGGACCAAAATTTATACTATGATTAAGAATCACATTAATATCTCCTTTGTTAATATTTTAGTGGGTGATGTAGTAGAATTTTTGGAGAATGTAAGGTGATTAAGAGGCCCTCCCTTGTTTGAGGATACAACTAAATAGATTTATGAGAGGTTGGTATTTTCCCCAAGTGGGTTTATTTGTCTCAACAACAAGTGGAATGTTTGTAATCTTCTTCAAATTTAGAAAGAAAGGTTTTATGTTTTATGGTACTCATGTGTTGAACGTAAAAAATAGTTTTGTATATGGTTTTTCCTTCATGATAAGTTGGTTGCTGAGTCTCTTATGGGGAAAATGGCCATTGGTAGTAAATTTTGTTTTATGTGTAGTAGACTTGAAACCGTTAAACATGTTTATTTTATTATCCTTGTTCTAAATTTGTCTAGTTTAAATTCTTAGCCATTTAAAATTGTATTTCTTAAAAGGACATTTCTTTGTTTGATGTTCTTTTTGGAATTATAAGTTATGATAAAAGGTTACATCCATTTATGCTTAAACTTTGGTATTTCATGTTTACTAAAGTGTTGTGGTTCATTTGGAAAGGTGTTGTTCAAGGTATAGGTGTGGGGGTTACTAACTTCAACTCAAAATTCACAAACCACCTTATATTATGTAGATTAATGTCTAGTTTCACATTCCTAGAGAAGAGTCGATGAAGTGTTTTACATCAGGAACCATCCATTGGACCCGATGTTCTTAGAATAGGTTAGTAACTTTGAAAAGGTGGGAATAATTCCCATTGGGATGGAACTTGTTGATACATATTTAGATGATAATGAGATGATGCATGGTTTGGACCCTGTTACTTAGACCTATTATATGTAAGTTGACCCAAAGAACACTAATGAGACTACTTGGGATGACCCTAATACTGAACTAGTCAATGTGTCTACCAAAAATTAATCTCTCAAAGCTCCTTTTAACAAACTAAAGTTCTGAATACTATTCTTGATACTCTTGATTAAATGAAAATAAGACAAGCATATTTGAATGTTGGTGAAATGTTCATCAATGTTGACAAGGTTGAGATTGAAATGAGAAGTCTTTAGTCAAAGTGTTATTTGAGGGGAAATTTTTTGAGAGTGTGGGGGATGGTTCTTGGAGGAATGATGTGTAAGGTTGGGTATAGGACCTAGTAAAAAAACATGTTAAATAATTATGTCATGAATTGGAATAAATATTGTAATGTTGCAAATTAGTTGAACAAACTAATCAAATGGTTGAATATATTGAAGAGGTGGATACTAATGACTTCTTCAGGTGAGGATTTTTTTGAGGGACCTGTTAGTATTATAAGTGATAATTTTGAGGGACCCATGTAGTATTTTTTTATATTACAATTCTAGTTTATTGATGTGACATTTTGGATGTATTGTAACTTGGTAATCTCTTTGGGTGGCTTTCCCCTGGTGACTTTTCTTTGTCAGGTGCCATGGTTGGGCTCTTATTTGGATAACTTGGTGTATTTGACTAGTTGACCTACATTTCATTTTTTATTTTGTAAAATTTTTTCAATAATAAATAATATGTTGTGTACATTGCATGATTTATGACTTGCATGATTTACACTCTGTTAAGGTGTGGAGCCTAAAAGCTTCACCAAGGAGCGCATTACCAAAGTTGTAGGTTTACACAGTCACCGACGTTGGTCAGGAGTGACCGACGTCGGTCAGGTGCAGTTGAAGAGACGTCGGCGTCGGTAGGGATCGGTCGACGTCGGTCATAGGCAAGCAAGCAGGAATCGGCGTCGATTACCTGTGCATCTAGAAAGCTATTTTTGAGGACAGAACCGAGTGTCTGCATGATGAGATTAAGTTGTAGTCTTAAGTCCATGTCTCTATTATTAGTAAGACTATTTTTAGAGCCCTTGTTCAAGAGGCTTAACTGTTGGTTGTAAGTGCATGCTCAAGTTTCCTAATTCTATATGTAGGAAGGATCTTCTTAGCTTATTGTAGTAGTTCATTGTACATGAATGTTGAAGAACAGTACAGAATTGTATAGGTGAATCATTCCAGGTTGTTGGAGTTGATTGTACTTGAGAGAGAGAGCTCTTGAGGGAAAGAGATCTAGAGAGAGATCTGTACATCTGAGAGAGGTGTGGAAGAAAGAAGTTTCTTCAATTGTATTCCTTCTGTAAAGAGTTTAATACAAGTTTTCAAGGTGGTTTCTTGTATCTCTTGTTCTTTGTTATTTATCATTCTATTTACTTATCTATCTGATTTAATTCTGTGGTTTATTGTTTTCATAAGTGTAATCAAATTGTTGGTTGATCCCCAACAAGTGGTATCAGAGCTCAGGTTCACTAACAGGTGGTTCAGATCTGTGTAGTGTGTATTGATTATAGGTTGCTCACAGGGGTTTCTGCAGGGATTTCTATTTGAGTGGGAGAAGCAATGGCAGAAGAAAGTAAACTGAGAATGGAGAAGTTCAATGGCAAAAATTATCCACAGTGGAGAATGCAGATAGAGGACTATCTGTATCAAAAATATCTATACTTACCGTTAGGTGGGATTGCAAAGAAGCCCACAAACATGGATGATGAAGAATGGGAAGTTCTTGATAGAAAGGCTCTGGGGTCTATAAGACTGAGTCTAGCATCTACTGTGATAACTAATTTATCACAGGCAAAAACAACGGTAGAGTTGATGACTACTTTAGCAAATTTGTATGAAAAACCCTCAGCTTCTAATAAGGTATATCTTATGAAGCAGTTATTTAATTTGCATATGCAAGAAGGTGGATCTGTATCTAATCACCTGAATGATTTCCATGGAATTGTAAATCAATTAAGTTCAGTCAATATTGTGTTTGATGATGAAATAAAAGCTCTTCTAATATTATGTTCTTTGCCTGAAAGCTGGCATAGCTTAGTAATGGCAGTTAGTAATACTGCATCTGCCTCAAATATTTTAAAAGTAGAGGATGTTGTTAGTGTGATCTTGAATGAGGAAATTTGTAGGAAAATCACAGAGGAAACATCAGGGAATGCTTTAAGTTTTGAGAGCAGGGGAAGGCAAAAAGAGAAGAGCAAGAGGAGATCAAGGTCTAAGTCTAAGGTGAGAGGCAGATCCAAATCTAGAAATGGCAGGAGGCCACAATGCTGGAATTGTGGAAAGATGGGGCACATAAGCAGAGATTGCTGGTCAAAGCCTAAGGAGGACAATCAGCACGAAGGAAAAGAAGAAGCAAAGGTTGCAGGTATTACACAAGATGCTTTAATATTCTCTTTGCATAATAATATAGAATCTTGGGTTTTAGATTCTGGTGCATCTTTTCATGCTACCCCTAATAGAGAATATTTTAGTGACTATATCCATGGAGATTTTGGAATAGTGTATTTAGGGGATGATGAGCCTTGTAAAATTATTGGCAAAGGTAAAGTGCAGCTGAAAATGCAGAATGGCAACACATGGGTGTTGAGAGATGTTATGCATGTTCTTAGCTTAAAGAGGAATTTGATTTCTATAAGAAAGTTAGGGGATGAGGGTTGTACAGTAACTCTCACAGCTGAATCTTGGAAGGTGACCAAGGGTGCACTTGTTATGGCCAGAGGTAAGAGAGTAGGTAATCTCTATTTATGTAATTGTGTTACTAACAATTCTCCTTCTGTATTATCTACTTTAGATGTGGATGCTAAATTGTGGCACTCAAGGCTTGGCCACATGAGTGAGAAGGGGATGTCAATTCTTAAGTCTAAAGGTAAGCTTTCAGATTTGAAAAGCATAGATCTGGAATTTTGTGAGCATTGTGTGTTTGGAAAATAGAAGAGGGTGAGTTTTCTCAAGACTGGGTCAACAAAGAAGAAGCATAAGTTGTAGCTTGTTCACACAGACGTGTGGGGACCGGCTCAGGTAGCTTCTATTGGAAGATCACAGTACTATGTTACGTTCATAGATGATGCTACAAGAAAGGTATGGATCTATTGTATTAAGAAGAAATCTGATGTATTTGAGACTTTTAAGATTTGGAAAGCTATGGTTGAGAATGAAACAGGCAAAAGATTGAAGTGCCTGAGATCTGACAATGGTGGTGAGTTCTGTAGCTATAAGTTCAGAGATTATTGTTATATGCATGGAATCCACAGGCAAAGGATGGTTCCAAGGACACCTCAGCAGAATGGAATTGCTGAAAGGATGAATAGAACAATAATGGAGCGTGCAAGGTGTATGAGATTACATGTTGGTTTGCCCTTAGAGTTTTGGGCAGAAGCTGTTGACACTACAGTGTACCTGATTAATAGAGGACCCTCTACAGCTCTTGATGGTGGAATTCCAGAAGAGGCATGGACAGGTAAAAATGTAGATCTCTCTTTTCTCAAAGTTTTTGGTTGTGAAGCCTTTGTGCACGTAGATAAGGAAAATAGAAAGAAGTTGGATGCTAAGTCTATGAGGTGCACATTTATTGGCTATGGCTCAGATGATTTTGGTTTCAGATTTTGGAATCTAGGAACTAACAAGGTAATTAGGAGCCATGATGTTGTTTTCAATGAAAAAGTGATGTATAGTGATCAGCTGAAGAAGCTGAATCAATCTGGGCAGAGCAATGGTGAATTGGATGAGGTGACGGTCCAAAATGAGCTCGCGAGAAAAAGAAATAATCACTTGCAAGAAAACACAGAGGCTGATGTCGATAGGGTAGGAACCGACGTCGACAAAATAGAAATCGATGTCAGCAATACATAGATCGATGTTGGCAGGACAGGCACCGACGTCGGTCAGGAAGAATTGGCGTCGGCCAGTAACAAGTCTAGAGGTGACCGAGGTCGATCACTGTCAGAGAATTTGGGCAGACAGCGTGTTCTGAATGAGTCTTAGACACCCATCAGGAGGTCAGAAAGGGTAAGTAAGCCTCCAATTAGATATTCCCCTTCATTATTCTATTTATTGCTAACTGATGGTGAAGAACCAGAGAGTTGTGAAGAAGCATTACAGGTGGAGTCCAAGAGTCAGTGGGAACGTGGCATGGTTGAGGAAATGGAGTCCTTGAGAGAGAACCAAACATGGGATTTGGTTGAGTTGCCAGCTGGTAAGAGAACACTGAAGAACAGATGGACCTACAGGTTAAAGGAAGGTGAGAATGGACAGATGAGATATAAGGCCAGGTTGGTAGTGAAAGGATTTGCACAAAAGCCAGGTATCAATTTTGGTGAGATTTTTTCTCCTGTTGTTAAAATGACTTCTATACGGATTGTACTATCTTTAATTGCTATTGAGGATTTGCATCTTGAGCAGCTTGATGTTAAGACAGTGTTTCTTCATGGAGATTTGGATGAGGAAATATACATGGAACAGCCAGAAGGATTTGAGGTCAAAGGTAAGGAGAAGTTAGTGTGCAGATAAAAGAAAAGCTTCTATGGCCTCAAGCAAGCTCTTAGACAGTGGTATTTGATAGGTTTATGACTGAGCATGGCTACAGTAGGTGTCAATCTGACCATTGTGTGTATTTTAAGAGATTGGATAATGGTAGATATATTATTCTGTTGTTGTATGTAGATGATATGCTGGTTGTAGGATCACACATGTAGGATATCTCTGAGCTTAAGGTGAAATTAGCTCAAATGTTTGTCATGAAGGATTTGGGAGCAGCAAATAAAATCCTTGGCATGAGCATTAAGAGAGACAGGAAAAATCACAGGTTGATTTTGTCTCAAGAGGATTATGTGGACAAGGTGTTGAAACGGTTCAATATGCAGGATGTTAAACCGGTAAGCACACCTTTGCCTGGACATTTTAAGTTGAGTAAAGAATAATGTCCTTATTCACATGATGAGGTAGAGTACATGAGTAAAGTTCCATATTCTTCTGCAGTAGGGAGTTTAATGTATGCAATGGTGTGTACTAGACCGGATATTGCCCAAGCAGTGGGAGTTGTAAGTATATGGCCAATCCAGGAAAGGAACATTGGAAAGTAGTTCAGCGGATCCTTAGATATCTGAGAGGAACCAGCAGTAGGCCCTTATGCTATGGAGGTTCAGATACTTCTCTACATGGCTATGTAGATTCAGATATGGCAGGTGATTTGGATGGCAGGAGGAGCACCACAGGTTATGTTTTCACTGTTGGTGGAATGTCGGTTAGCTGGATATCAAAGTTGCAGAAGGTTGTTGCCTTGTCAACTACAGAAGCAGAGTATATTACAGCCACAGAGGCTAGCAAAGAGATGATATGGATGACACGGTTCATGGAAGAGCTTAGAAAGGAGCAAGAGAGTTGTAGACTATACAGTGATAGTCAGAGTGCCATTCATTTGGCTAAGAATTCAGCCTTTCATTCAAGAACAAAGCATATATACCTTAGGTACCACTTCATAAGATAGGTATTGGAGGATGGTGAGTTGAAGCTGGAGAAAATCCATACAGATAGGAATCCTGCTGATATGTTAACCAAGCTGGTTACAAAGGAGAAGTTGAATCTTCATTCAACTTCTGTTGGTCTTCATGATTGAGTTGAATCTTCATTCAACTTCTGTTGGTCTTCATGATTGAGTTGAAGATGGAAGAGCTAGAAGATGTTGCTGTACAGGTACTGGTGCAGTTATTTATCTCCAAGTGGGAGATTGTTAAGGTGTGGAGCCTAAAAGCTTCACCAAGGAGTGCATTACCAAAGTTGCAGGTTTACACAATCATTGGCGTCGGTCAGGAGCAATCGACGTCAGTCAGGTGCAGTTGAAGAGACATCGACGTCGGCAGGGATCGACTGACGTCGGTCACAGGCAAGCAGGCAGGAACTGGCATCAGTTACCTGTGCGTCCAGAAAGCTATTTTCGAGGACAGAAGTGAGTGTTTGCATGATGAGATTAAGTTGTAGTCTTAAGTCTGCGTCTCTATTATTAGCAAGACTATTTTTAGAGCCCTTTTTCAAGAGGCATAATTGTTGGTTGTAAGTGCATGCTCAAGTTTCCTAATTCTATATGTAGGAAGGATCTTCTTAGCTTATTGTAGTAGTTCATTGTACGTGAATGTTGAAGAACAGTACAAAATTGTATAGATGAATCATTCTAGGTTGTTGGAGTTGATTATACTTGAGAGAGAGAGCTCTTGAGGGAAAGAGATCTAGAGAGAGATATGTACATCTGAGAGAGGTGTGGAAGAAAGAAGTTTCTTCAATTGTATTCCTTCTGTAAAGAGTTTAATACAAGTTTTCAGGGTGGTTTCTTGTATCTCTTGTTCTTTTCTATTTATCATTCTATTTACTTATCTATCTGATTTAATTCCGCAGTTTATTACTTTCATAAGTGTAATCAAATTGTTGGTTGATCCCCAACACACTCATCTATACTGTACATGCAAATTGGGGGTACCACTTACCCAAAATACTGATATGATAACTCCATCTCCAAGGGTTTGAGGACATACCCTTTAACTTTTTTGGTTCCTTATGGGTGTCTTTTGGTGTTTTTATCTCATGTTTTATGACATGTCATTTTGTACCCATACTATTATATGGATGGATTCTCAACCCATGGTTTTTGTAAATTGTATTGTAACACTGCTTAGACAATTTCCTATTGATGTGCCTAAAAATATATACATATGCATTGTGGTAAAAAAAAACTTGAATTACATTATTGTATTTTAAAAAATTGAGTTAATACAATAAGGAAAAAGGTTGAAGTGTTAGGCTTTTCCCTTTAAGGGTTCTCCTAGGTAAAAATATTGTGTATCATGAGTGTGTGACATTTTAACCTTCTATTAAAGAGTTATATTTTGTTACCACTACTTATCCCATAAACTTTTATCAATATATTACTCTTTATTTGGTATATAAGTTATGGTTTTGTATTTTTTGAAGACCTAAAACATAAAGTTGCCCTATGATAAACTAGTTCTTTGAATGGGATATTTGTACATGAGAATATTTTTATAAATTAAAGTGATGAGAAACACAAGGATAAATATCTAAAAATGTAATGGTCAAAATCAACATGTAAAGAATCATTTAGAGATGCAACTTTAAGGGATATTGTAAAATCACTATGAATTAACTCTAAAGTGTGCGAGGAATTTAATTATTTTTATATTAGTTATGTTATTCAAATAGAACTAACAATTCCATATTCCCCACAACAAAATGATATTTTTGTAAGTAAAAATCACACCATTATTAAAATTGCTGAAATAGTGTTGCATTCTGCAATTATTCTTAAGTTCTTATGGGTCGAAGCCATGAATACTATTGTGCATATTTTGAATAGAGTCCCTACTAAAGCTTTGCATCTTTCTAATCCTTTAGAAATGTGGTCTAAAAATAAACCTAACGTGGCTCATCTTAGGATCTTTAATAGTCCTAATTCTATTTTTTATTCCTAATTTAAAAATAAAAAAACTGGATCCTACCTTCTATTCATGCACCTTTATAGATTATGGAGTCAAAACTAAAGGATTAAGAGTGTATGATATGTCTAAAAGATAATTTACTCAGAATAGGAATGTTTTAATCCTTGAAAAATATTTTTATGAGCCCTCTATAGAACCCCCTCAATGTTCTTCATTTGATGAACCTAACTCTCCTATTATTCCTTATGAAGTAATAGACACCCTAGAGGAATTTGATCTAATTTTGGAAAACTTAGAGTCGAGGAAACTTCTAAATTACATATTTAATCTAAAGACTTAAATGGATAAAATCCCTAATTCAAACATATAACCTTGATAACCTTAATAAATCGACTAAGAGTCAACATTCTTATCATGCTTTAATGACTATGTGTGAATGTGAACCTCAATCTTTTGAGAAAGCTATTCAAGATTATAGATGGAATGTTGTTATGTAAGTTGGGTATAATTCCTTAATTAAAAATCAAACTTGGGATATTATACCACCTTCACATGAAAGGCATATTGTTGGTTGTAGGTGTCTTTATAAAATCAAATATAATTCAAATGATAAAATTGACAAATTTAAATCAAGATTAGTTGCTCATGGTTTTACTCAAAAAATAGGAATTGATCATGTTGATACCTTTACTCCTGTATAAAAATGAGTATTATTGGACTTCACATTGCTCTTACAGCTCATAATAGTTGGACAATACACCAAATGGATGTCAAAATGCATTCTTGAATGGTGATTTAGAAGAATAAATCTATATTACTCAACCTAACGGTTTCACTGACCCTAACATGAATAATTATGATTATAATTTAAATAAATATTTATATGGTTTAAAACAAACTCTTCGAGCTTGATATTCTAAAATAACTAGCTATTTAAATAACTTGGTTTCTCTAATTGTTATGATAATTATCTCTTTGTAAAAGTTGTAAATGGTCATATTATCTTGATTATATTATATGTTGATGATCTTCTTATTACTATCAATCTAATTAGTTGAATTCATAAATATAAGGATAAACTAAGTCAAATGTTTGAAATGATAGATGTAGACATTCTTCAGTATTTTTTACTATTAGTAGAGGTTCCTAAAAATACTTCAAACATGTTAATTATAGGGATAGATTGCATTGTGGAGAGTACCAATACATGTAGAAGAAACATCAGTATTACCTACCATCTATGATGTACAATGATGCACCCAATAACAAAAATAAAATAGATGCAAATAGAAGATAAACATAACTAGCATAACATTCGACAACAGATTAAAGTAAAACAAGGTACTCAAACTAACAATAAAAGAAGATTAGGAAAACCATAAAAAAATAATTATATTAATCTCTATCAACACATGGAACCATAGTCTATTATAGTAAAGTGATATAAATAGTCTTTTACAATTCTTTTATCTCTTCACATTCTAGCGTTTCAAGATACTAAAGGAAAAGACTCTTCATATTCTTCTATTTCCCAATTAGGCTTACAAGACTGAATACATCCAAAAGTTATACAAAAGACAAAATCATATACTTCACACATGTGTCCATATGTTATACTTCATATTTTTACCATGCTCCACTCTTTGTCCAACACTTTATCAAACTTAAATTTTTGTCTTATCCTAAGACAAAGTCGTAAGCTGATCTGAACTAAGATGAGCCATAAACAAAATTTATAGTTATCATTTCATATGTTGTTTACCATTTTTCACCCTTTGTGTACTACTTAGTCTCCCTTTCAAGTTTTTAATTAAGTAGCATACTAGTTTACTACTCTTTCAGGTTTTCAATAGACTAGCATAACCATGTGGTTGCCTTTATGAGTTTTCAACTATTCTATCTCCACTCCCAATGTTTAGACTATCATAGAAAAAATTATAATATGCCTAAAGTCACAAAAAAATAAGTGTACAAAACTTTACTACTACATTTGAGGAGGTGTTTGGCTGAGTGGTTGTGGAGGTTGTTATGGTTGGGAAGCTGTTAACCCACTAGATTCTGATGTACCCACTACCAAAAGTAGTTAAAGATACTATGCCTTTGTGTCCAAATTCCTCTCTTGTATGATTTGTCAAAGTTTTTGTGAAGGAATAAATTGGGGCTCATCTATTATCTAAGTAATAGTTGGATCAACTTGAGATAGATCTTGCTTGAGTGTTTTTCAGTCTACGAGAACTTCATGTACCATGACAAGAAAAATGCACATTGGTACCTAGATCATGATCATATTTCATATATCATCATCATCATTATCTATTATTATAAGTAATGCCTTGGCATTAGATAGTTTTAGCTGAATATCCAAGATGAGTTCATCTAATCTATATGTTGTCCTTTGAGCTTGGATAGTTTTAAAAGTGTTGTACCTTATTTCATTACACTATACTTATATCTTTTGTATGGCAGCATCCTTAGAATCCACCAGTTTTCTGAGTTCATCACTCATTTTATTCATAGTTATTTCTTGATCCTCCAATACAACTTTTACTTTGTCTACAGTGGCAAATTCATGTTTCATAGTAGCCAAGGATTTATTAAGATGTTATCTCCAATTTAACATATCTTGGGCTATATGCTCAGTATTTAATTATATTTTAGCATAATTCAATGTTAAGCATTTATAATTTGTAATATTATAAATGTATTTGAGATTGTAATAGATAGTTAATATAGAGAAGCTAGTGATGCAGAAGAGTAGGCAAAGTGATGTAGAAGAGCGAGTATAAAAGAGTGGGTATAGTGATGCAAGTATAGAGGAGTGAGTTGGAGAAGATCAAAGACTTAAGCAAGAGGCCATGGAGAGTAGGAGTATGACTAGTTTAGTTTCTCAAATACATTTGTAAGGATGCAAAATTTTAAAAAACTTGAATTTTTATGGCCTTTATTTGTCTCAGGACAAGACAACTATTTAAGTCAAGGTGAGTGTTATCATGGGTAATGGGCAAGGATATTTAATCCTATTTGATATTAATTGTAATAAAAGAGATAAAATGTATGTGTGACATGTCAAAAAGAATTCAAAAGGTAATAAGGAGTGAAGAGTCATAAAGGAATGTGATGAGTCATTTGAAAGCTTTTATAAACAATTATAGTCATTTGAAAGATTTTATAAGCAATTATATGGGAAAGAGTAAATCAAAGACCATTTGTGGAATAAAATATATCATCTAGGTCTCATTTGAGTTTGTGTGTAATATTATCTTATCTTTTTATTTATTCTATCATTTCTTGCTTTGTAGCTCATAGATCTGGTTATTCATTGTTTATTAGCTACAAATCTATTTATTTATTCTTGCCATTAAACTATTGTCAACAGTTAGGAATAGTTATATTCAAGATTTTTTTTTAATTTTTTTATACAATCTTAGTATGTACATAATCTTCTTGTTAAGTTTAATATTCTTGATTATAAGCCTACATCTTCTCCTATTGAATTTGGTGTTAAGTTTGATAAAAAACCTGCATATGAAAAAGTTAACCCCACACTTTATAGGCATCTTGTTAGTAGTTTGATTTATCTAACCATTATTGGGATAGATATTTAATTTGTTGTAGGTGTTGATTTCTAAATTCATGCAGGAATCATATTTGGATCATTGGAAATTAATAAAATGTATACTTTTTTATATCAAAGGAACCATAAATTTTGGTTCATCTTATTCTTCCATTGATAATGCTAAATTATATGGCTATTGTGATGTTGATATTATAAATCACAAATCTAATTCTAGATAAATGTTTAAGTTTGATGTAGGGGCTCACTTAGAGCAGAAAACAATGACATACTATTTCTATCTATTCTACAGAAGCAAAGTATAGAAGTGATATGGAAGATACTAAAGAAGCCATATGGCTATGAAGGTTGTTAAGAGAACTTTAATTATATGTTTCTCATAGTATCATCCTTTAATGTGATAACCAAAGTTGTATATCTATGGTGAAAAATCAAGTGCAACACCAAAGAAATAAGCATATAGAAGTTCATGTGCATTTTATCTGAGAGAAAGTACTCAATGGTGATATTGATTTGTAGTTTTATCCTATGGATGAACAAGTGGCATATATCTTCATGAAACCACTCGATGATACCAACTTTGTCAGTTTCATTCAATGTTATGCCTATTAAAATTTCCATTGAGTGTGCATGACAATGTCTCTTCCTAATGTCCATGTGTTTCGTTCTTCTCTATATTTCTTCTCATTGTAAAGTATTGTATATATCACATTATGTGATTTTAATAAACTTCATGTGGAATTTTTACTTTGTACACAAACTTAGAAGCATATTTTTAATGGATGTCCACATGTTAAAAAAATTCCAATAATGTTTGTTTGATTATTCATGAGAAACTATGAGATGTAGTCTCACAATCATGCTAGCCTAAAAACTTACTCTAAGTACTTTATGGGTTATAATTCCTTTATTAAGATGACTAGGGTGTAGTATATATATATATGTATATATATATATATATGTATATATATATATATATGTATGTATATATATATATGTATATATATATATATATATGTATATATATATATATATATATGTATATATATATATATATGTATATATATATATATATATATATATATATATATATATATATGTATATATATATATATATATATATCACATACTTTGACAATTTTGAGTTATGGAAACTCAATATGAAATATCTTCTTATAGACAAAAACCAATGGGGTATTATGTTAGGAATATAATGCATGTGTATGAATCTATAATATTGGTAGAATAGAAATATCCTCTAATATGATAAAAGATAGAAAAACATATTAGATCCAACACACATACAATACACAGTTCCAAAAAGTAATACAAGGCTATCTAGATAAAGGTTGTATGCAAAATAGGTTGTAAGGGATCTAATGAGAAAATTAATGCATGTGAAGGGCATGCATAGGCTTAACTATATCCAAGGTGTCATTATAAAATAATCAATATTTTTAAACTATAGTAATAAAAGGAAATGAAATTTCATTAGGAGGTAAATGTGAGGTATATAATCAAAGGTTTGTAACAGTGTCATTAGATGGTACCATGAGGTGTAAAAAGGTAACAAAGTATGCAAACATTACAATGTACTAACAATCATAAGCTAATATAATCATGAAATATAATAACATGTCTATACAATATATCCAAAAAAGTAGTAAGATAAAGTATATAGTTATGAATACTTACCTTGGTTTGACTTGTCACCACAATAATCTCTCCCTTGGCTCAAGTGTAAGTTTGTGATCAATCTTATAGGTGAAGCTCAAGATAAAAAGAAGAATACCTAGGTATTATTATTTTTGAAATCCAAACACTAGGTTTACCTTGTTGGTTTAACTTCTCTTCTTGATATCTTAAAAGACATTGTGTAAACAAGTCTACCTCAAGTATAATCTCCTTGACTACAATTCCTCTTCTTCTTACTAAGGTGGATTTGGGTGTGAAAGAAGAGTGGTTTAGATATCTTTTTAAAGATAAATGATAAAAGATAACCATATGAATATCACTCAAAATCTAATAATACACAACTCAAACTTAGCCAATGTCATCAATTCTTGATTGATGGTGTAGAAAAGTATCCCTTAGACATATAAAATCATCAACCTAGATGATGTCAGTTAAATGGGAAGCATTACATAACATCATTGGATACATGTATGACTCTAGGAAAATAATTTAAATAAGAAGAATATGGATGGAAGTTGGGAATGGGAACATTTAAAGGACATATGAGTTGATGGCATGGCATGAATGAAGGAGGCAAATGTAGAAGATGATAATCATAAAAACTCTCACAAAACACCATAAATTAGCCCACTTTGAACCTAGTGTACTCCTTAAGATGTGAACTTAATTATATTGATGTGATTATGAGTCTTATAATATAAATTGTTATCAAACAAAAATAAGGTGTATATATATGTCTCACCCAAAACTCATCACATGTCACAATAGTGTAATGCAGGATAGTGTTTTGGGACACAAGATAAATAAAATAGATATAATAAATTGAAGTTAAATATGAGATAAATTAAAGTAAATAAATAAATATTTGCTCATTCACTTAACTGGCTAGTTGTAAGAATAAAATGGGATACAATGTCCTAACGGTGTTTAGATGGAATTGACAAGCCAGTGCATAACATGATGGTGTAAGGTATCAAAATGGAGCTAAAAAAAGTATGGAAATAATAAAAAATAGATAAAATTTAATTATTTATACAAAAATATTCTATAAGTACCATAAAATAATTTGTGATATTAAGATTTTGGTATTTCTTATAGTTCATTGATAAGAGTTATGCAAACAAAGATGAGAAAATATGGAATCTGAGTGATAATTTTTTAAAGTTTAAATTTTGGATTGGAGGCCATAAATAGGGGATTAATCCCTTCATTTAGTTCATGGTCATTTTTGAGTTTTTGATATTTCTAAGATCTAGCACAATCATTTATAGCATGGAAGGCGATGATGGTGAGAGGATACAAAGGTGAATGTGTATGAGGGTGCCTTGGACCTATTACATGTGTGTGATAGTGATTTTCATTTGAGAAGGCATAACATTGTAACATGGTTTTTTAATGCCTTTCTAGTATGTTTCATTCTTTTATATCAAATGTGAGCATGTATACATAAAATAGTGAAAGGAAAATTGTTAAAATGGTATAAATATAATATAATGTAAGTAAATATAAAAATATGGACAAATAAAATATGTGTAGTAATGTAAAAAGTCTATCGAAGAGATGGGGGTGCATTGGTAAAGCAACTTGGTTGTTATATACACCACCTAGGTTCAAATCTCAGAGGTATGGAAAAGGTCAGTTGTGGCCATAATGGTATTAACACTAGTTGTGGTGGGATCATAAATGCTAGTCATGGTGGGAATTATGTGGTAAATGGAATTTAAAACACTGGTTGTGGTGGGAATATTGGTATTCTGGTATCGGTTGGTTGTGGCCGTTGATGTAACTGGTTCAGTTGCTCCAGTCAAAAGCTACGGATATATCTAAATAATAATAATGTAAAAAAGCTTTAATAAATTTTTGTTTTATTACTGATGAGGTGTATTATAATTTATATTCATGATTAAGGATGTTATTTCTAGATTTTTCTATTTATCATTTCTTTGATAACTTTTAGATAAAGTGGATTTAAATAATTTTTTCCTCTTCTTGGAAACTATACATATTTTGCTTTGGACAGAGTCATGATTGATGATAATGATGAAGGATGATGATCTTCCTCACATATGTTGTGAATGTAAATATTGAATAAAGATAAATAACTTTTTTCTTTTATTTTAATCATTTTTTGTGTTACTTTATCATTTCCATTTCAATAGATTCTTCCACGGTGATATATATCTTTAATTATCCTTATAATTTTGAGCTAGATTACTACACATTATGCTATTATTTTATATGTCTATTATCACATGGATATTATATGTTTCAATTATTACACTTTTACATTGATTATGTGTGTGAATTTTTCCTTATTTTTGTTTATGTTTGCATGTGTTTTCTTATTTATGCATCCTTGTTCATAGAGGATCCTCTTGTCATCGTGTCTTTTATGAGTCAAGTCTCAGCGTGTGTTATCACTAACTTAGGTGTGGTCACTAACATTGTGTGGTCCTAAATTGAGTGCACTTTGTTACTATACTATGATTATGGCCATGATGTCTATCATGCATATTACAATATACTTGTGTGATGCCTCATTACCATGGTTTTTGTTATCAATATAAATTTTGCCCCTAAGATGGTTGGTTCTTATTTAGGTGATAACATGGAGACACCTATAGGCTATGGGTGCCCTAATTATTGAGGTGAATATCTATATTAGAGCTAGCTCCCTTGATGCTTCACCCAAACTACTACCACTAAACCTATTCAATTGTCAAGGAAAAGGGAGAGAGAGAAACTAAAAACTAAAGAGTGTGATGCACCAAATTTAATCTCCTCCACTTTCCTATTTTTCACTAAGAACATGAACTAAGACTGAAATTTGATTACAGGAACTCAACATGAGTCTCCAAGCATTAGATTTCAATATGAAGGTTATGATCAAGGCATTATCCAAAAGGGATGATCAAAAGGTCTCATAGGAAACACTAGTGAAGCAATCTCCACACTTAGACATTTTAGGACCATGTTACACACTTTTTATGACCTGCTAAGATGACTAACAACCTGTAAAGAGGTAAAAAGTTAAGACAAATGAGAGGAAGTTGCAGACACTATCACTAGCATTCATGAAACTACCATGAATATACACTAGTTGCAACATGGAGATGGCTAGATATCATCATATATTCATTTTAGAGGAAAATTACAAGTGTTTATATGAATAGGGCTTCACCATTCTCCCATTGAGGATCCTTACAAGCTTTTCAAGGCTGCATATATAGAAGAAGATGAGAGAGAGAAAAGTTGGACAATAAAAATCATGATGGTTTCAAGACAATCATAAAACCTATTACATATAAGAAAGGAAGGTGAGAAACTACACTGATATTTTTCTCAATGTGTGTCAACTTTGTTTGATCATTTTCTTCAAGAAGGTGTTGTATGAATGCTCTATTAGCCTCAAATGACACATCTTCTTCTTCATCTCTTGAAAATTCCACCTTTTGCTCTAGATTTGGGGAGTTATAAGTCCACTCATAGTGAATCACTATTGACGTATTGACACCTTGCTTGTTTAGGAATCTGACCATGATAGGGAAAATGACACTCATGATTTCACTTATTCATCTTGATAGGTCTCATACATCATACTTGGCCCTTGGTGGCCTCTCCAACATCCATATTGTGAATAAAAGGATGATGAGTAGCCATATTCCTCTTGAGATTGTTCATCTCTATCCATAAGTTCTTCATAGGTGTTTTGAGACTTTGATATACCTCTCCACATGACCATGAGGTCTCCTCATATGCTTGTTCTCTTGAATGCTCACCAAAAGTGCTTTAGGACTACTCTTGGATACTTTCTTGCTTGTGGATTCATTGTAGTATTTACCTTGAAGCTTTGATCAGACTTATAGATTTTTCAAAGATGGCATTTGATCTCTATACAACTTGTAAATGCCTTATCAAGTAGTTTGGAAGCTAAGACACCTTCAAACACTCTACAATTTAGTTAAAATAGGCAATTCTAGGTCCTTTTTATGTGTATTTGACCTTACACATGTAAATATTCTTTATTTCTAGGGTGCCCAAGATGCTTGTATGTGTTATCAAGTTATTTTCAAGTTACATCTAGTCCATTAGAGTCACCAATACATCATACACAGTCATCGAGTAATTTTTGGTCTCTTGGTAGCTTGTAAGCATTATATCTTCTTTAAGATCATTCATAAAGACCAAGCCTTCAAACCTTTGACTAATGCCATAAATTTTGAGTGAATAAGGGCATTAAATTATCCCAAGGATTTTTTTCATCCCATATAGTTTTTCATAGAATATTTGAGCATGAGAAGGTAGCTTCTCAGGTGGTAGACCTGTGTTTGAATATTTGATTTAGGTTTTTAGGTTGGAATGACCCATTTTGAGCTCATTATTTCATAGGATTACTTTCTAAAAGTCTCATTATTTATTCATCAGACTTTCCAAATGTCCTTTGTGTGCTTCTGATTGCTTTTTCCCCCCTTAAGCTAGATTTCCCATTTGTAGAGGTTAAGAAGGGTTTTAGCATTCTTGGTTGTGTTTTGTGCTTCTTGAGCTCTATGGGATTCTCATGAGCATATCCAATGGTACATGCACTATAAGATACATCCTGACCTATCTATTTATGTCTCCTTAGGTTCTTAGAAGTCCATTTTGGATTTTTAAGGTCTTAGAAGTCCATTTTAGGCCTGCAAAAGCTTAAGGAGGGTTTGAGGCCTTCTTAGACCTATAGGTGCTTATTTGGGTCTTAAGATTTATAAATGTCTCTAAGGATCATGATAAAACCCTCTTTATGCCTATATACATTTGTTCCAGATATTTATTCACCTTTTTTATTCTCTAATACCTTGTGCTCATGAAGACAATGAGAAAATCTGCCTCTAAACTCGCAACCTAAGGCATTCTCATGGAAACATGTACATATCACAAATTGAAACCTTATGAGCATTAAGGATACCTATTATTAACTCTATATATATGTTTTTCCATGTCCAATAACCTTTCATACTTTGGGATAACTCAGAGATCTTCATCTTTAGACTTACACAGTTCATTAGTCAATCTAATAAGAGAGTTGCAAGTGTTGAGTTATGTTTTGGAATTTTAAATAGACTTAAAGACCATGTAGAATTATTGTTTACTTAATTTTCCATCTGAAAAAAGACTCCATTCAATTTAAAACATATCTTACACTTTTCAATAGTTAAATATGATAAGAAGCCTCATTTCAAGTTTATTACTAGAGAAAATAACTCCACTAGAGCATGTGTGTTTTAACTTTGAGATCTTGAATGCCTTATAAAACCTCTAAAAAACCATATGAGTTGTTTATGAGGTGTGATTATAGATATATAATCTACCAATTAACTCTCTAATTCATTATAATCTTCCATGGATATCAAACTATTCTTGCTCAAGTTTGTAAACTGCCTCATATGGAGGTTTCTTGGTCATTTCATACTTACAGATGCTTGATAGTGATGGGGAAAGATGTGGGAGGAGTGAGAAGACCTAAATATGACCTTTAAAACTCTCAAATTTCCCCATATATCTCCCAAATGGTCTTTTAATCCTAAAAATGAAGTCTTTAGGGTTTGACAGGGTTTTAGAGGTCTCTACCTTCGTAGGGATGATTCATACAACATAAGGCTTGAATCCAAGTAACACTCATATGAAAAGGAAAGAAATAATGGATATCATCTTCCCCTAAAATCATTGGTCTATAATATTATTTTCCTACATGAAACAAACACTACAAACTAACCTTTAACTAGCTGCCAAGAACATGATGAAGTTTCTAATGCATTCTCTGACTTGATATGACCTTTGAAAGCTTAACCAAGCATGATTTGGCCTTGGTGAAGCTATATAAGTTTACCCAATCCTTTAATTTTATTTAAACACACCTTATTAATCTTTAATGGTCCATGACATGCATTTGTATATATTTTTACGGGTAATAATTGTTATTTCTTACTTAAGACTGACATTTTTGACTTAAAACTTTAACTTGTATGTACATATTATCCTTGTTAATCCTCACATTGACCTTACAAGTTCGGACACACACTAGACTTGGAAAATTAATTTGATCCTTCTTGATATTTACCTTAAACTTTACAAAACTACCTTAATTTCTCCAAAAACATGTCATAAGACTCTAATGAAGAGGATTGATGACAAGACTAGGTGTTTTGACTCACTTTCCTTGGCTAGACCTTGAAAGAGACCTTGAAATGACCAAAGACACTTGAGAATACACATTCGTATGATAAGGATTGACATTTATACCAAGATAATACCCCTTAAGAGGTTATTAACAAAATTAAATAAGGCTTAGAATCAAAGTTTTGAAAAGAGTGACTAAGGGTAGCCAATTTGGCTAACATTTTTGGTGACTTTTAGGGGGTTTATGCCTATTATTCACCTAGAATAGTGGCCTTATATATATTTTGGGATATGGAGTCACTCATCAATGATTTTTTTAGATAAAACTACTTGAAATGCACTTGACAACACTTGAAACCAACTGAAACAATTGAGTATTACCTCCAATATACATAATACAAAGCAAAACAACACACAACATAAATCAAATGTGCAACAAAACTTAGAGGAAGAAAATAAAATTAATCTACCCTACACTAACCTACTCTAACAACTTGAGATATCCCTAAACAAAACCATTGACTAGTAGAGCAAAGTAGCTACCTTTCCTCACTAAGATCATATAGCTAGCAAGCTTCATGGCAGCCATTTGAAAATATAAAAGGGCAAATTATATGTTGGCCTTGAAAACCTCTTCTCCTTAAAAATCAACCTTTTACACCTCCTACATCTTGATTGAATCATAAGTGATTATAAGTGTATGATTAGAGTGATCTTGGACATGTTTAGGCTCATCTTCATGTTTTGAAATAAACATGATAGGTAGTGGCTTCTCCTTGTTAGCCTCCAACTGAGCTAAGTAAATAATAGGACATACTCTAGTGATGGTATACACCTCATCATTATTCACCTTATGATAAACTTATACCTTTTCATAATTTGATTTATTAAACTAAATGGATCGATATGCCTCTTGTGACATACTTGTAGAATTGGCTTCAAGAGGAAAAGCTTCTTGTTCCTTGAGAGGTTAATGCCACTAAAGGTTTGTCTTATCTTCTAAGAGTTAACAAGTGTCTACAAATTGGTTTAAAATTTGATAACTCACCTTGAAGACCTCCAAAAAATCATCATCAAGTGGAATTGATTGTTAGAATGGCAGGCTTGATGGATTGCCTTATCCTTGTTTGTTGGTTTTCTTGACAAAGTTGCCTTCCTTATTCTTGATAAGGGCATAGTCCCCATGTAGAAGAGTGAAACATGATTTTTGTATTTCAAACAAGTCTTAAAATTTCTCTTCATTTGTTTGTATCTTAATTAGGTCTTCTTGTGGCTCATCAAATTCCTCTTGGTCATTTGAAACTTCTTGAGAAACATTCAGCTGTACCCCTGCTACTACAACGACCTCATTTAAACTTTGTTAATGGAGTAGGTCCTCTTATCGGGGTCTACCAACTTATAAAACTTCATGTTGGGGTTAATATGCATGCTCTAGAAAATCCACATGCTTGTCAGGTGCCTCAAATTCTTCCATGAAATTATGGTACAACTGTTGCCATAAATAATCATAATCTTTTTCTTCTAGGTTTATATTTTGATCACTAGGAGGAATATCATATCTTTAAATGTTTGTTGTCATTTGGTCAAGACCACATATTTCATACTCTTCAAGACTATCACTTTGAAAAAAGGTTTCTACCATGTTACCTTGTACTCTTTCATCAAGATCATTTCTCCTCATCTCTAAATACTGATTTGCTTTCTTATTGACAATGGGGACTACCAATGAAGACCTTTTCATTATACATACTTGAATAATTCTCCACATAGCCTTATTGAGGCTTACTTGTAATTGACTATTTTTCATTTGTCTTCCATATAACAAGCTCTTATTCCAAAAGGGAGATGGTGGGAGGGAAAGAGAGTTCATTAGTTTGTTTGGAGCTTAAGAGGGTGTCTTTCTAATTTGGGATATTGAAGTACTTATTTGGGAGGTCTTGGGGAATGGGAAGAAATATTTGTGCTAAAAATTATTTATGCTCTCCTTTCCACTTAGAAATCAACATTTTAAAATTTGATGTGATTTGATCCTCAGTCTTTTCCAACATGTCAATAAGCACATCTTTCTCTTTTGGGATGCATTCTTGAATTAAACTCCATGGTAGAAGGTTTTGAGATTCTTGGGGAGGGATGGATGCAGATTGTATATATATAGGGTTTTCTTAAAATTTAACTTCCTTAGTTAGGCATTTTCCATTATTCTTCTCCCATGACCCTACTTCCTATTTCCAACTTGGGGTCTTGAAGCTAGGGATAGAGGAGAGTTCAAGGAGCTTTTGTTGATGGTATATTGCAACTTAAAGTATATTTGAAACAAAATAAGGTTGAATTGGGGTAGTAGAGAGCACATAATACTGATGGTACTAAATTTAATACCTCTCTTTAAGCACTAACCTATTCTCCATACACTAAATTAAACCTCTAATCTCTAGCATGTCATTGCTTGGTATTACTTGTTGATTCTTTCTCTCAATAATTGCCCACTCATTATTAACCAACTATATTAATTTCTTCCTTATCTGAATGATTTTGATCTAAATGAAAGGGTTAGGTAAAATTATACCAAGTTCCTCTTCTCTATCAATTTCTCTCATTTTCATTTCAATGTCTAAAAGGGTTTGTCTGATGCTTGGAAAGGATTGAGTAGGAATGTGACTATGTTGACTAGGGGCAACATAGTTTTGACAAGGATGGTTATAGGGACAAGTAAGCTACCAAAGAGGCTAATTTTGGGTACATGGGAAACATAATTCATAAGAAATTTGATATGTTGTTGGTTGAGGGATACTTGGGGTGAAGTCATGAACATTGTTAGCTTGATTTGAAGGATATGAAGGTATAAAATATGAATTTTGACCAAATGAAGATTGAGAATACATACCAACTAGTCTATTCTAAGAACTTGAGCTGATTAAACTAGTTATGGTTCACTTGAATTCACCATTGATTCTTGATTTCATGCCTCCAAAGGCTGATGTATTGAAGTACAGTACCAAAAATCCCTCAATAGATGACAATCTATCCCACTGAGTGTTTTAGAACTGTTATCAATCTAAATTTCACCTGTAATAAGTTTTTTCAAGCCTTATTATTTAGGTGATAACACAGAGACACCTCTAGGCTATAAGTGACCTAATTGTTGAGGTGAATCTCTAGATTAGGGTTAGTTCCCTTGATGCTTCACCCAAAATACTACTACTAAACCTATTCAATTAATAAAGAAAAGGGAGAAAGAGAAAATACAAACTAAAGGGAGTGATACACCAAATTTAATCTCCTAAGCTTGCATATTTTGCACTGAGAACATAAACTAAGACTTAAATCTAATTACACAAATCAACATGAGTCTTCAAGCATTAATATTTCAATAGGAAGGTTATGATCAAGACATTATCCAAGAGGGATGATCAACAGGTCTCATAGGAGACACTAGTGAAGAAATATCCACACTTAGCCATTATAGGACCATTTTACACACTTTGTATGACCTGCTAAGATGACTAGTAACCTATAAAGAGGTAAAAATATAGGATAAATGAGAGGAACTTACAGACACTATCACTAACATTCATCAAACTACCATGGACATACACTATTTGTACCATTGAAAAAGTTGGATATCAATGTATATTCATTCTAGAGGCAAAATAAAAGTGTTAATACGAGCATAGATTCACCATACTCCCATTGAGGATCCTTACAATCCTTGTAAGGCTACATATATATAAGAAGATGAGAGAGAGAGAGAAGTTGGGTGTGCCAAGAGTCATGATGGATGCAAGACAATCATAAAACCTATTACATATAATAAAGGAAGGTGATAAATTGCCTTGATATTCTTCTCAATTTGTTTTAACTTTGCTTGATCAACTTATTAAAGAAGGTGGTGTATGAATGTTCTATTAGCCTCAAATGACACATCATCTTATTTATCTATTGAAACTTCCACCTCTTGCTATAGATTTGGGAGTTATATGTTCACTTGTAGTGAATCACTCTATACTTATTGACACCTTGCCTACTTAATAATCTGACCATGACAGGGAAAAGGACAATTGTGAGTTCTCTTATTCATCTTGGCAAGTCTCATACATCACACTTAGCCCTTGGTGGCCTCTCCAATAGCCATCTCGTGACTAGAAGGATGATGAGTAGCCTTAGTCCTCTTGAACTTATTCATCTTTGTCCATATGTTCTTTATATGTGTTTTAAGACTCTGATAGACCTCTTCACATGACCATAAGGTCTCCCCGTATGCTTATTCTCTTGACTGCTCACCAAAAGTGCTTTAGGACTATTTTTGGCCACTATCTTGCTTGTGGCTTCATTTTAGTGTTTCCCTTGAAGATTTAATAAGACTTGCATATGTTGGAAAGAGGAAATTGGGTCTCTATACAACTTTTAAATGCCTTCTCAAGTCGTTTAGAAGCTAAGACACCTTCAAACACCCTATAATTTAGTTGAAATAGGTAGTTTTATGTCCTTTTTCTATGTATTTGCCCATACACATGTCAATATTCTTAATCTTTAGGGTGCCCAAGATTCTTGAAAAAATCATAAATTAATTTCAAGGTGCATTTATCCCCATTATATTCACCAATACATCATGCATAGTCATCAGGTTATTTTTGGTCTCTTGGCAACTTGTAAGCACTCTATCTTCTTAACAATCATTCATAAAAACTAAATATTCAAACCTTTGACTAATGCCACCAATATTGAGTGAATAAGGGTATTAAATTATCCGTAATATTTTTTTGGTCTCATGTAGTTTTTTATAGAAGATTTGAGCATGAGAAGGTAGCTTCTTAAGTGGTAGACCTATGTTTGAACACCTAATTTAGGTTTTTAGGTTGGAATGACCAATTTTGAGCTCATTCTTGCCTATGAATGCTTCCTTTATGTCCCATTATTTCTTGATCAAACTTTATAATTGGTATTTTAGTGATACTAAATGTTTTTTCACCCTCAAACTAGCTTTCCCATTTGTAGAGGTTAAAAAGGGTTATAGCCTTTTTTGTTGTGTTTTGTGATTTTCGAGCTCCGTGTGTTTCTCCTGAGTATATTTAATGGTATGGTAACTATAATATATGTCTTGACCTATTTATTTAGGTATTATTAGGGTCTTAAAATTCCATTTGGTCTTCTTAGGGTCTTAGAAGTCCATTTTAGGCCTACAAAAACTTATGGAGGGTTTAAGGCCTTCTTAGACCTATAAGTTCTTGTTTAGGTCTTAAAAGTTATGAACATCTTTGAGGATCATGATAAAACCCTCTTCACACTTATATACACTTTTACCAAATATTTATTTACCTTTTTCTATTCTCTAATACCCTATGCTCATGAAGACAATGAGAAAATCTGCCTCTAGACCTGTAACCTAAGGCACTCTAATGGAAACATGTATATATCACAACTTGAGACCTTACAAGCATTAGGGATACATATTAATGAACCTATAATTAGGTATAGGCATTTCAAATAACCTTTAATATTTTTGGATAACTTAGAGATCCTCATTTTTAGACTTGAATAGTTTCCAAGCTAATAAGAGAGTTATAGGTGCTGAATTGTGTTTTAGAATTTTGAATGAACTTAAAAACCATGAAAAATGCTTTTTTAATTCATTTAATTTTTGAACAAATACTCCATTCAATTTAAAATTTATCTTACACTTTTAAAGAGTTTGAGATGGTAAGAAGCCTCATTTCAAGTTAACAACTAGAGAAAACAACTCCATTAAAACATGCATGTTTCAGCTTTAAGAGCTTGAATGCCTTATAAAACCTTTGAGATACCATATGAGGTGTTTATGAGGTAAGAGGATAGATTTATAATCTAACAATGAACTCTTTAATGCATTAGACTTTACCATATATATAAAACCATTCTTTCTCAAGTCTACAGACTATCTCATATAGAGGTTTCTTGCTCATTTGATACTTGCAATTATTGGATAGTGATGGGGAATGATGTGGGAAGACTAGGAATACCTTTGTATGACCTTTATAACTCTCACCTCTCCCCTTTGATACTTTAGGGTTTGAGAGGGTTTTGGAGTCTCTACCTTCTTAGGGATGATTCATACAACACATGGCTTAGATTCAAGAACTCTTGTTATGAAAAGGAAGGGTATAAGGTGTATCATATCCCATAGAAGAATTGGTCTCAATTATTCTTCTCCTACATGAAACAAGGACTACAAAATGACCTTCAACTAGCTACCAAGAAACTGATGAAGTGTTTGATGCATTATTTGACTTGATCTGACCTTTGTAAGCTCAACCAAACATGATTTAGCCTTGGTGAAGTTATATCAATGTACCCTAATCCTTTGGGTTTATTGAAACACATTTTATTCCTCCTAACTATCTCAGACATGTATTTGTAGTTATTTTCAAAGGCAATAATTGTTACTTCTAAATTAAGACTATCATTTTTTACTTGAAACTATAACTTGTAGGTACACATCATCCTTGTTAATCCTCACATTGACCTTTCAAGTCTGGAAACATGTTAGACTTGGAAAATGCATTTGGTCATTCTTTAACTTTACCTTAAACTTTCCAAAAACTACCTTAATTTTTCCAAAAATATGTCGTAAGACTCTAATAAAGGGGATTGATGATAATACTAGGTGTTTTGACTCAATCGCCTTGGCTAGACCTTGAAATGACCAAATACACTTGACAAGATACCTTCCTATGACAAGCATGACATCTATACCAAGACATAACCCCTCAAAAATCTATCAATAAAGTTAAAGAAGGCTTACAAGCAAAGTTGTGAAAAGAGTGACCAAGGGTGGCTAATTTAGCTAATAATTTCCATCATGAATCTATGGGGCATGCTAATTTTTGTGTTCCCATTGATATATCTAGCCCAAATAATGGATTAATTATGACATTTTTGGGCACAATAATTGCTTACCATTTGGATTTTCCAAAGGGGGTTTCATACTCTAATGCATTGTGTTTGATATGATACTATTTTCCCTACACTAATTTGCACTTTACATGATTCGATGTGGTATAGTTGGATGCAAAAATTTAAAATCAAAATATGCAAAACTTCTCAAAAACATTAAGATTATGGAAAATATTTTTTTATTTGATAAGTTAAAATCCAAGTTTTACAGCGACTTGAAACCACCAAAGTGCAGTACAAGAGTATCAATAGGCCATCAACAGGGCCAAAAAAACAAAAATCAAAAAGTTACAGAGTAATAGTAAAAACAAAAACTAGAAACTAGAATAGGACTAGGAGGAAAGTCCCTCCTGAGGGTCTTCAACATCTGTAGTGTCCTTCGTTGGAATGATCTATTTTTCCTTTGATATTTTAACTCGAGTGTGATTCCTAAAACCTTTATCTGCTTCTTTGGGGAATATCATTTTGGGGAACTTTTTTCCTTTAGCATGCATGGGGGACTACTTAGGGGGGACCCCCTTGGGGGATCCCTGAGGGGGGGATTTTAAAACCTTTGGTGATTGAAAGGTAGGGGACTGAGTGGGCTGTGTAAAAAGGATGAATCCTGAACTATGGCTTCAGCCTGTTTGTGGAGTGAATTCCAATCCTAGATGATAATTTATATGTTTCTAGATTATGTAAAATATTAAAATGTATATTTTTTTAGGATTATAATATGCTTTGGATAATTTATTTTTCCTAACATATGTTCTATACAAAAATTTAAAATTATGGAAAGATTCAAAATAAATATGTTTCTAGGACTATAAAATGCATTGGCTAATTTATTTATCCTAATATGTGAGGCTTTTAACCTTTTTTTTAGATGACTTATGTATTGCAATGTATTCATCCCTCACCTCAAAAGGGGGACATATATCATGGCATTTCTAAAGCAAAAACTATTAAAAAAAGAAGTGTGGTAAAGTGGCAAAGTGGAAAATTTATCTACTTCCTTGATTAAGAAGTGGATTGGGTTTTTAAATATGCCCAAAGAAGTGTTGGCAATGTTTCAACACCTAAAAAAATTATTATTCATGTAGGGTGATACCAAGGAGTTGTATTCATTCTTATGCTTTATGTTCATATTCACGTTGATTTTTTTTCAAAAATCATAACATATCATAAGCATTTGAATATATGTAGCATTTGGCCTTTATTTTAGGTACATCAATTATATGTTGTGGATGGAAACTCAACTTGATTATGCATCAAAAACCATTTGTCCTTACCTAGGTAAGTGAAGGTACATGTTTCAATTATTCACAATTATACTTTGATGCATGCATGCATTTCACTCACATACCCATGACAAAGTGGGGGCATTATGTAATCACATAAATTTGGTACAAGACCCTTATTCCCAATGTCCTCTTCCCAATTTACCTTATTTATAAAACATTTACATTTATCCTATTTCTAGGACTACTATGGCCCCACAATAAGCTTATACTTGATCCATTGAGCCTGAAATCGCCTAAACACTTATAAAAAAATTTATCCATTAACACATTTGGACTATTTCTTACTTATCACTGAGCCCTACCTTGAAAATAGACTCCTAATCATCTCCTAGATAGACTCGTACATTGTATGGGTCCATCCTAGACAAACCTATAGACCTACAAGTTTGTCCCTTTTTGTTTTATGGGTTCATTGTCCCATTATTGTGAATTGTGTACTTTACTATTATTTTTATACATTACCATAGTTAGCAGATGTGCTTAGGGTATCTTAGTTCATCCTTTATATACAAGGTATAACTTATCCATTTGTTATCTAGGAGGTATCTATCTAAAGGAAAGCATAATCAATCGAATATCAAGATCCAAGCATCACTCAAGCCAATCATCAAATCAAATCTCATACACTTATGACATTATCATCTTATCTTGGTCTCTCTACATTTTCCTTCTATGAAAATGAGGTTATTAAATTTCATGTAGTTTCATCATCACTTCTATGGAATAGGAGGTTCACAAACCCTCACTTGAGTTATTCCATATAAACAATCATAGAACTACATGGCAATTTGACTCCATGCATACATGATACATATTTTTCAACACTGCTTTAGTGGTTCCTTGAATCCATAACTATTTGTTTTGTTTTGGATTAAAAGCTATGTTAGAGAATAATTTAACATATTCTACACATTTCACACATCGTATTCATGAAACAAAGGTACATGCATAACACATAATAAGAAAGTGACTAGGCACATGTAATAAAAATACCATACTGTGATACTCTAGTAGGACAAACTTGATTTGATGATATCAAGATGAAACCTATCCATAGTTAGACAATCATGGATATAGGGTTTTATCTACTATAGGAATGGGTATATCTCAATGAATGGGTCTATCCTAAAGCATTACATAATTTCCAAATTTTAGGAGCAAGTTGCACATAATTTGCATAGTATATCTACAGTCTTAGATATCTAAAATAAAAAATAAATGTAATCATTCTTTACCTCATTTTCATTTATATTGCTTATTCAAGTTTCATTTATTGTATTTGGACTTGTTTTTCACCATATCTTATTACATGGATTTGAATTCTATATTTTTATTCATGTCTACATTTAACTATTTAATTGCAATTAGGTTATTCTTTATTTTGATTAAAACCATAATTACAGTAAACACTTCCCTAGGTAATGAAGGTGCATGTTTCAATTATTTGCATTTTTACTTTGATACACACATGAATTTCACTCACATACCCACATCAAAGTCGAGGTGTTATGTAGACATCTAAAGTTTGGTAGAAGACCCTTATTCCCAGTGTCTTATTCATTATTTACCTTATTTATAAAACTTGTACATTTTAGCTTACTTTTAGAATTAAATTGGCCCCATAAAAGGTCTATACTTGGTCCGTTGAGACTAAATTTACTCCAACACTTATAAAAAATGCATTTGTTAACACATTTATACTATTTGTAACCTATCACCCAACCTGCCTTGAAAATAGAGGCATAAGGATCTTTTGGACATACCCATACAATGTATGTGTTTGTCCTATACAAACCCATACAAACTACATGTTTGTCCCTTTTTGTTTTTGGGTTCATTAGCCTATTGTCATGAATGTTTCACCTTTGCTCCTTTTATTATATATAACCATAGTCAAGAATTATACTTAAGATATCTTATGTCAATCTATATATAAGATCTAACCAATCCATTTATCATTTAGGATTAAGCATAATACACCTTCAAATATAAAGAACAAAGTCACATACAAACACAATCATTGATCTAATCATCTTTCAATTCAAGCTTCATTAATTTCTCATACACTTACTAGATTGTCATTTTATCTTGGTCTCTCTACATTTCCCTTATGCCAAAGGAAGGTATTAAAATACATGTAGTTTCATCAACACTTATATGAAAGAGGAGGTTAATAAACCTTCAATCAAGATATCCCATCTACACACTCACATAATTATGCATAGGCCTAATTTTGTGCATGTGTAATATGTAATTTGTAACACTGCTTTGATTATTGCCTAAATTCATAACTATTTGTTTTGTTTTGGAGTACAAATTAGGTCAAGGAAGAGATTCCTACATTTCACATTTTTTATCCATCATATATATAAAGTGAAGGTAGAAAGAATGAGATAATGCATAGGTGATATAAAAACCATATTGTGAAACCCTAGTAGGACAAACCTAGCCATAGTTAAAGAGTCTTAATCATATGGATCTGTCTCGGTAGGATCAACACAAGAATGAGTTTGTCATAGTGAATAGATTTTTACAAAAGCATCATATAATTTCCAAATTTTAGGAATAGATTGTACATTGTACAATAAATAAAAGTGATCATTCCTTAACCCTTTGTCATTTACATTGCTTAGTCTAGTTTCATCTTTAACATTTGGACATGTTTTTCATCACACCCTCTTAGATAGATCTAAATTACTATTATTGGTCATGTATTAATTTATGTTTTGAATCTATTTTATTGCTTATTTTTCTTAAAACCAAAAATAGGGTAAACATAAATATTGAACCCCCAATTATTTTGCACATTCAAGCTAAGGTTTCTACAAACCCTCTCTTCCTTAGAATTTTTTTATTTTTTAGAATCTGATCCTAGGATTTATTCACTCTTTTAACCCTGTATATTTTTGTTATAATTGCTTTATTATCATTATGGTTCAAAATAATGCAATAATGGTTTTCTTTGTTGGATACTTCACACTCATTTTCCCTACCCATGATGTACAGTGTGCCTATTGTTACCATCAACGGTAAAATTCAACCACTAAATGAGCCCCTTGAGAACTTAAGCATCCCATCCCAATGTATCTTAACTTTAATGCATGTAGTGGGTGCCTTAAAATAAAAATTACATGAGTAATCTTTATAAATTACCACAAACCATTCTTTGCTTGATTCTAATGTTACGTATGGCAATCCTATAATAACCAAATTCCTGGACTAAATTCTTGAACTTTCCATTTTTCTATTTTATTTTTTGATGGGAGTGTAGATCCTTACCTACATCCTAGAGACTTCATGGATTCCATTAGGAAGTATAAAATTAATGATAAAATCTTGCTTAAAACATTCCCTAAAAGACTAATAGGTCAAGCCTTACATTGGTTTCATCATCTCCCTAGTGGCTCTTTACATACTTATCTTAAATTGGAGGAAACATTTTTAGAACACTACATTCCAAACAAATGACCAACGGTCACATATAAGCATCTTCCCTATCTTCACCAAGGAGAGTAAGAATTTGTTATTGATTACATATTACGATTCAAATCTTGTATGTATCAATTAATTTATCAACTAATGAATTTACAAATGAAATACATATTTTATAGGAATATTACATTTTTTCTCAAAGATAAATCGCTTTATCATACTTTCAAATATTTTAAATTCCTTTGATGTGAAGTATAGTCACTAGAAAATTATCTTTCATGTTTTTTAGCCACTAGTCATCTAGATAATATTCATATTTCTACGCATTCTAAAAAGAGCACAGTACCTAAATAAAATACACCCCCTACTTGGATTCAAAAGGGCATAACACTAACCATGAAACACATTTCAAAATAATCATTGGAGTTCTTCGATAATCAATCAAGCATACTCAAATTCTTATTTTAAAAAAACATGATCAAATTACCACTTATGCAAAACACATTTTCAAATTATAAGCCAACATCTCAGATTTACAAACATTTTTGTTTATATCACACAGCAAGAGGGCATTCAACATATAGATGCATTTTTTTAAGAGACAAATTTTAAGAAATATTTTATCAAAAAACAAATAAAGATTCTTCAAAATAATCTACAAAAATACATTACTAACAAATAAAACCAAACTCCTAAAGACATTTCAAAATTAGCAAATTTCATCTCAATGATCAACTCCAATGCGACCAAAATTTGATGAAGATGCTCACTTATTCTATGAGAGACATATTGGGGGATACTAACCATCCCCACAACAAACATTAATGTCTAAACAAGACATAGTGTGGGCTTCAACAAATACATATTTTGACATCTTTATTGTACCATAGTCATGTACACAGCTTTTCTTATTTTATATGTTGTGCCTTATATATGCCTTCATCCTAATGCTTACTTTATCAAAATTTAAAAAATGTAAAAACATTCAAAAAATTCAATATATATATATATATATATATATTGGTCATATGATATACAATATACCTATCTATATACATTGTATAGTTTGCAAATTCATGTTTTCACATTTGTTTTTATAGTATAGCTTGATTCAGGTATGTGGCAGGAGGCTCTAGATATACATGTTTATGATTACATTTATATCTCTCCCATGGGGGGCATTGATTAATTCTTTGATGGTTGCATAGTAACATCTTGTTAAGCAATCACATTTGTTAAATAAAGCTACCTTTCACATTCCTCGTGTTTCTTACTAATTACTTATATAAGGTAAACATATATTATGTGTACATGAATTTGTTCATGTTATCCACCATCCTCAAAACTATGAATATGATTTAGGCATCTTTATTGAGCTTGATTGCATTCTTATATTTTAAATTTTTAGAATGGAAATTAACTTATATTTGCATTGACATTCTTATATCCACTTGTTTCATGTTGTTTTATATATTTCATTATCCTTAACCATTTGACTATTGATCCTATTCTTAGCACTTATGCTACTCTTCATGATGATGACATCGTACTTATTGGGACATTTTGTCATAAGATGCATTGAGTTGTGAGGGAAAACATAGTTTCTTATATTCCTGCTCATCTCATTTCTTTTAATTTTTGAGCATTGCTCCTCTTATTTCATGTACAACCCTATGATTTCTTATGTTAGTTCTATTTTATTCTAAATATACATAAAAAAAATAAAAAACATGGTTTTTTACACTATCATATTTATTTTCCTATAGGGGTATCATATCCAAACATGATCAGTATTGATTACATTTATATACACACCTTTGCCTTTCGGGGAATTGTGCCCTTGCATGTTTCTGATTAACATATTATAAGTTTATTTTAGTATGAATTTAACATAATCTACACATGGGGCATGGCACTCGTAGTTTCATCATGTGCATTTTAATGATTATATATGTATCACTTTAGTAGGCCATATTAATTGCATGTTTTGCCTTATTACATTAGTTAGGACACGCATGGCCTTAACATTGTATACATCTTGGCATTTCTTGATTGTCATATGCATTATTAACTTACCTATATCTTCGATATTGGTGTACGTGAAACATATTATCCTATGGGGGAATCTTACCCATGCATTTTTTATATACATTGGCACTACATATTCTTATCTCCAAACTCTAAAATTTATGCATTATATTGACATATGATTGTTATCATTGATATGCATAGATTTATTTGAGCATATTTACATTGGTGGGAATGAGACATTTCATATATACATCAATATAATTAACGTATGATTCACATTCTATTTGTATTTTATATGAAGCCAGTTATATCATATGTCATGACATTGAAATGTTACCATACACTTTGGGACCTATATTACATATTTAGCTTGCACAATTACATGCATCATGATACTCACTAAAATATTTATACACTTTATCATGTTATTACTATCATGCCTGATGCTTACATATCTCATATTTTTCTCATATATTCAAAGATTCAAAAACATTGGAAAAATTCAAAAATTTAAAAACATTGGGAAAATTTAAAAACTTAAAAACATTTGTAAAAATTGCTTTATACATATTAAATGTTGAACTATGTTATATGTTTTCATTATCCATGGTTTACACATGCTTTTCATGACATTTTATTGCGCGAGTGCTATGTAGATTCATAATTTACGTAATATTGGATTTTACACCATGCACCAACTTTTTGGAGGAGCACTTTTAGGCATAACATGTCCTATATTGGGGGCATTACCATTTCTATGGATTATTACATGGTAATATCTATCCTTGATTTTATTTTATCACATTGAGATATATAACATTGATTAATACATTTTTTTCTAGTATCTATATCTCATATGAGATGGATATTCTGCATTGTAATTATTACACTGTTACATTAACTATTTATATGTGAATTATTACTTGTGTGTGCTTGTGTTTTTCAATTTGTAGTCATTTTTTGTAGAGGATTCTTTTATTTTCATGGTTTGCGTGAGTCAATTATTGGTGTGTCTTATTAATGACTTGGGTGTGGTCATTTTGAGTGCACTCTATTACTATAATATTATTATATCCACTATGCCTAACATGTATATTGTGGTATACTTGTGTGAACATATGTTACCATGCATCTATGGGGGTATATAATTGTGTTCTCATTATTTTATCTAGACTAATTATGGGATTTATTCTAACCATTAGGGGCATAATGTATGTTTCCTATTTTTATTTGGTAAAGGGGCATCATGCCATGCAAAGCTGTGTTCATATGATACTATCTTTCCTATGCTAAGTTGTATTTTACATTATTATATATGGAGTAGCTAGATCTAATCCAAACTTTAAAATATGTAAAACTTTTCAAAACATTTCTATTATGGAAAATATCAAATTACATATGTTCATAGGATTATAACATGATTTGACTAATTTATTTTTCCTAACATTTATATATGCAAAAATAAAAAATGATTACAAGATTCAAATTCATATGTTTCTAGAATAATTGTTAGGAATGGTAAAAACATTCCAATTATCCAAGATCTAAAGAGTTAGCAACACAAAACATCACATGAAGATGCAAATAAATGAGATGTAAAACAAGACAACTCAAATGATATACAAAAAAGAAATTCTATCTATTTCCCTCAAGGAGCTATTAGAATGTTGAAATCATTAGCTTCTCTCTTTTTTATTTTACACCTTACAATTGTATTTATAAGAATTGAGAGTAGGTGAGAGGAGTATATTTGGTAGTGTGAACCCAGTTTAGTTTTTAAATGAATAGTCCTACCATGTGCACAAATCTATATCTACCTTGTGTATTATTATCATCATTCAGACCAACATGTTGACTATATAATTAGACATATGGGTGTGTAAGTTTAAACCACACGAGTCTAGATAACCTAGGTTAAGCATCTTTGGTTAATACCCAAGTTACATAGGTTAAATTCTAAGTTACTCTTAACCCAAATTATGTACTCTATCACCCTCCCTTAAGATTATCTTGGGGAGAGAGAGAAAAAAAACTCTAAAAATGGGTTTCAGCAACAAGCCTGGTGAGATACCCATGTACAATCAAAATGAAAAAGGAATATGTCCTCATGAACACCCCACAAGGAAATTTTTTCAAACCCTAAGTATACCACACAACTCAAGGTAATGAGACGAAGCAAAAGGATTCATAAAGATGTCAGCAACCTATTGTTGAGTTAGAATGTACTTCAAGATCATAACTCCATCCTGAATGTGTTGATGAGTGAAGTGCATATATACCTCAATGTTCTTGGTTTGTTGGTGCTCAACTAGGTTATAGGATATGTGAATTGGACTTTGGTTGTCACACCAAAGTATAATAGGTGAATCTTATGTGAAGCCAAACTCTATCAATAACTGATGAATCTAAAGAACTTACCGACTCATTATAATTGTTGCCCTGTACTCAATTTCTATAGATGAAAGTGTAATAGCCTGTTGTTTCTTACATAACTAAGTAATACGTAAAGAACCAAGACAAAATATGTATCCAGAAGTGGAATGTCTATTATCAAAATAACTTATCCAATCTAAGTCATTGCACCCAACCAATTGAGTAGAACCCTTGGTGTAGTGTAATATAAATTGATTATTGCCTAATAGATATTATAAAATACTATTGGTAACCTATCAATGACTATTGTTGACACTTGGATTTACACCCTTGAGAAGATGCTCAGATCTCCTCATCTAAGCAGTAAAATGCAATCATCTCTCTTGTAGTGGGTAATAATTCTATTAAGATGAATCTGTAGATTAGGGGCTAGTTCCCCTTAATGCACCTTTGAAGCTAAACTAACCACTATGTGTGAAAAGGGAGAAAGAAAATGACTAAGAAAAAAAGCAGTGATGCACCAATATTTGATATCCTCTCACTTGAATGAAAACACTACTTAAAGACTAATGAGGTTTCTTCACACAAAACTCACAACTCTTTGTGCATTATCACATCAGTGTTTCACATGTTACATTCAAGAAGGCATTTGACATTCAGGAGAGTAACAAACAATTCCAGGAAAGAATATAGTCTTAAACCACTTATAAAATGTCTATACACTTATGAAGTAACACTAACAAGGACCTATAACAACACTCTTTCTACACATTTGGTAGGCAATCGAGGATAACAAGTTAGGAAAGATAACTTTCACTAAACAAGAACAACATGATTTGGACCAATACACAATAATACAGTATCTGAGTGGTGAATGACTGATATTATTTCTTCAAGAGTTATCAGTACAAATTTGGTTAGAGTTTCATTATAACCAACGAAGGCTCCTCAATGAATAGAAATAATACATATATATAGTTTTTTGGAAGGGGTCGAGCAAAAGAAAATCTAAAAATGATTTAGACATATGTCACCTTTAGATTAGAATAGTTATGCTTCATTCTATAATATGTTCTCTTTAGGGTTATGCCAGTAGAATAAAGGTATTCCAAACTATGTTTTGCCATAAAAGGATCCATTGGTTGGAAATTTTTTTGATGTTAATTGTTCTTTACTAGCTCGTTGAGCTATGTAATAGTGTAACAACTCGAACCATCGACCTATCTATTTTTGTTTACTATGTAACCACTCAAAATCTCACCATTTGTCATCTTTTCATCTATCTTCAAGTGGTCATTCCTTTGTTTGAAAATAAACAATTATTCCTTGCAACTTGAACTTGACATTTTGTGGGTCGTCACTCCTTTTTTTGAATCCCAATGGCTAATTTCTATAGTTTAAACTTGACATTTTGTAGGCCATCATTCAGGTATTTCTTTAGGCTTCTTATCCTTGGCACTTGTCTCTAGATAATTTTCTCAAACGTTCTTTCATCCCTCTCATAGAAATTTCATTTAGACTTTTCATTTGTAGCTTATTTTGCTTGGTCCTTTCCTTGTTTTACGATCTCTACGGACTTCTTCCTTCAGGCAATTTGTCCAAAGGAAATCGTTTATTTCAGGCTTCTTTATTTGGTCCTTTTCTTGCTAACAATTTTCTCATAAGAATTCATACCTTCAATATTTCCAAAAGAATTCATTCATTTGGTCTTTTTATTTTCGGCATTCTTTCAGACAATTTATCTGAAAGAATTCATTTGAACTCTTCTTCCTTTCTTCTTGGCTTTTCTATGGACATCCATCAACAAACAATTTATTCTAACAAAATGTCTAAAGGAATTCAGTCTTTTGTGCCTTTTGAAAAGCCTTTTCCTTCGTAAACTTCCTTCAAAAAAAAAGTTTGAAGGAATTCTTTCCTTTACAAATTGCCCTTTGGGATTTTGGAAACGGTCCTCTTTCAGACTTCTTGCCAGTGACCCTTCAACATTATTTAGAAGTCCACTTGCCCTTCAAAACTTTGGAAGAAGGTCTTTTGAATAATTCAATGAACCCTTCAGCCTTTTAAATGTCTCCTTTTACCTAAAATGATCCTTCAGACTTTGTGCAATGGTCCTTCAAGATTTTTGTCATCTACCCTTCAGAAAGAATGAAGTGCCTTTTAAAAATTTGGAATAGTCCACTTGTCCCTTGGCTTCAATTCCATTGAGTTTTTTGTAAAGGACAATTTCTATGGACTTTTTACAAAGTGCCCTTCACAAGAATATCCTTCAACTTTTTGAAAACATCCCTTCAGACTTTCTGAAATGCCCTTTGAGAAAGCTGTCAATGTACCCTTTAAGATTTTGAAATGGTCCTTTAGGAAAAATGAAATGGTCCAATTTTTCTCCAAAACAATCCTTCAAACTTTCTATGAAGTACCCTTTGGAATGGAAGTGACCTTTCGAAAGAATTGTTTGGACCTTTGAAAAAGCTGTTTTGGATAAAATGTCTGAAACAATTCTTTCCTTCGATTTTCTTGCTAAGTGCCCTCCAGAAAGGCAAGTGTCCACTTAGCCTCAAAGATACCTTTCAAAAAAGTACAAAGGTCCTTTTTGACTTGAAAGAGACCTTTGGAAAGAATGTAACCTACCCTTCAGACTTTTGGAAATGGTCCACTTTCCCTTGAAAGTGACCCTCAAGGAAGCTGCTAATGATCCTTTGAAGAAAGCAAGTGACCCTTCAAATTTTTGTTTGTCCCTTTTGAAAGGAACATACCCTTCAGAAGATTTTTAAGTGTCCAATTTTGAATTAAAATATACCACTTTGTCTTTAGGAGATTTCTTTCAGACAAATTATCTAAAATAATTCATCACTTACAAATTATTCGAAAGAATTCATCACTTAGTCAGAAGAAAACCTGAAAGAATACACTTAACAAATAAAGGGCCTTGAACAAAAAGTCTAAAGTAATTATTCAAAGTCTTAAAACACAAAACTCGAAAGAATTTATCAAAGGCTTGGTAAAGACCAAAAAAAACTTTTTGAAAGAATTAGGCTTGCACATTTGTTATGGGCTTGTATAGAACACTTCTTTCATACTGGACTTGACCAAAGATATGGACTTAGGTAACTAAATTTTTAGATAGAGGGTGACCAATTTTATCCTGAAAAGACAAAATTTGGTCAACAACTATCATGAGGGTCGTGTGCAAACCTAGATACAAGCCCAACTATAAATGAAATATCAGGGTGAGTATGGGTCAAATATATAAGACTCCCAACCATATTCCTATATAATGTAGGATCACAAAGAGGAGTAGTACAAGTGGCAGTGAGATTCACTCCAAACTAAAAGGGAGAAGGAATTTGCATGTAATCAATGATGCAAAAATGTTGAAGACTATCAGGGTGTACTTTTGCTAACTCAAATAAATACTTATATTTAATCGTGAAATTTGTAAATCAAAGAAGAAGTGCAAAAGGCCAAGAGCTATCATATCAAATTATGCAAAAAGTGCATGTTGAATAACCTGAATCTGAGAAGAGGAATGCATGTGAGAAGCAGATCCTTGACATACAAGACCAATATAATAATTTCCTCCCCAATATGCTCAATATACACTTTAAAATTTGAGTGGTAGTGAACAAAGCCAATGGAGAGAAGAAATGAATCCATCTTCTTATACCAAGTTTGAGGGGCTTGTTTAAGACCATAAAGAGACCTCTAAAGTCAATAAATAAGAGAATAATCATGAATAAATCTATTGATGGTGGAATTGTACCATCAATGAATCAACTCTTTCACTAATCATGAAGGTCAAAGTGGAATTGTAACAGTCTAATCATGGGGTTCTAAAGGTTCAATTATGATCCTAAAGATGCGAGTGGGTTTTTTATAAGTTCTAGAAAATAATCAATAAGTTATCAAATACAACTCATTCCATTATAAGGATCAAAAATCCATTTTATCAAATCATGAATCAGTTAAGATAAGAATCTATAATCTATTCTATCTGATAGAGAAAACATATGAGTTATATAATCTCTTGAAGAATAGAAATTTGATTCAATAATATTTATATAATATCTTGCTTCTTTCCATACTATTCGCAGTTCATTCAAGAGACAACTAAAAATATAAAGGAAAATTAAAATATTAGAGAAAAGATAAAGATAAACAATTACTTAAACAAATGAAAAGGAACACAATAAACAACATCTAAACAAAAAAAACTAGAAAAGTAACAACTAAATTAAGGAAAATGAACTACTAAATCAATTAAGATTATACTAACGCACCCTTATCTAATTTAAAGACAAACTCGAGATAAGACAAGAGCTAAGAAAAGATGATCAAATAAATAAACTAAAACTAAGCCTAAATAGAAATTAAACTAGAAAATGATATAACAACTATCAAATAACAAATTTAAATTAAAAACAAAGACTATCAAATGGAAACTTAAACTGATATAGCAGTTAATTAAAACACTAAAGAACCTAAACTTAAAATAGAACTAAAAGAAAGAACTGATTAAAACAAAATTTAACTATCTAATCTAAAGAAAGAACCATAATTAAACTAAGGAACTAAATAACTCTAAAATAGAAATGACATAAACTAAATGGATAAGAAAGTAACTAAGAAACATAAATAAAACTGGATTAAAGAAAACTTAAAATATAAGATTATATTAAATTTAGATTCAAAATATATTACAATAAAGTTCGTGAGTCTCAAAGGAGAGTTGTCTTAGTAGAAAAAATATAAATTTTATTGAGAAAACCAACATTCTTTCTTTATAATAACTTGAGTGACAAATTTACAATCAAAATAGATTAATGAAATGTCACAAGATAGTGAAGTGCTCATCATTGTTTAGGTTGAATAGTTAGAATATGTGCATAGGACTATAAATGGAAATCATCAAAAGGTGTTAAGCTTAGAAAACTTCAGATAATTAGTAGTAAATAATAATAAAAAGTTGGATATAAATGTGTTGCATAAGCAATTACTCAACTGTCAAATAAATTACCATCAAGTCTATCTACAAGAGTTATACTATCTTAAAGAAGTTTCATAGAAAGAAGAAAGATTAATGATTGATTTCATAAAATGTTTAATCTTTCAATACTTGTTATTATTTTGTCTTCAAATGAATCCTTGACCTCCTTTAATACCTTTAAACTTAGTTCCAAAATAATTTATAACTAACTTTAGTTAGTTATTAGTTTATGCTAACTAATTGACTTTTTTTTTAAAATTAATTAATTATAAACAACTATTGCTTAAGGACATGTTTAATTAAGACTTAAAAGTTTTAATTGATCAAGTTATTTAAATATAGACTGGGGGTACTAACCTTAATGAGTGGGGACCCTCATCGATTACTAATATAATATAATACATAGTTAAGTCATAAAATAAATAAGTCAGAGCTCAATAAATCCTATTTATATTAATACATAATGCATGTCAAAATAACTTAAGCATATATATTCATACCAAAATTCAAATTAGCTACATTTCTCAAAATTTATCAATACATATCAAAAGTCTAAACATTAAAGTATCAACTGAGATGAAGTATCAACTGAAAATAAAAATTTTGCTATGTCAAAGTTTAACTTCATGGCTCATGGTCTATCTCACTGTATTCTATTCTATTCTATTCAAATAAAGCTTGTCTAGTGAACATCCAATAATCCTATGAGTCTATAAGTAATTCAATCATAGGCTTATCCTATGCATTAAGATACACATTATATTCCATCTCAGTAGCAGGAAATTGGACCAAATTTGTCCCTAAAACATTTGTGGTATCATCAACTTCCAATTTGATTCTTTTTAATATTTTGACTTCCATAGGTGTATCAAACTCTGATTGATTTTCAACTCTCTTTTCTATATTCCTCTTCCATGTAGCTTAAAGTGGAGGATCCATTGTCTTTCTTCTACTAGAATAACCATGAGTTTCTATATTCAACCTTTTAGATCCCAAGACAAGTTCACTATGGGCAGTTGCTAAACTTAACCTTTTGCATTTCATAGTAGGTTCTCTATGGGAAGGAGAAGGTTCATCCAAAGGAATGGCCAAATTTATGAACTTTTTAACATGGACAATGTCAATCTCAAACGGTGTGGCCTGATTAGTAGGATTAGGTTCAATAGTTAGTTGTACTCTTTTAGGATATTGAATGGAAAGATGTTGTGGGTTGTTTTTATGTTGCAAGAAGAACTACTTTGTGAGTGGGATCTTTCTCCAAACCTAAGGGCATAAAAACTTCTATTTCTCTTATGGCCTTTATTAACTAGATTAAGGGCCAAATATTAAGCTCATTCCTAAATTCAGGATCGAAAGCATCAAAATGTATAGACATCCTAATTCCCCTATTGAACTTGGGACCAAAACATCTTGCATGGAAACTACCTTTAGGAAAAAATTTATTAGGATTAGGTTGATTTACATTAATACTGGAATTAGTTTCCAAACCCCTATCATCACCATGAGTCCCACCTAGACATTATGAATGATCTGGAATATAACAAATTTAAGAGTGAAAATCAACAAACTATTTAAAAATAAGCAAGACTGAATATTGAATACTATCACTTCTCAACAAACTAAAACTAAATTGAAAATCATCTAACTACATCAAATATATTTCTGAATCTTCAAATACTATCATAACTCACTTCAAACATAATGATATAACTTCAATGATTTTCCAATTTAGACCAAAAGTCTGTCATGATTCAAAATTGACATCATTTTGCTTCACAAATTCTTGATATTTCATGGATTTGAAATGAAAATACAAAATATCAGCACAATATTTTCAAAATGAAGTCACCAAATAATTCCGAAACATGCTTATTTACCAAATATATTCATATGTAAAATTTGACTGAGAAGAAACTGACTCATCAGAGAATTTCAACTTCAATATCCATATATAAATTGAGACCCATGACCTCAATTTTGAGATGTAAACTTAGCAAAAACATCATATCTCTAAAAATTCAATACAATGATAGACATTGTTAGATGGAATTTGAGAAGGCAAACACCCATATATATATATATATATATATATATATATATATATATATATATATATATATATATATATATATATATATATATATATATATTGCAACTTTGATATATTCTCACAAAATAACTGACTGGGCATTTAAGCATATATCATTGATACTTTATGTTGTGTTTGTCTTCAAATATTCTTAAAGACTTTGACTTTCAAACCTTGAATTTTGGTTTCTTAGAGGCAATTTTAGTTTGTTCGGAAAGATATAATTCAATTTTTTTATATATAAAAAAAAAAGTTTTGAATAGCCCAGTCGGTTATTCTCACAAAATAACCGATTGGGTTATTTGAAACTTTATATATATATATATATATATATAAACTGAATTATATATTTTTAAACAAACTAAAATTTAATATGTATGTGTGTGTGTGTGTGTGTGTGTGTGTGTGTGTGTGTGCATTGCAACTTCAATATTTTCTCATTAAAAAACCGACTGGTTTATTCGAAAAAAAAAATTATATATAAAAAAACTGAACTATATATTTCCAAACAAACTAAAATTACCTCTAAGAAACCAAAACTCAAGGTTCAAGAATCAAGTCTTTAAGAATATTTGAATACAAACACAACATAAAGTATCAATGAAATATGCTTAAATACCTACAACAAATCTTTGCTTCAGCTATACCAAACCCTGATATGAATGTGATGCAATTTTATTATCCTAAGTGTATACACATATTAACCATTTAGTCTTTCGAACACATGCAAACTATCATACTACTCCCATATCTGAATACTACTATATTTTATCATTCATGCGAACCTTTCTGAAACTAAACCAAATTGACATGTACCATTCAAACCATGAACTGATATATTCATGTTACTGAAAACAAAATTTACTTAAACATTCTAGAATACTCTTTTTGAAAATCTTAGCAAGGTCTATATATCGAATAATTTAGAAGATTAAAACTCAAATCTTGAGAGGAAATGTCTATAGCCTTCTAAATCCCAACCAACTCAAAGACAATAATAATAGAAGCCTTAATCATCAAACATATCAACTATTCAGTTCAAAAATAAAACTGTCAACTCACAAATGAATACCCACAAAATCCAATAGCTGAACTGACTCCAAAACTGAAAAGAACCATCAAATCTACGAGATCACAAAGATCAAGAGAACCCATTTCATTTTTTAGCTTATCTAACCATTCCAAACTATGCATGTAACTCTCTTACCAAGCTAAGAAAAGAAATGCATGTACCATTAACAAGTCTGTGACACCAAACATATTTCAAGAGCCATTTGCATCACATATTAGAAACCTGAACATTTTAACATTTTTTGTATTCCATATCAAAACAACTTGTATATTCTTTCAAATACCCATAATATACTACACATAAACTGCTTACATCTAAAAAACTTTCCAAGACTGAAAATCATTATCCTCTAAACATCTATGCATAGAATCGGTTATTAACCTTTAAAACTTCAAATAATATGTAGTCTATCCATATTTCCTCATAGAAAACCATTCAAGAATTACTCAGAACTTTCATAAATGTTCATGCAAATCAAAACTCAAACCAAAACTATCTCTTCACTATAAACTGTAAGTTTCCTCATATATCACCATGATATTTTTAGAAAAAAAATCAATCAACACTACTCAAACATACCTGGTAATGCACCCTAAGATTTTTCTGACTAGAATTCTTCAAAATTCTCCACTTCAACTCCAAGAACTCATTAAACCATAGTTCCACTTCTACGATAAGCTTGCAAATAATGAACCAAAAAACTCAAAACTTATATCCATCACCTTCCTGCCATAACCAACTATGTTACATGCCTAAATTTCATTGGTTCACATTTACCAAGGATATATTTAGCACCTTTGCTAAGCTTATTGTTGATGCTATCAAACTTAGCTACTTTCAATCCTTTTCACTAAAATGATAGCTAACCTCCATAATTTAATGAAGGACCATTTGCATTAACTCCATTAAATTACCATATCTTTTACCATATCCTGAAACTTTGAGGTCATGCCTTCAAAATAAATGTTTATGTCAATTCTTACCTCACCATAACGTCTAGCAGTTATTTATATCCTGCCAACCTGGTGTCTAATGTCATGCCTTTTAATTTTAAATAAAGTCATATGCATTATGATATATTTCAAAGGTCTCAAGACAAATAAACCAACCCTTTGAAAATGTGTGCAAGGATTCTATTAAGTTCAAATAACACCTCATGCCCTCAATTGAATTCCATGAACCAAGTCTAAGGTCCTAACCTTTTGCCTTATATGAACCTTTATGACCAAAGAAACAATAAAATACCAATTATGCTTTGAAACTTATAATGGCTAAGATTTTGAAATTGATAATGACTAGACTTAAAATATCAAATAGGACTTTGAAACTTATGATATACAAGAATAATGATCATGATATGCATCATTAAACAAAATAATCACACAAAAACCTTGTAATATAGACCTAAAGTTTTTGACGACATCACCAAATTATTTCAAGCATATCAATGTTTCAAATGTTCATTATGCCATAAGTAATAAGCAAAATTTTGACTTTAATCTAATCTATACCTTCATGATAGTCTTTATAATGAAGTGTATTGATTTTCAAATATAAAATTTTTTTAATGCAATAATCATCCATCTATCACCATTATCTGTTCTGAACTAGTAATCAATTCATCTATAGAATCATCATAATCTATTGAATTGTCAAAACCAGAAATCCATATTGTTTCAAAACTGAACTATACTAAAAATCAACATAACTAATCACATTTAGAAATATATATGCACATTTTATTCATTAGTCCATCATGCTTTTCAAAATCACTTAGAAACATAAATATGAATTCATCAACTAATCATTATTATTTCATAATAAAAAATGCATCTAAATATACTATTAATTGATCAGATCCCTGACATAATTTTAGATTTTATGATAGGGTCATCTCTATGGTAGCAAGTATTGATTTTGAAAAATTTAAGGGGTGTATAAAATAGGCATAACAAAACCCAACAGGCTACTCCATGTAGATTTCCTCATGCAAGTCTCCATGTAAGAAGACACTCTTAATATCTATTTAATACACTGACCAACCCTATGATGAAGCTATATAAAGTACAAGGCATATAAAATCCATCTTGGCAATAGGTATAAAAGTCTCAGAGTAGCCAACACCTTCAACTTGCAAGAAACCTTTTATTACAAGATAGGCCTTACACATGTCAATGGACCCATCGGTTGCATACTTGGTGTAGTAAATCTATTTGCACCTAAACAACTTTCTTCCTTTAGGAAGAGTGACCAAATCCCAAGTATGATTCTTCATCAAAGAAGAATACTCATCTATCATCACATCATCCCACTCTTGTATCCCATGAGCCTTTGAAAAAGACTATGGATCCCCAGAAAATGCCTGACACAAAAGTCCATTCTCTGTAGAATGTGCATGATGATGTCGAGTGGGTGGAAGATCATATATGAAAGGTGATACCTCAAAAATTGTAATGTGTGCCAACTTAGGCATAATGGAAACATCAATGTAATTAGGATCCCCAACCTCTATAACCTCCTCAAAGACCTCTTGAACTGGCTCCTTGAATAATGAATCCTTAAGAGGAGGTAATGAATCAACAAAAAAAAGAAGAAGGCATGAAGTAAGATGAAGAATCATAAGATGTGAAGCGCTCATCAAATTGTACATGTGTTTTAAAATGAACATCATGAGTATTAAGATCTAAAATTTGATAAGTTGTTGCATTATGATTCCTTGTTAAGCAAACTATTTGATTATTTATGGATGTTTATAGTAGACACACATGACATTGGTTATATTTTTGACAAGGCTTGAGATTTATGCTATTATGAGATAGTATAATATTGCTTAGACACATGATGATACACAATTGCTTACTATGAGTTGGTTAATCTATGTGTTTACATTTCGATTATATGAATGTATTGTTTTAATTATATTTATTGATACATGTTTATCATGTGATATGATCTGACTACCTACGTGTTGTGAGGTGGACATAGGATAACTCATCCCTCATAGAGTATCAGAGGGAGATCATCATTGGAGAAGGTGATGTAGATGGAGTATCGAAAATCTACAGAGAGTTGGCAAAACCCTACACACGCTAGAGTAGATAGTACATGGTAGAAATGCATTATAAATAATTGATTATGGTATGTTTAATGATTGTTTGGAGTGTTGCTTTTTGTGGTTTGCTAGAGTAGGTAAAAATATTGTAATGAATTTTTTGTGTGAGTGGCACATTATGTTATTAATTATGGTAAGAGTAATTTTGGCAAAAGTAAAATTAAAATATGGGTTATTTGTAAATTTTGAAATTGCCATTTAAAATTACCATAGTATATTGGGATGTCAAATTAATTTAATAAAATTATGGAATTTTAGCAATTCATATTAAAATATATTAGAAAATGGAAATTATTGTGGAAAGAAAAAAAGAAACAAGCAAAAAACAAAGAAATTAAATAAGAGAAAAAACTTTAGACTAAAAATAGAAAATCTAAAAAGAATTAAAAATAGCAAAATAGCAAAAACAAAAAAAAAATCTTGAAAAAGAAGGATTGCGCCTATTTTTATATAGGAAGTTAGAGAAAGTTAGGGGGATATGCAATTAGAAAAGGGAAGATCAGGGGCATAAAATAGGGAGAGCAGACACAAAGCACCAGCAAAACCAACATGTAGGTGGCGTTTTTAAATAACATACATCAATGTTGAAGGATTTTTGGGTATGCTTTAGTTCTAAAAATTTAGTTAAGTGTCTGGGATTCTAGTAAAATCATGATGATTCAAAGTTTATTTTATATGTTTCCAACTTGGTTTTTTATTTTATAAATAAATTGAATTATGAACAAACACTTAACTGCTTTTGGTCCTAAAATCACTAAGGAAAGCCTAGATTAAACCTCTTAGATAGTTAAACCTCTACATAGAACATTAGGGCATTGACCCTATGGACATAGTAAATAATCATTTGTGATTTCAAACTAGCTGGGAAACTATTCCAATCAACGATTATGTAGCAAAACAAACTATTTAGAAAGTAACATGAATTATGTTGTTGATAGAAAATTACCAATTAAAGTTTTTGAAAACAAAAAAAATCTTATAGTGGCATTGAAGTTATAATGAATCAATTATTTCAAGACATAAATAAATAACTATGTATTGAAGAGGTGTTGAAGTTATAATGAATCATTTATTTCAAGACATAAATAAAAAACTATGTATTGAAGAGGTGTTGACGTACATATGGAGAACAAGTATTCTTTAAAAAACTAGAAAATAAATCTAATTATGGCATCATAATATACTAACTTACAAATAAATATATTTTATTAAAAAAATCTATCTTGTTCGAAAACATGTGTAAGCCAATAGGGAGGTTGCTAATTTTGTTGTTTTGTGTATATACTCAGACCTTGTGAATCATAGATTTGAACCTATAGTGTATTAAAAATAATTATTAATGTAAAGGCATCGATCTAGGGACTATGTAGACAAACCAGTTGGCGAAAATGAGTCTACAGATATTTGGGTGCCACCATAGGAAGGATAATTTCATGTATTAAAAATGTGTTTTATTTAGATGGTTTGTTGAAATCATTATTTAATTACAAACCTAAATTCAATCGACATATATTTACAAACTATTATGTTAAAGTTATATTTGGGAGATACAGTTAAGCATGTTAGATCGAATAACATTTATGGACAGTATGTTATTTGAAGTCATTAGCTTCATGTACGACATCACCCTATATTCTTTACCCAATGAGCTGAGTTTCAAGGAGCATATATACCCTTCATAATAATGTTTCAGAGTGTTAGTAGAAAATAATATAAACTATAATTTATTTTATATAAAGGAATGTTAAACAGCATCACTGGTTATGTATTTAGATAAGTACTTAGTATTAATAACATGGCTAGAGATTTAGTATTGTGATTAGCTATGTATTTAATACTCTATATCATTGTTGGAGATTTAGCTAGGTATTGAAATGTTTATATGAAATAGAAATCAATAGCTAAAATAGAATTACCATAATTAATTAACAAGACTAAACCATCTGCAAACATTTTTATTTATTGACCCATGTCTAATAAGGTATAAACCATGAACATAGTTGATAAAATGTCAAGTAAACATGCCATTTTATGTAGGCATCGGGTAATGCTTAGGGAATATATATATATAATGAGGAGATTTATAAAGCATCCATCTATTGAAGTAGAACTCAGATGGATTTTATTAATTGGATTAATGTAGAGAACAAAAACATAAATCTAGTTTTAATGTAAACTTCTTGAGTTGGTTAAAATATTTTCACTAATAGCTAAAGTAAGACTAGTTTTATATTTGCTCGGATGAGCATAGGGCATGTAGTTGTGACTGTTTACTGGAGGAGTGGCAATACAAGATCACTCAATGTTTTAACACTTTTTACATAACTAACCATAATGGTTGTATTTCCTATCCTAACAATCTGTATGCAATTATAAAATCTTGTTGTCGAAGGGTGGTTTGGATTAATCATAGGAGTTAAAAGGATAAATATAATAATCCCTTGTCATGAGATAAACCTTGTGGATCATTTAGATCACTTATTATATGAAAATCGTCACATGGAATTTGTTGTTATAACAAGTTATGTGTTTATGAATATTAGTAAAATGTTTTAGATTAAGGTAAAAACAGGTTTTGAAGGGACCCCGAAACCCTGAACAAGGAGAAAGATAAACATTAAAGCACAACCAGGTTAACACAAGAACCTGATAACAAAAAAGAGCCAAAACCAGGTTTTACATGGACCTGTAACCAACAGATAAGAACAAAAAAATAGCTGTCAAATCACTGATCTGAAAGAAAACAAAGCTTCCAGAACCGTAACCAGCAAACCAAAAAATGACCGGTTTACTGCCCCCAAAAACCAATCAGCAGAAAGGAACTTTGGATGAATCTTTTAAATTCAGATTTTTCTTTTTGCATGACCGAAGATTCATTTCAAGCGAAGGGACCAAAGGCTTAGACTTCTTTCTTCTGACTGCAGTCCAACCATCTTCAACCTTAGCTGCCTCAGCAACCCATGCCTCAGAAGACAAAGATCTTTGGCCACCAATAGGCATAAACTCCTTGTGACAGTCTAACACAGTCTGGCTCTTTGAAAGATCCTCCAGAACAGGGGATGAGATCACCATCTCCTCCACAGGCTCAGCTGTATTATTAACTACAGCTTCCTCAGAGGCTTCATTTGATTGATTCTCCAGTGAATCCTCTTCATCTTCCGATTCGGGTTGCACCCTTTCCTCATTCTCGGTCTCGAAATCTGTAGAAGTCTCCAAAGGTAGTTTGTTTGTGCTATGTTCAGAGAAATCCTTTGGCCACCAAGAAGGTGAACGTCTGGGATTGTTTTTCCCAGCACCACAACGGGCAGCTAAATGTCCCGTCTGGTAACACTTCCTACACCTGAAAAGAATCCCCTCATAATCCAAGATTTGTGTCCAGGTACCCCTTGGGGAGTCAATGCATATCACCTCAGGAAGGCCCTTTGAAACATCCAGAACAGCCAGAAATTGTGCACAAGTCGAATGGGGGCTCTTCGTGCAGTCATCTTCATACAGAAACTCCCCTAAAGCATTTCCAATGGTTTTATAAACTGCCTCTTGCCACAAATGAATCGGAAGATAAGGGAGCCGCACCCATATAGGGATCTTGTTAAAAGATTTCGAGAGAGGATTAAAATCCTTGTGCTAAGGTTTGGCCAAAAGAGGAAACCTGCCCTGCCAAGAAAAATTATTGTGGCACAATATAGACTGCCTATCTTCAGGACTTTGAAATATTACTATAAAAAAACCCCTAGCGCAGGTCTAGATTTGACCGTCTTTAATATGCAACCAACTCTTAGCAATCCAATTCTGTAGATCTACAAACGAAGGCCAGAAACCATGGAAACGGAAAATGGCAGCACAAGAGGAAAACCGTTTTTCTTCTTGGAAGATATATTCTGTTAATTCAGGGTCTAGAGTTACCCTAATGGGTTTTAAGGCACTTACAGGCAAAACACGGGTAGGTACAGGTGTTGTATGAGGCCGAGCTTCATGAATTTTTGCTTCGAAGGCCGCCACATCCACATAGGATCATCCCCCTGGTCCATGCCCTGAACCAGGATCAAAGGCCGGACACACAGCTGTGGTTTCTTTAATCCCCGCAATAGGAATCCCTTTCCCTTTACTTGCAGTAAGAATCTCCTCCACAGCCTCGCCGGCCGCTCGGCACACTGCACCCGATTTCAAATTTGGGTTCGCGCGCGCAAAACCCGGAGCTGCAGCCATCGCGTTTTTTTCCTAAGTTTTTCACTATATTATTCCTCTATAATGGATATGAGAAGTAATATTAGTAAAATGTTTCTTTTGGGAAAATACTTGTAAACAAGCCTAATAGCGAATTTAGAAAATTGTGGTATATTCTTGTAATTATAGTTCTTGGGTGGAATAATAACTAAAAATTTAAAGAATTACTTATAGATAACTTAGCGAATACTTGCATATAAACCCCTCAATGTAAACCAAATGTAAGACTGGATTTCTTATGTTTCAAGAAAATAAAGTTCTGCATGTTCTAGTTGTTTAATACAAATGTGTATTTATATGTATTTATGACTACTTCATTAGTTTGATTTTGATGCTTATTAGTTATGCTTAAACACTAGAATGTGGTAATATGGGTTGCCATAGGGTGTAGTTAACTGGAAACAAATTGTATTTTTTGAACTCTGTAATTACTTGTATTTTAATCGGGTGGTATAATTGTAGTCATTATTTCTAGAATGGGCTAGAATATATTGTAGGATTCATGCATATGTTTGACAAATTAAATGTATGTTGTAGTTACTCTTATATTTAGCATGCCATGTGATGTATTTTCTCGTAAGATGTAATTTATGTGAATCTTATGGTTGAATTATATTTGACCAATCTACATTTATAATATAGAGTAAGGAGTGAGATGAAATTCACTGGATTACTACCATTACAATGTTAGATGAAGGCACTCCAATCAACTGGTGTGTATGAATTTGATTGATCTATAATTTGCTTGTATATTACTATTCTTAAAGATTTGGCCAAAGTATGTTTATTGAGACATTATCATTTCATGAGTATGTTTTACATGTATGTGATATCTTGAAATAGATAGAGTTTTCTATGATACACTGCATGTTTAGTTTAATTATAAATCATACAGCACATGGGTACTTGCTTGTCTCTCTGGTTTCCTACATTGTCACTATCTACTCATCTGTGAAGGGAGGTCTATTTCTTGATGGGATCAGTGTGGAGGATTTTTGGTCCATGGTTGGTGTGGAAAAGTGCTCGAATGATGCTCTCCCTCCCGATAATAATATTACTTATCAAGATGATAATTGAGATTGCCACAGATACTTGAAGTTTGGAAACTATGATCTAAAGAAGCCATGTATCTTAGTTTTACATTGTATTATATTGTAATTATAATTAAAAATTATTGCAAATATTTGTAATTACTTGTTCTTACACATTGATAGTGGTGAATGTATATTTATATCAGTTGTGGCTAAATTGATGTAATTACTTTCTATATTAGCATTAGGATATACTATCATGATAATAGATATCGGTGGTGTAATATGCTTTGTTATTATTTTTATGTTTGAGTAGTTTATTTTATCTCAGTTAGATTCTCATGGGTAATCTATTTTGATATGTGTGTTTAATTTTTAAAAAACACACATTTCTAGGTAGATCCCAATGGGGATGTTACATCTGATATTAGAGCTACGACTCAAACTCTAAGGCCTAATCATGTAACATCCCCACTGGGATCTACCTATAACTGCATGATTTTTTAAAATTAAACACATATATAAAAATAGATTACCCACAATAATTTATTTTGATATATATGTTTAATTTCTTTTAAAAATCATGCATTTATAAGTAGATTCCAGTGGGGATGTTACATGTGGTATCAGAGCTATAGCTCAAACTCTAGGACCTAATGAGTCCACTAAATTTTTCATATCCTTCTATTGACAGAAAGAAGGATGGTGAAAGTGAGAGTTTCTAGAGAGGGTCCTTCAAATGCTAATGATAGCAACCCTCTATTTGATCTTAACCAATTTACCATAGAGAAATTAACGAAGATAGACCAGATTATCATTGTTATGAATGAGACCAGAGATTGGATTATACCTCTGAAGTAGATGGTTCATGGCCATGAGGAAGAGGAACAATCGAACAAACCTGAAGAACTTCCCATTAAACAAGAAAATCCTCAAGATGTTAGAGCTCAAGTTACTGTGGAGTTGGATAGAGACATGAAGAAGGTGAACCCACCTAAGTTTGATGGGACTATTCTAGGTGATGGAGATGATACATGGTTGACAGAGATGGAGAAGTATTTTGAAATTCAAAACTACTCTAAGGTCACCAAGGCAGTTCAAGAAACATACTAGTTAAGTGGTGAGGCAACTATGTGGTGGGCCAATAAAAGGTTGTAAATGAATTTGAATTCGATCACCACCACTTGGAATCAGTTTGTGGATTTATTTAGGTCACGTTGGCTTCCATGGGTTTATTTGGATTAGAAACTCACAAATTTTTAAAATTTGAAGTAGGGTGATATGTCAATAAATGAGTACTTGGATCAATTCACTAAACTATTGAAGTACATACCTCAGTATCAGGGAGATGAGCACTTTAAAATTAGGAATTTTATCATGGGTTTGAGGCCCTAGATTGGTGGAGAGGTAGATGTTCATGGACCTTCTACTATGGACCAAGTCTTTGAGAAGGTGGTCAAATAGGAGCAAAAGCTAAAGTCTCTTTTACAGGCTAAGGATAAATTCAAGAAAAGGTTTGAAATTTCTAAGTAAACCTTCAAGAAGAAGAATTGGAAACAAAGGAGTAGAGACTCCAAGAAATGGTTTAAGAACTATAATTCCAAGTTCAAAAATGGTTTGGGAAACAAGAAACAAGGTAATGAATCTAAAGATAGTTTTATGGGGAAACCAACAGAATGTTAGGAAAGGACCACCAGGAGGATGTTTCATTTATAAAAAGGATAATTATGCACCTGATTGTCATTATGACAAGTCAAAAGGCAAGGGCCCTAATCCTCAAGATGGTTTTCAATAGTAGATTTATGTAATAGTCGACAATTGACAGGCTAAATATTAGGCATTACTTATTAAGCTATCAGGTACTTTGTTTGACTATCTAGTTTCCATTTTGATAGATACAGGAGCCATTGAATGTTTTATAGCTCCTGGGATGCTTAGTAAGTTTTATATAATAGCTGGTATAATGGCAAGCACATGGTCATTACAATATGGAAATGATGCAAAAGTCATGGTTGATAGGTGTCTAGTTAAAGTGAAGACGAGGTTACCCAAACTCACAATAATTGTGGATTTATATGTAGCACCTCTAGGATCATATGATGTGATCTTAGGAGTAAATTAGCTCAAAAAACATAAATCTAAGGTTTATTTTTACTTGAATAAGGTTGAGTGTCTTAATGATTTTGAAAATGACACATAAATTCAAGGTGATAAGAGAGAGTTGAAGCTTAGGCAAATTTTAGCTATGCAACTTAAGAAGGCTGAAGGAAAAGGGTGCCAAGCATTTATCATTAAGATAAATGAAATGGAGGAACCTAAAGAACCAACTCTTGAAGATTACCCATTTCTCAAATATTTTCACGATGTGTTTCCATAAGATTTTTTGGGTTTGCCTCCTAGACATGAGTTTGATTTTTCTATCGACATCATACCTAGTTCAGAACCATAGTTTAAGGCACTATACAAGATGACAACCACTGATTTGGTTGAATTGAAGGCTCAAATTTAGGAATTATTGGCTAAGGGGTTGATCATGTCAAGTGTGTCACTATGGGGTGCATCGGTTGTCTTTGTTAAGAAGAAGGATGGTACACTTCGACTAGGCATTGATTATAAAATGTTGAATAAGGCAACCATTAAAAACAATTATCTACTACCTCATATAGATGATCTTTTTGATCAAATTCAAAAAGTAACAATATTTTTTAAGATTGATCTTTGAGTGGGATACCATCAGTTGAGGATTTGGGATGAGAAAATTATGAAAACAATGTTCATAACTCAGTATAGGTAATATGAGTTTACAGTGTTACCATTTGGACTGACTAATGTTTTAGCAGCATTTATGAATCTCATGAATAGCATGTTTAGAGATTACCTTGATCAATTTGTGCTAGTTTTTTTTGATGACATCCTTATCTATTCAAATAATGAAGACGAACATATTTAGTTTTTAGAATTGGTTTTGTAATGGCTTCAAAAGCATAAGTTATATGGCAAGTTATCCAAGTGTGCATTTTTCTAGAAAAGAGTCTAGTATGTGGGACATAATATCTCTACAGACAGTATCTCAGTAGATCCAGGGAAGATTAGAGCCATTATGGAATGGCCAGCACTGAAGAATGTGCATGAGGTTAGGAGCTTCATGGGGTTAGCAGGCTACTATAAAAAGTTCATACCAAACTTTTCCAAAATAGTTATTCTAATTACTTCTTTGTAATGGAAGAATCACATATTTGTTTGGTCAAAGAAGTGAAAACTAGCTTTCTAGGAGTTGAAAATAAGGCTTACATTAGCACTAGTGTTGAGAGTTCTAAACCCTAATGATCAGTTTTTAGTGGTCACAGATGCATTAGGTGATGGATTAGGTGGATTCCTTATGCAAGATAGTGTATTATTGGCTTATGAGTCATGAAATTTAAAGTCGTATGAGGTGAATTATGCCCATCATAATTTGAATCTTATAATAATTGTTCATGCTTTGCAAGTGTAGCGGCATTACTTGTTAGGAAAACCTTTTGAGCTCAAGATAAATAACTTCTAACTCAATTATATTTTCACCTAACCTAATTTGATTACTCATCAAATACATTGGCTTGAGTTTTTATTTGACTACAATTTTGATATAAGTTATATCAAAGGCAAAGAGAATAGAGTAGCCAATGCCCTTAATCATAGAAGGTACATTGCAGCTATAGCTACTATCAGGAGTACCTTTAGGGATCGAGTGATTGAGTTCTCTCTAGGATACAAATTTTATGATCAAGCCAAAAAAACATTATCAAATAATGTTCAAAATCCTTGATACATGGGGTTCAATTTGGAGAGTGATGGTCTATTGTGTTACAATAGATGGATGTATGTGCCAGATCAAGAGAATCTACAAATCACAGTGCTAAAAGAATTACATAGTACCCCTTATTCAATACATCTAGGTGTAACCAATCTCATGGCAGAGCTTATACCATTGTATTTCTAGAAAGGAATCAAGAAATATGTAGCTAATTATGTGTCACATTGTTTGGAGTGTTAGTGAGTGAAATATGAGCATGTGCATCTAGCTAGATTATTATATCCACATGATATCCCATAATGGAAATGGCAGGTGATCAACATGTAATGTGTCCAAGGGTTACCAATCTCACAAAATAGGCATGATATGATCTTGGTATTTGTTAACAAACTAACCAAGGTGGCTCACTTCATACCTATTAATCTGATGGATGATGTTCCTACCCTTGCAAAGAGATTCATAAAGGAAGTGTATAGTTTCATGGTTTTCTAGAGAAGATCATTTAAGATCATGATTTGAAGATGACTTCAAGGTTTTGGATGACTCTGAATTCAACTTTGGATATGTAACTTAATTTCAGTATAGCTTACCACCCAGAGACTAACAGACAGACTAAGAGAGTTAATCAAGGGCTTGAGGATCTTCATTGAATGTACTACATGGACCAAAAATATAAGTGGGAATATTATATTCCATTGGTCAATTTTGAATATAACACCTTATACCATTCAACATTGAAGATGGCACCATTTGAGGCACTTTACAGGAGAAGGTGCAGGACACCCATTAGTTGGGATAGGTTAGAGGACATGATAGTCTTTTGGCCTGAGATGCTCTTAGAGATGGAAGAGCAAGTTAGATTAATTAGGAAAAGATTGGTCAAAACCAATTATAGATAGAGGAGTTATGCAAATTTGAAGAGGATAGAAAGGCACTTTGTAGTTAGCAATAAAGTGTTTTTATGGATAAAGTTGTAGAAGGGCTTGATTAAATTCAAAAGTCTACAAAATTGTCACCAAGATGTGTGGGACCTTTTGAGGTGTTATAAGTGGTCAATCTTGTAGTGTACATGCTTCATTTACCACCAGACCTAGTTATTTTACATAATGTCTTCCATGTTTCATATCTTAAAAAATATATAGTTGATCCTATGGACGTGTTGAATTGGAATGCTTTCCAGGTTCTGGATCTTGGGGTGGTCATTGTATAACCAATCAGGGTAATTGACACATGTAAACTTCATTTATGTAATAGAGAGATGTCACAGTGCAAGGTCCAGTGGGACCAATACTCTGAGGATAGTGCTACATGGGAGGACTATGATGAGATCTTCAAGAGATTTCCATATTTATTTGCTTGATCAAATATTATTATACTATGCTATTTTCATTTGAATAATATTTATATTTTAGAACATATGTTTGAATAAGAGTCATCTAAGATGATAACTAGCTTTAGAGGAGGGGGATTATGCATCCCAATTCCTCGCTAAGCAAACTATTTGACTATTTATGGATGTTTATAGTAGACATATATGATATTAGTTATATTTTTTACTAAGCTTGAGATTTATGTTATTATGGGATAGTAGAATATTGCTTAGACACATGATGCTTCATGATTGCTTACTGTGAGTTGGGTAATGTATGTGTTTACATTTCAAGCATATGAATATATTGTTTAAATTATATTTATTGATATGTGGTTATCATGTGATATGATCTAACTCCCTGCGTGTTATGAGGTGGGTACAGGAGAACTCATCCCTCAGAGCGTACCAGAAGGAGAGCATCATCAGAGAGGGTGATGTAGATGGAGATGTCAAAAGTCTACAAAGAGCTAGAAAAACCTTGTACACACCATAGTATATAGTACATGGTAGAAATGCATTAAAAATAATTGCTCATGGTATGTTTAATACTTGTTTGAAGTGTTGTTTTTTGTGGTTTGCCATAGTATGTAAAAATATCATAATGAATTCTTTTACATGAGTGGCACATTTTGTTTTAGATTAAGGTAAAAACAGGTTTTGAAGGGACCCCGAAACCCTGAACAAGGAGAAAGATAAACATTAAAGCACAACTAGGTTAACACAAGAACCTGATAACAAAAAAGAGCCAAAACCAGGTTTTACATGGACCTGTAACCAACTAGATAAGAACAAAAAAACAGCTGTCAAATCACTGATCTGAAAGAAAACAAAGCTTCCAGAACCGTAACCAGCAAACCAAAAAATGACCGGTTTACTGCCCCCAAAAACCAATCAGCAGAAAGGAACTTTGGATGAATCTTTTAAATTCAGATTTTTCTTTTTGCATGACCGAAGATTCATTTCAAGCGGAGGAACCAAAGGCTTAGACTTCTTTCTTCTGACTGCAGTCTAGCCATCTTCAACCTTAGCTGCCTCAGCAACCCATGCCTCAGAAGACAAAGATCTTTGGCCACCAATAGGCATAAACTCCTTGTGACAGTCTAACACAGTCTGGCTCTTTGAAAGATCCTCCAGAACAGGGGATGAGATCACCATCTCCTCCACAGGCTCAGCTATATTATTAACTACAGCCTCCTCAGAGGCTTCATTTGATTGATTCTCCAGTGAATCCTCTTCATCTTCTGATTCGGGTTGCACCCTTTCCTCATTCTCGGTCTCGAAATCTGTAGAAGTCTCCAAAGGTAGTTTGTCTGTGCACATTTTGTTATTAATGTTGGTAGGAGTAATTTTGGAAAAATTTAAATTTAAATATGAGTTATTTGTAAATTTTGAAATTGCCATTTAAAATTACTATAGTATATTTGGATGCTAATTTAATTTAATAAAATTATAGAATTTTAGCTTTTCATATTAAAATATATTAGAAAATGGAAATTATCCTAGAAAGGAAAAAAATAAACAAGGAAAAAACAAAGAAATAAAATAAAATAAAAACTTTACACTAAAAATAGAAAATCTAAAAAAAATTAAAAATAGCAAAAATAAAAAAAAAAAAAAAACAAAAAAAAAACAAAATCTTGAAAAAGAAGAACTACGCCTATTTTTATATAGGAAGTTAGAAAAAGTTAGGGTATATGCAATTACAAAAAGGAAGATCAGGAGAGAGCAAGGGCGCAGTATAGGGAGAGTAGACATAGAGCACCAGCAAATCCAATAGGTAGGTGGCATTTTCAAATAACATACATCAATGTTGAAGGATTTTTGGGTATGCTTTAGTTATGAAAATTTAGTTAAGTAAGCATTTGGGATTCTAATTAAATTATGATGATTCAAAGTGTATTTTATTTGTTTCCAACCTAGTTTTTGATTTTATAAATAAATTGAACTATGAACAACCACTTAACTACTTTTGATCCCAATGCACTAAAGAAAACCTAGATTAAACCTCTTAGATAACTAACCCTCTGCATAGAACATTGGGGCATCGACCCTATGGAGGTAGTAAATAATTGTTTATGATTTTAAACCAGCCAAGAAATTGATCCAATCAGTGATTATGTAGTGAAACAGACCATTTAAAAAGTAACAAGAATTGTGTTGTTTATAGACAATTACCAATTAAAGTTTTTGAAAACAAACAAATTCTTATAGTGGCGTCAAAGTTATAATGAATAAGTTATTTCAAGACATAAATAAATAACCTTGTATTGAAGAGGCGTTGATGTACATAGGGAGAACAGGTATAGTTTTAAAAACTACAAAATGAATCTGATTATGGCATCATAATTTACCAACTTATAGCTAAATATATTTTATTAAAAAAAATCTATCTTGTTCAAAAACTTGTGTAAGCCAATAGGGAGGTCACTGATTTTATAGTTTTATATATATAGTCAGACCTTGTGAATCACATATTCAAACTTGAAGTGTATTAAAAACAATTATTAATGCAAATTCATCGATCGAAGGACTATGCAGACAAACCAATTGGTGAAAAGAAGTTTACAGATATTTGGGCGTCGCCATATGAAGGACAATTACATGTATTGAAACTATGATTTATTTAGATGGTTTGTTGAATTCATTATTTAATTACAAACATGAATTCAATTGTCATATATTTATTAACTATTATGTTATAGTTATATTTGGGAGATATAATTAAGCATGTTAAATCAAATATCATTTATGGATAGCATGTTATTTGAAGTCGTTAGCTTCTTGTATGGCATTTCCCTATATTCTTTACCCAACCAACTAAGTTTCCCGAAACATATATATCCTTCATAATAACATTTTAAAGCGTTAGCAAAAAATAATATAAATTATAATGTATTTTATATAAAGCAATGTTAAACAACATCATTGCTTATGTATTAGATAAGTACGTAGTATTAATAACATGGTTGGATATTTAGTATTGTGCTTAGCTATGTATTTAATACTCTATATCATTGCTAGAGATTTATATCGGTATTGAAATGTTTATATGAAATATAAACCTATAGCTAAAATAAAAGTACCATAATTAGTTAACAAGACTAAACCATCTACAAACATTGTTATTTATTAACCCATGTCTAGTAAGGTATAAACCATGAACATATTTGAAAAAATGTCAGGTAAATATGTCTTTTTATCTAGGCATCGAGTAATGCCAAGGGAATTTATATACATAAATGAGGAGATTTATAAAGTATCCATATATTGAAGTGGAACTCATATGGGTTTTATTAATTGGATTAATGTAGAGCATAAAAACATAGATATGGTTTTAATGTAGATTTCTTGATTTTGGTTAAAATATTTCCACTAATAGCTAAAGTGAGACTAGTTTTATAATTACTCGGATGAGCATAGGGCATGTAGTTGTGACTGTTGGTCAGAGGAGTGGAAATACAAGATCACCCAATGTTTTAACCATTTTCACATAACTAACCATAACGATTGTATTTCCTATCATAACAATGTGTATGTAGTTATAAACTCTTATTGTCAAAGCATGGTTTGGATTAATCATAAGAGTTAAATGGATCAACATAACAATCCTTTATTGTGAGATAAACCTTGTCGAGCATTTAGATCACTTATTATATGAAAACCATCTAATGGAATTTGATGTTATAACAAGTTATGTGTTTATGACTATTATCAAAATATTTTTTGGGGAAATAGGTGTAAACAAGCCTAATAACATATTTAAAAACTTGGGGTTTGTTATTACAGTTATAGTCCTCAAGTGAAATAATAATTTAAAATTGAAAGAATTACTTATAGATAACTTAGAAAATGTTTGCATATAAACCCCTCAATGTAAACCAAATGTTAGAGTGGATTTCTTATGCTTAAAGAAAATGAGATTCTGGATGTTCTAGCTATTCAATACAAATATATGTTTCTAAGTATTTACAACTACATTACTAGTTTGATTTCGATGCTTAGTAGTTATGCTTAAACACTAGGTTGTGGTAATATGGGTTGTCATAGGGTGTAGTTCACTAGAAATAAATTATATTGTTTTAACTCTATAGTTAATTGTGTTTTACCTAGGTGGTATAATTGTAGTCATTATTTCTAGTATGGGATAGAATATAATGTAAGATTCATGCATATGTTTGATGGATTAAATGTATGTTGTGGCTACTCCTATATTTATCATGCCATGTGATGTATTTGATAGTAAGATGTAAGTTATGTGAATCTTGTAGTTGAATTGTATTTGACCAATCTGCATTGTTAATGTGGAGTAAGGAGTGAGATGGACTTCATTGGCTTACTAGCATTTTAATGTCAGATGAAGGCAACCCGATCAAGTGGTGTGTATAAATTTGATTGATCTATAGATTGCTTTTATATTACTATTCTTAAAGCTTTCACCAAAGTATTTTTAGTGGTACATTATCATTTCATGAGTAGGGTTTACAATTAAGTACAATATCTTGCAATATATTGAGTTTTCTATGATACCCTACATGTTTAGTTTCATTAGAAATCATACAACACATAGGTACTTGTTTGTCTCTCTGGAATCTTAGGTCATCACTATGTACTCATCCATGAAGGGAGGGTCATTTCCTAATGGTATTAGTGTAGGGATCATTGGTTCATGGTTGGTGTGGAAAAGTGTTTGAATGATGCTCTCCCTCTCCACAACAGTACTACTTATTAAGACAACACTTGAGATTGCTACAGATACTTGAAGTTTGAGAACTATGCTCCAGGAAAGCCAAGTATCTTAGTTTTACATTGTATTATATTGTACTTATTATTTAAAACTATCATGAAGAGTTATAATTACTTGTTCTTGCACATTGACAGTGGTGAATGTATATTTGTATCAATTGTAGCTGAATTGATGTAATTAATTTCTATATTAGTATTAGGATATACTCTCATGATAATAGATATAGGTGGTGTAATATGATTTGTTGTTATTTTTATGCTTGAGTAGTTTATTTGATCTTAGTTAGTTTTTTGTGGGTAATCTATTTTGATATGTTTAATTTTTTAAAAACATGCATTTTTAGGTAGATCCCAGTGGAAATGTTACATAAGCTCTCATGTCCTCACAATAGCCTACAAAGATCAAGGGTTTGTTCATATATAATGATTTCATTTTATTCTTTAGGACAAATGCCCAAGCATGGCTCCCAAAGACTCAAAAAATGAGACATCAGGGTTGTTTCCAGACCAAGCCTACTTCAGAGTGAAATGCTCAAGTTCTCTATGTGGTATGTGATTTTGAATGTAATTCAAACAATTAACTACCTCTGCCCAATAGATAGGAGTTAAATCCTAAGAATGCATCGTGAAATTAGCCATATCTTTCAAAAGTTGATTCTTTCATTCCACTAAGCCATATATTGTGGAGTATGTGCAAAAAAATGTTGGTTAATAATACCATGAGATACTAGAAAATCAAAGAACTCTTGATTGAAGTACTCCCCCATTATATGTATGAAGCTTCTTGATGCAGCTAGAAGATTGTTTCTCAATCAAAGCCTTAAATAATTTGAAGTGAGCAAATACATCACTTTTGTACTTGAGAAAATAAACCCAAGTATGCCTCAAGAAATTATCAATAGAGGTAAGAGTATACTTAGCTCCATTTAAAGGAGTATGAAAGACCATCAAATCACTATGCACAAGCTCAAGTGGTGAATATGCTCTCTTATACATACTCTTAGGAAATAGATCTTGGTGTTGTTTCCCTAATGCACAACCGGGGTAAACTCCATCAAGACATGAAACTATAAAAAGACCCTCTACCATATTGTGAGTGCTCAACTCCTTTAAATATCTATAATTGAGATGTCTAAATCTCTCATGCCAAAGCCTACTCTCAAAATCTTCATGAAAAACCAAACATGTCCCTAGAGGAGGAGTATCATCAAAACCCTCAAATTAATAGAGTCAAGAACTTTGATCAATAAATCCCTATGCAATAAGTGTTTGAGGGTCTAAAAAAGCTCAAACTTTAGCACCTTATGGTGTCAAAGTCACTATCTTACCCTAATCAGAATGGAAATATGATAAACTAAAATCTGATTGGTATTTATTTCTAAAACATATAATGCATCATTGATGTGGCCACCATCAAGTTGTATGTCACTATATCCCTTAACATAAATAAAGAAAGAATCTCTAACCTTAATGTTGGAATTAGAACTCAAATCAAAAGATACAAAAAACTCCTTGGAAGAAGTCATATGGTGAGAAGCACCAAAATCTATAACCCAATTGTCTAAAATTGGTGACTATGATCTCCCAACAACATTAAGTGTTTTCCCATGCTTGTGAGATGTAGGAGTGGAGATATAAATCTTATGTTTCTTGATGGCATCCTCTAGGGCTTGCATTCTCTTAAAACACCTAGAATCTTCATGACCAGTCCCCCCATAATAGGAGCAAGATGGGCTCGAGTTATTCTCAAATTTGGAATTTGATTTGGGTTTAGATGTGTTGGTGTTGGGCTTAAGTGTATTTTGAGACAGAGGAGGAGTGTTCTTATTCTTACTCTTTATTTTTCCCTTGCTCTTAGGATGTGATGTGACTAATACTTTTTGAGAGGTGAAAGACTCAAGGTGAGATAATTTGGATTTCTCTCTAGTGAGTCTCTCACAAAATAACTCTCAATTGGGAATTTTAAATGCGACACCTAAGGTATCCATGCTAGATAAAAATGTAGAAGCAAAAATTTGGAATGGACCACTTAACTTAGACAAAATTAAGTGCACACACTCTTCATCTTTATTGTCTCATCCACTACCCTTCAATTATGTCAACTAATGTTAAAAACTAGTGAGTTAGTCTACAATAGAGGCAAAGTCATTTGGATTGAGTGAAGTAAGCTCCACTTCAAGTTGCATGGCTCTCATATGATCTATTTTCCCAAATAAACCCTTTAGATTAGGCCACATTTTGAATGGAGTATCACACCCATCTAAATGAAACAAAAAATTATCACTCACAAAAGTCTCTATCAAACCCATATACTCATCAAATTTACATTGGTGCTAAAAAATTTCAAACTCTCTTGTGAACTATGGTTGAGTTTCATTCATTAGGGACCATAATCCTTTGCATTTAATTATTGTTTCCATTCAAGGTCTCCTTGTATGGTAATTATGTGTAGTCAAAAGATTACAATAATCAATACTAGAAGTAGAAGCCATGCTAGTGAATCACTAAAGAGTATAAATAATATAAAAGGGTGCATAAATCAACACCGAGACTCCCCCCCCCCCCCAAAATATTGTATTAAGGACCACCCCTATTTTTGAATCTTTATAAAAGTAGTGAGTTTTTAAAGTAACAACACCAATGGATAGAGAATTGAAAACCATACACTTTTGAAAAAAATGGAACTCAATTTTGAGTTAGAGTTCAAAAGTTATAGGCTTTATGAATTCTCGTAAATGGGTCAAAAACATTAATTCCACTAGAAATGGATTTTAGTGACCAAAATGGAAATGAATGTAGGTGTCTAACCACTCATTGAATCTAAAATTTATCCAAGGACGTTCTCAATCCCATCAAAGTGAAAATAAAAAATAAAAAATTATTGATGTTTGTGGGCTCCAAACCACTTTTGAAAGTCAAAAATACTAGGTTTATATCAAAATAATGTTTTAAGGAAAAAATACCCATTACATCAGATTAAAACAATCATAACTTTATTAATACTTAGCAAAAATTAAAACTATACAATGATGTGGAAAGCTGTGAGAGAGGATCTCAAAACCCATAAATATTTTCATAAATTTTTGTACAAGTAAAGATTCATTGATTAAAACATATTGTGTTTTGGTAAAAAAATCAGTTTGTCCAAAAAACAATTTTTTGAGAAATCACCATGCAACAACTCTCCACTCGATCCTCCTCTTCCAATGTTGGTATCCAAATAGGGATGCAACCTCTCCACTAAAATTCCTGACTAATTCAAAAGAAAAAAGTATGCCACTTTAGACTTTCAAATGCCCCTCCAACATCATCCTCACACAAAGGAAAGATCAAGTCTCTCCAATGCTATAAGCTTCAAACCACAACACAGTGTATGAAAATGAGGAATGACATGTTGAAGATGACTTGGGGATGGTAAAATAAGGAGAAAGAATCTTGCAAACAAATAGAATTATCTTAAAACTTGTAAGATAGTAGATGGTTACAACTCTCAAAAGCTCTAGTACCATGTTGGGAATGGTAAAAACATTCCAATAATCTAAGATTTGAAGAGTTAGCAACAAAAAACATCACATGAAGATGCAAATAAATGAGATGTAAAACAAGACAACTCAAATGATATTTGGAAAAAAAATCTATTTATTTCCCTCAAGGAGATATTAAAATGCTAATATTCTCAACTTCTCTCTTTCTTATGCTACACCTTACCCTTGTATTTATAAAAATTGAGGGTAGGTGAGAGTAGTACATTTGGCAATGTGAAACCAGCTAGTTGCCAAATGAATAATCATACCATGTGCACAAATATATATCTACCTTGTGCACTATTATCAACATTCACACCTAACATGTTGGCTACATAATTAGACATGTGAGTGTGCAAGTTTAAACCACATGAGTCTAACTAACTTAGGTTAAGCATCCTTGGTTAATACCCAAGTTACATAAGTTAATCCCAAGTTAATCTTAACTTGAATTATTTATTCTAACAATAATAACATGCTTTAGCTGATTTATTTTTCCTAACACATGAGTCACTTCAGAGTCTTCATCCCTCACCTCAAAAGGGGGGAACTTATCATGGCATTTCTAAAGCCAAAAATTCAAAAGTGGAAAAGTGGTAGAGTGATAGAGTAAAAAAATTATATCCTACCTTAATTAAGAAGTGGATTAAATTTTTGAAGACCCCCATATAAGTGTTGGCTAGGTTTCAAAACCTATCAAAAGTCTTTTTGGTGCAGCATTTAGGGCAATACCAAATAGGTATATTTATTCCTAAGTTTCTTTTAGAATTTAAAATCCAGTTGGATTTTTTTCAAAAATTATAACATATCATGAGCATTTGATTACCTATAGCATTTAGAATTTGTTTTAGGTACATCAACTATGTAGTGTGGATGGAAGTTTAACTCGAGTGTGCATCAAAAAATATTTCATCCCACCCTAGTATGTCTTATTCACAGTTTACCTTATTTGGAAAACTTGTAGACTTTAGCCTATTTTTAAGCTTAATTGAGCCCCACAATAGGTCTATACTTGGTCCATTGAGCCTAAAAGCGCTCTAACACTTATATAAAAAATGTATTCATAACCCATTTGGACTATTTATCACTTATCACCTACCCCTGCCTTGAAAACATAGAGAAAAGAGTTTCTTAGACATATCCATACACTATACTGGTCTATCTTGGACAAATTCATACACCTTTTGGTTTTATCTATTTTTTGGGGGGTTCAATTAGCATGTTTCTATGAATCTTTCTTCTTTACTCTTGTTTTTATTCATTACCATAGTTAGAAAGTATGCTTAAGTTATCCTAGGTCAGTCTTTATATAGAGGTATAACCAAGCATGGTATCACCTAGAAGAAAACATAAGACACATCTAAATATCAAGATCCAAGTCACACATGACGTCAATCCCAAAGCCAAGCATCACTCAAGTCAAGCCTCATTGATTTCTCATACACTCACGACATTGTAATTTTATCTTAGTCTCTCTACATTTTACTTCTACAAAAGGAAGGTATTATAATGCATGTGGTTACATAATCCCTTATTGGGAGGAGGAGGTTCACAAATCCTCACTCAAATTATTCCATCCACACACTCTGAAAACTACATGGAGGTCTAATTTTTTGTGTGTGGGATACATAGTTTGTAATGTTGCCTCGATGGTTGCCAAACTCCATAACTATTTTTTTGGTTTTGGTGTGTGAAGAGGATATTAATATATTCTTAAAAATTATTCCCATCATACATGCAAAGCAAAGGTACTATGATAACAAGAAAGTAGTGCATAGGTGACAAAAAATAGACTAAGAATCCCTAGCAACATAAACCCAACCACAGACAAATCGTCACAAACATATAAATTAGTCCCAACATGATCAACACAGGAACATGTCTATCCCAATGCATAGTTCATAGATTTTAGGAGCAAGTTACATACAGTCTACACAATTTATTTGTAATCTCAAATTTTCAAAACAATTAATAGGTGTGATCATTCATTAACCCTTTGTCATATGCATTACTTAATTTACTTTCATTTATAGCATTTAGAATTATTTATCATCACAACATATTGGATAAATTTAATTTTTGTATTTTTAGTCACGTATGCTTAGATCTATTGAATTGCATCTACTTTATTCCTTATTTTACTTAAAACCATAATTAGTGTAAACAATCTCTTAGTGTTTTATGTAATGGAAAGCTTTATTTTAGAACTCATATTATCAGGCCAAAAGTGTTATTAAAATGTGTTAAGTCTTGAAATGATGCATCTAGTGATATTAAGAAACCCAAAACTCTAACGGGTCATTTGGAAGCATTCTATAATATAATATTGATGCATCAAAGGTATATTTGAATCAATTTAACTCTATGTTATCTTTTTGGACTTATTGATTGCCATATCAAATATGATAACTCTATAATGAAATAAACCAAATTATTTTCCAATCATCTTAAACCTCACTAAGTTATCTTGAAATACCGTAGAGCCTTTGTTATGATATTTTTGTATAAAAATAATGTATATTTGTGGTCAAATGGTATGATATTAGTTTTCATGCAACTTGACTAATTATAGTGTTGTTTTCGCATGAGATTAATTTGATATTAGGGTTTAGATTAAATCCTTAGGGATATAACTACTTGATTATTCCTTGAGACTCATGTTTTCTTGGGGTAAGTGATGCATTATTTAGGTTCCCTTCTAAGTAACGATGAGAGGTTAACCTTAAATATAATTAGAGGGACAACTAGTGGATATAAGGAGTTACACAGTGGGATGAGAAAGAGTTCTAACTATATGATTTTTATAATGATACTATGCCCTTTCAAAAAAAGGTTTTCTAATATTAACTCTGAAGGTGAACTGCAGTCATCCCTAATTCAGTTTATGTAGGAGTGTATAAGCTAATATGTAGATAGTTCAGAGAGTGGGCACAGCCATTAGTGACTAATGTTTGGGGTTATTTCCCATGTGTGTTACACATTATTTCATACCTTATTATACCATGTAGGATATAACTTTGGATGGTATGCTACCCATAACTAATTTAATCGAATGGTTACTTTAGTATGTCATAATGCCAAGTGAAGCTTGTAAATGTTCTAATAACTAAATAATTCCTTGTTGTTAACAAAAAACACTCTTACTTTTTAGAATGACTCTTAGTTATCCAATGTAGTTCCTAACCATCAATGTATGAAAACTGAACCCTTAGAGTATCAAATATAGACCTTGTTGAAATGATCCCCCTCATGCACTGTTTGATCAAACCTAATCTTGAATGCATGTGAATGTTTTTCCCATCATCCTCTTACCTTGTGTTTTACCCTAATATGGTTTTGACCCCTTAATAGGATAAAAACTTGAAATGTAATTTAGATATTAAGATATGACATTCAAACATACATCTAAATGTAAAAGCTTAGAATTAATTATAATGATTCAACAAGTGGAATATGTTAAATACAATAAGTACAATAATAGATATGAGTACTTAGCTTTTCTAGTTAAATGTTTGACTATGACTATATTATAGAAGTTGATATCAAATAAAATTGTGTCTGTGATTCATCTGGATTAGATACTATACTTATGTTTGTGGATGATCAGTTTCATTGATTTGGGTCAGTATTGTTAATCAATACTAACCTATGTATAAATGAGGGATTGTTATTATATAGTCATCTTCAATTGTATTTATATGATATGTATATGTAATTCCAAATACTGATGATGAGTACAACTCTAAAAATATGTCTCCTTCACCTTAAAACTCTATGTGTGGTTATGAGGGCTAGAAACCTACAAAAACTAAGAAAGTGTAATGGGATAAGTTAAGGCCAATCAAACCCATTTGATTATTTACCATTACCTACATATTTGATACTCCAAATATGGGAATCAAGCCACACATAGTTCTCCCACCTATTATGATTATACAATTATGTTCTTTTTCTATGTGTATACAGCTAATGATCTGGATTTGGTACTTGACAATGTTCAATTTAAATTGGATTTAGTATGATTTAGATTTGTATTATGGCTTATCCTAGTGATATATTTATAATTTGGTAAGAATAGGGTAGATTCTCTCAATGTGTAATAATGTATAGATGTGTACCAAAGAAGTGCCAATTCCCTTTTGAATGAGACCTTGATTTATTTATATATGAGTCCAATTTGGGTAATTTATCATGCCATCGACATGCTACATCTATATGTATACCTCCAATGACATATGTGACATCTACCCAAGGTGTTAAAGTAACATGAAGCTTAAAATAAGATTCCATACCTATTCCTACACATGTAACCTTTATCCCTCCTATGATAAATATGAATGTTACATCACCAACCTCACCTACTGCACATTCCCTTGAGAAAATTGTTACAACTCTACATGTTAAGGCGTTGCAGTTAGATCAAGGTGCATCTATAATTATTCATTCACTAGACTCACATGCCTTGATTCATAACCCATTATCCCCTAAGATAACATTTGATCATTTACCTACAGGTTTTGTAGTTCTCAAGCTTCCATTATACAAAGGTAAAGGTGATCCAAAACAACACTTTAGATCATTCCATATATCATGCTTGGATTACGTATGCAATGATAAGTTATTAACCAAGTTGTTCTTGGTAAGTCTCAAGGAATGAGCTTTGTGATGGGTATATGACCTTCCCCTCAAATCATTTGGAGCATTAAACCCTTTGGTAGATTAGTTTCTAGCACATTTTATAAAGCACATTAATGAGAAACTATCTTACGCATAAATTACAAATCTCAAACAAGGGTTCAATGATCCAATCAATGATTATGTACTTTAGAACAAGACTATACTAGCCAAGATGACTAATGTTATGGATAATAATGAGTTATAACACGTATTCAATAAAACATTGCTTGTATCACTCCATCAAACAATCATATTTAAGATATTCAAATCCTTTGGTGACTTATTCCACACAATAAGAGACAAAAAGGGCACATAGCTTTGAAAAAGCTCAAGTATGCACCTAATCCTACAACTAATTTAACAATAAAGTTTTAAAACAAACCAAGCTACAAGGCCAGACCAAATAAAAATAATAATGAGGCAAAAATGATAGTTAATGAAGTATCCCAACCTACAAATTGTCTTCAATTATCAACTTCACCAAAGAGGTAATTTTCCAGATTACCATCACCTCCTCATATATTTTTATAAAAGCTACTTGAGTGAAATCATATCACTCTTCCTAATCCATAATAGTTTGATCCAAAGTAGTCCTACACCAAATAATTATGATAACAATGCATATTGTGACTATCATCAAATTGCAGAACACTCTATGAACAAATACTTCAAATTGAGATATAAGATACAATATCTTATTGATGAAAATAATATTGAGTTGAGCACACCTACATAGGAATCTAGATCGTAGAAAAATGTAAATCATAAGTTGAAAATATTCAATGCTCCATTTCTAAAGCATGAGATGATAGAGACTAAAGACACTTTAAAAGTACATTATAAGTGTAATATGCATCCTTCACCTATGACATATGATCACCTAGTAGACGTGATTATTGATACACTTATCAACACCTTATCATAATGTCTTATGATCACATTTGATGACAGCGAGATTGTCGATGATGATTCAAATTTTATGCACTATAGCTTATATTAATGAACAACCCAAACATATTGTCATGATTGACAGTGAATCAAATGAGAATGTGTGCACAATGATACTTTTTTAATCCCTTGTATACAAACAACAAAATATATAAGGTACATAAAGAATCATTAAGGGATTATATGGATAAAAATAAAATACACTCAGGCACATAGTGTTACCTCTTTATGTGGGCTCCCCCATACTAGCCAGTCCATTCTTAGTTAACTAAGTGACAGGGTCTTTGTCATGTTGTTAGGATGTCATTGGATGTAAAGCTTCTTACAACACCATCTACAATGCATATATGTCTCAAGTACATACATTGTAATAAGGTATTCACAGTTATAGGTGTACAATATGAGTACCCTCTATAGCTAGAGTTATCTCCTCCTCCACCCCCACCACCATTACAGTTGGTTGATACACCCATACATGATCAATATATAATATCCTTATATGAAATTTATTTATATACACCCAATTTAGAGAAAAGTAGTTAAATTTCCTAAATAACCATTTATTCAATGCCTATCATATCACATAGTTATTTTGGGCTCACATAGGCAATCATCTCCTACAACATGTACTCAGTTAGTACCATAAATAGTTTAGTTTATTTCACAAAAAACATAGGTAGTTAAATATTCTCATACTATACACAGACCTCATAGAATCTTAGGCATTCTAGAGTTACCCACCATACACAAGATTTTATATGTAGTAATCATGATAGTTATCATATAACATGTAATTTCTTATCAGATCTTATATGTCTATACGGGTGAAATTATCTCACAATAGGTGACCATCACACTATTTAATATAAACACTCCCCATGTTCTTCCCATTGATGGGATCCTTAGGTAACACATTTCAAAGTTCAAATATTCCAAAATTACAAAAAATTCAAAAAAAAACAAAAATTCAAATACATTCAAAAAATTTAAAAAACAAAAATCAAAACCTAATCATGACATGATAATTAGATTATAATATTTGCATATGTTATTTATCACATGTTTGGTAGATGTTGGACTTTCCTCTACCTAGTAGCCATGCTAATATTAAAAGCATCTCATTCCACGAGTTACACTATCACATGTTATATCTTTTTATGACATCTCTACCATGTTGAGTTATTTATATTGCTTACACATGTCTTGTTACTTACTCATATCTTAAATAATGTTGCATGGGTATACTATTGTACTATGATGTGACATTGATATATATGTATGGTGTAGGCTAGTCTTTACTTGTTATATGTTTCATTGATGTTGTTAATCTTGCATGATGGGCTAGGCATTACTTATATACTATGTACAACCATTGGCATTGTTTGTTGTGGCATTTTTATGTCCCATGCATGTGGCCTTTTACCTTATTTGATGTGACATATTTATGTCCCTTACATGTGGTCCTTGGCCTTGTTTATTGCAACATATTTATGTATTTTTTATGTGGCCCTTAAACTTATATATGACATTGACTCTCGATCTTGTTGAACTTATTGCACTTGATAAGATTGGATGGTGTCATGATCTATATTATGCACTTTTACTACATAGTCTTATTCAGTGATGGTTACAAATGCATTCTTCATTGATACATCTATCTAACCATGACACTTAAATGCCTTACATTACATATGTTAGATACATGCCTTGATTGACATATACATTACCATGATGACATATTCTCCACATGTTCACATGATTATACATGATGTTATCTTTATAAATGACATGATACAATTATTTTTTATTTTGAGATGAGTAACTTACATGATACATCCCTCATCTCAAAAGGGGGGCATTACAACGAGCTTGTCATAGATACATAAGCCTACATGAATTAAAAATCAAATTTTAGGGATTCATAATGGTTAAGATATCAAATGAGTTCAGTTAAATGACATATATAGGCACATAAATACATATAATGGGTGCATATGCCATTCATATGCATTTACTTTATAAAGACTTGAGCACAAATTCATACACATTTGAGTGCACATGAAGGGGCATATGTATATAGTTTATAGGAATAGGAAATATAGGGTTCCACATATATATGCATTTGAGATACATGTTATTTGATTCAACATATAAATCCATAGAATTATATATTGGTTGGTAAAGATTCATGAGGCATGATACTATTTCATGCACATATACACATTTTTACATTCATAAGGCATGACACTAGATCGTACTATTGTAGTTATAAAATTACCATAGTTCCAAAGGGGCATGATATTGATTCATGCACATTTACACATTTTTCAGTTAGCACTATTACAGTTGTTTATTTCTAAACACTTTTTCAATTCACACCGAGTAGTGAACAACAATAAATCTATAAATTTGTTTGCAATGGTTAGTTCATTTTTTTATGAGTAATGTACATTGAAGTTAAATGATGCTCAAAGACTATGGCATTACTTCTGGTAAACCCATCATGTGGTTTCCATTCTTTATCAGATATGAGTAGTTACTTGGGTTAGTACATCACATCCTTCCTCTCACATTTATGAGGGTTGGGACATGTTATTTTCCCAACCCAAGGGTTTACATAGTTACACAAAATTTGGGTTAAAACACCCTCAATCTATTTATGTTTAACAAGAGGAACCAATCTCCAAGTGCTTCAGTAGAAATCACCTTTCTCTTATGCTTCAATAAGGAAGTGTCACCTCTATCAAGTTGAAAGGATAACATGTTTTTCACCAACACATATGTGTACTCCTTCCTTACTCTTTAATTTTAAAATTTCAATTTAAAATTTTAATATTAAATTTATGGACATTAACTATTATATGTTTATTGCAAGCTTTGTTATTGAGTAACATACACAATTGGAGCTTCCTATAGAAGACAAATTATGTTGTACACACTTAGGTATGCCTTTTTATTTTACTCTAGATATTCCATTACTATAATGAAATAGGGTGATGGGTGGGGCCGTGTGTAGATACTAAAATATGATTTTAAGTACTTGATAATGATAAGCTTAACATACATTTACCACACATGATTTGTGCACAAAAATATGGTCCTAACATGCCATTATCTCAAAACTAAAATCTACGTTATGAGTTTGACCCTTATGTTCTATTGTTACACACCTACATGAACCTCAAAGTTTGTTTCAAACATACATACTATCTTACACAAACATGTCTAGATGCTCAATTTAATCCTATAGTGCACGAACCACTAACGTTATATTGGGTCAACATCATTAGTCAATAATGACATGTGCCTATTGATAGTGACCCTCTCCTAGAAATGGCTACTTTTTAAAACTAAATCTTTCCTTAGGGTCAACCCATATACCTAGCATTTAAATGGTGTGATAAATTACATAATTGGACTCATATGTGTACAAGTTAAGGCCTAATTTGATAGGGGACTTGGCACTTATGTGGTACACATCTATACACTACTACACATGGATAAAATTTGTCATAATCTTCCCAAATTGTGAATCAATAATTATGAGCAATCAAAATCTAAATTTGAAGCATACTAAATCCAAGTCAAACAAAGCATTTTCAAGTATCAAATCTAAATCATTGGTTGCATTTATATAGTGAAGGAGTAAAATTACATAATCACACTCAGTGGGATAACTATGTGTATCGTAATTTCTCTCTTTAAAGAATTGGATACATAGGCAATGGTCAAACATCAATGAGGGTGATTAGGGTCATCTCAACTCATTATCATTTCTTGGGATTTTGTAGGTTTCTAGCCCTTGCAAACACACCTAGTTTTTTAAGGTGAAGGACACTAATTTTTGGAGTAACATACATCATTAGGGTTTCACATCGCACATACATGAATTTCAATCAACCACTGTTGGTCATTATCAACAGTCAATGCTAACCCAAATTTAACATAAATGACTCTACACATATAAAAACATAGTTCCAAATTTGGATGAATTACATGCCTACTTCAATCCATTTTACACTATTATAATATGGTCATAATCAAACAATTAGTAAGAAAAGCTAAGTACTTATCCCTTTGTGGTGCTTAGTACATTTTTCATATGAATATTGTCAAATCATTGCAATCCATTTCAATTTATTATTTTCAGATCCAAGTTTAAATGTCATATTTAGTAAACTAAATTCACATAATAGTTTATATCTTAATTAGGTTAATTAATTCACATTAATCCAAATCTGGGTAAAATAATAAACAAGGCTCAAATCTAAAAATCACATTTGAAATAAGAGTACTAAACCCTAAGTAGCTTCCAAAATATATATTTTTCAACGAACAAAATTGTGTACATCTAATTCTAAAGGTGGATGTAGTCTACAAGTAGAAATAGGTGAATAGAAACTAAGGGTTTACCAAACATGTAATAAAAGATGCAAATCTAAAAAATCATAAAAAACAACCATGAAATCCTTTGGAGGAAGGTATGAACATTCAATTAATAGAGGAGTTCACTAAAATGGTTTATGTTTTTAGTTTTTTAATAATGAAAATAAGATAAAAAATTACATAAGGAAGATCTATCATTTAATGATATAAAATAATAATTTCATATTTGGCTCAGTGCTAATAATAAAAAAACATGCAAAAGAAAAATGTTGAATTGACAATTAAACTTTGAAAAGAGGAAAAAGATGATGGAATGATCACACCTTAATGAATTGTGGAATTCTGAATGCAGATCTAGATTGTGCAAGCTTGTATCTGACCTTGTGCCAAATTTGGAGTATCGATTATGAAGGGGAGGGATCAATTCCTATGTCATTCGTATCTAGGGTGGTGTTGGTGTTGAGCCATTTTGACCACCATTCATGTCGTCCTAAATCATTTGTGTCATATGCTTACTTTCAAATTTTAATTTTTTTATGTCGCTACATAATCAGATGTCATGTATGTTTGTACTTTTTATTCTTTGATCTAATGGGAAAAAGTGCATAAATAATGTCTTTTTCTTTCTTCATGACTTAGTTTGACATTAACTCACAACAACAACAAAAGTTACAGTTGAAGCAACCCTTATGGGAGTTGTGCTACATATCCACACATTGGAATCAAACCTTGAGTAATTACATGCAATGTGAAAGGAATTTAGAGCAAGGCTTTTGTTCTTCCTCTTTCCTAGATGTGAAGATGCAACTACGTGTAATTCACCAAGACCTTATTTTGGTACAAGAGGATGATGCATAATGGATGACTATGACGTAAATGTAAGAATGGATATGGAAAGGGTTTGCTCAAAATTGAACTATGGAATGTACTTAATTCTCTCTCTTATTCCTTTAAGCATTTCCTCTCTTCTATATATATCAAATGGCTTGGGATGACTTCATATAAATAGGATGTTATAAGACATACATCACACTAAAGTTGACTTGAGACATAATAAGTGATGGTCAAGGCATATGAAGTTATGTAAAATTCAAAGGGACCCACAAAACGATGAAGGTTAGAATCAGTGGGATGTTAGTTCTTGCCTCAGGTAAAATTACAGTGTGGGGTTTAAGTTTTAGCATGGGGATGTGTGTAATTAGGCTCAAGGCTGAGAACCAATAGTTTTAAGGAAGTGTCAAATGCATTTGGAAGGCTTAGGGACCAAATGAGGAGTATTTTGTGGTAGGAGAAGTGTTATAAATAATAAATTATACACAAGGGTGGTAAGCATAACAACACAAAGAGAAGACACTATGGAAAAAGGTCATGTACCAAAATTAGGTGTCTATAAATCCCAAATCTCAAAATGGGGGAATTTATCCCACTGGTTATATTCAAATATTTTGAAAATATTTTATATATTTTCCATTTTTTTAGGGTGCCCATGGTTTTGGTACGTATGGTATTGGTAACCATGGTTTTGCTACCCATTGTTATGGTACTCGTGGTTTGTTTCACATGGTTTAACTATTGATGTGCCTATGTATACCTGCACATATAATAGGGGGGAATTAGAACATGGTAGTACATTATTATATTATAAATAGTTAATTTAATACAATAAATGTGTTATTGTGTAATTTTTTACCCAAAATGGTTTTCCCTGGTGAAATCATGTATACCGTGTAATATTATGTGTATTCCATTTAATTTCTCCTATAAGCTAAAATATCCTATTATTATTGATTTTCTCATTTTAGTTTATTAGCCCTTTTTTTCTCTTCATTTGGTATCAAAGCTAGGTATTGGCTTTGTGTAAAGAGCTAGGGGATATTTAACATGTGACAAACTATTATTGCATGCAAGATTTTTTTCAAGCAAGTGAGATTGTGTAATGAAATTACTTAGATGTTTGCACAGAATGATTTTATATCTCATAGAATAAGCAAATATGAGAGATCACACATCAATAATTGATAGTAGAGTAGAATATCAAATAATATAGCAAAGCCACTTCGAGGGGGCAACCTCCACAATAATTCACTAAGAGAAAAATACTTAACACGATGATCAAAGAATAACCACTACCTCTTATTTATAGTATACTTAGCCATGGTTATTTTATAGGCTGACCTAACTAAGAACATAGAGAAATGTAACAAGATTATAAAAGAGGTATGTAAGCCACAAGTCGGTCACACATATCCCAAAACACTCCAAAGGTTAAGGGTGTAACATGCCCCTCCCCTTAAAAACAAAGTTGTCTTTAATGTTGAATTGACTATGGATGTTGTTGCACAAAGGATTCATCCTCCCAAGTAGCATCTTCACAAGGCAGATTCTTCCATTTAATTAGGTACTCCTTAATCGCTTCAGACCACAACTACTTAGTGCATATTTGAAAGATCACCTCAAGATCAAGAATAACTCTTCCTTCCTCATCCAATTTTGGTAACTTAATTTGGGTAGCAACTTTGTGTCCAATGACTTTCTTCAGTCATGATGCATGAAATATTGGATGTATGTGAGTGGAGGAAGGAAACTCTAACTTGTAAGCCACACTACCAATTTTTTGCAAGATCTAATAAGGCCCATAATACTTAAGGGACAACTTGTTATCCTTTTTCTATTTCTTCAAGGAGATCTGCTTATATGCCTGTAAGCGAACAAAGACCCAATCATCGATGTCAAAGTGCCTCTCACTCCTATTTTGATTTGCATGTTGTTTCATGTGATTATGGGCCATGGCTAAATTTTCATGCAAACTAACAAGGACCTCATATTGATGGTGAATATGTTCTTTAACTGCATGAACCTTAGGATGGACCTTCAAGGTTGAAGTGATGAATGGAGGGTGGTATCCATATAGTGTCAGAAAAGGAGACATTTTGGAATAACTATGAATAGATTTATTATACCACCATTTAGCAAGTGGCAACCAATGAACCCATTTATCTTGTTTATCAAAAATAAAACATAAGAGATATCTTTTTAGACATTTGTTGACTACCTCAGTTTGTCTATCTGATTGAGGATGATAGGATGAACTATGAGCCAACTGGGTATCCAAACATGCAAATAACTTAGTCCAAAAATTACTAGTGAAGATGGGATCTTTATCACTAACAATGATCTTAGGGGTACCATGCAATTTTCAAATTATATTAAAAAAATTAGAAGCTACTAACTAGCAATAAATATTTGTGATAAAGAATAGAAATGAGCATACTTACTGAGATGATCTACCACAACTATGATAACATTTTAATCATCAAATCTCAGTAACCCTGTAATGAAATCCCTAGACAACTCTTCCCAATGTTGGCTAGGGATGGATAAAGGTTTCAAAAGACCTAGGTTTTTGATGGTTTCTCCTTTATTTTGTTGACAGATCATACATTCAGTTACATATTTCTGGACATCCTCCTTGAGTCCTTCCCAAAAAAAATCCTACTTAATTCTATGATAGGTTTTCAAAAATCCTGAATGACCCTGAATTGGAGTTACATGAAGTTCCTAAAGGATTTGTTTATTTAAAAAGAGAATTATTATATATGTATAATTTATATTTATATCATAATGCATCAACCTTCCATGTGAATTTTTCAAATCCACCCAAACCTTGCTAAAGATTCTGAATCAAATTATGGGTAGCACTATCCTTGTCCCATTCTAATCATGCTTCCTCTAGCCAATCTACTTGCAGAATCATCATAGTATATAGCAATGTTGCAACTGATTCATCCTTCTTAGATAGTGCATCTACCACTACATTATCCTTGTCTTTCTTGTAAGCTATTTCAAAATCATAGCCTAACATCTTAGTTACCTATTTCTATTGTTCTTCAAATGATAACCTTTGTTAAAAAAAATATTTGGGACTGTCATGATCAGTCTTTACCTAAAAGAGATGACCCATCAAATAAGGCCTCCATTGTTTGACTGCATGCAAAATGGCCATCATTTCCATCTCATAAATGGGCTTGTGCTAATTTTTGCTCTTTAGTTGATGACTTTCAAATGTAAGTGGTCTGCATTTTTGCATGAGCAAAACACCCATACCATACCTAGATGCATCACATTCAACCACAAAAGTCTTGGAAAAATTAGGAGTATCCAACATTAGAGTGGTGCACATAGCCAATTTCAATATTCAAATGCCCTGGTAGCTGTATCAGTCCACTAAAAGGAGTCTTTCTTCAATAAAGATGTGAGTGGGGCTATAATGCGACCATAATTTTTAACAAACCTGTGATAGTAACTAGTTAACCCCATAAATCCCCTTAGTTGCTTGAGTGTCTTAGGAATCAGCTAGTCCACCATTGTTTGGATTTTTTAAAGATCCAAAATTACTCTTGTACGTGAAACTAGATGACCCAAATACTCAACCTCACAAGCTCCAAAAGTACATTTGGAAGGTTTGGCATACAACTGATGTTGTTACAAAATTGAGAGTACCTATTTCACATGGTGCAAATAGTCTTCTCAATTTTTAATGTAAAAGAAGATATCATCAAAAAATACCAAAATAAATTTCCTCAAAAGTGACCTAAAAATAGTATTCATCAAACTCTAAAAGGTGGTTGCTGCATTTATTAGCCCAAAAGGCATAACCAAAAACTCATAATGGCCCTCATAAGTCCTGAAAATAGTTTTAGATATGTCTTCATCATGGATCCAAATTTGATGATACCCAAAACATAGATCTAACTTGGTAAAATAAAGACCACCATTTAATTCATCTAGAAAATCATCAATGATAGGAATAAGAAACTTATCTTTGATAGTGTACTTATTGAGTTCCCTGTAGTCAAGGCACATCCTCCAAGTGTCATCTTTATTTTGTATCATGATAATTGGTGAAAAATATTCACTTTGGTTATGGTGAATGATTCCTGCATCTAACATATCCTATACCATCTTTTTAATTTCACTTTTCTAGGCACCTGTATGCCCTGATGTTGGGTGGTGTAATACCAGGAACAAGTTTGATAGCATGATCATGCATGCAGATAAGTGGAAGTCCTTTCAACATGTCACCAAAAACAATTTAATGGGAATCAATCAATTGTTGTAGATCATATAGTGTAAATTTTTGAGTTGGATGAACTTCTATAGAAAAAAAAACGAGCTACAAATCCTTCAGCACCCTTTCAGAGAATCTTGGTCATTTGATGGGAGCTAACAAGTTGTGAAGATTTAGCCCTTAATCCCCTTAGCTCAAATGTCCTTCCCTCAGAATGAAAATACATGAATAATTCTTGGAAATTCATCTCAATAGTCCCCAAAATGGTGAGCCACTGTACTTACAGAACAATGTCAGTTCCCCCCATGGGAATAACAAACATAGGAAAATCCAACAAGTAGTCTCCCTTGGCTAGCTTAATATTATCACATTTTTTGACCAGCTGATAATACCACCATCTATAATCATGACCTAAAATTTTGGAGTAGGATAAATGAAATAATTCAAGTGAGCAACCAACTTATTGTTGATGAAGTTATGTGTGCTCTCAAAATCAATTAGAATAGTGACCTTCTATTTCTTTAATAAATCCACCACCTTAAGAGTTTGGGGAGTACTAATAATTAAAAGGGAATAATAGGAAATAGTAGGTTTAATGTCTTCAAATTCCTCCTTAAGACCTTCATCCTTGCCAAGTACCTCCTCATCATCGTCATCCTCATTGGCACCTTCGATGTAAAACACTTCTTTTCACCATAACAATGGTCTTTGCTCCATTTGTTGTTACAACCATAACACAACCCTTTGGCTCACTTCTCCTTAATTTTTTGAGGTGTCAATATGGTGGGTTGAGGATATGATGGTGCTAGAAAGGTGTGATCATGACCAGTAGTGAAGTTTTTCTATTTGACCATCTCTTTTTCCTCTATCATGCATGCTCATGGGATAACTTCTAATACAAATGTTGGGTTAAACATTCAAACCTTTGATTGGATGCTATCTTTGAGACCACCCAAAAATAGATCAGTCAAATTTTCCTTAGTGATGTCTTCCACTCGTAAGGATAGATTTTGAAATTGAAGAATATAATCCTTCACAGTTCTTGTTTACCACAGTTTGGCTAATTGGTTGAAGTAGTTCTCAGAGACATTTTCTTGATAATGAGCCAATAACTCATCAGTGAAAATAGACCATGTAACAGGAGCACCATTCTTTTTATTTTGAGCACACAACCAGTGATACCAAATGAACTACTCATGTTCCAAATACATAGATGCCACTTCACCTTCTGAGAACTAGGAGTTTGATGTAGATCAAATAAATTCGCAATTTGAGTAATCCAAGTGAGAGGATCCTTACTATCAAACTTATGCATAACAGAATTGGAGTTGTTAGTGTTGAGAGGAGGACCTAAATGATGAAGTGGAGGGTTGTTTGACTATAACTAAGATGAAATAGTGGCCAATGAAGTAGTGATTTAATTCAATTGATTGTGAACCCCATTAATCTCTCTATGTATCCCTAAAACATTAGTTTGAACTACAACAAAGTCATCATGCTGTACCAAGCCCTTTATGTCATCCTAAAGTTGAGAAATCAATGGATCTAAAGTTCTAGATTCCATGTCATTGACAAAAGGAGTCTTAGGAGTTTTTTACCCCCTTTTCATCCCCATGTAGAATGATCAACCATATACAAACCCTAGGAGTGTACCAAGAGATGTTACCATTGTGATTGCCTCACCAAGTAGAATCCAATGATTGCCTTTATGCGCTAGGGTAAAAAAATTTGGCATAAAAAAGTGTACAGGTAGAATATATTGTTGTAATCATCTCATCAAGATGAATCCAATGACTGTAATTGTGCAAGGTGAAAAAATAATTCTTCCCAGATTATAAGTTATGTTTTTTGGCTCCTTCCCCTCACAAAAGTCTCACCTCACTAGAATACCAGATAATATAACAAAGCCACTTCGAGGGGGCAACCTCCACAATAATGTAGTCAGAGCATAATACTCAACATGATGATCAAATACTAACCACTACCTCCTATATATAGTCTAATTAGCCATGGTTATTCCATACACTGACCTAACTAAGAACATAGAAAAATGTAACAAGAATACAAAAGATGCATGTAATCTACAAGTAGGCCACACATATCCCAAGACACTCCAAAGGTTAAGGGCATATCAAATTAATGGGAAACACAAGGATAGAAATTGAAAAAATCAATGGTTATTATTTTGATTTGTGGAAGTTTAAGCTCGAAGATCTTCTTGTTGATAAATATCAATGGATTGTTGTATAAGGATTGAAATCTTCGGGTATGAAGTTAGAAGGATAGGAAAATATTGATATAAAGGCAAAGAGTTTAATCAAATTTTATCTGTAAAATTTAATTTTTTTCAATGTCTTAATTTATAAAACTTCTAAAGATCGATGGGAGAAGTCAAGGACAAAGTCTATAGTGAACAAAAAATTCTATGAAAGAAGTTGTATTCATTGAGAATGAATAATGATGACTATGTAGTTAAACATCTAAACGCTTTCAATATTATGGTAAGTCAGTTAGTTTATGTTAAATTTAAAATTGATGAAGAATAAAAGTGTATTAATTTGCATTGTTCTCTGCCCAACTCTTGGGATAATTTAGTTATTGAAATAACTACTACTACATCGACATTGAAAATTGAAGGCATAGAGGGAGCCTTATTATTAAAATAAATGAGGCATAATTTTACCAAGGATTATCAAGCAAATGATGCCTTGTCTATAAGAGGTCATTCACAAGAAATAACTCAAATAAATCTAGAAAATTCAAAGTCTAGAGGTAAATCTAAGACCAAAAAAATATAAAAGGAAATGTTGGAATTATGGTAAAACGAGACATTTAAAGAAAGACAACAAATCTATAAAAATAAAAAGAGTGAGTCATGTGATCATTATGAGTTTGTAGGAGAAAAATCCTCTAGTGAAGACTCATGGGATTTATTCTTGGAAACTTCAAGGTTATATGCATATGATGGTGCATGGTTGAAGAACTTAGGTTCCTCTTTTCATATGGCCCCTCACAAGGAGTGGTTATGTGAGTATAAAAATATCAATGAAAGTGATGTTTTCCTAAGAGACAACTCGACCTATAAGATCATAGGTAGAGGGAGAGTCAAGTTGAGGTTTAGAGATGGAAGGGTTAAACCCTCCTTAGTGTAATGCACATTCTAGTTTTGACTAAAAAATTCATATTTGTAAGTAAGATGAATGATGTGAATGTGCATGGAATATTAAATAAATATAGCTCCAAGATGATTCGTGGAGAAATGGTACTAAAAAAGGAGTCTATATAGGAATGCCTTTCATGTTTGAGGCAATCACTATAAGTAATGAATGTATTAGCTTTATGCTTCTCAAGGTGATAAATTTTTAGATCGAGATCCTATATCTCCTGTAGATAAAATAATGATGAGGCATCAAAGGATGGGTAACATTGGAATAAATAACTTTGAGCATTAAAATCTAAAGGTATGGCTAAAGGAATTTTTGACGAACCATTATACTTTGATTTTTATGAGCATTATGTGTTTGGTAAGTAAAGTTGAGTGAAGTTTCCCAATAGTGATACAAGACTAGAATACGTTTTACATTTAATGCATACTGATGTGTTTGTATGTGTGATGGTTTAATCACTAGAAAAACCTTTGTATTATGTTTCTTTTATAGATGACTACTCAAGAAAATATTGGGTTTATTGTATGAAGTCTAAATCTGAGATGTTTAGTAAGTTTGAAGAGTTTAAGGCTCTTGTTTAAAATCAGACAAAGAAGAAGATTAAGGGCTTGAGGAGTGACAATTGTAAAAAATACAACTCCAATGCTTTCGAGTAATTATGTACAGATTGTGGAATAGAAAAGCAAAAGATAACTCCATATACACCACGTTAGAAAAAAGTTGCAAAAATAATGAATGTGAATTTTATGGATAAGGTGAGAAGCATGCTCAGTGGTGCAGGATCAGAAATAAAGTTTTGGGTAGAAAAAGTCATAGTTGCTTGCTATTTGATTAATAGATCACCCACAGCAGCCCTAGCTAATAAAACTACATAAGAAGCATAGACTGGTAAGAAACCCTCTTTCAAATATCTTAGAGTTTTTGGTTGTGATATATATATATATATATATATATATATATATATATATATATATATAATTTCAAAGGAAAAAAGACTAAGCTAGAAAATAAATCAACCAAAGTGTATCTTTATTGGATATTGTATTGATGTAAAGGGATATAAAATAAAGAAGACAATTTATTGTCACAATGTTATCTTTAGAGAGGTTAAAGGGGTTAGAAAACATGGACATGAAGGATGGACCTAAATATATTCAATTTGAAGAAAGAGAGGGGAAAAAGTGTTTAAACTCAAAACAACTACAAAAGAAGAACTGAAGCATGGGTTACAAGAAGAAGATACATATGAAGATTTAGAAGAAGATGAGGCAGAGGAACTAGAAGATGCTAAACAAAAAACTCTAGTCTTGAGTATATTAGATCAGGTGAAAAAAACACCTAATGAGTATAGTCCTCTTGTTTTTCACTATGCATTTCTTTTATCAGTTTTGTCTATTACTAATGAAGACCCCAAGATTGTAAGGAGACTTTCACCTCAAAATAAACCAACTCTTGGAAAAAAGATATGGAGGAAGAAATGAATTCCTTAGATAAAAATCAAACATGGAACTTGGTAAAATTACCGCCTTGAAGAAAACATGTTGGTTGCAAATGGGTATTTAAGAAGAAATATAATATACATGAAAAAATGGAGAAATATAAATCTCGCTTGGTAGCAAAGGGATTCTCTCAAATAGAGGGAGTTGATTTTGGTGAGATTTTTTCTCCTATTTCTAAATTACATTCAATTATATTTCTTATATCTATTGATATTGCTTTTGATTTGGAAATAGAATAGATGGTTGTAAAGACAACTTTTCTATATTGTGAGCTTGAGGAAAAAATCTACATGATGCATCCAAAAGCAATAATATAAAGGTAAATGAGGATTCGGTGTTCAAGTTGAAAAAGTTTATCTAAGGCTTAAAGTGATCACCAATAATGTGAAATAAAAAAATTGATAGTTATGTCTTGGGACTTGGACTTAGAAGAAGCAAAGTTGATCCATGTGTTTATTTTAAATAGAAAGGTGGAAAATTTATTATCATAGTATTGTATGTGGATGAAATGTTGTTAGTTTTTAATAACAAGGAAATGTTCAGCCAAGTTAAGTCTCAATTATAATCCCAATTTGATATGAAGGATCTTGGTGCTACAAAATATATTTTAGGCATGGAAATTAAAAGAGATTGGGTAAACTAGAAGCACATCGAAATGATACTAGAGAGATTTAAGATGCAATAAAACAAGCTTGTCAGTACTCCCTTTCATGTTGGTCAAAATTTATCCCCTGAAAAATGTCCTAAAATAAAAGAAGAAATTGAAGACATATCTCTAGTCTCGAATGCTAGTGTTATTGGTAGCTTGATGTATGCAATGGTTTGTACCATACCTAACATTGTTCATGCAACAGGAGTAGTGAGTATATTTATGTCAAATTTGGGAAAGGAACATTAAAATGTGGTGAATATTTTCATGTATTTGTGTGGGATGTTTGACTATGCAATCTACTATTCGGGTTATCTTGATAAAAGTAAAATGTTGAATCTACATGGTTTTATGGTTCAAACTGGGTTGGAGATATTGATTGTCAAAGATCTACCAATGGGTATATGTTCAACTTCTTTCATAGAGATATAAATGGGATGAGCAAATGACAAGCTAGTGTTGTGAGATCCACCATAGATGTTGAGTACATTGCAGCTACTCAGGCAAATAAGAAAATGATTTGGATTCAAATGTTAATTTCCACTATTGGGTTTGTTCAAAAGGCTATAAGGATATATTGTGACTCTTGAAGTACAATTTATGTATCAAAGAACCATAAGTATCACTATAGAGCAAAACACAATGATGTGCAATACCATTTTGTAAGGGAAATGGTGGAGGAAAAAAGATATTGTTAGAGAATGTGCACACATAGGAGAACACTAGTGATTCATTGATAAAGGTTGTGAGTATTGAGAAAATTTATTGGTACAAAAAATTAATAGGCATAATAGCTGAAAGTATGGCCGTATGGTCCACTATGGAAAGTATTCAACAAGTGAAAAATTGATGTAAATATGTTGTATATTTTTCATGTTTTTTTGGGTACCCATGGTTTTGGTAACCATGGTTTTGGTACCCATGGTTTTGGCACCCATGGTTTACTTATTGATGTATCTATATATATTTGCACATATAGTAGGGGGAAAAAACTTGGTAATGCATTAATGTATTGTAAACAATTCAGTTAACACAATAAATGAGTTATTGTACTAATATTTTCACCCAAAAGGGTTTTCTCTGGGGAAATCACGTGTATTTTGTAATATTGTGTGTATTATATTTCTTTTTTTATTAGCTGAAAGATTATGTTAGTATTGATTCTCTAGTTTTAGTTTATTGGATTTATCTTCTCTCTGAGATACATGTTATTTGGGCATGTGCATTGCTTCATTGTAATATTATTAACTTTTATTTTATTCAAACTTTTCTATAAATGATGTACTCAAATTACTTTAGATACTTCCACAAGGAAATGTTTTCAAGTTGTGATTTAGTTTTTGTATACAAATATTCTCATAATTTTACTTAGCTTTATTTGAGATATTATTAAGAATTGTAGTCAAAGCTATATTTTAGACTTTAATTAAGATGTATAACTCTATTCCATTTTATGTTAGAATAAGCTATTTCATTTTCAATATTTCATAATTCAACAAAATATTATTATTTGGTACTCATCCTTACATGTGCAAAAAATGTAAGAATGTTTTTACAAATTTTCATATATATTAGATTTTATTCTAAAGCTCTAAGGACACTAAATTTTGTATCCCTGCCATATCTTCTTTTCTATTTTGATATGTATGTACGTGCACACACATCAAAGTAGGAAAAAATGTAGAAACTTAAAAAAGTCCATATGAATTTGTTAGTTGTTAAATTGCTTAATTTTATGATGTTTGTGTACTTGTCAATTATTGGTATAAATTAGGTGTTATTGACCCATTTTTCAACTTTTGATGGTCCCCTATAGATGATATATATGGATTATATATCACCTTAGTCTTGTACACTTAGTGAACTCAAACCTTAATTATTCCTCTTAGTTCTAAACCTTTTTCTCACTTCCATAAGTCTCACATCTACTATATTTTATGCCCTTTAGCCTATCTCTTAGTTCAACCAATATTATGTTGATGACCCAAGCTTTTTCTTAGAATGCTTAAAATGTAATTATACTCTATCTCTACAAGTTTTGAACATGTACCTACTTTCCTGCTCCTTGGACACTAATGTCTAGGATAGACATTACCATCGACGTTAGTATCCTAAGTTGATGTAAGTGTCTGATGCCTTAAAGTCACATATTTTACAAATGAAATGCATCCTAGTGGACGGTCTAAGTGATTTTACATGACTTAATTATCCAAAATGATTGATATAAATACAAGATCAAGCTTCAGTCATTCCTCGCCTAACAACATGGGAATAATGCCTAATATTCTTACCAAAGAGCATTTAATTGAACAAAGCTTCCCTATTTCCATACCAATCATAAGAACATCACATCTACAGGTCTGAAGTACTAAATGAATAACCCAAGACCCTAATTTGTCAAGTTACAAGCCAAGTTATTATTGTACTTATTTTATGTATATTATTGATTCACATACAAGCCAACATGTAGGGGAGAACTAAATCAGTTTGATGCCCTCTTCAGAGTATTGCCTATATAGGTAGCACTCATTGATAGAGGGGTATTTAGATTCAACTCGACATTATGTGCTCACTAAGCCATTTTCCCCCAAGGTCACCATGAAAATAAAGAACTAGGGTTTTGAAAATTCATGAGGAGCAATAGTGCATGACCTAGATCTGAATGAACCAGAACAAAGGCAAAGTCAAACCCAGAAGCATCCAAGTGGTCAAATCCTTTTTTAGTAGTTATTTTGTATAGGACGCTTACGTTGAACATAAAAAATAGCATCAACATAATTGTCCTAGGCTAATGTTAGTGTCTAGAACTCTAGAAGCATCAGATCCATAATCTATTGACTATTCCATAATCATCTTTCAATATACTTTTTCCCTGTTCTAGATCCAACAGTGTTAACATCAAAACCAACTAAGTATATTAATTATTTGTCATTTCCATGCATAGCCTAGTTGTACTTTATATAGTTAGCTTATTCTCAGCATAAGAAATTCAACATATATTTATTTATGAGTTTAACACCCAGTTGGTTTGTTGTAGATCTAATTATCACCCTTGTGCATTATCATTTCTATATTCTTGACCCTATATGCTCCAAAGTAGGATCTTCATCCAATTTTAGGGTTAAACATTTGGCGAACCTAATATTTCAATATCAAATCCTAGGTCAATTAGGGTTTTTTAATTTTTCTTAAATGTTGTAATTTGTTGCAAATTTCAATTTTTTCATTTGTGAAGCAATGGAGAATATTAGTGCAAAAACCCATTTCTATATGGAAGATAAAGAGGCATTGATTACTCATTTCAATAATAATAATAAGAGTTTAATGAATACATTTTTGTATGTTACGAGAGATGAAATAAGTAAACAAGATAAAATTAAGGCTATCTCACCTAGTGACGATGAATCCTTATAAGGTACTATAACTGATTCCATGCCTATCAATCCACCTACATCTACTGGAGGCATAGATTATGTCTTCCAGCCTTTATTTCATGAAAACCAAAAAAATCTTACTGCATATACCATGGAATTACCAATTGTTTCAACACAAATAATATATTCAATGCTTATTATTGTTCAGAACATGTTTACATCCCATTTGGTGACTACTCAAAATGCTAATCTAAATCCCACTAGATCTACAGTTCAAACACTCCTTCAAGCTTTAAAGACTTTGGAAGATAATGTTACAAGCACTGAACAAAATGCTTTAAAATATCCTCATGATATTGATTCATAAAATGTGTTGCATAACCCTCTTACACTTGAGATCTTTTTGCACCCTTTGACAACTAGATTTATTGCACCTAAATTTATATTTTATTATGTAAAAGGTGATCTTGAACAACATCTTCAATCATTTTATGTGGCATGCCTTGACTATGCCTCCAATGATAACTTTTTGACCAAATTATTTCCAAAATGCCTTAAGGACTATGCTTTCAAATAGTTCTATGATTTACCTCTCCAATCCATGAAATCATTCAAACCTATTGTAAATGAATTTTTAGCACACTTTTCCATTAATATATTTTAAAAAGTTATTTATGCTAAAATTGTCAGAATCAAACAAGGAACCAATTAACCTATCAATGAATATGTCTTGAGATATAAGACAATACTAACCAAAATGACAAATCCTATGATACATAAGGAGTTGTAAGACATATTCAAATCAATTATTCTTGTTCCTTTACATGAGTTCATTGTTTTTAATAAGTTCAAATCTTTTAATGACTCATGTCATGTATTACGAGACTATGAAATGAAGCTTATTTCATTGAATAAGCTCAAATATGTAGCAAACGTGCCAACTGCATCTACATCAAATACAAAATTTATGATTAAACCAAGTTGTAAAATAAAATCTCTTAAGCCTAAAAGGGAAACAACCACCATGGTTAACACAATTTCACAAAAACCTAATCGACTTGTTTTATCCAATGCACCAAGGAGACAGTTCTCTCATTTACTTGAGTCCCCAAATTCATTACTCCTGTGGTTATTAGAGTGTTAATTTATATCTCTCCCTCATCCTATTGAAGTTGCTATGATCAACCTCTACCCAAAAGATACGATGCAAATTCTTAATGTGATTATTATTATTAGGGACCAGGGCATTCTACAAGCAAATGTTTTACCTTGAAGCATAAGATCCAAGATCCTATCGATGATAAAAAAACTTACATTTGAGGATCCTCCAAAGGAATCAAGCTCACAATCTGGTGATCACCATAAACATAAAAGATTTAACAATCCTTTGCAATACCATTCTAAAAAGGAATCAAAAGTGTAAATGGCATATAATGCACATCCTCCTCCATCACATTATGGACACCCACTATATGATATTATCAGTACTCACACATGACATATACCTAATATGGTTAAGAGACCCTCTATTACTTTTAATGACAGTGAGATTAAGGACGATGAATTTGATATTCATTCTTTATTCATTCAAGCATACCTTGATAAAACCCTTATGCAGTGTTATGATTGATAATGGTGCAAGTGAGAATGTTGCACCATGATATTACTTAAGCACTTGGGTTATACTCATAATGATTTGCATCCTCTTACTAGATCAATTAGAACATTCAATATCACCTCCCATAAGGTTTTTGGTAGATTGACCTACCTTTACAAGTTGGTCCTACACATGTGGTTACTAATTTTTTTGGTCATACCTTCCATGAGCAACTTTGATATGTTATTAGGGAGACCTTGGATCCATACACTTTGAGCAGTACCTTCTATAGTACATGGGTGCATAAAATACATTCATGCCAATCAAGTGATTACAGTTTTTGAGATTCCATATGAGGATACTCTTGAGCAAGAGAAACTTATATCTAGATAGTTAATTACCAAGCCTATTAAGGCTCATTCTCCACAAAAGGGTGAGCAATAGGCAATCCCATTTACTAGGTGACCATTAATTGAGAGACCATTACATCAAAGACACGTGGTGGATTCTATGGAATCCCCATCTACTATGCACCATATTTAGATATGTAGAGCACCTACATATGTTCCTATTAAAGTTATTACAAAGAAACCACATAGTACTCAGTGATGGGTTTCATGAACCCCTACACCTATTACTTATACTACTACTTCATGACCATAGAGTCTTATTTTACATATGTAGAACATCACCAATACTACTATGATAGATATTGAACCTATACATGCTCCTCGACAGTGTCACAAGATTATTACACTAGATTCACAGTGGGGAAATATCTCTGACCATCCAATGGATGACATCATAGGATGATATTTATCTTTAAAATATTTTAAAAATACCCAAAAAATAAAAAAAAACATTCATAAATTCAAAAATATATCTGGCACCTACATGTTCTATTATCTCTTTGGCATCTATGTGTTAGTTCTATGTTGATGGATGACATATTCAATTAATCTTACATATACATGTATGTCACACTTCTACTTGAGTGTGATACATGCATGCACAAATACATGATCTATTCCCATTTCAAATGTTGGGCCTCCCCCTACTCATGTCATGTAGACATTGGGGGCATCCACTTATTTGATCTTGATACACATAGGTTATATGGTTTGAAAATAACATTTCATTATCATGTTTGAGCTTACATATGTACTTACACATGCCTTTAATCATGATTATATCTTACACATGGTACTTGCTATGTTATACACTTGACATTTTTTCTTAACATATTTGATCCATGGGTTACTATGACATGTTTATGCTGGTTGCTTATGCTTTATTTTATGTGCTTCCTTGAGTGTCTTTCCTTGTTATTATTTTGCTTGTTCATGTATTTTAATATGCTCATCTGCTTTCAACCCCCATGCCTATGTGTGCTTTCATTGACATTTGCATATGTTATTGTTTGTTGTATGGACATTTGAATATGCCATCCTCACTTTTATGGACATTTGACTAAGTCATACGCCTTTGATTGTGCGGCATTTGAAAATGCTCCTTATTTTTAGTTTCTTTGGACCATTCCCTTTTGTCTTACTATTGAGTGCTTTTGTGTGTGCACTTGTTTGCTTGTTAAGCTTGTAATGTTATTATCTAGACATTGCCATGATCCTTATCATGCATCTTAGTCCTTTATGTGATCACATTGGTTCTATGTACTTCAATGTTGTGTCTAACTAGACATGTTACTTCTATATGCTACATGGTTACATTCAAAAATCATATAATTGTCTTATCCTTTTGAGTTGAGGTAACTACTAGTTAATTTCTTTGCCTCACCTCAAATGGGCGGCATATTAGTGGGGGCATGTCACAGAGTCATGTTCTCCACACTTGGCATAGTTTTTAGATTTAGTGGGGGCATACTTTAGAAGCATGTTCTTCACACTTATTCAATATGTGGTACTTACATCAATTTTCAAATTCAATGGGAGCATGCTTTGGAAGTATGTTCTTTGCATCTATTTAGTATTCAACATCTCTAGATTACAACAGGGGCATGTTTTGGAAACATGTTCTCCACACTGGTACTTATATTAGTTTTCAAATTTATCCACATACAAATTTCTAAATTGGCCAAAGCACACATATGATTCAGATTCATAGTTGTGGTAGAATTCTATACATTGGTACCATCGTCATACATAGTTTTTAGCATAAGACATATCAATGATGCATATGCTATGTAATTTTTGCATAATATTTCAAAATTCAAATCAATTTCAGATTCTATAGCTCTTTTATGTACCGATACCCCGATCAAACTTTTTATAAATTTTATTGACTTAATCTACTATAGTAGTTGGTTCACTTTTTGGTATTGTTGAAGTGATTAAATACTCAATCTTGCCGAGTTTTCATGTTGGACTTGATTGTGTCATCCAACCTCACTAGGTTATAACTATCATTAGGTTTCACGGTTGAGCTAATCTTAATTGTCAAGGGGTAACTCACTTTTGTTCCAAAGTTGGGGTCATGTGCCTTCCAATCTCTCTTTATCTCCTTGGATATATGCACTTTCAAGATTTATCTATATTCATCCTAATCTCGGTTTCATATCCTTACAATGATACATCTTTTTCAAATCAACTTGTCATTAGGTGAGGTGGTTACATTGACAAATATGTGTACTCCTAAACCTTGCTCTTTCAATTTTAATTTATTTCAAGTACTTTGAATTCAAGGTTATATATACTGATTATATATTATAACATGCTCTTGATTGTAGGTCAACCACCAACAAAGCACTCAAGTTGGATACACGCAAAGATGAGGTGTGTTATATACATAACCAGGTACACATTCCTTTCCTTTGAAATAATAATTTCATTACTAGATTAAAGGGGGGAAAATGTAGATAATGTTTATGGATTATATATCACTTTAGTCTTGTACACTTGACAAACTCAAACTTTAGTCATTCCTCTTAGTTTTGAACCTTTTTCCACTTCCACAAGTCTCTCATCTACTCTATCTTGTGCCCTTTGGCCTATCTCTTAGTTCGACTAGTCTTATGTTGATGACCTAGTCCTTTTATCTTGCCCAAAATGCTTGGAATGTAATTATCTCCCATCTCTACAAGTTCTGAACCTGTACCTACTTTCCTGTTCCCTTGACACCAACATCCAGGATAGACACTAGCATTGATGTTAGTGTCTTGACCCGACACAGGTGTTCAGTGCCCTAAAGTCATCTATTTTACAAATGAAACATATCAAAATAGTTAGCCTAAGTACTTTTATGTGAGTTACTTATCCAAAGGGATTGATATAAATACAAGATCAACCCTCATTCATTCCTCACCTAATAACATGGGAATAATACTTAGTATTTTTACCAAATAACATTCAAAGATTATTCATTTGAATAAAGCTTCCTTGTTTTCATACCAATCATAGGAACAATATATATACATGTCTGAAGTACTAAAAGAGCAATCCAAGAGCTTGATTTGCCAAGTTACAAGCTAGGTCATTATTGTACTTGTTTTGCACATATTGTATGAATCACACATAAGCCAACATGTAGGGAAGAAATACATTAGTCTAAGGCCCTCTTCAAAGTATTGTCTACGTAGGCAATGCTTACTAATAGAGTGGTCTTTGGGGTCAGCTCAACATTGTGTGTCCGCTAACCTATTTTCCCCCAAAGTCACCATGAAGATGAAGAACCAAGGTTTTGTAAATTCATGAAAAGTGACAATCTATGACCCAAATTTGAATGTACTAGAGTGAAAACAAAGTCAAATCCAAAAGTATTCAGGTGGTTACTTCCTTTTTCAAAAGGTATTCTGGACAAGACACTTGCATCGAACCCAAACAGTAACATCGATACAACCATCCTAGGTTGACGTTAGTGTCTAAAACTCTAAATACGTTGGATCCATAATCTGATGACTATTTTAGAATCATCTTCCAGTCTACTTTATACCTATTCCAGATCCAACACTGTGTTAGCATCAGAACTAACTAAGTATATTACTTCTTTGTCATTTCCATATATAACTTAGTTTTATTTTCTATATTTAACCTATTCTCAGCATAAAAAATTCAATGCACATTTATATATGAGTTTAACACGTAATTAGTCTATTGTAGATCTAATTATCACCCTTGTGCATTACCATTTCTATATTCTCAACCCTATATACTTCAAAGCAGGATCCTCATCCAATTTTAGGGTTAAACATCCCTACACCTTCTCTTGACACCTTTTAGATTTTTGCTTATTTCGCCTACATCTTTTTCCCCACCTTGAGCTTAGTGTCCGAAGTGTCCCAATGCTTTATACATTTTATGTAGCATTAGGAAGTCACTCAACATGTTGGTATGGTTCCTTTCTACTCTTGCCCATACAACAATTAATCCATATACTTTGCTTTTTGATTGTTGGATGTCGGTTGAGCACCAATACAAAATTTAATTTGTATTCAAACTATCTATAAATACACCATCATTGTGGTTCATTTAGACACACATAATCTATCATTCACATAAATATATTGTTCACTTACAATAATTCTAGAGGAAAGAAAGCAATCATTAGAGCAACCATTGAAGCACACAAATATATGTTAGGCACACACCACATGACACTGGTTTGCATGCTATTAGAACTATTCCAATCGTAGAATTTTGATGTTTTTAATATTACTAGTGTCCATTATGTAGGTACACACCACATGACACTGCTTTATATGCTATGAGAACTATTCCCATCATTGAGGTTTGATGTTTTTAATATTATTAGTTTCTAGGGGCCTTACAAACATCAAGATAATATGGTTACTCTTTGGTTTGCCATAGGCCCCCCAAACATGCTTTATTTTCCTTAAGTTTTTTAGATATTGCTCGCAATTACGGTACGAAGAAGAAATATGTTTTGGAGTCAATCAAAACCAGTGTAGAAAATTGTGCGAAGTTTTTGGAGATCAAGACTGGCAAATGCAATCACCAAATCAATTTTGACTTGTTTATAATTTTGTCTGGAGCATCCCAACGCTTTGTACTTAGTCTAGAAAGGAGAGAATGCCCCTAGGAGATTGCTCCATTAATCGTCAATTTTCTAGGTTATGTCCTTATCACTTTTGAACACACATTTCTATTGTTACATGTTGACAATTGTCAATAAATCACTTTCAAAAACAGCAGAGGCTTCTTATGTATTTACCCTATTTTTAAATTCGAATTAATTAATTTAATTTATATCACCATTTTATACATATTATTTAACCTCACATGAAAAACACAAAACAATTATACTAATAAAAGCACACAAGAAAACACAATTTTTTAAATTAGATTCTTAATTTCCATATGATTTTCAATTTTTAAGATTTTAATAAACCAAACATCCAATTGAAGAATTACAATTATGCTTTAAAAAACATCACCAAAAAATTAAAAAAAGCAGTTAAAAGCAAAAGATCACCCTGAGAAAACTCCCATGAAAACACAATGAAAAAACACAAAAACACACCAGAAAACACAAATCTTGAATAAAGAAAACACACTTCAGGAATAAAGAAACACACTCTACCTTTGTGAGGAAAATTTCAAAATGGCTTATGGGCGGGAAAATTTCGGTCTGAATTGATCCCGCCAAGTGGAGCTCGACATGTATGCCATGGCATCCATAAATACACGACTATGGTGATTACTCCCTTTCATGCATTCATCCGCACCAGCCCTTCTGTGCATATTTTACTTCATTTCTGGCAGCCATTTATAGGCACAAACAAGGTTTTCTTTTTTATTGGTGGGTTTAGGGTTTGTAAGAGCCGAAGCACTAGAGGGCAGCTGTCATTTTGTTGGATAGCGCATGGGCCAAGAATTTATCAAATTGGCGGTGAATTAAGTTCGTGGGTTTTAGAGGTGCGTGGGCGATTCAGGGTATCTTAAGTGATTGAATATGAGTGCCGTCAATGTAACAAATGTCACGGTGCTGGACAATCCCGCAGCGTTTCTCAATCCTTTCCAGTTCGAGATCTCATACGAATGCCTTGTTCCTCTCACAGATGGTATGTACTTTCCGTTCCTTCTCTCTGGGTTAATGTTCTTCGCTGTTTTATTTTTTGAACAAAACATGGAAAGCCCTCGCTTTATATATATGCCTGTGTTTTGCAATCTCATCATATGCACAACCTGAGTGGACTTGATGGTGAAGGTCTGCGTGCTCCATAGGGGAGGTACATGTTTGAATGTGGAGGGAATAGGATTGTACATTTCATGAACAATAAACTAGGTAAATGGAAAAATAACCTCATAGAAGGTTTCTGATACACCAAATTGGTGTTTTGCTTGCCAATAACCTAGAAAATTACCATTACCTTTATATTTGTCTTTATATTGGTCATTGTATGATGATCATCCTGATTTCATTGCTGATACTGTTAATCAGAGCCATGTTCATGCCCAATTCCTTCTTGTTCAGGTGTGGGTTTTAAATATGTGCATCAGCTTCATCTCAATGTAAGCTTGCAGGGAAATGCGGGGCTTGTTTTGTATCCAGAGCAGATTCACTCTGTTGCCCAGCCAATTGTTTCAAAATTTATTCCAAGGCATCTGAACTTGTTCTGTGCTGCACAAAGGATATCTATATGTTTCTTATTTTAATTAAGCATTTGAACTTGTTCTGCTCTGCATAAAAGATATCTATATGTTTCTTATTTTAATTTATATGCAGTGAAATTGTGGAAGAAGCCTAATCTGAAGCAATGTGATGCCCGAGAGAAACATGTTTTGGTTTAGATGCGTAGTCTTAGGGGTATCTATTCCACCAAGGTTGTTTTGGGACTGGTCCCATTGTCAGCTTCATTCCAAAGTTGTCTAGGTGGTTTCTTTTAGCAGAGCAGAAAAGATATCTATATGTTTCTTATTTTAATTTATATGCAGTGAAATTGTGGAAGAAGCCTAATCTGAAGCAACGTGACGCCTGAGAGAAAGATGTTTTGGTTTAGATGCGAAGTCTTAAGGGTATCTATTCCACCAAGGTTGTTTTGGTCCCATAATCAGCTTCATTCCAAAGTTGTCTAGGTGGTTTCTTTTAGTTTGTTGGTTGCTTAAAAAACCTACCTCAAGGTAATGCATCACATGGTTCAGGTGTCTTTTGGCTTAGATGTCAGGTCTGAAAGCTTATAATTTTACCTAAATTTTATTAGTGATGGTATTTGGAATTGTCTTTTGGCTGATTCCAAGGCAGTAGGGCAGAGTCTCTTGCTTAGCCTGCATGGGTTAAATTATTGGGCTTTTATTGCTTGTAGGATTGGAGTGATTCCCTATTGTGGTTGGGTGTAATCATTAATTATTGGCATGGTTTTTTATCTATGGTTGCTGGTATCACCTTTTTGGGGAAATACCCTGGAGTTGAGTGTTTTTAATCTTGGCTGCCCTGATAAAGATGGGATAGTGTTGGACTCTAGAGTCTCACCAGCTTGAAATCAAATTTAAATGTCATTTGGATGTGGTGGACTATAGATGGAATGAAACCATGATGCACTCCACTGAATCTCAGTCAAACTTAGCAATGCATTACAATTTTAATTATTATTGGAGTTTTAAAGCTAAATAGAAAACAATATTGCCATAGCTATTGTCTCATGGGCTTGTTATAGTTGAGTTGGGGTTTTTGCCATACTGATTATGTGCTTGTTTATGTTGACGCTCAAGATAATTTTGGTTACATGAGCCAGTAATGTTGTTGGATTGCTTAATTTGATGTTTGTCTTCTCTACCTGCAATTTTAGCTAGTTTGGGTTCTTTTTCAAGTTGACTCTAATGGTCCCATGAAGAGGGGTTCCCTACTTCAATACGCATTGTTAGGTAAATTGGTAGCCATTTTGCAGAAAGAAATGGTGTCATTTTGTTGCAAGTTTCATCTCCACTATAACTTTTTGAGCGGTTTCATGGGGCTATTTAAAACATAAAGGTTGGATTGCAAGTCCCTTCAATGGGACCCTTCCCTAAAGGGGTTTCAACATATGTATCTCAAAGTAAAAGCTATCATCTTCAAAGCAAATATGTAATGCAGTTTTAAATTTAGGTTATATTTGTTGTGAATGCCTATTCTTACTTATGGATGGCTTTCTTGGCAGATCTGGAATGGAAATTGACATATGTGGGATCTGCAGAAGATGAGAAGTATGATCAAGTGTTGGAAAGTGTGCTAGTTGGTCCTGTTAATGTTGGTAACTATCGCTTTGTGTTCCAGGTTTGTTTCTGAACTTGGGGTCATTAATATGATTTTTTTTTAATCTATTTTTGTTAAAGATACCTAGGGTTAAGGGACCTTAGATCCCTGTCATGTTGTTTGAACTTTTGTGGTTTATTTTTCTGCTGTTAGGTTTGATTTTTTCTTTTAGCCAAACTGGGTCCTAACTTGCTTCTCTTTTATTTAAACAGGCTGACTCCCCCGATCCATCCAAGATTCCTGAAGAAGACATTATTGGTGTGACTGTACTCTTATTGACCTGTTCTTACATGGGGCAAGAGTTTATTAGAGTTGGGTATTATGTGAACAATGATTATGCTGATGAACAGCTGAGAGAGGAGCCTCCACAAAAAGTGCTCCTTGATAAAATACAAAGGAATATCTTGGCTGATAAGCCCAGGGTTACTAAATTTCCGATTGTTTTCCATTCTACTGCAAATGAACAGTCTGCTATTTCACAAGTGGGAATTCTGGCTCCTCATGCTAGTCTTTTAGTTAATGATAACAGTCTTTCTGCCTCTGATTTAATGGAGGAAGTGCTCCCAGAGGGAATTGTAATTTGATCTTTTAGACATCTGTGCAGTGAAGCTAATTTAGGGGTTGGGAGTTTGGGTATAATGTTGTTTGCATTACACCTGCTTTTATTTTAGTTTTGTTCCCATCATAGTTGGTATCTGGTGGGTTTATGTCCCTCCATCGAGGCATAATGGCATTGACTTTTTGAAGGATTCTAATTTCAGATGCAATTTTCTGATGCTTGTTGCATAGTCACTTTACTGGTTGATGAAGAATAGTGAAATTATGGCCTCTGAATTTTATCAGGTCTAATGTAAAATTGGTGATGGTGGCTTCAAGGATTGTTGATTGGAGCTTCTTGTGCATTTTCTGGAGTTTCCACAACGCATTGATGTCAACATTAATGGTTGTTCCTTGTTGCTTTTTATAATAAAAAGAAAAACATTTGTATTTTGCAACTTCCCTCACACACTTGGGGTTGGATTGTTCATTGATTGAATACTCTAAGCTTAGTGTTTTGATGAAACTGTTCTTGATCTCCTTGTGAACATACTATCAGTTATGATTTTTGAAGCTTCAATAACATTTTCTTATGGCTTCTTTATTTGTCTAAGTGTGGATATTTGTCTTTCAAAAGGTGAATGAAATGTTGTGCATCGGAAATGTTGTACATTGGCAAGCTGATTTTTTACGTTGGAGGTTTTTATGCTATCACTCAATTTCAAGGTGTAATGCTAAAGACACCATCAGTTTATATTAACTGAACAATTGATGATCAACAATCATATATTATGTTGGAATGATGCATTGGTTCTTGTTGCTCTTGGAAATGAATGTGGATATTGGAAGTATTTTGCCAAATTGTTGTTTTTTTGGCTGAATAAGGTAAAGCTAGAAAAAAGTACATAGATACAATATGATAAGATAATGATATTAATGTCCATGAAAGGTTGTTTAACAGATGTAGATGGGTTGGTTGTGCCTAACCCTCCTTAGGTTTGAATCTCATTGGGTGCTTGTAGGTTGTATATGGTCGTTTGTGTTAACTTAGTGATTGTAGTGGTTGATGGTGGCTATTTATGTTGGTTTTAACTGGTTTTTGGGGAGTAGGCCCCTTATTATGTCTCAAATTTGGTTTGTAGTTTTGATTAAAAGTGATTAACAATAAAAAAAAAGATATGTGAAAGGTCAAAATTGATCTATGGAATTGAAAAAAGGACATTGTCAATTAAGTAATAAGCAAGTGCAAGTGCAACTTTAGTAAGCTCCAAAATTGAAAAGAAATATGGTGAAAAAAGGATGCTCTAGGTGCATATCATCATATAGAAGTAAAGTCTCTAAGCAAATGTTGGCAAAGATCAAACATCTCTTGAAAGAAGAGTCAAACATTTTTTTATTTTTGTAAGTCATGAAGGTTAGGAGAGAGTCATGCCTCTTTGAAGGGGCAAAATAATCATCCTTGGTCTTATGGTAAGGAGAATATCTAAATACAAATTGATCTTTGGTTTTAGGTTCCAAAGGATAAATTTGGAGGGCATTTGTTAATATTGATATCTATAAGGCCTAGTAGAGTGGAAATTGTGGTAAATTGGCTAGGTTTGATTCTACATGCTTGTTGCAAAGAGGATTTGAATACTTGAGATGGATTTTTAAAGAAATCAATTGAAGAATTTACTATCTAACTTGTGTATCATAGTCACCCTTTGAAAAGGTCACAACAATAATGGTGGGGTTGCACCCAATTTAACAAGAATGATGTCTTGAGGAATCCATCATTTAGTGCGGAGGTGCTTGTATAACATTGAGGTAGGCATCCCTTGAATTCGACTTTGGTTGACTTTCTTAAGATAAGGCCCCCATGTTTTAGCCCCATATAAAAAAGTAGGTGCAACAAGTGAGTAGAAGAAGCAAATATTTGTTTGGATATCTTGGAATCGAAGTTGGAAAAATTGTTTTTCAAGAGTGATGAAAGTAACATACCTTTTGTGTAGCGTGGACTCAATAGTTGGTGACAAATTGAAGTGAGGCCCATGAAAAATGACTCTTGGATATACATATGGAGAGACTATATAAACTTATTGACCTTTACATGTAAGGAAAACTTGTTTGGCATTATGCTTTGAAATGTTAAAAACCATACTTTTTATTTTCTAAAATTTACTTAAAGACCATGTGTATCATAAAACGATGCGAAGCTACATAGTTGTCTTTGGAGATCTTTTGAGTGAGACATCAAAATAACATTGTGTACAATTGACGAATAATAGTACAAGCTTTGTACTACAAGAAACCTTATGTGCGAAGATAATTTGATAGGATGTCATCAAGCTCGTTTATGTGTAGAGCAAAAAGCGTAGGAGAGAGTGGGCATCCCTACTTAAACCCTAATGATGCTTTATGCCCCTTTTGTCTCACCAACACTTGTGTGCACTTTACCAACAATGGTCTCATATACTGTCAAAACTAGTGATATTACCAATTGAAGAAGATCCAAAGCCAAGAGTTTATCAATTAGCAAATATCGAGGAATAGTGATAAAGGCTTTACGAAATTCTACAAAGCATCAATAAACCTATCAATTAGCAATGCCAAGGAATAATGTTAAAGGCTTTGCGAAAGTATACAAAGCAACAATAAACCTTGTGCCTTTTAGCCTTAGCCTCAATAATAATGGTCAAACTAAAAATATGATCAGTGGTGTGAAGTGTAGACATCCAATTTCTATCACTATTTTGCTGAAATTTTTAATTTTACTCGAAATTTTATGACAACAAAATCATTAAAGCACATTAAATGGTTCGAGCTTGTCATATACAAGTGTCGATTTAAGCTAATGTATCCTTGAATGGGGAATTGCATTTTATGTGATTATTAATTTTTCTTGAATCATTTCAAGTCTAATTGTGACCACGTAAAATAATGCTCTAGACCACCAAATTCTTCTAATTCAAAGGCACACAACACGTGCATGTGTTATTTCTTGTTGACAATGTCTTAAATGAGGTATTGTTTCGTACGCAACTGACACCTTCTAATTATAATCCAGTCAAATTATGACACAGTAACTTGACATTTTGACCAAGTTGATTTAGCAAACAACCAATTTTCAAAGGATTACAAAGAGTTAATTAAACACACTTAAGCAAATTAAACCAAATTAAGAGCTTAAGTGGAAAATCCATGGAAGTTATTGAAGATCTATTAATTGAAAATTCATTTCTAATATCTGTATCTTGTGGTGACATCATCAATGGCGTGGCATCCATAAGCCATAAATGCAACATATATTTGGTTTAAGTCCTCCCATGCCTCATTAATGCCCTTTTCTTCCAAATATTAATGGGGATATTTATGGATTGAGCCTCCAATATTGAATTGATTCATGGCCACACATCTTGATCTTAAAATGGATGGTCATGGTTGATTCTGATTATTTTCAAAAATCTATAAATACAAGGGTTCTCACTCATCTTTTTAAGCTCTTTTTGTGTCAACTTATTATGTAGAATTATCTTCACAAGCTATTTTTGTGCAATGTTTTTATGTTGAATTTGTAATAGAATAACTTCAACTATTGACATACATTGATCAATTTCATGAGCCTAATTCATTGGTGCATTGAGAGATAATGGAGGAGCAAGACACTCATCATTGACAAAGACTTGGAACACCAGATCAGGGGAAAATCACATTTTTGAGCCGCTCTTGGAGGAGTGATGCTCTTGGGAAGGTTTGATGGTTGTATTTCTTTTTTCAATAGCTCTTAGATTTCATTTGCAAAACCCCATGAGGTAGTTGGCTTAGTATGTTATGTCCTTTATGCTTCTTTTGAATTTTCACTACTAATGCATGCACTAACTTGCTTTGGATTCCCACTTTACTTCTTGGCATACTCTGTGGGACCACGCATCTCATGCAAGCAAGGAGACTAATATGCAACTCTTAGATCATCTAATGAATGCTTAAAAGTCCTTAAAAATCAAGTTTTTTCTTCATTTTTCATGAATTTTTGTTTGTTTTAGTGACACAATTTACATAGACCAATGTCAATTCAATTTGATCGACACCGATATATTACAAACCGGCATCAGTCATTGTGTGAAGGGCCAAACATGATAGAAAGCATGATTTATGGGGTTTTCTTGAAGTTTCTAGTTGTTATACTGTGTCCCATAAACTTACATACTCTTTGTTTGGTTATTTTCCTGCAGGATCCGGAGGGCTTTTTTATTTTTATACTTGTTTGTGCTAATAACTTTTTTGTGAAAATCGTGTTCTATTCTTACATTTTTATAGGAACCAATGTTGATTACCATCGAACAATGTCAACGCTCTGTGAACTGACCAACATCAATCTCAATGAACCGATATCGATCCTTGCGTGGACCAACATCGGTCTCTATGATAAGAAAATAGATACTTGAGAACAAGCTTTGAAATCTTGTTTTATCATTTATATTTGGGCTTCAAAGTAGACATAAACCCTCTAAAAATTGTAGGTCATACTCTGGAAAAAGGCAGAAGTTTGAAAGTGTTTAGATCTTGAACTTTTCATTTGATGCTCAAAAGGAATTTAGTGGTTTTATGCTTCGTTGTTTTGTGAAAGTTTTACAAGTTTTCAACTAAGAACAAGGGACCAAAATTTCATAAACATTTCACTTTGGTGCATTAAAATAAACACACACTTAGATTACATACTCTTAAGAGTGTTTTATTTTATGCTTGTTTTTCTAAAGTTATTTATTTTTGCAAAAAAGATTGATGCGTCTATGCTCTCCCCCCATCCCCTTTACAGAACTTGGGTGACCAAAAGCGCTCTTTTTTTGCATTGTTTTTAGTCCAAAAAGCATGAAAAGAACATCATCAAGGCCCTCCCTAAATCCATATGAATTGGGTGATCTAAATGCGACCTTAAAATCTTTTCACTTATCATTTATTTCTCATGCATTTTAGTTCATGAGTGGGATTTCATCACCTCCTCATAGGTTCTCTAGTGAAGCGTTGAACTGAGAATTCATCTTCCGACATATTTTCAACCCCACTCCATGGTGGGGTATATAAAGCAAGGATGATCCGTTGGGATGCTTGTTTTCAGTGGTTAAAACAAGCTTCGTTAGTGGTACTCCAACTCAAATTGTATGGGCAATTCAGACATCACACTACACTGAGCAAGCGACGGATGTAGTGGTTGTGAAAATGACAAGACCTTTTCACAATAAGTTGTTTAACACAGATCCAATTGATGTGAGGCATCTCTAGTGTTAGTCACACTTGGGACCATATAGAAACACTCAAAAAATTAGTTTTAGAACAACCCCACTTGTCGTTTCATGTAGGATGAGTAGTTTGAAGTTCCATGTCCTCGTACAATCTCTTGAGAGAAGTGGGTGTAAAAACCCTACTTATTCATGCACTTTTATTTTTGGATTAACACTTAAAATCTTGTCAAGAACACATATATAGACGAAATTTGACAATACCATGCAACATTATCAGTTTTAGGACTTTGGACGTTATAGTTAATTGTATTTTGTCATTTTACCCTTCAATTGCTTGGTTTTTTCAAGTCTAAACCTTGTTTAAAAACCAAAACACCTTTGTTATACATCATTTTATTTGATCAAGGAGGCATTATGCTGACCAAATCAAAATCACCTTTTTGCCTTGTTTAAATCATCATTTAGAACATTATGTTTGTATTTTCCAAACAACGTTATTATGCTGCCCATTTGAGTCTAGACCATTTGTCACTTTGAAAAATCTCAAAATCCTTCATTTTTAATTCAAAGTCAAAATCTCATATATCTAAGTTTTAGACCAAGGTGTTATCGGTTCACCATTTACACTTGATTTGAGTTAACTTGGGTACAATTTCTCATTTGGGTTGAAGGCTATTATATAGACTCATCATCATTGTTATCCTCATTGTGGACTTACGTTATCTTGCATTCACTCATGCTCTAAGTGCTAGGACCATGCTACATCCTATTACCATGTGGCGACGTTGTGCTACCCATTTGGTTTTAGCTTTGTACTTAGGAGTTCTCGTGTGTTTTCATGTTTTGAGCTTCTTGGTTCTCATTGTTATCTTCCTAATCAGAAAGACCCTCTTTTAATTTTGTAGTCACAACTCGTTGTTATTGTATCTAGCTTTTACAATATTGACGTATCTTTGACCTAAGTTTGTTGTGCTATCTTGCACTTTAGGTTTCAGAGTTATCATACCCTCTTCTAATTTGATGATTTCAACCCACCAAAGTTGAGTAAATTTTTTACCATTTATTTTAATTGTGTGGTATTATGTCGCTTATTTTATTATAGTATCGTTTTACCTCGTCACTTGTTTACATAAATAAAAACACACCTTTTCAAATGTTTTAAAAACATATTTCACATCTTAGAAAACGTAGAGAATGATCTTCTAAACATGACGCAAAGGTATACTTGTAGTGAGGTCTCGTACAACCCTCGTTACGAGGAAGAGCATTTTATGAAAAATATGAGCACTTTGTTGTGTTTGAGGGTATCGTCCTTTTTGGGCCTAGTATTTAAACACCAAACCAATCCATGTTCATTTTCATACACCCACCCCGTTCTCCTCCTTTGGCCTGTGTTAGCAACCAAGCTCCGCAATGCCCAAAGGTTACCATTCTAGGTTATCCTCCTTTAACTTGCATGAGCAATCAAGTTCCACAATGCTTGAATGTTACCATTTTAGGTTATCCTCCTTCAGCTTGCACGAGCAATCAAGCTCTACAATGCTCAAAGGCCACCATTCTAGGTTATCCTCCTTCAGATTGCATGAGCAATCAAGTTACGTAACACTCAAAAGTTACCATTCTAGGTTATCCTCCTTCAGTGTGCATGAGTAATAAAGATCCACATCACTCAAAGGTTACCATTTTAGGCTATCTTCCTTCACCTTGTGCAAGTGACTAAGCTCCACAATGCTCGAAGGTTACTATTTTAGGCCCTCCTCCTTTGGCTTACGCTATCAACCAAACTTTTCAATGACCAGTCATTACCATTCTAGGCCCATCATAGGTATTTATTGAACCTATTGTTGAGGAACAACATTTTGATGAGCTAGTCTTTATTGATACCTTCTTCAATAATTTAATTTTCGGAGAGCCCATTATTGAACAACAAATCATTATTCATCTGGTATCAACTATTCCCAACTTTAGAAAATCCATGCCAATCTTTGAGCCACAACATAACCAACCATTACCTCTTCAAGAACCATCTTTTGAGCACCAAAATGCATTCAAATTTAATATTTTGCAACCAATTGTAAACCAAGTTTGTGATGTTATTTTTGAAACACCCATTTATGACGAGTAAACATGTGATGAATCACCTTTTGATACTATTCTTGTTGTTGAGGACTCTCACTCTAACAAGCCAATCTTTGTTGAATCGCTTCTTAATGATTATAACCATCTTTGGGCAAATCATTATCTTGATCATTGTCCTATTTTTAAAGAGCCCCACTCTACGGAGTTGTCTCTTGACCTTTTTCCCCTCGTTGAGGAGTCTCACTTTGATGATCCAGTCTCTGTGGAGTCACCCCTCGAGCTGTCCTATCTCTTTGAGGGGCTTCACCTAGATGAGTCAACCTATGTTGAACCCTTCCTAGATGAATCTATTTTTATAGAACCCGTTACACCATCACACACCATTACTTGTCCAAAACCAAACATTCAACAAGACATTATTGAAGTAGCACCCACACCAGATGAAGAATCAACATTGAAGTTAGGTTCTATTCTTGAAATGACATTAGATTTAACATCATAAGTAGAATCAACATCAGTCTCAATATTGAATTTAGAGTCCTCTAACTTGGACTTAGCTTCAAAATCAGAATATAGTCATGGTTGTTACAACATTGATTACACTTTCCTTGCAGATCAATTTGAAAATATTTATGATCCTTCTACAGTTCTTGAGGATGATTACTTTAGCATTGACACAAGTTCTCATAGTATCTTCTATAAGGATTGTGCTACCTTTCATCATTCCATTATCACTGCCTAACATAACCATTATATTGACATTCCACCTCTCACAAGCATCAATTAGGACCAACATAATCACACCTTGTTGAACTGCATCTATGGTGACATATCAAGGGTAAAATATTAAGGGAACCAAGACCACATTCACGCAGAAGAAGAACAATCTCATATTGAAACCATTTTGGAGGCACTATAAGACAATCAAAGTCAAAATTCAATGTTCCTTAGTGTAACCTTTTTGGAGGTGCTGTGGGACAATCAAGACAAATTCATTGGTGAAAACCTATTTGAGGTACCAATCACTAAGCACAATAGTTATTCACTGCTTGATGAAGACATTATTCAAGATAAAATCAATACAACTTCCAATCTATAGCATAATCAGATGGTAGCTACTCTTGGGCCCAAACAATAGGAAAATCTGGTGGTCCTATCGAGAGCATCTTCAAAAGTATTTGGCCCCATCACAACCAAAATTATGTTGAATCCAAAATCAACAACATTGTGTGTGCCTGCAAATCTTGATCTTCATTTGTTACCTAACCATTATACAATCCATTATCATCCACCAATATTCCATTACCAGCTTATACCATTTATCCTATGCCTAACATTATTTACCATCCTTGGCTGTAATTTCCTTTGTAGGGGTTACAAAGATATCTTATCTTGATGTTTAAAGGAAACATAATTAATGACCAACAAAGATCACAACAACATTATTAGAGTCCAAATCTGTATCAGGTTCTTGATAGAGCAACTATTTTGAAAGGGTGTGGGCTAGCAATTTTTATGATTAATTATTCTAGTTGTCTTATATGTTAACTAGGACGTGCATCTCCACATCAACAAGAGTAGCATAATCATTCCATTATGTCCCATTTATTATGCCATGTGAGCTACATTGACTTAAGGTCCTTCGCGACTATGGAGGCAACGCTCAATTTTTGTTGAGGTCAACTCAATCATATCAGCCATGCTCTCACCATTTTGCGAGCAATTTTTAAGTTTGAATGTTCTTGCTATTGTACAAGTAATCATCACTTGGGGGTGACCCTTTTGCAATTATAGCCAATTGTCATCTTATCATTTTATTTATGTTGTGCCTTATACCATTTTATTATAGCATGTCTTTAATATTGAACAAAGCTTGTTTGTAGCCGCCTTGCTTACCCTATTTTGATTTTGGTTCCTTTGGTTCTTCCTGCACCTTTGACAAGGGGATTTTGATCCAATTTCAATAGTTTCAGAATTCTATGTTTAATTGGCATTCTATGAAATTAGTGTGACAATTGATCTAGCAAGTTATCTTTCATTTATGTTTCATTGGTGCCACTGATTATAACCGCTTATGGGCAAATTAGTATTTCATTTGGTGTCATTGATTATAACCGCCTATGGGCAAATTAGTATCTTATCATTATTTTTTAATTATAACCATCTATGGGTAAATTAGGAACAACACCTTTTATCATGTAATGCCGTATCTCCTTACCATTACTATTATCATTTGCCTTATCATTTTCATTTATTTGCGAACTTGTTGTGACATGGTCAGTTTTTCACCGCTTCTTGTATGGGCAGAATTACTGTGACTTGAGGTCCTAATGGGACTATATAGGCCACACTTGATTCGCATTCAGGTCAATTCAGTCCCCTTTTTCCATACACTCTCTCCATTTTGTGAACAATTTAAGTTTGAATGCTCTCATTCTTTAACAAATTGAACCGTTTAGTCTCTTGTAATTCTCGATCGATTTGAGATGCTTAGAAAATTCCAAAACCATTTACAAATGACCTAGAAAATATTTAACCAATTATGACCCTGATTATGACTCATAGGCATTATCTATAAAGAATTTTAGCTTGAATATCATTTTGTAGCTTCCTCTTACAAACAAGTGAACACAAATACATCAACACATGGTTTTTGCCCGGTGATTGGTTTTTCAGATTTATCTAACACTGCATATTGTTCTATTATTATTTTGTTATTGTTTGGTAGGCAATGTTGCCTTAGCAAGATCATGCTCTCATCATTTTGGGAGCTTGGGCCGTTGCAATTGGCTTTGTTTGTTAATTGGAACTTCTATTCTTGGATGTGCATCTCCTTGATTAGTTGGTTGCCTGTGTTATTGTTTATATCCATGATCCTCGTTGCATTTGGTTTAGCTGTTGTTTGAACTCTTATCTATAGAAGTGCATCTCTTCAGTTAGGCAGTTCCCTAAGCCTTTTGTTAATATTTCATTTATGTTTCTTATCCCCAAAACACAAAAACATTAGAAACTGATTGACAAGAACAAAAATATTATCTTGCACTTCTGTTTACTATGGTCCTATGCTCTGAGTATTTTGTGAGCACTCATTCGAATGCTCTCATCATTTTGTGAGCAATTTCTAAGTTTAAATGCTCTTGCTATTTTTCAAGCAGTAATTTGAACACTCTCACCATTTCACGAGCCCATTTCCATACTTCCTATACAACATCAATAATGTTTTCTTATCATCACTTTTCTTCTAGCCCATTTCTCAGGAGAATTACATTTGGCCTAAAGTTCATGTTGGACCTCACATCTATGGAACTATGTAGGCAAAATCGACTTATATTGTACATTTGGAGTTAGTTCGCCCACCCCTTCCTTTTCTTCTTTCTCCCCCATTTTGTTATGTGTTGTTTCCCTACAACTTGGGGGCAACTTTGTCTCCATTGTTCTTATCTTGTGGTACTAGTCTCGTTATTTCTTAGATTAGGGGTCACCCTGTTGCAGAGAGTAACACCTCTACTACACTTACATAAACCATTCACATTTTTCTTTGATTGCACTAACATTGTGACTAACTCTTATTTATGTATCCTTATTTGATTCTTATTATTGTTTTGTTGTGCTTTCTTGTCTCTTTATTTATTTTGTTCATTTTTTGCTCATGTTTATTCCTTTGTTGTTTATTCTTGGTGTTATTATTTTATCTTGTCTTGTTTTGTTCTTTTGAGTTCAAATGCATTCTCTATCCATTTTTGGTATAGTTTTTTTTAATTGGGCTTGACTTATTTAGAGTTGTATTTGGCTTGTTCTTTTATTTTATTTTCCAACTACAACTTGTTACTACACATGGATCTTATTTATTCACATCTTGCTTTCATGTTCTTTATTAAGTTGTTCTTGTTTTGTCTTTTGTACATTCTTATTCCTACTTAAATCCTAATTGTTCATATCTTGCTTTAAGTTACATTTGTGTATTGTTTGTTTTTATTTTTATTTTTATTGTTTTTGTTTAAATGTAAATAGTTTTAACTCTGGTATTGATAGTTTTTATCATTATCCTTAGTTATAAATATTCACATTTGAAACAAACCATCATAATAGAGATACAATGTCTTTTATAAGTTACTCATACTTATGATGCATAATTTCACTTTTGCTATAGTAAGCACCAAGTGCTTTGCATTCCAAGTCACAAGTCAATACCACTCTGAAGATCATCTCTCAATGTACCATACCTAACACAAGACTCTATGCAAGACGTGTATCTCTTGGCACACACTATGAGTCTAATTGAACAATGGTCTATCTTTTCTTTATTCTTCTATTCTTTATTCCCCATTCCATTTTTTTTGCTTCTAGGCAAACTACATTGGCCTGAGGTTCTTCTAGACTATGTAGGCAACGCTTGGATACATGGCATATCTCGGGTTAGCTCATCCACCTTCATTCTTATTATTTCATCCCTTTCATAATTTTTTGCATCCTCGTGTGCCTAGCTTCTTGTGGCTTCTTCAATCATTAAGACCCTCACATCTACATTTGCACCCGCTCATATTTAATCTATGAAGTTGGTTATATCCTTGAGAGTTGCTTGCTAATTTGCCCAACTAGGGCACAACATTTAGAATCATCTTTGATCAAATCAACCCTATTGGGGCAAAATTTAATTATCAATAATCAAAATCAGCCCTATTAGGGCAAAATCAATTTATCAACCAATCAAATCCGATCTACTAGGGCACATTATTATTTTCTTTCTTTGGAGCAAGATTTTCATTTTTATTATAATTCCAAGCTCTACAGATTTTTCCCTCGTTCTATTAACTTCAAAGTGTGCAACTTGTCTTGAGATTGATCATTCCCTAAGCCTACATCTTTCACCTGTGTGGCTTATATTTTGGGATTGTATCCTTCCCACTTCCCCCTGCCTTGGGGCCCATTATATTCTATTTTATTTTTTATCATTGGGAATCAATGTGTGCAATCATTAGTTCATACAGTTATAATCTCACCCATGGGTTAATTTCACTCAAACTCTCTTTTTGAGAGTTCATCCATCTCTTTCATCCCCACTTACCCTCTTGAGGGGGCATCATGGATCATTTTGTGTTGATAATGTCCTAAATGGGGTATTGCTCCGTACGCAACTGACACCTTCTAATTTTAAATGCAATAAATATATGGTTTAAATCCTCCCATGCCTCATTAATGCCCTTCCATATATTAATGGGGATATTTATGGATTGAGCCTCCAAAATTGAACTGATTCATGTCCACACATCTTGATCTTAAGATGGATGGTCATGGTTGATTCTGATCATTTCCAAAATCTATAAATACAAGGGTCTTTATTCATTCTTTTAAGCTCTTTTCATATAAACTTATTATGCAAAATTATCTTCACAAGCCATTTTTATGTAATTTTATTATGCCAGATGTGTAATAGAATAGCTTCAACTATTAGCATACATTGATCAATTTCATGAGCCTAATTTATTGGTGTATTGAGAGATGATGGAGGAGCAATCCACTCATCATTGACAAAGACTTGGAGCACCAAATCAGGGGAAAATCATGTTTTTGAGATGCTTTTGTAGGAGGGATGCTCTTGGGAAGGTTTGATGGTTGAATTCCTTCTTTTAGTAGCTCTTATATTTCATTTGAAAACCCCTATGAAGGAGTTGGCTTAGAATGTTATGTCCTTTATGCTTATTTTGAGTTTTCACTACTAATGCAAGGACTAACTTGCTTTGGATTCCTACTCTACATGAAGATTCTTCCTAAGCCCTACTTAGCCCTTAGCTCTTAGTTTTTTTGGTTTCAGACCATCTAGAGATATGGGTGTCTAAAGCAGTAGCATTTTTTTTTATAAATATATGACCAATCATGATGGTTCTATAATTATTGAAATCATTTTGGCCTCTAGATTTATGGATTGGGTGGATCATGTGGTTTGTCCAAGATGGAGGAAAGTTGTAGATACAACATAACTAAAAAAATTGGCTAGGTAAATAGCAAAACTTCTGGATTGTGCTTGAATAATTTTGCTTTTACATTATCTACATCTTGAGATTTATTGAAATTGAGTTTAGGGATGGTACAATGGACAAGGTGATTGGTAAAGAAGTGACAATGAATATGCTTGGGGTTAACAAATATATAAGGTTGGTTAGGCATATCGTAAAGGCTAGAGGCATAGTCAAACCAAGTCAAAAGATCAAATTTAACACAAATTGACTTATTAGGAAGAAATACACTCCAAAAATGTTTGGGGTAGATTTAAGCTGATGGATAATGACTTAACGTTTGTTTTTCAAATAGGTCATTTTTGTATTTATAAAGATACTCTTATAAATTCTTTGCATTTGTTTAAATTTGTGTGGTGCCTTTACAATAATAAACTTAGTTAGCCTATGGATATTCTTACAATCAGAGTCAAACCAATCATTACACCGATAATGGCCAACATTAGGTTGGTAGAGTACATGGGTTGAATGGGGAAAACCGTGTAAAGTTGAAGAAAAAATGGATTAAGTGAAGAAGTTAGCCACCCAATATCAAAATGGGTTTTCTTTTTATCTTTATCTTTTTTAAACATCTAGACACACACATTAGTAATCTAATTAAATTATTTGTAAAAGCCTTTAATTACTTAACACAATTACATTTAAAAAATGTAAACTTCACTTTTAAAAATTAATGTAGAATTTAAGAGTCTTATGCAATTACCTCTCATCATGTCCAATGCCCCCATCTAAACAAAATGGAACCATCATTGTTGTAGTTTAAAGCTTTATTTGATATTTTTTTACTTGAGTTTGTTAAGAAATATAGTAATAATATATTTAGTTATTATTTGTCAAAAGATACAATAGACTTAGTTGCTAGTGGCTTTAGTGTATGTTGTATACATATTATTTTCACTTTATTAATATTTTTTTTAATTTTAGGATTTATTCACATATTAACCTTTTTAAGTGTATGTTCATATAAACATTGGGATCGAGGTAGGTTGAGTTGTAGTACTTTATGAGAGAAGTGTTATAGAGTATCCTTCTTACTATCATTTTAATATCATGGGTATGTGTAAAGAGTTGGGGGATAATTCTGTGGACAGCCTATAACGTGTATGCATTATAACATAATGCGTATGCGTTATAGGAATGTGTATGCATTCCTATATGTTTTAATAATGCATACGAGTTATGTAAATCATAAAAATAAAAATAAAACTCATCCCATAATTTTTATCAATTCGCATTTTCCTAATTCTCATTCATGTTTTGGCTACAAAATCACGTTTTAGCTACAAAGTCATGTTTTGGCCTGCAAGATTCGCATTTTGCCCTCCATTCACCAGATCAACAATGTCACCATGAAGAAGAGGTATGTTTTTTGTAGATTAAATATTTTTTATTTATTTTTTAAAAAAATATTGAATATGAATTACAAATTTGTTTTTTTATTTTACTGCAACAGGTTGGCATGCTCCACATAACCCTCCACCTAATCCTCTACCTAATTTTTTGCCCAACCCTCCTAACCCTCCACCTAACCCTTTACCTAACCCTCCTGTAGTTCCCTTAGATCCCCTAGGCAGTTAGGAGGAATTAGTTGCTCACATAGTGGAGAACAAAATTGAAATTGAGTAAATAATTAGGATAATGAGGGAGCCCACTTCTACAAACACCCACTGCACCTATTTGGCCAATAACCTAGAGTTGGTATTAGGTCAAGTTGACTCGATAATGAGTCAAATTGATAGATAGAGGTCATATAGGGATATTTGTAGGGTTTACTATGCTGACAGATTATTAGAATCTGAGGTGAAGAATAAAAATATAATAAAAGATCAAATTTGTGCCTTATTTATCGACCCGACCACCAATGCCCCATTTTTCATAACAACCAAACATTTCCCAATCCATTGATGCCAACATGATTTGATTAAGGTCAATTTTTGGGAGTGATGGTGGATGGTGTTTGCCTATCCCCCTTATAATAACCATGAGGTCACTTTATATTTTTTGAGGAAACTCTATTACAAGTTTGTACTCAATCAAATTCTAAACTACTTTGACTATGGTAAGTTTAAGAGCTGAGGGAAAGGCTTCATACAGGATCGACCAGGTACAAATCATGCACCTAATCGACTTGCAAGGATCCCTACCCAAAAACCACTCCATCTGGAGATTCACTCTGTGGTGACAGAGGTTATGGAGATAAACACTTTGCATGTGCTTAGTGTGCTTACTAATACACTTGTTCATCATACGAGTAGACTTTTTGAGATAGATGCTCGAGATACTCTAGATATTGGTCATACTTGACCCCACCAATACAAGTGTTGTGGTACTATATACACTAGTCCTTCAGATGGTGATGGTGGTGCTTCAGGGGGCTTGGAGCTTGTGGCCTTAACTGATAAGTTGTTGGCACACACATTTGGTTCAGATACGTTAGGAGACTATACACATGCATGTATCTTTTATATAAATTTAAGGTTAAATTTTTAAGTTATATTTGTAATTAAAAAAGATAATAACTAATTTAAACATTTAAATTGAATAATATTTATGTATTTTTTTGTGTTCCAAGAGGAGACATTGCCTTCAACATCACAACTAGGTAGTGGGCCAACCCAAGCTACTACATCTATCCGTATCAGTATGACACCATAAACATTTATAGAGGTAAAATTTCAAGTGAATCTTTTATACTCTAGATGTACATTCATACACCTTAATTGCATTCTTGGTAGATTTTGTGTAAGAATTTATATAAAATACCTAATATAATTTTGTTAGACTTTTTATTGTTTGATGTATTAACATGGATTGGTGTAACATGTTAGAAACTCATCCTCAATCTCAATTATTTTTTTGATAACCAAAATAGGGAGGTGAATATTTGTAAGAATTTATATAAAATACCTAATATAATTTTGTTAGACTTTTTATTGTTTGATGTATTAACATGGATTGGTGTAACATGTTAGAAACTCATCCTCAATCTCAATTATTTTTTTGATAACCAAAATAGGGAGGTGAACATTTGTTTGATATCCCATTATATGTAGTTTCCATAGTGAGTCAATCCCAATCAGTAGGATTGGATGTGTGTGTGTGTATATATATATATATATATTCATTTCATAAAAGTTGTTTGGTATAATATATTTCTATCAATTTGTCAATCGAGACTAGCATGTCTTCATCAATATGCACACCACTCCTTTATTTTAAATACTAGCCTCATAGCTAGGCACTTGATTCCTTGCTATACTAATCAGATATATCAGTTCAATCTCTATGATCAATATCCAAAATGGTCATAGCTAGCAATTCAATTCCCATCTTAATTCTATCTGAGCATGATAATTTCATCTCTATGGATTTATAAATTTAAATGGCATAGTCTCTTGATCCCATTGTACCTAGTCAATTCTATTGGTTCATTGGGAGAGTGTCCATTAGATCCCATTGGTTTGTTGGGAGAGCATCGACTATAAACTATAGCCTATATGTATATGGCATAGGCCTTGTGACCATATACAAATAGGGGACCTCAACCCCATATAGATAGATAGGGCTGAGTGGTTTATTGCCACCACCTACTTAGGGGGCCCAAAGACCTACTATATCTAGTTTGTGGAGAGGCTCTATCTATATTCATTTATGTAAAGCTATATCATCTTCTATACCAAACTCTGCCTGTATCCCTTCCTTTCAAGCTTCTCCTTCATCCATTCATAACTCATTCCTTTAGTCCTTTGGGTAATCAAATAGCAATGATAATATTATTCAAATCAATCCTTATATATTCTTATCATGCTCTCTCTAAATCCTTGGTCATGTCACTAACTCAAACTGTCTGTCTACTTACCCCTCACATACACCTTTCTAGCTTTACCTTCTACTAGCCATGTGTTTGGGTAAAGCTCCTTGTTGGGAGCATCTGATAGATCTTCACTAGAAAATAATTACATATTTAGGGACCCATTTGGCCCATATAACTCCTATATTAACCCTCTGACATAACTCTCAAGGAAAATTGTACTTCCTTCTTTAGGCCTCTCATCAATTAACCCTCCATTTGTGCAAATTGTCAGGAACCTAGAACAATAAACATGCTCCGATGCCTACTTAGTCAGGATCTTGCTCCACCAATAGAGCACATATGTTTACTTCTTGTATTAGCAAATAAACATGGAATTTAACCAGAATCAATAAGTAACTAGAAATATGAAACAACACAGGAATTGAGAGACAATACACAATTGTATTAATAATCGCTCAGAAGAATATACAATAGGGAAGATGCCACTTCTTCCTCCACCTCAAAGGCTTGCCACACCTCAAGACCTTCTTCCCTCTCTCTCTTGGTCACAACAATCAACTCCAATATAGAATTGATGTTCACCTCTCCAACCAATCAATAACACGCTGCCAGTTCACCGAGTACACAACCGTACTCCAAGTAGATCTCCTACTCTCTGCTGCTACCTGCAAATCACTAGACCTTACTCACCATTGTAGATCTCCAATAGAAAGTCATGCACACATGCTGACCAAGATCATACACATACGAAGAACCCTGCTGATTCTCCAAACCAGTACCCACCTTGGTACTGTGGCACTAGGAGGAACACACCATTGCTCTCTTCTCTCTAAAGGAGCTTATTGCTTTCTTACTCACTAGCTACAAGTTTACAATACAACCCATGAGTCCATATATAGATCTCATGCTTACAATAATTAGACTAACCTAATTACAATAATTAGAAGCGCAACTCAAGACTACAACTAGCCCTTGACATGCAAACAAATAGTCCAAAAATAGACTCTCCGGGATCAACATGCAAACTGCCTATTCTCGCACAGGCTACCGACGTCAGCTCCTCCATGAACGATGTCGACCAATTGGTGACCGACGCCGGTTACTTCCTCACTGCCATCTGACCAACGTCGGTTGATCAGACCGACGCTGATTTCCCTGCAACTCCCCGCAACTCTGCATCCTCTATAACTTCTCTTATTTGCATCTTGGTGAAGCTTTTAGCTCCACAACCTAACAATCTCCCACTTGGAGATAAAAAGCTACACTTGTACCTGTACCTGTACCTGTACACCGTCTAATTATTCCCTGGCTTGTATTCCTCTTTAAGATCAATCTTGAAGACCAACCACCACACGATTTGTGATGCTGCACCTGTCATTCAAGTAACCTGCCACATCCGAACCTACATATCCATGTAGTGAAGAACTTGACCCTACATAACAAGAATCCCTATTGCTAGTCCCACTAAACTGCCCTCCAGTACTCTTTCCCCGAATTGGCTCCATACTTTCTGACAACCCCCACTGCTTGGGAAAAAACTCAGGTCTACACTAGACCTCATGTGATTTCGAACCTTGTTTCAAGCTAAGCTTGAATTGTCCAGCACTTGGTGTGCTTTCCGATTTTTCATCCTGCATCATGAACCCCGCCAACACCGTCTTCACATCAGCTCCCACTGGAGATAAAATCTCCATGTCTCTTATGCCAAAGAATTTTGCTGCTCCAAATTCTTCATGACACGCCTCTGAACTAACCTTACCTTTAGCTCAGCAAATCTCTGTATGTACAAACCTACTAGCAAATAACCCACATACAGTAACTGAATAATGTTGCAATCATCATCCACCTGATAAGACAAACACAATAGTTACACTGACATTGACTGAAGCCATGCTTAGTCATCCACTTGTCAAGCCTGTACCACTGTCCTGCAGCTTCCTCAAGACCATATGCCTTGGCCTTCTGTCTCTTGTGTCCATCCACTCTCTTCTTTAACTTGGGAATCCATTTCGTCTCTCAATGCTTACTTCTAGCTGACAACTCTACCAATAAATACCTATTTGGTTCTTCTCCAAGGACTCACTCCTCATCCATGCCAAGCTCCCACTGTATCTGGATTCTACCTGCATTGCCTCTTCGCATCTTCCTGGTTCTTGACCATCGATAAGCAATATAAAGAAGGTGAACAATGAATATGAGGTTCACTTACCCTTTATGACCTCAACATGAGCGTTTGAGACTTGTTGACAGCTTGCTGTCCGCCCACTATCCGTACCAGTGACCAATCTCGGCCATCTCCCAGTCTACTCCCGATCGATGTCGGCTCCCTGTACTGAATCTGACTACCGACGTCGTTTCCCTGGCCGACGTCGGTGTCCCTCCTGTCGACGTCGGTTCCTTCATGACTGACGTCGGTCTTTATTTTGCCGATGTCGATTACTGTATGACCGACGTCGGTACCTATGTTCGTCTGTGAGTGATAACTTTTTACCCGCGAGCTCTCTATGGATCAAAACCCTGATCAAATCAAACCTGCTCTGCTCAAAATAATTCAGTTCCCTCACCTCATCTCTGTTCGTCATCTCCTCCATGAACACCAAGGCTTTCCAGTTCTTTAGCTTGTCAAAGACATCTGACTTCCACTTTAAAACCTGCATTCTCCTCTTACATATGTGACCAAGCCTATGAAGCCACATCTCTACAACAGAAGGTGAATCAGTAATATAAGTAGATAGATAAAGGATACCTACTTTCTTACCACCATCTAATTCAAGTGTATCCACTGTGAGAGTTATAGTGCATCTCTCATCACCCAAATTTCCTGAAGAAATTAGACTCATCTCCAAGATTGGTACCTGCATGACTTCCTTCAACCACTGTGTGTCATCCATCTGCAATTTTAGCTTCACTTCCCCTTCATCAATAATCTGACAAGGCTCTCCAACCCCTAAATAAATCTCTCCAAAGTCTCCAAAGACATCCCCATGAAAAGATGCTCTATTTCAGGCTGCATGGAAAGAGGCAAAAGAATCTGTAAACAAAGATTCCACTTTATCCAGAACATCCTGTGCAACATCACCTGCAACATATGCTTCTACACGCTGATCTTCTACCAACCAACAATCTCTTTTTACCTGCTCTTTTTTTCCATCAATCAGACCATTCGTGCTATTCAGTTTCTCCATTCGTAGCTTACTTTCTTCTGCCATTGCTATACTCCCACTCAATCTGAAACCTCTGCGAGTGACCTGTAATCAAAAACACTACCAAATCTGAACCACCTATTAGTCAACCCAACCAAAAGCTCTGATACCACTTGTTGGTATCAGCTCTTGAACCTACAACCAAGGCTCTGATACCACTTGTTAGGAACCTAGAACAATAAACATGCTCCGATGCCTACTTAGTCAGGATCTTGCTCCACCAATAGAGCACATATGATTACTTCTTGTATTAGCAACTAAACACGAAATTTAACCAGAATCAATAAGTAACTAGAAATATGAAACAACACAGGAATTGAGAGACAATACACAATTCTATTAATAATCACTCAGAAGAATATACAATAAGGAAGATGCCACTTCTTCCTCCACCTCAAAGGCTCGCCACAACTCAAGACCTTCTTCCATCTCTCTCTTGGTCACAACAATCAACTCCAATACAGAATTGATGTTCACCTCTCCAACCAGTCAGTAACACGCTACCAGTTCACCGAGTACTCAACTGTACTCCAAGTAGATCTCCTGCTCTCTGCTGCCACCTGCAAATCACTAGACCTTACTCACCATTGTAGATCTCCAATAGAAAGCCATGCACACATGCTGACCAAGATCATACACATATAAAGAACCCTACTGATTCTCCAAACCAGTACCCACCTTGGTACTGTGGCACTAGGAGGAACGCACCATTGCTCTCTTCTCTCTGAAGGAGCTTATTGCTTTCTTACTCACTAGCTACAAGTTTACAATACAACCCATGAGTCCATATATAGATCTCATGCTTACAATAATTAGACTAACCTAATTAAAATAATTAGATGCGCAACTCAAGACTACAACTAGCCCTTGACATGCAAACAAACAGTCCAAAAATAGACTCTCTGGGATCAACATGCAAACTGCCTGTTCTCGTACAGGCTGCCGACGTCGGCTCCTCCATGACCGATGTCGGTCGACTGGTGACCGACGCCGGTTGCTTCCTCACTACCATCTAACTGACGTCAGTTGATTAGACTGACGTCGGTTTCCCTGCAACTGATTCTGCAACTCCCTGCAACTCTGCATCCTCCGTAACTTCTCCTGTTTGCATCCTGGTGAAGCTTTTAGCTCCACAACCTAACACAAACCTCCTTAGTATGAAACATGTATGAAATTTATATATAATCTATTGACCTTTCTAGATATTCGTTTGGTTATTTTAACTGAATCAATCATTTTTTGACCCCTTTCTTTGGCTTAATTCTCTTGTTTTTATATACCCCTTCTCCCTTAACCCTTCTCTAGGCTTAACACTAGATCACAACCTCATTTACGTAGTTTTCCATACCTGAAAAGCCTAAAACCATGTCCATTAGTGAGAAGACATAAAATAGTGTAAGATTACAGTTTTTTGGAAGTTTTTAATGGTCAAATCTCATTTTACACACTAAACCCTAGAATTAGGTTTTTTAGGCCATTACCAAGGCCGAGAGCACACTAAAGGCGATAACTTTTGTCTTAGTTGGTTTCAAAACCCCAAACCTTTTTCATTGGGTCTGTACTAACCCTATACAACTATATCATTGAGACATCAAGTTTTGAAAGCCCACAATCCATTCCAAACTCAAAACTCTTAGTTTACAACCCTGCCCATGCACATAGGAAAACAGGGTATAGGGTTACTTTGACTTTCCTTCAACTCCAAATATATTCAAAACCTAATATGGGACTATATACACTTCCATTGAATATATTATACCCCTTACAACCTCAATGGAAATCCAAACTAGTTTCAACATAATATAACTCAGTCCTTTGACTGTATGTTGCGCTTTAGCAAATAGGGTACTCAAGGATTGTTTCCTCTTTCAATGTTAAAGCACTATAAACCTATATCAATATGATCTCCCACTTTATATGATCATTCAACATCCTTCTTTCAACTCTTTATAATTCATAACAAGTTACAAGACTAAACACAAGGCACATAATTTCTTAGTTTACAAACTATATGTTTTACAAGAACAAGGACAATGGACAAATAGGATTTTACCACTTATTGACCAATTAGATTCTTAAAAAGATTATTCTCAACACTCTTATGCACATTATTTATTTAAACTTTGACAGAGCTTTATACCAAAAAAATAAAATGCTTGGACTATAGTTGAATCTTGGATTGTAAGCAAGACTAAGTTTGTTAGGAACTTGTTTAATCAATGAATTGCCCAAGTTATTAATTATTAGGTTGTTTTTTAGCTTACGACTAGGGTGAGCACTCTTCCATCATTATGAGTTGAGACAGACTCGAGAATTTTTACTGCAATGTCATCTACACAAACACTCACCAAGGTATGTATATTCACTTGTAATTTTGAATTGTAATTTAGTACTTTTGTTTTAATAATTTTACTATATACTTTGGAAAATATAACTTATATGCATAAATTTATTGTGTATGTAGGGCTATCATATGAAATTTGATAGTCTAATTTAGATGACTACTATAACTCCTCATGTTTTTTCATCATTTGACATGCTTTTTCGTGTCTCAGAACCTAGCATTGACCCAATCGAGCATCAACGGCAAATTGAGGAGGACCATGAGATTGTGGTAAGTGCATGTTTAAATGATTTTTTTATTATAGTCTAAAATGAGTTTCTTAACTTGGTTTCACGTATACTTGTTAATTTTATAATAATTTTTATATTTGAACAAGTTCAATTGTAAGTGAGCTATGACCATAGTACCCATAGTCAAACCTTACATCAATCTAAGGCATTCAAGATATCTCCATCTACAAGCAGGACATCCCAAGGAGAGTCTTGTTCGAATAAGGCAAAGAGAGGGAGACTATTTGATGATTAGGATGTTGTAGATGATGCACTTTTTTGTATGCCTATATGGCAATGTACATATTTTTGGCATTGTATATGCGTATATGATGTATTCACCTGATATTAGATACTATGTTGTTAGACATGATGTAATTTTTTGTATGCCTATATGGAAATGCATGTATTATTGAAATTGTATGCCTATATATGGCTTTTGTACATGACATTCTTATTTTGTACATGAATATTTAAGAAAATCAATGAAGTAAATCTTGTTTGAATCACTTGTGTTTAAAGTATTATAAATGATTGGTTTTGAAGTATTCTTAAGGATTAAAAATGTTATGAGATTGAGAATAAATTGTTAGGATAATGTTGCAAATCATACCCTTATAATAAATTAAGACCCAACTGACATTCACTTGCTATGGTTTACTATGCTATGGTTTGTTAGGATAATGTTGCAAATTAGACATTCACTTGCTATGGATTGATTTGAATATTCTTTCATTAGCTATCTCCTATTTTGACTCTTTGGACTTAATTTAGCTTCCTACACCTGGTACTTATTCCTTGTACTCTTAATAACACCTCATTGATGGCATTGATCTTTGTCCATACATCTTTTATCTCATTCCATTCATGTCTCATTCACAAATTTCCTCTCAATCTCTTTCTAGTTTCTTCTTAGGCACCTTCTTTGGGTCTCAAGGACCAAATATTGGTCTATGTTTCAAGAGCTCAACTTGTTGTCACATATGGTTTTACACGATCATAGGTATAACCCCCTTCAAGTACTCAAACAATAGCATGTTCTCATTCCACACCTTATGGACACAATACTTTGTCAAGGCTATGTATAGGGGAGCAAGATTAAAAAGTTTCATTAAATTCCCATGGTTAAATATCTCAAAAATGCCCAAAGCTCATTAATCTAGGGTTTTCCATGCCCTATATATACTCTCAAAAGGACCAATTTGACCTTCCCACTGATCTTATTTTGTTTAAAACATACTCATGACATCTGAAACATACCAATTTGACCTTTTCATTGAAGGCCCCAAGTCTTCCTTGTACCTATTTTCCACTTTCTCCAAAGTAGGACTATAAGGCCTACTAGGCCTAATTCATGTTCTTAAAGATTATTTTTCCCCTGTGACCTTATTGCTCACTCTTGACCCCACTCTCACACATATAATACTAACGTTTGGCCATATATCCTCCCATAGACTTACCCCAACCTCCAAACCACCTTCTAAACTTGAAGTAGGGAAGCCATACATTTATTTATCATAAATTTCATTACATTATGTTAAATTTATATGTTGTGTGCAAAGAGGGTTTGTGGGTACAAGTTCGGTGGATTGGCATAATTGATCCATCTTTTTGCTCCTCACCAAAAGTTTTATCATAATATCCTCTACCTCTAACTACCAACTTTGCCTCTAGAATCATCAGGTGTAAATCCACCACTTTGAGCATGTCTATATAGTTAAATTACACATGTTCCAAGAACCTTGACACCCACTTCCACCTTCAAGTGAATTTTCACTATTGTTCTGGAGCACGGAAACACTGACAACAAATGTTGTCAAAGTTGAAGCGACAGTCTGAGAACTCAATTTTTGGTTCTTTTTGGCTAAAAAATAGCACTTAAAACATGTATAAAGGGATGAAAAACATCTAGGATTAGGTTTTTGACCTCCTATTTGGCCCAGAAGACAAATCCACCACCCTTTTTGGGCTTAAGAACGCCCTTCCCAATACAAGAAAGAGGCTGATTTTTAGCCTAACTTTAGGCATGCATGAAACCAAAATTATAAGTCATATGGAAGAACCATAAGATACATCATGTGTATGGGGAAGCCCTCTAATTTCACCATGAATCTAGTTTGAATTACCTCTAAGAGAAATTTGTGCTAAAAGTTGCAGTAAACGGTCCTAAAATGTAAATTTTTGATAGTGAAGAGATAACTTCTTGACCTCCAACTAGCAACTTTACCTCTAGATCTGGCAGGTAAAAATACACCACTTTAAGCACATCTATATAGGAAAATTAGACATGTTTCAAGAACCTTGACACCCACTTCCACCCACAAGTGAATTTTCACTACTGTTCTAGAGCATGAAAACACTGACAACAAATGTTGTCAAAGTTGAAGCTATGGTCTGAGAAATCAACTTTTGGTGCTTGTTAACTAAAAATTAGCATTTCCAACACATTTTAAGGGTAGAATAATGTCTATTTCTAGTTTTTTCACCTCTCATATATCCCGAATGACAAACCCATAACCCATTTCGGGCTCAAGAACGCCCTTCCTAAACAAAAAAGTGGCTAATTTTTAGCCTAACTTTAGACATGCATAAAAAAAACTATAAGTCATATGGAGGAACCATAAGATCCTTAGTGTGTATACGAAAGTCCTCTAATTTCACCCTGAATCTAGTCTAAAGCACCTCTAATATCAATTCATGCCAAAAGTTGCAATAAAGGATCCTAAAATGTAAATTTTTGGTAGTGAAGAGACAACTTTTTGACCTTCAACTAGTAACTTTGCCTCCAAAACCTATAGGTGTAAATACATCACTTCAAGCACATATGTATAGGAAAATTACATATGTTATAATAACCTTGACACCCACTTTCACCTGCAAGTGAATTTTCACTACTGTTTTAGAGCACGAAAACACTGATGACAAATGTTGTCAAAGTTGAAGCTATGGTCTGAGAACTCAATTTTTTATGTTTATTAGCTAAAAATTGGCACTGAAAACAAATTCAAAGGTGTGAATAACATATATGACTAGGTTATTTACCTCTCATCTGGCCTAGATGACAAACCCACCACCCATTTTGAGCTCAAGAATGCCCTTCTCAATACAAGAAAGAGGTTGATTTTTAACCTGACTTTAGGCATGCGTAAAAACAAAACTATAAGTCATATGGAGGAATTGTAAGATCCATCATGTGCATGGTAAATTCCTATAATTACACCCTTAATCTAGTCTAAATCACCTATAATATCAATCAATGTTAGAAGTTGCAGTAAAAGGGTCCTAAAATGCAAATTTTTGGTAGTGAAGAGACAACTTCTTGACTTCCAACTAGCAACTTTGCCTTCGAGACTGGTAGGTGAAAATACACCACTTTAAGCCCATCTATATAGGCAAATTAAACATGTTCCAAGAACATTGACACCCACTTCCACTCGTAAGTGAATTTTCACTACTGTTCTGGAGCACATAAACACTGATAATAAATGTTGTCAAAGTTGAAGTTACGGTCCAAGAACTCAATTTTTGGTATTTTTTGGATAAAAACTGGCATTGCCAACACATTTAAAGGGGTGAATAATGTTTAGGACCAGGTTCTTGACCTTCCATCTGGCCCGAATGATAAACCCACCAATCATTTTGGGCTCAAGAACACCCTTCCCAATACAAGAAAGAGGTTAATGTTTAGCCTAACTTCAGGCATACATAAAACAAAAATTGTAAGTCATATAAAGGAACCATAATATCTCTTATGTGCATGGGAAAGTCCTCTAATTTTACCCTGAATCTAGTTTGATTCACCTCTAAGATCAATCCATGCCAGAAGTTGTAGTAAAGGGTCCTAAAATGCAAATTTTTGGTTGTGAAGAGACTTCTTGACCTCCAACTAACACCTTTGCCTTCTAAACTAGTAAGTGGATTTCCACCATTTTGATCACATCTATATACGCAAATTACACATTTTCCAAGAACCTTGACACCCACTTCCACCTGCAAGTGAATTTTCACTACTGTTCTGGAGCATGGAAACACTGACAACAAATGTTGTCAAAGTTGAAACTATGGTCTGAGAACTCAATTTTTGGTTCTTATTGGTTGAAAAATAGCACTACCAACACATTCTAAGGGGAAAATAATGTCTATAAGCAGGTTCTTAACCTCCCATCTAACCCAAATGACAAACCCACCACCCATTCTGGGCTCAAGAATGCCCTTCTCTATACAAGAAAGAGATTAATTTTTAGCCTAATTTCAGACATGCATAAAACCAAAAATATAAGTCACATGGAATAATCGTAAGATCCCTCATGTGCATAGGACATTCCTCTAATTACACCTTTAATCTAGTTTGAAGCACCTCTAAGAGTAATCCGTGCCAGAAGTTGCAATAAAGGGTCATAAAATGCAAATTTTTGGTAGTGAAGAGACATTTTTTTGACCTCGAACTAGCAACTTTGCCTCAAGACTAGCAGGTGCAAATCCACCACTTCAAGCATGTATATATAGGCAAATTACATGTGTTCTAAGAACCTTGATACCCACTTCCACCAGCAAGTGAATTTTTGCTACTATTCCAAATCACGGAAACACTGACAACAAATGTGTTTGGAAGGCTATAAAGAGAAAAAAACTTGTCATGAGCAATTGTTCAGGAGTGCAAAAATGCCACGTACTTTTACTAAGCTTCTATTAGCTTCAATAATATGAAATTATTTACTAACGATGTCAACCATGTGAAGGTGGAAGCTGATTTGGCACCACTAACCTACAAAAAAATGTTAGTAAGTAATTAAAGATGAAATTTATGCATGTCTACATAAAAAATCAAAAATATTTGGTAAAATTGATTGCATCTACATTTTACAAGTCAACATACCTACGCATTTCAATCCAATGAACCACTTAGATCTGCTCTAATCTTGATAGTATCAAGAATAGCTTCATGGTCTGACTCACAAACTTTCCATAGATTTTTATTTCTTGGCTTCTTACAATATTTTTGCAATTGACTATCCATTGCAAGAACCAAATTTGAATAGTGTAGAATCTTCTTGTGAGTTTCAAAGTCTTAAAATAACCATACATTTGAAATTTTTATACGATATCATCGAAGCCAAGTTCCAGTGAATACCATAGACCCAATGGGATAATCAATGTTTTCTCCATCTACAACTAGGGAAGTCAATTTTTTCATTCCATCTACACACCGACATAAGTAGTAGTTTGTTCCCTCTTCATTGTCCTCATCTACAGTAACTGCAAAAACATGGCCTACATCATTAAAAATAATTTTTAATGACATTATGAAGATAAATTATTAGAATAAATAGTATATAAAGATTAATCTTCTACCTAGCTATACTAGATTGGATATATGGTCAAAGTCATGTGAGGATGTCATGCCAGTAAGTTGCAATGCTAGTGGAACCTATTATGTATTGATTAGAATTAGAGGTTTAGAACTCCAGCCATCCATCCACTCATGTGACTCATACTCATTCTCAATAAAGTCCATGCATGTAGAAAAAAAATATGCCAAATGTCACGTATGAATAGTCCAAGAACCTGCATTTGAACTACGAAATGAATGGAGCTCACTTGAACTTGTTAGAGTCATACAATCCTCATAGTTTGCCAAGTCTTTTTCTTACATTAACCAAAAATGTCTACAAACAGTAGAATTTGCTTGAGCACCATGACATATGTTCTCATTACACTAGTCAACCAAATTTTTTGCATCAATCAAATTAACAACATTGTCATATTTTAACTCTTCCCTTGTAATGGCTATTTTTATACATGCTCCAACACCATCATGCTCCCCTTTTCTATGGCCAGCCTCAGTGAAACTCCAAATATGTTCTACACCAGTGGTAACATGCGTCCTACTTAATCAATAAAACATCTGTGCATTCTTTAATTGCGATGTGCAATTGCCTGACCAAATGTAATACTGTTTGAAATTAATGTTCCTTTGAGTCAACTATCCATAGAACTTATCTAAATAACCTTGCACATACTCTGTACAATGTGATCAGTCATCACTGATATAGAAATGGCACTCCCTTAATATTTTTTGATCTTCCTTTCTACTATCAGTTGCATGCATGAATATGGCAATTTGTGTTGAGTTGTAATATTGCGATTGAACTTCCATTTGTGGTTTGAATGTGTAATTTTTTGTAAAGTCGACTAATAAAAAAATAAAATCATGTGGGAATGTGTCCTTGCTTAGCTTAAAATATTCATCCAACCATTTAGCCCTATATGTATGTCTTGCATACTCATAAACAATTTTCTCCATGAATTCGACCATAAAACCTGAAATAGGTGTCTCTTTCGTAACAAGCTCACACCTTTTAGATTCTTTGCCATCTTTTACATGATAAGTCATAGATTTGTATTTGCTCAAACCAACTAATTCTTATTTAGTTTCACTTGTACACTCCTCATGGATACATTTTTTCAATTTTGGTAATTCACTGCAAATGTTGCAATTTCCATCCAAACATGCTTTCTTATAAAAGGACTGTCCATTTGGTCTTTCACAAAACATATTTGAAATAAATTCCTTGGCCGATTTTGGTGGAACTTCTATGCCACACTCCTAAAAAATGTTAATAGTATGCAAAGTACAACGAATATAGTGAAAAACATCATAGTGCATTGAAAATTCCACATGTTGCCTACAACAAGTGGTGCGTGTGTGATTTATTTTTACATAAAAAGGTTTGGCCATCTCAAAAATTCTTTTACTAATAGTAATTTGTGGATGTTTTTATAAAAACTAAGAATATAATTATGTTTGAATCATATCCAAGAATTATTTCGAATGCGATTCACTATTATGAGAACGAACTCTCATTTTCACTACATCTCTTGTATTGGGCGAAACTCTTGTATTATCTTTCCAAAATTATGCAAGTAACTCTTTCAAAGCATCAGCTATAGCCTTGTCCTTTCGTGAAAGTCTACCAGAGAATGACCAGAGCTCTTTCATATTAGGTTCATTAATTCTTTCACATTTTTCAATTGCTCTCATTAATGTTTTTCTATTTATATCAAGTTTTTGACTTGTTTTTTAAATCAATCATTTTTATCCTGTTTTACCACTTACTGCACAAGTTGTCATTATACGTCAAACAACATTACAATCTTTGTTGCATGATTTCGGGGCTACAATATGATATGCATCATGTAGATTTTAAAATTATTTTCATTATCCATGTTAGATGTTCTTAGTCCTAATGTGTACATTATAGGCCTCATCTTAAATAATTTCATCAATGAAACAAATAATTGACATCTTTGACTATCATACTCTAATTTATGAAAGAAATTATCCCAAATTTTTTGAGCCAATATTCTTGAATGGTAGTCATACATTTTTTTATGCATTGGTTTCAAAATATTTTCATCAAATTCAATTAAGTACTTATCTTTTCTATGCACAATTCTTGGAGGTATTGTTATTGGTGGAATCCATTCAAAGGGTGTTTCAAAATCATTATATGTTTCCATGAAATTTTCTTCAAATGTGTTTATCTCTTCATTATGTGTTTCCATAAAATTTTCTTCATTGTTAATTTCATCATTATTTGAGTCCATTAAATTTTCTTCATTGTTTGTGGGTAAAGTATCATGCATAGTCTCTTCATCAACATAATAAAAAACTTTAAACTTTGAATGTGAATTTTTAACATTATATAATTTTTTGTTCTCAATTTCATCATAATTCAATTCATTATTGTGAATTTAATCATAATTCAATTCATTATTATAAATTTCATCATTATTAAATTGATTATTGTCAATCACCTCATTATCTAAGGCATTTGGCTCATCACGGTTAGTGTTTGTACCTTATCTGAAACAAATTGCTTGCATTCATACCTTGTTTTTTCTCTGAACTCTTCTAATTACTATGATGTTTTGTTCTTCAACTTCTTCCTCCTCCTTAAACATGAAACGGATCCCTTTTGACAAAAGAAACCAAGAAAGTACTTCAAATGTGTGATAAAAAAAAATTACAACCAAGAAAGTACACAGAGTATGCAAGGAATGTCTGTGGGGACAACAATCTTGATTACGGATAAAAATAGATGTTGAAAAGTGGGTTTTTGTTTTTATTTTAAGGAATGCATACACATTTATATAACACGTACATGTTCCTTGAAGTATAGGCGTATACTATACAAACAAGCAAAATGGCTCATATTCAACTATTTTTTCCATTACAATATTATAATATGATGTAATAACACTCAATAAAACTATAAGATGATGCATAAATCCCTATTAAGATGCAATAAGACTATCAAACATTGCAATAATGCTATTATATCATGTAATAAGGCTCAACATGATGCAATAAGACTATCATATGATGCAATAAGACTATCATGCGATGTAATAAGACTATCATATGATGTAATAAGACTATCATATGCAATAAATATCTAATATGATGCATTTAGGCTACCATATGATGCAATTAGACTATCATATGAGGCAATAAGGCTCAATATGATGTAATTAGGCTATCATATGATTCAATAAGGCTCAATATGATGCATAAATCCCCAATATGATGCATAAATCTCTAATACATGATGCAATGAGACTCTTGATAATACTATGAAGCAAAAAGACTAATGAATATATAATAAGGCTCAATATGGAATAAAAAATGAGGTAATTTGGCCCAAAATCCCATCATAGGTCCTTATAAAACTAGGTGAATAACAGATTCATAAATTAACACTAATCACATTCATGAATTTATGCATTTAAGATGAAATCAAGGAACTTAGGGGTTGTGTTTATTATAAAATTAGAATTTAGGGTTAGGGGTTTAGTGTAATGGGTTTGTACATGTGTATATGTCATAAAATCAGGGTTTAGAGTAACTACATACATGTTCAAGTGATAAAATTAGGGTTTACATTCAACATGTCATGAAATGTGACCTAATTTAGCCATTTCAATCACATTGTAGACTCTAATTTAGGTTCAATGAGTTGAAATTGGCCACATTTGTATTTGAATATGCATTTATGACTAAATTAGGGTTAGTTAAGTCATAGATGTTGCATCTAAATTATACAATCGATTACATCATAAATTTGGTTTAGGGATTAATTTTGCCCAAATCACATCCCTAATTGAACCAATCGACTAATTAGTTCAATTCATGATAGATAGAATCATAATTAATTTTGACATAAATTGTATATATCATAATCTTATAGTTATGTCAAGAAGGGGTTCAAATTGGCATCCCATGCCTCCTTGATTGGATTTCCCCTATAATTGAGCCTTGTTGTGCCACATGTGTACCTCATACACCCAAACTTGTGTTGCATCTATCAGAGATGCATCAAGTCTTGGAAGTTTCAAAGTTGAAAATGCCTTAAGAGGCCAAATTCAATTACATATCACCATGTGTACCTTGTATGTACTCAAAAGTGTCAACACTATTAGAGGTATCAGGTCCTCGAAGCTTTAAAGAGCTAGATATTAGATCCTTATGAGGCTCAATCCAATTATATATGTATGCATGTGTGTATCTTATACACACATATATTTGTGTTAGATATCCAACTGTCACTTGTCCTATAAGCATCAGATTTATCAGAGCCTCAGGACACCCAATCCAATCAAAGATTTCCATATACATGTGTAGATCTAGTAGACCTAGAGAAGTGTTAGAGTTGTCAGATATGCAAATCATTGATACTTAGACATGTTCCATCACCGATCCAACCAATCCAACTAAGGCCTATTCACAAATTTATCATACATATATAAAAACCAATAATGCTTAAAGATTGGCATCGATTCAATCAATTCATGTCTAGTAAATAATTCACATGTGGTGCGAGCCTCTAACTTGCCATTATTGTATGAAAATTATCATGTAGATCCCTTTAAGGTCCCATCCAAATTTTAAGCAAGCATCGAACATTATCAATTTTCTACATGTATACATATTCAAATTATTTACATCCCTCTATCTTGAATTGCCTATAAAGATCCCAAAACTTACATTCAAATTAAGTCCTACACATAGGATATAACACAATTCAGTAATAAACAAGCCTCAACCTCAAATCCCAAATTGAAGAGAGAATTCTGAGACACATACTACTTTAAATCAATCCACATCATAAGGTTTAAGCTCATTACAATGAAATATGAACAAGATGATTGAAGATATATGTAAAAAATATATATATAATCTTGAAATCTTTGGCGAGGTGGTGTGCATTGGTATTCAACATTGATCAACCATCTATATGAGGTGAGCAATTCATCATCCACATGAACAATTATTGGGTCTCTCTGCTCAACATCATCCTGGAGGGGAAGCAGGTCTCAAATTTAGGGGACATTTTCACATGTTTAATGTATCTTGAATACATTCAATAGAGTTTGAGCTGGGATAACTCATACATATGTTGTACTTGGTCAATGCCAGGTCTACACCATCCTTTAATGGTTTCAAACAAATTCCTTAGTGCAAATAGATATTTTCTAAGCTATACATTCATCACTAGGCATGCCATCTTAAAACAACATCTTAATAAATTACCACATCATCACTAATGGATACATGTGACCATTTCAAGTTTATTGAGCTCAAAACCACATCTTATACAAAACAAAATGCGTACCCAACTTGACCAAAATATTTAAGAATTTAACATGTAAATACATTATAGGTCCATCATCATACTTTCGTATCTTACCATCCCAATTACATAGTAAGGTATAAAACTCTATGGTATTGATAAGCATCAAGTGTTGTTTAGCTTTTTTTTGAACTTGCAATTATTGCATCCATCATGTGGCTATGACTAGTCCCATGTCAAAGACACACTCTTTAGATGACGTGGGAATAGATGGAGTGGTTGATGGTTATCCCATGTGTGATGGAGGGGTAGATGAAGGATATGCACAAAATAAAGGATTAACCATATTTTCACAAGACATTTAATTTTAGGAAAAATTTGAATAATGTATTTGAATACATTAGGGGAATCAAGTGGATAATTGTAACAATATAAGACTCTTGTTAGACATTCAATTGGGACCTCAAAATGCACCTATTGAATTAGATACACGAAGTGACCCTGGAGGAAATTTAAGTGACTTTATTCAACACAATTTAGGAATGTTTCTCAAATAATCCAAGGCATGATTCACAGGTATTAGGCTCCACTAGATAGCATTCTTGAAATAGATATCAAAGAGATGCACTATTACACCAAGGGTTGAATTCTTATTTCTACTTATACAAGATTATCTATACTATATAGTTCAATTCAACGGGTTTGCCACTTAAACAAATTAGTTCAAAATTTATAAATAAAGGTGTCTAGTCAAAGATAACAAAGAAACAACAAAAGGGTAAGATAGGATTTAAGGCAAGTAGGATAATATCAATAAGAAACACAAAATTTAAGGGCAAGTAGGATTTTAGGCAAATAAGGTGGTAAGGTATGTCCTTTCCCTACTAGGGGAAAGATCACAATAGCTATGCATGTGTCAATTTTCAAACAAGGCTTTTGTTAACATGTGTTCTATTGAAGAAACATATTGGTATATATATATATATATATATATATATATATATATATATATATATATATATATATATATATATATATATATATATATATATATATATATATATATATATTAAAGTGCACCAAAAGCTAAACATGTAATATCTAATACTTGTTCAACATTTATTCTATAAAATTAAAAGTAACCAATCACATCTTGACAAGTAAGAGTCAAGTATTGATACTCTAATGCACAATGATTGGTACAATAAAGGTTAAGTTTTGATCATAGGTTTAGAAAATGCATTTTATGATCTCTTGTAATGAAATAAATTATATTATTGATGGAGAATCAAGAACAAAAAATAGCTCTGATCCCACTTGTCAGGATCTTGCTCCTCAATAAGAGCATAATATGATTACCTTGTATAAGCAACTAAACATGCGGAATTAACCAGAAGCAATAAGTAACTAGAATTCACAAATGACATAGAATATGAGAGACAACACAATATGTATTAATACTCATCCAGAAAAGAATACAATGAAGAGACGCCACACTCTTCCACACCTTTCAGGCTTCCCACACCAAGTGTACAGTAATTCTTCTCAAGAGTTCACTCTCCTACCAAAAATGGTCCCAACACACAACTCAAACACAGAATTGGTGTTCACCTCCAACTAGTCAGTAATAACCCTGCCAGTACACAAGTACTCAAAGTACTTCAAGTAGATCTCCCATAAGCTTGCAACAACCTGCAACTCAAATGATCTTACTTACACATGTAAAACTTCTCCCTGATCTTGCAACAACCTGTAGATCACCCTGTTCTTACAATTGGAAGGATCTACCTTGCCTTCCTCTATTGCTCTTCTATGGAACTAGAAGGAGCTACACTTGCTCAACTCTAACTAGCACACCCTTTACAATACATGCCAATGGGTCTATAAATAGATCCCACACTAAACAATAACTTAGACTTCTAATTTACAATAATTAGACACGCAACTCAAGACTCAAAAATAGCCTTTTTCATGTAAACAATCGGTTTAACAAACTAACTGTTTGTGCAACAAATAGTTTTGGAACCGCACAGGCGATCGACGTCGGTCCCTGTCTGACTGGAGTTGACCGACGTCGATCGACCTCCTGTCGATGCCGATTTCCCTTCTACACTGTAGATGACCGACGTCGGTTACACTGCCGACGCCGGTATCCCTGGAACTCAACAACCTCCTCCATGTCTGCATAGTTGAAGCTTTTAGCTCCACAACCTAACAATTATCAAATTTATAATGTGTTAGACCTTGAAACCTTAATTATAAGTAGTTAATATGACATATTGAAATGAGTAAAAATTTTGAAGTCTACTTCGAGATTATGGCACCTTAATTCACTATCCAGAGCTAATGGGACCTTTCCCTTATAAGAAACACGAAATTTAACATTTCCCTTATAAGGATGCACGGCTAATGGGACCTTTCCCCATAACAAACATGAATTTTTTTTGTTTTGTTTTATGTCTAAGAAATGTATACATGTTATATAACATGTACGCATTGTTTATTATGTTATATAGTGCATACATATTATTTAAATTTGAACATCAAATTGAGCTTTTAGGCTCAGAAATGGCTTGTATTTCTGAGCCAAAGGCTTGGGACTGTGCATCTACAGCCAAGACTAAGAGTTTTAGGAAAAACTAACAAATTTTAACTTCAATCATCAAATACGCTATGGATTTCAACATAAAAATTGGAAAAATTATTACCGTTATAATGAGCACGTTGTCTTATTTATAAATGTATGGTTTTTATAATTTTTGGGCTATTTTAAGGGTTCAAACTATATTTATTTCTAACAACACCTTTTTTAGGCCACTATAAGCCTCACCCATACATGCTTATTCATGTTTATCTAATTTATTTTTCGTTGATCCAAATGCAAAAAAAATTATATGGTAATAAACTAAGCCTAATTCTACACGCATTAAAAAAAAATCAAATTTCATTTTTTTGAGGTAGTTAGGGTGGATTGCATAGACGGCTATCTATTTTTTGTCAGTTTTCAAGATATACTTAATTGAAAAATTAATAAAAAATATTCATCAAAAAAATATATAAAAAAATTTGTAACACACTAGAAGAGCTAATCCAAATATTCACCAGAGGGTTTCTAATAATATTAAATGATGCTCAAAAAATGGTGGGTCACACGGAATGGTACAATTCAAATTTTCTTAAAAAAATAGGAGGTCCTCTTCAAATTTGAGATGTTTGGCCTATTTATACTTAACCATTTTGTTTTTAAATAGTTTTTTGGAAACTAGACTTAAAATGCTACAATTCATGTTTTTATACCATCTTCAAATTTTGAGTGTAGCCATATCTAATTATCTGCAGAAGTTCATATGTCTGAAATTTCAAAAAAATCATGTCCATGGATAGGCCCTTTTTTGTACCCCAATTTGGTGCACTTACCCTCATCATCATTTCAACTTTCTTGTCTTCTTAGATATTATTGTTTTCCTTTTTAACCTTGTTTTTTCTGTTCCCTTCAAATAATTAATACCATTGACCTAGTTGATGATGTTTTGTTGTGACTTTATTTTAAATAACATCATAGGTTGAGTCGATGACATACTCTTTTTTAAAGCTCTTTATATGTCATTGGTTGGATTGATGATTTTGACAAAAATTGAATTTTAACTTTTAAAGGTTTGATCTGTATTTATAAAGCTATCCTTTGTCATTTCTTAAAATGAATTTGAACAATTCACTTTGTTTGCACAACTCCACCTTAAGAAGAAGAAGAAGAAAAACCTATGGTCAATAGGATTTTTCATTGAAGAAGACAAGTATGCATAAATACCTTGAAAAATTTCAAAAAAAAAGAATTTTACTTGTGAAATTTATCAAATCTTTCACATGATGTTAAATAAAAAATATAACATTCGTTTCATCTTTGCCTTCGATTTGATCTTAGTGGCATTATGGTATGCTTGCTCCAATGTGTCAAAAGTCAAGAACTCCATATTTGTGTGAATGTAAGGTGAGAGTTCATTGGTATACTTCAACACCTTATGTTGCTTTGTCAAACCCTTGCACAACTACATATTGTATTCATGGAAATTTTTTGGTATGGTCTTCTTGATTGATCCTTACATCGGCACAATTACTAAAAAATTATGTAGTTGTCCTTAGAGTGTTTGAGTGAGTAGTACTCATCCTTTAACGCATCGACACACAAGTCTTATAAGACACAATCGATATGTAGTATTGTGTGTGTTGTGCCTTGAGATTTTCTCACTAATGAGACATCAGAGTGGACATATTCAACATGGAGAAGGTGATCTTTTCAGCATCAATGGTTTTTTCCATAAAATTACTAATCAAGTTGTCAAATCTAGCTATCTAAGTTTACAATGTTGATTTTGTCATCGAACATTGGGAAGTCAAGATTGACTTACACTTTGAAAGGGCTTTGCTACTAAAAAAGGTATGCATATAATGAATAGAATAAGGATTTGATTGTGGCCCGAGTTGCATCATGATTTCAAAAAATTAGCCAAAGAGTTTGGTACACTATTCCTCGAGGGTGTCTCATATAAGTTTTTGGGCATCTAGGGATACCTCTATATTTTTTTGGGCATCAATCTTACTCTTGCTACCAAATTCTTTCTAATACTTTTAAATAGAACCAATTGGTAATCCTCCTCTCTCAAATTACCCTCACGTGTTTACTTGCATATGAAAGCTCTTTCTTTAATACTAATAATTTGCACCATGAGGCCCAAGCCCAAATGCGTTTGAAAATATTGCACTTGGTATCAAGCTATAGATTATAAGAGTGCATGAAAGGTAATATAAATAGTCATAAAACCAATCACACAATCATATGTAAAAGTTTTATTTGTAGAGATGTAACTTATATTCAATATGAAAAATAGGGAACAAATGTGTACAAAGTCTAGTAAGACTAATAAAGTAGGTTATTGTGATCATAAAGGATAAACATCCCTACTGGTTTATCTATATTGAATGAGAGAATCTCAAGCTACATACGTGTTTGAATGATAAATACCAACATATGCTTGAAAAATAATTTCATGTGTAGTTTTATCTTATTTGTGTGCCCTTATCAAACATATCATTATAATAAATACGCCATTACCAAAAGTCGCTATAATTGATGTTGGTTACATAAGGGTGGTGGTTCATCTTTTGGCTAGGTGATAGTTGGACTTCTTACAAGTGTGCAGTTGGACTATTTTGTGTGTGGAGAAGCTAGAAGATTCCCTAAGGAGTTACAAATGTGGAGAAACCCAATTGGCATACTTCATGGTAGAGAAACTGTGACACTTGAATGTTGAGTGTGCACATGAGAAACATGGGTGGCAGTCTATGTAGTGTTATAGTGACACACAGAGATACTGCAAGATAATTCTAGTGTTGTGCACATTTTGTAGCTTAAAAAGTTACGTGTTGAGTTTAGGAAGACCTGTGCAAAAGGAGACTTTTGTGTGGCAAGTGACAAGACATTGTGTTAACTCAAAGAGATATCACAAGTTTGTACACAAAACTCAAGATGTTATGCATGCAAGAGAGACAAAGTTTAATTGAGGAATACACTGACTTGCATAGACGTTGTACACAGATCAATGAAATTAAGATATAACCCTAGATTAGGTGTAAGAGAATGTGGGTTCACTAAAATATAATAGAGATAAATGGATTTATATCAAATTACATCACATTTATTTGTAAACATTGAAAATAAGCCTAGTTAATTTTAAAATAACAAAACTAGACTTATTACATTAAATAATTGTTGGATGTAATAAATGTTAAAAGGAGGTTTAGATGAATATTTGATTTTGTGTGAACCCATAGATAATTATTATAAATAGATAGTAGAAAATAGGTCCAAACAATGAGTGAACAAAACCTATAAGATCAAGAGTGAATTGAGACTGCTCCCTAAAACCATGTGGATGTTTTTGGAAGAGCAATGTCTATTTCAGAAACATGAGGTTAGACTTGGTAGCTGAGAAATGTGTATAAACTAATTTTCAAATCATATTTGTCAACCTCAAGGCTCTAAAAACATCTCACTTTTCCAAAATCTTCACATATATTCTTCTTTGAAACCCTAATAGGGCAACAACATTTAGAAGCCTTAAAAAATGGGTGATATATTCTAGGGTGTGTGTTCTCATTAACTAGATTATTATAAGGCCCTTAGATTATTTATATAATTTTGAAGACAACATGCCGAGTATAATTCATTTTCAACAAGATAATTTAGTGAATGCAAAGCTTATCCTATATGACTTTTCACTATATTATGAATGCACATTGGAAAAAAAATGTTTCATATTAGTTTGTATTCTACTTATACTTGATTTATTTGCTTTTGCACTTTCACATTTGATCTTTTAAAGATGAATTCCCTTGTCCTCTATACACTAATGAACCTGTGCATTTATATAATTTTATAATTCAAACTAAGATAATATTGGCATGCAAGCTGACACAGAACACAAGAGAACCAAAATAAGGGTCTACCCTAGAACCATACATTAAATATTTTTAGGCCCAATAACTGTACAATGTACAATTCTTAAAAAAGTCTAGAAATCTAGGGAAATAAAAAGGGAGGAGAGAGACAAAATGAGGAGGAAAAAAATTTGGGGAACAACCAGGAACATAGTGAAAACATGCCAATAAGAGCCTAGTTTGAGCTAATGAATGATACATAAATACCTTGAAACAATGCAATTCTACAAGTAATAACTACATCATACTAAAATCATGTGTCTATAATATGTTATGCTCTCCAATTCACCCTTTATATGCTTTGTGTATGGAGTAGAGGAGCCTTCACCATTAAGTGAAGATTTTAAATCACAATAATTTGCCAATAATTAAATTTCCTCGTGTTCAAATGCTACTAAATACATGCCTTAATACCCCAGTTGATATATCTCTTCAATTCATATTAGAATTTTTTCTGCAACTATAAAATCCTCATTTATTCATACTAGAATTATTTAAGGAATGTGTCTATATATTAGATCAAGTTAATAGAACTACAAGAAATGTACATTTCAAATAGGAACTTGCAAGAGAAAATGAGATAAAATATAAAACACAAGAGCAAAGTTTTGGTGTAAATTTCTCATTACACCTTAAGTTTATTTAGTGAGTAAGTAATTATTATAGGATTTCTTATTTTCTTATTTAGAAAATAATTTTATTTAAATATGGTAACTTACTATAAATTCTGAGTTGCACACCAATATAGAATTTATGCAATAACTTTCATTTATGAGGCCCTTCAGGGTCTATAAAATCAGTGCTCTTACTCACTTTCAAAAATAGAATAGTGAAGAGAAAGTGAGAGGTTCATCATATTGTTATGTTTATGCCTCAGTAGGTTATACAATAATAGTGGTAAACAGTTATACCTAAATCTTCCATCTCTTTATTTCATGCATGATGGGCCATTACATATCCCACTTATGCAATTTGTACTGATGACATTGGTAGTGTATGATTAAAATTGAAGCGTTGGACATGTGCATAGTTATGCAATCACCCTTACTTCACATTATAATTGACACTGATAAATTTTGGAACTAGCTTTGTATTAAAGTGTGGGAAGTGCATGTTATTAATTAAACCCACAAGTCCACTTTGGCGACCACTGCTTAACCACCCTACGAGGCCCATACATAGTCCTTTTTTACTTCACTACCACCCACCATTGCCTCAACCTTCATTTCAATGGTATGGTATGGTGGCAAAGGAGATTTTTTATAAGAATTTTAAGTGGGGAGGTCTCAATTAAAATGCTCCCCACATATTTATTTTTACAAGGACACTTATTCGGGAGGGGTTTATTTTTAAATGGGCAAGTGACACTTTTTTTAGCCCACGAGAGAGCGAGTGCAAACTTTTCTAGATATCATTCAATTGAAGATAAAAGGGTGGGTTAAATGTGGTAAGATACCATGCCCCTCACATTTTTTTACCCTATTGGCCTTGTGTGGCTACTTTTGAAGGAAAATTTCCAAATGCTCATTATTAGTGCTACGAACTCCATTTGACATTTTTTTTTGAAACTGCTTTTTTTTATGCAAAGTTTCTGAATTTGGACTTTGTTGGTTCTCATTTAGCATGGATTGCTCATGAGAGCACTTTTGGAACATAAGAGTTTCCAAACCTCTTTGTCATTTGGTTGTTTATTATTTTTAATATGCTTCTTGGGATACATTCTAATGCACTTGTGGTTTGCATTGTGCTCTTTGTTTTGGACATCTTTTCGATATGATTGTAACATGTGTTGACACTATTTTAACAATTCTATGACTTTTCAATGGATATTTTGTGGGTATTTTATCCTATTTTTTAACTCCATTTTCAATGCCTTTTGTTTTAACTATAACAAAAATTTAAATAGTGGATTAGTACTTGATGTAGGAGCATCGTTATTTGACTTGTGTTGTCTAGGCAATTTTGGTTTAGTCAAGTGTTTAAGTGGTTAATTAGTTTTATTAGGGTGTTTTAATTGATGTTAAGAGTCTTGGTACACACTTTGGAATTTTTTCAAAGTGTCTAGGAGTGCTTAGGTTGGCTAGATTTTTAAATTGGCATTTTCCCACCAATTTTCATAATTTGAATTTTTGAATGCTTTTGGTCTAATATAGGTGTTGCAGGAGTAGTGGAAGGAAAAATCAAAATATTAAAGGGTTGATGTGACTAATTTTAATACACCATGTCTCTAACATGGACCTTAATTCATACTTTTATGGAAATCAACCTTGATGTTTTGTTCCAATCTCTACAACTACTTGCTAGTGACTATCGAAAAGGTAAAAGGTGGTTAGAGCAGTTATCGCTGATATAAAACTTGTAGGTTTTTATTTTGGATAAATTTTTAGGATGTAATTCTAAGTGTAATATATTTTAGATGAAATAAATTCAAAAAAAATAACTCTTAGTTTAATATACTAACTGTATATGCCTGTAACATGTGTTTTGTAATGAACATAAGTACCTGAGTATGCACCAATAGTGTGGAAGATTGTATAAAGTTTATAAAATGATGTTTGATATGCATGTGTATGAAATTTTCCTATAAATAAATGGTTCCAAGAAGAAAAAATTAGAAGTTCTCACTTTTGTAGGGATGATTACAAACCCTATTTCATGTGCATTGTCTTCAGATACCTGAGAAAACATAGTGTGTGAAGAGAATCAAAGAGAAATGTGGAATTGATAGCCTATAAGAATTGGTAAGACATTTATTTAACGTTATTGAAGTTTATTTTATATTTCTTGATAGGTTTCTAAGTTCAATCATGAAAGAACCAGTCCATACCCTATGACTGTGACATCATTCACACAGTCAATATATAGAGCTTGGTGAAAAGGTATTGCAGATGTGTCAAGTTAAACATAAAATGATTGGAAAAAGAATTATGAAGTTGGTAAAGACCCTACCAATCCTTTACAGAGTTTAAAAACCCTTTTAACATATAACTACTCGATATTTTTCTCTCGGACCCCTATAGACCGTGACTGTATACATAGTGGGAGTAAGAACATGAGTTAGTTATTGAGGCAGAGGATTCAAGTTGGAAAACCAATGATGGAGGAGGAATGTGGATAATTTTTTCACAAACCCAATACAATAAATATATTAGTTTGAAACTTGATTTAAAATATCAAACCTCAATTTCATTACTCTCAGGCACCTATAGTCTATGCAGACCCTAAACTAAGGTTTTTGAGATAAAAACTTAGTTTCTAAGAACTTCCACCAATAGAAATTCTTCAAAATTGGTGATTTTTTAGTGGATGATGTATAATAATATATTTTGAAGTTTTTGAGTTGGTTCCATATGGCAACGTACAATTATAAAAGATTGTGTCTATGTAGGTATAAGTGAGGCCTAATTAGGCCTATACGGAGTACTAAAAAGGACTAAAAAGGTGTCTTCTAAATAGAGGTTTGGTGTAGAAACTTCATAGAGAGATGTAAAATGATAAAGGGTGTCAGTAAATGTCAATACTTTATCAAAAATAGTTTGAAATCGACCATATGGAAGGAAAAGGCCTAAAAAAAGGCTATAAGGACTGTCTGCCAAAAGGGAAGAAGTTGTATAGGTTATGAAAGAAGTGTTGAGGGGTTTTGTGAATGGAATTAGGGGTATAATAAGACTATTATGATCATGATAAATATCATAAGAACCATTGAAATTTTTTGATAATCCTTGAATCATTCATGAGCAAATGAACCTATGATTCTTTGTTAGACTAGTTGATATATTTCAACAAGAGACATGTGAGAGTTGGTTGTGTTTCCACTGCATTAGTACCAATCATGTAGATAATTCCTAATATCCTTACATTTTTTGACACCTAAACATGATGATTGTTCCTTATGATGAATGCATTCTAGCATCCCAAACATCTATCAGTTTTTATACATTCAAACTAGTGTACTTTTAGACCACTCATGTAGGACATTTTGGGTTGTGAGTTTTTTTTGCCATATTGAGCAGTTATTGGTTAGTTTCATCTATCAAATTTGATCATGATATTATTTATAGGACATATTTTGAGGCCCCTTTATAAGGTCCTTATTGAATTTTTTAGAGGATATTTTTTTCACATATGTTTTTTTCGACACCTTGACAATATATCCAACTCCTTGTGGTAAGTGACTTCTGACATTGGCAACATCAATTTAATGTTCAAGTGGTGGATCCATATCAGCTCATGAAGATTTATTCTTCCAATCCACCCATATGACATTATGTGTAGTGGGGGGGGGGGGGGGGGGGGGGGGAGGGGGGAGGGGGTTACTGATCCACACTACGGGGCCCAAGACTGAGTGTGCAGGGGATAACCAAGTTTGGTTATGAAAAGTGGATGCACAGAGATGTATTCACATAGAGTAATAAAAAATAGTCAATGGAGTGGAAGTATTATTTATAGAAATACAAATTATATTCAATATTAAAGAATAGGGAATGAAATAGTGTGTTATAGTGTATGTATGCAAATTATATGCATGGGGCATGCTATCTATGCTACAATTATGTGTGGCATAGATTATACTGTGATAAAGTTCATGTGTTACATAATAGATACATAGAGTATGCTATCTTTGTTATGACTGTGTATTACATCAACCTGAAATTTTTATGATTGGATACATATGTTACATATTTAACATGCATGATTACAAGGGTAGTCACAAAAACTACTATAGAGTATAACAAAGGTAGAGTTGACATGTCTCACCTTTTTTGCATATCGATGATGTAGTTTCTAACTGGACGGTGGTCATGAATTTAGTTGCATGATTTTGGGATGTTTAGTAATGATTGCGATCTTGAGAATCTTGACTAACAACTAACAATGACCAATCCCAATATTCTTGATTGGTCTGGGGTCACTAGTCGAGGCACATAGTCAGGGTAGTTTGACATCTGGGTATGCTAAAGTGGGGCCTTATAGAGTAGGCTAGTCTATAAGAAGTTGTTAGTAAGGTTCACAAGAATATGAGCTAATGAGTGCATAGTTAGATGTGTAGGTTGTGATATGAGGTGATCATTTCATGAAAGTCTACGAGCAAGCACAAGACTTATACATGGGAATATGAGTAAGCTTCATGCAAAGGAGTTTGTATGATTGTGTGAAAGGTGTGAGATATGTGAAAAATAATAAATGAGGAGTGTGTTTAGCTACATAAATGTTACACAAAGATCATTCACCCTTTCTTAAATATCAATGGTCTCCATTATATCAATGTGCAATTAGGGAAACTAGACTTGAAGATGTTGAGAAGTGTACCACTTAGCTCAATCAACATATTATCCAACCTTGACCACTCAAAAAAGTTTATATGTGTCATGACGGGTGCATGTGTTTGTCACTTTAATGATCTAGTCCTTTTCTATAGGATTCAAGTGCTTGGGAACTAAATCAAAAGGATGTTGTGTCACTATTGGCCCAATAAGTGGTAAAATGTAAGGCTTAAAAAGTTACACATTGAAGATGAGGTGTATGCTCAAATATGGAGGCATATCAAGAATGAAGGAATTTTCACCAACTGCATGTAGAATGGTGTAAGGAATATAACATAGAGGCTTGATCTTCCAGTGTGGACCTTTGAAGTGTTTCTTCTAAAGGTGCAACCAAATTTTATCACCAATTTAGAATACATGAGCTGTGTGATGTTAATCATAGTGATCCTTGAACTTTGCTTATGCGCAAGAGAATTTGTTAAACCTACTGAAGAATAGACAAAATGTGGAGTAAAAACTTCTAGGCTTTGTCTACTCCCCATTCTTGTGTGCATGACTCAGTGTCATCTAGTGTACAGTAGGAGATGTCTAGAGGTGACAAATGCTGAAACCCAAGACATGTATGGAACAGATTATGACATGTAAAGTTGTGAAGGGATCTATTATAGGCATGTTGAATGTACAAGAGATTTTCATCCCAAATGCAAGCATCTGCATAATTATACATTCATAAAATATGAACAAGTGTGTGATTAAACACTTTACTTTGCTCATCTGGTTATGGAAGACAAGATATCGACCAATCCAACTGCATACCTATCAAGTCCCATAATGTTTACCAAAAGTGACTTATAAAGCACATGTATTGATTGAATATGATAGAAGCCCAAAATGAACCCTAACATGGTTGAACAAGGCTTGCTCAGTGCCAAATGCATCAATGTATTTCTTGTAAGTGATAATGATAACCATCTTATAAAACCTATCCACTATAACAAACATAATGTCATGCTAACATCTCATCATAGGCAAACCAGTCACAAAATCCATGCTGATAGATTCCCATGGCCTGGATGGAACCAATATAGGTATGTAAAGTCTTAACATCTTATTTGTGGGCTTGGCAATGCAATAAGGAATATAAGACTTGATGTGCCATTCCACGTCTATGTGCATGTGTGATCAAAAGAAGTGAAATTGTAATGCAGTTAGAGTATTTTTCATGCCAAAGTGTCTTGAGGTATTAGCATAGTGTACCTCTCAGATGAGTCATTGGTGAGGTGCACCACCAAGAACACAGAGATGTTTAAACTTGTAGAGAAGATGCCTAGACAAGTAGAAATCTTAAACTTGTTTACCTTGCACTAGGATGGTTTAAGTCATTAGGAAGTCATAATTAGCTAAGTAGAGGGATACCTCTTTGTGAAGTTGTGGCCACATGTGCCCAACACCATGATGAGTGCGTGAACTGGCAGTCAGCTAAGGCAATCTATTAGCTTATTATCTTTCCCTTTCTTGTGATTGATCACGAGATGGAACTATTATAGGTAAGTCATATATTTCATTTGTCATGCATTCTTTGGCTTGCTTTATGCCTACAAGAACTGAAGTGGCTTATGATCTGAATGAAAAACTATCTCCTTACCTAGAATGTACTAGTGTCATTACTTAATTAATTGAAGAATAACATATAGTTCTTTCTCAAAGGTGGAGTAACTTTGCACCATGTCATTGAATGTCTCTAAGTGGTATATAACCAGATGTCCATATTGCATGAGCATTACACTGAGCATGTAGTTAAATGCATCGGTATGAGTTGAGAAGGGGTGTGCAATGCCAGGCATTGCAAGAATAGGCATTACTTGAGTGCCTCAAAATTGCATTATTGCACATGAATCCAATCAAACTTGGCTTTTATAAGTGTTGTTTGGCTGAGAGCCCAAGAGATGTGTGAGAAAATAAGGATGCACTTGTAGTAGAAGTTATCAAGTAGAAGAAAACTCCTCACTTATATGAGATTGCATAGAGTAGGCCAATATTGGATCACTTTGATCTTATCTGGATCTACATGGATCCCTATGAAATCAGTGATGTAGCCCAGGTACTGAATCTATGTAGCACTAAATGTACACTTTACTAAGTTGGCCTGCAACTTGTGGTAACACAATGTGTCTAAGATGCATGAGATGTGTTCCAAATGATCCTCCCAAGTCTTTCAAGAACAAGCACTACATAGAAGCATTGATTGACTGCCTCAAAATCATGTTATTACACATGATCCAATTAAACTTGGATTTTATAAGTGTTAGTTGGCTAAGAGCCCAAGAGATGTTCAAAAAACCAAGGATTCACCTGTTGTAGAAGTTATCAAGTCCAAAAAAACTCCTCAATTATGTGAGATTGCATGGAGTTGGCTCATATTAGATCACTTTGATCTTATTTGGATCTACATGGACCCCTATGCAGTCAATGATGTATCCCAAGTACTAAATCTATGTAACACTGAATGTACACTTTACTAAGTTGGCTTGTAACTTGTGTTGATGTAAGGTGTCTAATACACACAATATGTGCTTCAAATGATCCTCCCAAGTATTGTTTAATATGAGAATGTCATCCAAGTAGATGATGATGAAGGAGTTGAGAAAGGCCTGAGTAGATCATCCATCAAGTGCATTGGTTACGCTGAGAGACATAGTCAACCACTTGTACGATCCTTCATTTGTCTCGAATGTTATCTTCCACACATATTTAAGATGGACTTGAACTTGATGGTAACCTAAATTCAAGTAGATCTTAGTGAAGTATTATGCACCTCAGAGATGATCCAAAAGGTCATTAATGCATGGTAGTGGGTACCGATTCTTCACCATTGTTTTTTGAGTGAATGATAGTCTATGCAAATTTGCTAGGACCCATGCTTCTTAGGTATAAGGACTATCAGACTCCCCTAAGGAGAAGAGTTAGGCCTAATATTTTCATGATCAAGGATCTATTATATTTGGTGCTAGATTTCATCATTCTCCTAAAATGATCTATGATAAATGGGCTATTCAAAAGAGGGGATCCAAAAACCAAATAAATGTGGTGTTGTATTGCACAATGCATTAGAAGGCCTCTACTGTCTATGAAAACTTCACTAGACTACTCTAGTAACTTGTTGATTTATTTTTGTTGTGATGTTGCACAATTGGTGCGTCATCAAAGTGTACTTTGTCTTCTGTGCAGGTGTGTTAGGGAGAACTATGAGCAACATGAACTTTTGTGCATGTGAATGTGAGACAAGTTTATGACATTGTTTGGTAGAGACCAAGGTAAATTTAGTTATGGGCATTGACTCAAATAAATTTTAGAAGTGGTCTTACACATGAATAGTCCAATGTTGTGTTTGGTTTGATATGTAGCTTCTTCATCATAAAATATGGTCTCCCTAGAAAGATGTTGCAAACCTCTAGAGGTATGATCTCACAAGTGATGTTATCCTTCATAGGATTGACGTTATACTAAAAAACACATATGTATATCGTTCCCCTGCTACAGCCACCCTAGATAATATGGCTTCAGATGCACAACAGTGATAAAACCAAGGTGCTGATTTGTGGATCGCACAATGATGTTTTTTGACTACCACTATCTATGATGACATGAAGAGGCTAACCCTTCATGCATAACTTGGTGTGGAATATATGTTTCTATTCCTTAGAGATGTAAATCATAATGGTGTTAGTACTTAGACAAGAAATATTTGGATCAATATTATCCATAGATGTGGGTCTTGATGTTTACTGTGTGAGCAAAAATTGTTGTGCATGACATTTAAAATTGTTGTGAGTGGATGAGCATTGAAAATGGCACCACTTATCACCAGACTTATTTTTGCCTTTATCTAAATTATAAGGTCCATGACTCTTCGATTATTGAGTGGTCTTTCGAGGCTACTCACTTTAGTGAGAAATGTTTTACTTTTACGTAGAAGGATTTGATGTGGAGTTTTGTGAGGCATGACCCTTACACATTGTGTTGGATGAAAAGGTGGAACACTACTTCATATTTGACTTAAATTCCATCTTGGTGACATTGTGATATGCTTGTATCAAAGTATTAGAAGTCAAGCACTTCATTTTTTCATGAATATAAGGCAAGAGTTCACTAATGTACTTCAACACCTTATGTTGTTTACTAAAGTTCTCTCGTAAATGCATAAAGTAGTCATGAAATGTATTGGTGTAGTCCTCCACTAACTGATCCTTTGCTGACACCATTGTTGAATCTTGATGTATTCATATTTAAAGTATCAAAGAGGGAGTATTCCTCCTTTAGCACATGGATAAAAGTCTTCCATGATTTAATTGGAATGCACTCTTTTGCATGCTACGTATTGAAGGTCTCCCACTAGTGAACAACTCAAATGGACATCTTCAATACTGTGAAGGTGATCTTCTAAACATTAGTGAAGAAGTTAATTGAGAAGCATGCCTCAAATTGTCGAATCTAGGCATCCAATACTTTAGCATCGATCTTACCTTCAAATAGAGGGATGTTGAGATTGACTTGTACTTTGAAGGGTATTTATTGTTGAAACCTTTGTTGAGTGTATTATGGAGATGGATGGGAAGGCATAGGGTTGATTTGTATTATCAATTCATGTAATTGACCAAAAGATTCAGTGTGTTGTGCCTCTTGTGTGTTGATGATGGGCCTTCAAAATTTTAAGGCTACCTCAAGTTATTTATGGGTGTCAGACATCTTGATCTTACTATGACATTCTTATGTAATTTTTGAGAAAGAAATGAATGTTAAACCTTCTATCTTGAGTTGCACTCATGTGTTTATAGGCATATAAATTAATAGATCTACTTGCTATAATACCAATGATATGTACCATGGGCCCAAGACCAAGTGTGTGGGAAAAAACTAAGTTTCGTTATGTAAAGTGAATGCACAAAGATGTATTCAGACATGATAATCAAAACACATTCATTGGATCATAAGTCTTATGTATATAAATCCAATTTCTATTAAATGTCAAAGAATAGGGAATGATACAATGTGTGTATATAGAGTAGATGCACGGGGTAGGCTATGTTACGACTATATGTGTTGTAGAATACAGTGTGCTATAGTTCATGTGTTAAATAATAGATATGCATAACACGCTATCTATGTTATGATTGTGTATTGCATTGACATGAATTTTTTATGGTCAGATGCATATGTTACATATTGTAACAACCCCTCAAGATTAACTAGAATTAGGTTTTTTCTAAAAATCAATAACAAATAACTTTAATTGATTACAATACTAATGATCTTTAACTAAATACATCATTTATGAAAACTAATCTATTAACCAATAGGTTAACCATAAGATTTATTTAGCTAATGATCACTATATAAATATACTTATTTACTTTCACAAAAAACATATAATAGTACTGAATTACCCAAATTAATAATTCAACCATTGTTGGTTTAAATATCACAAGTATACATCTAAACAACCAACTACTATTTTTATAAAAACTAATATTGAATAGTACAATACATATTTGAATATCATATTACAATTATACTATGCTCCACAAAACATACGAGCCTAAATGAACTTATTAATATCCACAAGTAATCTTATGTAAAGCCTCTATCAGCTGACTGTTGGAAGCAGAGGGAGAGTATCATTTGAGCACTTTTCCACATCAAGCATGGACCATTGATCCCCTGCACAATCTCCCAACAAGGGAAAGGCCCTCCCTTAGCTAATGGGTAGATAGTGATAGTGCAAAAAATGTCAACTAGAAACTGGTGTGCTATAAGATAATTATCACATGAAAAATATCAAAAAGAAATATGTTCTAACATGATATCATGCTAAACATGCAAACTAAAATAAACAGGTGAATTGATAATGTTCAAACCATAAACATTATTTTGGTCAAAGTTTTAATATAGTTTTACATATCTCAAGATCAGTTAAATTCAGACACACAGCTCATTTGAATAACTCAAATATGTATATTAATGACACTAAGTAAGTACGTGAAGTACATTTCACCTACTTATTTAATGTCATTAATATCAGATAAGTATAATAATGCTAAAATCCACATATTTTAAATATATATAAATTTCAATTATGAATGCCACAACATGTATAAATACAATGAAATCATATAATACCATGTAATACATTGCATGCCTCCTAATGGTATAAACCAACTAACTGATTTTAAATATAGCTTTTAAAATGAAATAACTAATTTATTCACATCATAGGAACAACATTAAAAATTAATTATTCCTCTATTAAAATAATGGTCTAACATTTAAATATCCAACTCCCAACCATGTTTAGATTACCAAAACAAATTATTTAAATACATTTAAATTTCTTTGTTTTCCGTGATGACCACAAAATAGGCTATTAACATATCATGAAATCCTTACAAGTCCTCATATCTCAAAAGTTTTTTTCATGTTATAACTACCTAGTTATTTCTTTCATCTAAGTTAGAACTCATATTATATTCATATTCCAAACATAATACAAGTATATGTTCAAAATACACCCAACAAAGATATATGTTCGAGGTAAGACTCATATACCAGTATAAGAGTATGCAAACCTAATAAACATCAGATAATATAAAGCCTTGGTAAAACCTCATATATCATATAGTTTCATAACAATAATTATAACAACTATAAAAATGCATATATATATATATATATATATATATATATATATATATATATATATATATATATATATATTTCATAATTTAAATTTAACAAGCCATATAGTCAATCCATTTCAAACCACAGGTTTATAAAATAGCCATTCAAAGATCTCATTCACAAAATTAATGTCCCTATTTATGTGTCATAATTTCCAAACATCTTATGAAAACCTCATATCAATTGTAGGCTCGACTCGTGTTAAATGAGTTGTTCCTCCAATTGCTATGATAACTAGATAATAATACTTCAAGAAGTCATTTTAGTTTAACAAAAGTATAGTCATATATTTATTATGAAAATATTCAAACCACAACTCATATTGTCCATATCTGACGTTATACCAGAACCCATAAGACTAAATCCTATAATCAACACATAGTAGAAACACCAATACACAACTACAACTCGACCCCATTATTTTACCATATGATTCCATTTCCAATTTGAGTCAACAAATTTTGAACTGAGTTTTAACAAAATACAAGTTTCCACTCAATCCTTTTTATTTTATGTCGAAAAACATAGAAATTAAATAAAACCCTATATATTTTTCAATCCTTGAAACATTAAATACACTCAGTCATAACTCTTAGGGTTTTGATTTATTAGTACTTGACTCTGTGGATGGGTCAAACCCATTTCAAGGGTCATTTACAAATAACTCCCCCTTATATGCGTGTGTGTGAGTGTAAAAACTCAAACTCAATCCAAGATCGATTATAATATAATATAACACCTCATTTCCTAAACATGAGAAATCTATATTTCAACTTAAAAAAGGGTACAATGGATATATAAGTATATATAAAGGTACGTTAGGGTTGAAAGAGAGTCAACCAATTAAAAATCACATCAAAAACAACCCTTGTGAAGTTTTAATGACTGATTCGAGCAAACAAAAACCTCAACATCAAATTTTATAGCTAGTCGTAACCCAACTCCCTTCATTATATCTTAATTAAGTAAAATAATGCAAAACCTAATTCCATTTGTCTATACCCAGATTTTAAAATACCCTAGTTCTAATTATATATAAAAAATATAACAAAATACACACAATCGCATACAAAAGGGATAGGGCTTATATGTGTTCAACCCTATGGACGGGTCATACCTATCCTTAGGGTCAACCACATATATCCATTTTTTTAATATCTAATCAAATTTTTATGAACCCTTTATAATAAACCAATGATAAAAACCAGGGTATTTCACAAATCATTATAACTAATAAAACAAAAAAAAAAATTCAACAAACCCTACCTGAAAATGCTAACCAAGTAGTGTAAATCCTAATATCTTCTCTTCCCAAATCTCCTTAACCATAGTTTATGTTCTCCAAACTCTCTCTACCTCCATATATCTCCATCTGCTCCTAATTTAAATGCCAAAACCCCCAAAAAACTCCATTAAATTGGGTCTTCAAAAAATGAATCTCAAATTCCATAATCATTTTCTAAAATTCATGCATGATGGTTTGCCAAAACCCATTAACAGTATAGTTAACTAACAAAAATGAAATCACAAAAAAACATGCAACTTCCAAAATGTCCACGATGATTCCCAATAATGGCTTCGAATAGTTTAACAATTTCATGGTTCCAAACCCTAGATCCCATCATATTCCCAATTAATAGTCACATTTTCATTATAATTCAAACAAAGATTGCATTTGACCCCAAACAAATAATGCCTTTTTTTAAGACTATAACCATTATAAACTCAAACATGGTCCAAGGTTAGCCATCAACCTTCTAACAAAACAATATGCTATTGACTAATGAAACATCATTTTAATTAAAACATGCCTTAAATTAAACATTTTAATTAATTAAAACATTCATTGCTATACATCAAAGGTTTAAAACATGATATTCCTTTAAAACATCAACCATGCCACTTATAAACATCAACATTTTAATTTATCATCTCATAACATGCCAAACATGGTATTCAAACCAGGTAATACCAATCACAAGTTCAAACATTTCTAAGATAATGGACTAAGCAATAATACATCTCAACCATCAAAAAATCTTATGAATGCAAGTATGGTGACGCATTTGAGAAAACATTAATCACACGTTACCAAACAAGAAAAAAGTGTGAGGTAAGAACACATTAACAATTTAATACATGTTGTGGACAATAAATATCAACCAGCTAAAAAATAAAAAGTAGACTTATAATCTAAGTGGTGTGTGTAAGGGTTCCAACTTTGTTCTCTCATCCCTCACTCGTCTCCATCTGCTCCATCCTCTCTGATGATACCCTCCCTCGATCATCGTTACGAAGGTGGACTCCATCCTATATCCACCTCAGTATAATAAACAATACTTAGACCATAAAATAAAATAATCATAATAAACTATTGGAATTGAATAAACTAAATAATTATGATCAAAATGTACCATAATAGAATATGAATAACTAAAAAGTTAACTATTATGATCATAAATAATAAATATTGTTCACAAATCAACATATTACTAATCCATCCATTTAACACATTAAGTTAACCAATCATTAACCATAGAATCTATAAATTAATAGATTAATGAGTCTAGAGGAAAATTAGGATATACCATCTTTCCCTCTTAAAGCTAGTCATCGTCCCAATGACACTTATTTCAAAAAAAAATCTAAAATAAAATAGTGTTTAGTAGAAAATAAACATAATATCCAACAAAAATACTAATCAAACAAATGTGGAAATAACTTATGAAACTCTTCATAGTCTTTCTAAGTGACACTATATTCATAATATTGGTCCCATTAGACCTTGCACTATGACACTTCTTTGTTATGCAAACTAAGTTTATGAGTGTCAATTATTCTGACTAGTTCTACTATGACCACCCCAAGATCCAAAACCTATAAAGTATTATAATCCAATATAAGAGAAATATCGGCAACATACTTTTAAAGATAAGACAAGCGAAAAACATTATGTATGAGTGCTAAAGCTAGTGGCAAAGCAAGCCTGTACGCCACATTATTAAAAAAATTCAAGACCTCAAAGGGTTCCACATATCTAAGAGATAACTTGGCTGATTTTTCAAATCTAATCAAGTTTTTATGTGGTTTAAACCACATAAATACTTTATCTCTAACTAAAAACTACCTTGTTGTTCTGTTTAGATCAACATAACTCTTCTATCTATCAGTGTCTTCAAATAACATTTACCTTATTAACTTAATTTACTCTTCCATTTCTAGAAGCATATCTGGATTAAAGACTACCCTATCTTTTATCATGTCTCAACTGATTGGTATTCTACACCTTCTTTCATATATAGCCTCAAACGAAGCCATTTTTAGAGTTGATTAGTATGAGTTGTTGTAGGCAAACTCAACCAATGGAAGATATTCTTCCCATTTATACTTCTAGTCCATGCAAAACATTCTTATAAGATCTTCTAGAACTTGTTTCACCTTCTCTATTTTTTCATATGTTTATGGATGGTACATTGTATTAAAATTTAACTAAGTATACAAAGCTAAATTAAGAGTCAACAAGAATCTAGAAGTCATTTTTGGGTTCCTATCTGAAATAATATTTTCTAGAAAACCATGCAATCTATACACTTCTTTCATGAATCTCTTCATAAGCATAGGTGCATCATCTAAAATATTACCAAGAATGAAGCGAGTTATCTTGGTGAGTTTATTAACAACTACCAAAATCATGTCATGTCAATTTTGAGACATCAACAAACCTTAAACAAAGTCCATGCTAATAACCCACCAATTTCGTTTTGGTATGGTATGTAGGTATAGCAACTTAGCAGGATGCACATGCCTAGCTTAACTTGTTGACATTTTAAACATCATGAAACAAAACTTGTTCATCTTTCTTAATTAATTTCTAGAAATATAACAGTCTTTGCTCTATCAAGAGCTTAGTCACACTTGGATGACCTGAGTAAGTAACATCGTGTAGTTCTTTGAGTAGAAACAATCAGGTTCTAAAAATGAAAGATAAATTGTTTGCATAAATAATAGAAGATATTGAAATCAAATACAAGAAATGCTTGAAAGAGATGAATTGACTAATTATAGCAATAAATGATTGAATATTAATGCAAAATAAATTAGTCAGGGTTTATAAAATGGGGTGATGTTCTATTCTCAGGCAAAAGGTCAGAATGTCGATATTTGGTTGAGGTTTGATAGGTAACATTATCTTGTTGTTGGAATTGTCACATAGTAATCATTGATGGCTAGGGTGAAATTGTCGACAGTTGGGTGACCCTTATAGACACTAGAAAAATGCACACCACAGTTCTAGATGTTAAACTAACCCTTAGACCACCTTGGAACCCCCCAGGGGCCACTTCAAAACCTTTTAACCACAAACCTAAGTCAAGCTAACTGACTAGCAAACTGACTTTGACCAACTTAACCTTTGACCTATCGACCACCAATGGTCACCTTAACTACTGACAATCAAATTTTAACAACCTAAATAGGTAAACTCCAAGGAAGCTTGTGATTCTTGGATATAGCTTACTAAGCAATCCACCCTGTTATCTAATTAATCAACCATTTCTTTAGTGTTTTCTTATCTATAGGTCATAGTACTTATTTTCTTAAGAAGAAAGTTGAGGATGATATTAGGTGTGCCAAAATGTTTCACATAAATTTTGCTTATTTCCTAAGAAAAAAATTGTAAAACTCAAAAGAAGGAAGAGGTTAGTAGAACCTGGATTTGGTTTATGCTCTGTGATTTAGACGGTTATAGATACTCCTTTTTGGCTTGGTAGGAATGACTTGTAGATAAGAAAGCACTAAATAAATGGTTGATTAGTTAGATAATAGGGTGGATTGCCTAGCAAGCTAGATCCAAGAAACACAAGCTTCCTTGAAGGTTGTCAATCCACACCTTTAATCAACCAAGTTGTGAAAATGAAAGAGAAATTATTTGCATAAATAACAAAAGATACTAAAATCAAATACAAGAAGTGCTTTAAAGAGATGAATTTAAATAATTATAATAATAAATGATTGAATATTAATGCTAAATAAATCAAATAGGGTTTAGAAAATGAGGTGATGTTCTATGCTCAAGTAGAAGGTCAGAAAGTGGGATTTGGTTGGGGTTTGATAGGTGAAATTAGCTTGTTGGAATTACCACATAGTGATCGTCGGTAGTTGGGGTAAAATTGTTAATGGTTGGGTGACTCTTATAGGCACTAAAAAACCACACACCATGGTTTTAGATGTTGAACTGACCCTTAGACCACTTTTGGACCCCTTAAGGACCACTTCACAACCTTTTGACTACAAACCTAAGTCGAGATAACTGACTAGCTAATTGACTTTGACCAACTTAACCTTTGACCTATCAACCACCAATAGTCACCCTAACCACCGATGGTTAGGTTCTACCACCAATGATTAAGTTTTAACCACCTAAATCGTTAAACTCCAAGGAAGCTTGTGCTTCTTGGATCTAGCTTGTTAGGCAATCCACCCTACTATCTAACTAATAAATTTTTTTTTTAGTGCTTTCTTATATGTAGGTCATAGCTCCCAAGCCAAAGAAGAGTATCTACAACTATCTGAATCACAAAACTACACTAAAATCAAATATAATTATAATGGTATTCACTCTATCAAGAGCTTAGTTATAGCTCTCAAGCCAAAGAGAAGTATCTATAACTATCTGGATCAAAAAACAACATCAAAATCAAAGCCAAACCCTGTTACATCTTTACTAATTCATTTCTAAAAATTTAACGGTCTTTGCTCTATCAAGAGCTTTGCCACACTTGGATGACCTGAGTAAGGAACATTGTATTTTTTTTAGTACAAACAATCAAGTTCCGAAAATAAAAGATAAATTGCTTGCATAAATAATAGAAGTTACTTAAATCAAATACAAGAAGTGCTTGAAAGAGATGAATTTGACTAATTATAGAAATAAACAATTGAATATTGATACCAAATAAATTAGATAGGGTTCAAAAAATGGGGTGATGTTTTGTGCTGAGACAGTAGGTTAAAATGTTGGGATTTAGTTGGGGTTTGATAGGTAAAATTAGCTTGCTATTGGAATTGTCACACAATGATCATCAACGATTGGGGTGAAACCGTCAGTGGTTGGGTGAATTTTATAGATACTAGAAAATTACACACCATGGTTCTAGATATAAAACTGACCCTCAGACTACCTTGGGACCCCCTAGGGACCACTTCACAACCTTTTGACTGCAAAGTTGAGTCAAGCTAACTAAATAACTAACTAACTAACTTTGACCAACTTAACATGTCATGCAAGCAATTTATCTATTCATAGAACTATCTTGGATAACCTAAGGAACATTGTGTTGTCTCACATAATTTTTTCTTATTTCCTTACGAATAAAGTTATAAAACTTAAAACAAGGGTGACGTTAGCAGAACCTGAATTTGGTTTGCGCTCTGTGATCTAGATGGTTGTAGATACTCCTCTTTGGCTTGGGAGGAATGACATATAAATAAGAAAGCACTAAATAAATGGTTGATGAGTTAGATAGTAGGGGTGGATTGCCTAGTAAGCTAAATCTAAGAAGCATAAGCTTTTCTGGAGGCTCTCAATCCACACTTTTAAGCAATCAAGTTTTGAAAATGAAAGATAAATTATTTGCATAAATAATAGAAGATACTGAAATCAACTACAAGAAGTACTCTAAAGAGATGAATTTGACTAATTATATTAATAAATGATTGAATATTAATGCCAAATAAATTAAATGGGGTTTAAAGAATAGGGTGATGTTCTGTACTTAGGCAAAAGGTCAAAAAGTGGGATTTGGTTAGGGTTTGATAGGTAAAATTAGCTTGCTTTTAGAATTGTAACACAGTGACCATCGATTGTTAGGGTGAAACCATCAGTGATTGGGTGATTATCAGTGATTAGGTGACTGTCAGTAATTGGGTGACCATTGATAGTTATCAGTTGTTATTGTGGGTTATGGTTTGGTTTAAAACGCTGATTGATGAGGTTACAGAAAGGATCCTGACAGGTAGGATGGAAGATAAAATAGAGAAACTAATTATTGAATTTGATAAAAGATAGATACTTAGCTTTTTGGCCTGAAGAATGTGGAGGTAGTTGGCTAAAAAACTTGTCGGTAGAGTCTAGAGTAATTTTTCTAGAGTAACAATGTCTTGGTTATGATTGATGAGTAGCAGCACTTCAGATCTCTGTCGCACTCATTGGAAGCTTTCCTGGATTCATTAGAAGAAGACCTATAAAAAAAAGTATTGATACAAGATCTGATAATTGTTGATTCTCTCTTATGATTATTGCTCCTGATTCTCCCCCATTTTCACCTCCTCTTCCTCTCTTTTTATAGAAAAAAGGGAAAGATGGAATAATAGGTTCAATAAGAGGTTTAATAGAGTGTCTAAATTTAGCTTTAACATACATTGATTTCACACACAAATCATATAAGATAAATATAAAAAAGTAAGCTATAGTTAGTGCTAGAGTTTAACTATTCAAGTGGTTAAAACTTGACCATCGATGGTCAAGCCTAACTGCCAGCAGTAAGGGTGACCGTCGGTGGTCGATAGGTCAAAGGTTAAGTTGGTCAAAGTCAGTTAGCCTATCAATTAACTTGACTTAGGTTTGTGGTCAAAAAGTTGTGAACTGGTCCGTAGGGGGTCCTGAGGTGGTCTAAGGGTCAGTTCGACATCTAGAATTATCGTGTGTGGTTTTCTAGTGTTTACATTTGCCCCCTTTTGTTATGCAATTTATATCAGTAAGTTGTCAAACAAAAATGGATTATGGGTCAAAGGTTAGGTTGCCCCAATTATGGGAGGAGGTGTTCCTCATCAAACTAGGATGTGATGAGGTAAGACATAATTAGGTGTTAGTTTAATGAGTGGATAAGTTGGTGACAAAGTTAGTGATAGGTTAGACACTAAAGTGAAAACATGTACATAAAGTGTGACTATGTACGATATCCAAGATCGCTCATTGACTAGGTTATCATGGTTGGTAAAAATAAGGTCAGCACTAAAAAGACAAGTGATAAGTACACCATGTGATTGCATTTAGGTATGGAAGCTGGGTTATAGTTGTAAACGTAAGTCTCCTAAGCAAGGTTAGTGTTTTCATAGGTATCCAAGGTATGAAGTGATCCTAGAAAGACACAATCGATCAGTTGTATGCAAAAAGTAGCGCAAGTTCAAATTTTTTCAAGATGGCAATTTAGTCGGTGTAGTCAAAAGGACCAAAGCAAGGTCATCTCAAAACATGCACAAGCCAATGATGAGGTTAATATTATTGGTTATGGTTGTCATAGAAGGTTTGCTCTAGTGGTTTGGTAGTGGATTTGATTTGTGATGAAAGTGTGTTTGGAAAATTATGGGTGGCAGGGAAAAATCACAAAAATGTTGACCATCAATGGTCACCCTGACTATTGGTGGTTATACATCAGCCCTAAAAGGGTAAAGACAAAAGAGCCACCAAGGGTTTATTTGGTCATTTATAATTTAGACCCTCGATGACTACTCTGTGACTTGAGTGAGAAAATTCGATGGTAGTTTAGTAGTGTTGGTTGACTGATATAATGAGGTATTTGTTGAGTTGACTGAGTGATAGAGAATGTAGAGGGGATGAGGGAGAGTGCGAGGTTAGGTGATGGCTCCTAGGTTACTTCCATGATGGTGATGGAGAAATGAGGTAGGGTTTGTCATTGATTTGGTAGATTGAGACTTAAATTCATTATTTTTATTGTTGTTTATTTAATTATGGGTGTGGTTGACCTAAGGCTAGATTTAGGGTTTTGTTTTGGTTGTTGTTGGGTGAGAATCAGGTATGAAATGGGATAGGTGAGTAGGTACTTGATGTTAGGGTGGGTATGTGTAGGTTTTGTTAGCATTTTTTTAGATTGGGAGAGAGTTTGGTCAAGCCCTAGCACTTGAGGATCATTGGTTATCACTACACAGTGACCATTGGTGGCCATGATTGATCGGTAGTGGTTGATAGGTGACCTCCCAATGGTCGACCACCTAACCATCAATAGTCGATGGATGATCTATGATGGTTCTAAAATGAACCATCATCGATTGACCTTCAACCATCGACAATTGGGAATTTGTTAAAAAGGTGGGATAAAAGTTTTAGTTGAAAGGTCTGGGTAAAGGCTAAGGGTTTAGTTTGAAGGGTAGTTGTGAAAGGTCAAGGGGTTAGGGTTATGGTTATGGTTAGTGGTCAAGATAAAGGATATAGGTCAAGAAGGTTGAATGATGGGGTAGAGTAATAGTAGGAGGGTTTAATGATGTTGTTTAGGTTAGTCGGTATGGGTGTAGTGAAGGTGGCTAGAGGATAACATGAAAGAAATGATTAGCTTGGTAAGTGTGATTAGGTGACTAATAGGTAGATTAGGCACATAGGTATTAGGCAATAGTGAAGGTTTTTGGTGAAGGTTATAGGTGAAGGTTTACAGGTGAGGGGTGTAGTTTGTGGAGTGTAGATTAAAGGTTAAAGTTAAGATTTTGGTTGGATGTTTTAGGTAGTGGTTGAGGGTAGTAGTTGATGGTTTAAGTTAGTGGTTTAGGGTAAGGTTATTAATGTAGATAAAATAGGTAAACTAGTTGATAAGATAGGCATGTCTTGTGTATAGGTTGGATGAGGCAGAGTTATTGTTAATGAGGTGAGTAGTTTAAAATAGGGGGTAGGGGTAAGTCATAAAATTTACAAGCAAAATATGTTAGATGAGGCAAACTAAGGCAATAGTTTTGAACCTTATAGGCATGGGAGCAAATACATATGAGAGATTGAGTACCCTAAATACTAGACGAGGTACAATAAGGGATGATTGATGTCAATTACAAGCATATGGAGGATGTAAGCCTTAGAGGCATGAGGTACTACCAACACGTACCTCAAGATACGATGATGTTAGTGGCACTCATCAAGAGATGGGATCCTACCACCAACACCTTCTTACTTCTTATAGGAGAGATGACCATTTTACTTGAGGATATCCATAAGATCATGTGGCTACCTATACAGGCTGAGCCGATCTACCACATTGAGGGTGAGGAGAGAGATGGGTAGATGGAGCTCTTATATGGAGAGGCCCATGAGTATGTAAGGAGGCACTCAGGGGGTTTCCACTACACACCACTATATTAGAGGGATAGGGATGCGAGGTGACTATTTACTATGATGATGATAATGGTCACATGCTATGCATTTCTAAATTTTAGAAGTGGGAGGTTCCCTTAAATGTTGTTAGGGGTGATCATTGAGATGTGGTTACATCTCATAGTGTTTGTGTGGGATCCTATGTAATTAGTTCATATTTACTAACAACCTAGGGATTCTACGTCCATAGGAGATATAAAATCAATGTTAGTTTTGTTCTCCATTGTTAGGCCTATGAGCACATCTAGGTAATGAGACCATGGGGATACCATGGGATGGTTTTATTCAGATGGATTTTAAGGTTGGATATATGAGGTGGAGAGGCGATTATGCCCTCTCAGGACCAGGAGGAGGGGCACACGACATAGACTGGTATAGGGACTGACTTGATGCAATAGTTGTGGGAGACATGATTTGGAGACCATATGTCAAGTTTCTAGGATGGGCACACTATGTGAGACAAACCGTATCACTTTAGAGCTACAAATGGATCTATGGAAGGTGAGATCATGAGATAGAGCTTATTCCATTTGATAGGGTATGAAGATAATTTGGCCTTGTTTAGGATATACCTGGGGTGTTCCCAAGATATAGGAGGGAGGATACAGAGTTTCCACTGCCCACTCTACATCCAGTTCACAAGTTCATTGATCAAGATTTTTTACCAATGAGGATTGATGTGGATGATGTAGGTGTCATAGATGGTTATCCTGCATGGTACTAGGTGCACTATGATGTTATGGTTTTTGGAGGTGATGATGGTTGATAGGACATGGATGTTGATGTAGGGCGAGGAGGTCAATAGGTGGGAGGGGGTGATCCAGATGTATAGGCACTGATCATTTAGAGGGACAAAGCATAAATAACACTAGCCATAACATTGGCATCCTTTGAAGTAGTCACCTAGGAGAGGGATACAAAATAGGGTCAAGTGGTTGCTCTTATGTGTGTGTGTGTGTGTGTGTGTGTGTGTGTGTGTGTGTGTGTGTGTGAGAGAGAGAGAGAGAGAGAGAGAGAGAGAGAGAGAGAGAGAGAGAGAGAGAGAGAGAGAGAGAGAGAGAGAGAGAGAGAGAGATAATAGGCTAGGGCTCAACTAGCCATGGTGATGTAGGAGAGAGATTCTCTCTGATAGGTAGGAGGAGTACTAGCAACTATAGGACCACCAAGGACTATCTCGATGTAGAGATATGTAGTGATAGTAGAGGAGCTATTGTATTATGAGGCCTTGTCTTTAGGCATCTACCAAATGAGCCCTGATTGGGTGAGTACAGAGCCATGATCATCGGAGGTGCTAGTACTGTGATACCATGTCAATGGGTTGCCTTTGTAGGAGGACAAGAAGGTGTAGGAGGGCAGGCTCTAGGAGACAATGGTGATCCAGGGGATTAGATTTGTTATGAGACATTATACTTTTGATGTAACATATGATTTTGATACCATCCTACAAGCTGATGTAGTAAGGTGTATATATATTTTGAGATGTATGTACTTAGTTATATATACAATCATCATGTTTATTATGAGCTCATGATTTATAGATATGATCATTGTATATGGTTTGTGGTTCATTGTTACGATGTTCATGTTACTTATTTATGATTTGATATGATGGTTGATGTGGACTAACCTAGCTAGGCATGTGATGTGATGGCTACTTAATTTATGCACATGACATCGTTTGATATTTGATGGATGTTGTTTATGATATGATGATGTTAATGCTTTGTTGGACATGGATAAGATATTTTGTGATTATTGTTATGGTTATGGTTTATGGATCATAGTTATATTGATGTGATAAATGATAGGATGATGATGATGTTTATGATATGGTTATGTGATGACGATGTTTATGGATTTGATAATTTCATGATGATTATATTTATTCTTCATGGTTCGTGATGATTTTAATTTATGATGTGATGAAATATGTTCATGACATGGTTACATGATGATGATGATGTTTATTATTGGATGTTATGATGACAGTGATGATTATGTTCATGCTAAAACTTAATGAGTATATGCTTCGCCATCTATATTTAGACATGTGGTGGATATGTTTGAATGACTCATTTATTTTTGGTGTATGATTAAATTATGGTAGATATGATAGATGGTTTAGTTTATGTGATTTATCACTAGATGATGTTTGTTGTAGGAGATGTTTAACTCATTAAAATGTTTTTACGGTTTTAAAAATTTAAACAAATAAGGTAAAAACACAAGGTTCAATGCATTTATTTTGATGAAGGTGTTGTAATCTTAAAACACACAGAGTAGGTTGGATAATGAAACTAAATGTGAGAAAATAAAGATAAGACAATCAAAATACAAATCTCTTAATGAATGTATCAACTAGTATGAGAGAATATGAATAAGGTACGATACTTCTTCTTGCACAAGGACTAAAACAAATTGAAGTTAGACCAGCTTATTAATATAAACCCATTGAATGCTTCACATTACCATTAGTTAGTTGGTTAAAAATGTGTTTTTATCACATAATGTCAAGTAAGCTCAAAATCCCTTGGCTATAGAGTGTATAAAGGGGAGGGGGATGAAAATGGAACCTTCTTAGGAGACTAGTTTGCCTCTTCTATAGGTCACCAAAAAGTCAATATAAACAAGTTGATGTCATATAAGGTATAGACTGATCGATGTGAGAAGTTTACTTATGAAAGTTGATTGTGACTTTCAAAATTAAGCTTTCATTTTTTTATTTTTGATAATGGGTCTTTTGCTATTTTGTTATTGCTTGGAGGGACAGGGGAAGCTGATTGATGCAGGAAGATTCCAAGAGATTGCTATGCCTTAACACATGCTTTAATCAACCATCATTCATGGGAGTGGTCTAAGTTTGTGAGCTATGTTTAAGGCTTTTGATAGATGTCCTTCAAGGGAGTAGTATACCTTATATTGAGCAATTTTGATATGTGTTGGTAGTTGTCCTTCAAGGGAGCAGTATGTGAATACTAAAAATAACCCTTGATTGTTTTTCATTTGATTTTGATTTTGATTTTTGATTTTAATGACATAGACTTGCTTATATAGGCTTAGAGCTTCACCTTTATGAAGGCAAAACTAAAGCACGAGAAGGTTGATGGTGGATAAAAGAGCTTTTAAGTGATGACGACCATGGGAATTTATCCTATAAGGGGATGGAAAGTACTACGAGGATCATGTCATAGGTAGAGTCGTGGTACCCATGTTCAATATTAGGTGAAGACTATAATAGATAATCACATGATTCAACTTTAATCAATTGTCCTTAAAAGAAGGAGATGAATGTATGTGAAAACAAGGGATGATCTTAAATTATACAAAAGGTGAGTTTGATCTTGTTTAACAAAAGAAAAGATATAGATGAGAAGCATTGAGGGGCTTAGGTTCTAGGTTTCCTTCAAGAGAGGACAATCGAAAAGCTTCTGATCCATACTTATGCATTATGATATAAAGTCCAAGCTAATTCAAAGCAAACTTGCCCCATTTGCTTTTTTCTATAGTGGTGACATGTTTATTTTCCATTAGGATGAGGTCTCTGATATTGAATTCTTGCAATTTAAGGTGTTTGTTATAAGCGTGATTGATTTGTTCTCGATAAACACAAAGATGAGTGAGCGCTGCTAAATGACGTTCATCAAGTAGCTCAAGTTGGGCTAAACATTCTTGATGATAATCACTCTCAGAAATGAGATCTTGCAGGGATGTGTGAAGAGAGGGAATTTGGACTTCAAGAGGTAAGATAGTTGCTACTCAAAAAACTAGAGAGAAAGGGATAGTACCGTTAGGAATTTCAATGCTAATTTGATAGACCCATAAGGCAAAGGGGATGTGTAAGTGTCAATCCTGACCAGATGCATTAACCATTTTAGTTAGCATGTTATTAAGACTCTTGTTAGAGGTTCCTTCCTATCCATTAGGTTATGGATGATAGGGTGATGAGAAACTTAAATTGATACCGAATGCGTCACAAAGACCTTGAACTTATTTATTTTTAAAAGATTTGCCATTATCAGTGATAATTTTATGAGGGACACCTAAATGAGAGATGATGTGATGGCTGATAAATTCAACAATCTTTTCAGCTTTGCTTGAGATGAAAGTAATAACCTTCACCTATTTGGTGAAATATTCCATTACAGTGATGATAGAATGATGTCGCTATGAAGAATGGGGGTTGATTTCTCCAATGAGATCTAGACCCCATTTCAAGAAGGGCCAAATATATTTGGATACTTGGAGACTATGGCTAGGTGCATGATGTAAATTAGCATGTTATTGACATTTGACATGTTTTTTCACATAATCATAATAATCTTGGTTAAGGGTGGGTTAATAATAGCCAAGGCGAAGGATGCATTTAGAAACAACTAGACCACTAAGGTTTCCCCCACATATGCCATTATGCATATCCCTGATAGCATGAGAGGCTTCATGACTATGTAGGAAATGAAAGAGGAGACCATCAAAGTTACATTTGTAAAGAATTCCCCCTGGTATGGCATAACATAAGGTGCTCTAAATAAATTCTCTTCAAGCAAGATTGGAAAGACTGAAAGGAATGATGGCAAGGTCAAGATAGTTGAAGGTCTGTTGATACCAAAGGTTGGGTTGGGTCTCCTCCACATTGAAGATGGTGGGAGAGTCTAATTTGACATAAGGTTGGGTAAGTCAAAAGATAATGATAGATATCTTAGAGTTAGAGGGTGCATATGGGATCTGGGAAGCAAGGGAAGCCATCATTTAGGCAAACTTACTCATAGATCATGGAGTGGTTTAGATATGGTAGTGTTCAAATGATGCTAAGAGTACACCAGCTAATTATTTGTACTATTGTAAAATATCATTCTTGAATTGATAAAATCCATTGATTTGATTGACCATGAGTTGAGAGTCACCAAAAATGTTGATCATTTTGACTCCCAAGGCTAATGTAGTTTGGAGACCTATCACTAGGGTTTCGTACTCAGTCATCTTGTTAATACATTTGAAATCTAGCTTGAAGGATAAAGGAAGAGGTTCACCATGAAGGGAGATAAGGATGATACTGGATCCCCCATCACATTGACACTTTGATCCATCCAAGAACATGGTCACATGATAGGCGAAGTTTTCCTGAGAGAGGGTTGTGATGGTCTCATCTAGAAATTCAAGAGGAGGAGGCCAGTTGTTTGCTAATGGTGCTTCGACCAATTGGTCGATAATGATTTATCCTTTAATTGACTTCTACTGAAGAAACTCAAGGTCAAACCTAGATAAAAGCATGAGCCACTTGGCCATACATTGTTTTTTGTATGGCTTGGAATGCCTATACTTGAGTGGGTTGGTATTGGTTATGACATAGGTCTTGTGGTTGAGAAGTAGTGGCGAAGTTTGGTGGCCAGGAAGACCAAGGCTAGGAAAAGTTTTGAGTTATGGGTGTACCAAGTTTCATACTCTACAAGCATACAACCAATGTAGTAGATGGATTATTCTTTATTTTGCTCTTCCTGATGAGCCAACATTGCCCCTAAGGAGTAGTGGATGGTGGAGATATAAAGGTTAAAAGGTTGATCTTCCTCAGGAGGAATTAGGATAGGTGGAGATAAAAGGTACTCTTTAAGTGAATCGAAGGCCTTTTAATAATTGTTATTCCACTTAAAAGATACTTCTTTCTTTAAAAGGTGGTGGAAGGGTTGGCATCGATCTGAGAACTGAGAGATAAAATGACGAATGGATTAGAGCTTCCCCTACAAGCTACATAGTTACTTGAGGTGGGTGGGAGGAGGCATGTCAAGGATTGATTTGATTTTTGTGAGATCGACTTTGATTCCCTGAAGGGAGAAGATGAAGCCAAGGAGCTTTCTTGACAAGACCTCAAAAATAGACTTATTGGGGTTAAGGCAAACATGGTAATGGATGAGTCATTCAAAGATAATCTTAAGAATGGCTAAATGATCTTTGCGATATTTGGATTTCCTAAGAAGGTCATTGACATTGTCTTCTACAATTTTATGAATAAGGTCATGGAAGATGTAGGTAATAACGTGTTGGTAGGTTGCACTAGCATTCTTCAGTCCAAAAGGCATAACCCTATAGCATAAAGTTTCCCATGGGGTGATAAAGGTGGTTTTGTGTTCATCTTTAGGGGCAATTGAGATTTAATTTTAGCTCGAGAATCCATCTATAAGAGATAACATCTCATGGCCAGCTGTAAGGTCAACAAGTTGGTCAATGCTTGGCAAAGGAAAGTAATCCTTTGGGCAATAAAGATTAAGGTCATGAAGATCCACATAAATGTGAAGTCCCCCTATGGATTTAGTGAAAGGTACAATGTTTGAGACCCATTGGGGATAATCAATGGGTTGAATGAAATTGATGGATAGGAGACGTTAAAGCTCTTCTTTGACGAGAAGGGTTATGTAAGGGTGTATTCGTTTAAGTTTTTACCTAAAGGGCTTGGCATCACAGTTGGTGACTATGTTGTGGGTAGCGATGGAGAGGTCATTTCCTCGCATGTCACTATAATACCAAGCAAATGCTATGTGGTGGTCTTGCAAGAAGGAGGGGAAGTCCTGAAGCTCCTCAAAATTTAGTGATTGATCAATTTTGATAATGCACAGGTTATCCAAAGTGCCCAAGTTGATATCCATGGTGGATTCATTCAACATGGTTAAGGTCTCAGGGGGAAGAGACTTGTCGATAGAAGAATCATTTACACCTAGATAGGATAGAATGGAATCATCATCATGACAATGAATGGTATTAATGGTAAGAGAGTCATCCGGTACCATTTTAGGATGGGATAAAGGAATAGTAATGATCACCCCATCCTTTTGATAAGTTAGGGGTCCAAAGTTGATCATGTTGATGAAAATAAACTTAGGGGGATGATGTCTAAATCTTCAGTTGTCAATGGTGGAGTGGAAGGTGAGGACAGATTCTCCTCGTCAATGACAGTAAAATGATATGGGTTAGTTTGATTTTTAGGTGGTGTGAAACCAAATCCATGATTTTCATTAGGTTTTTAGGTTTTGATTGGAGCAACACGTGCAACTCGTGTTCATATTGTCCTAGACCAAATCCCTTCCAAGCACCCCTATAAAGGTATGTCTTGTCAAAATTCAGTTTATCTAGATAAGAAAAAGTGGAGGTGAATGGTCAAGGTGAGAAAGGGATGGTGGAAGTGTCAAGGGGTTTATCAAGTCCCCCATAGATGAAATTGGTTTTACAAGTTAAGGGTCTAAAAGGAACAATGACTCCAATATTAGGGTCATAACAAAGTTGTTGGTCAAGATTCCCATACTCTTGAGGGGTAGGCAGGGTGTCTAGTATCAAAAGGTGATACTTTGCCAATGAAAGATGCTAGAAGGTTGATTCCATAAGGTCCACTATGGGGATTTGGGCAGAAGGGATAGATGAACTAGTGGATACTTCATTGGTAGGGGAAGGTGGGGCTTCATATTTTACTAAAGAAGGCTTATTGGATGGAGGAAAGAGAATGTCATTGGGATGGTATATCTTGTTTCATGATGTAAAAAGACTCATGTCCGCTTGTATGGTAATAAATTGACCTTCATGTTTAAATTTGATGCATCGATGTAGGGTAGATGGCACATAGGCCATGAAATGAATCCAAGGGCATCCCATCAAAATGCTATACTAGAATTCTCCTTCTACTACATAACAGAGCTTAGGAAGCGTGTGAGGTCCTAGGTGAATGTGAAAGACAACTATTCCTAAAGTTATGGCCATGGTATCATTGAATGATCGAAACACCACTGAGGTTTCTAACATAATGTTCTAAGGTTATTTGAGTTGGTTGTATGTGTGGGAGGAGATAATATTGATGTTATCTCCCCCATCAATCATAACCCTCTTGATGTAGGTTTGGTTGATGTATGTGGTAATGAAGAAGGGAAGATGGAGGGTATTTTCAAATCCTTAAAGGTAACAAGGTTAGAAATTTGAAGAAATATGACAAAGACTACTAGAGGTTGTGGTTCTTCTAGTTGGACCTCTCTGGATTGTAAAGCCTCTATCATCGCTTGGTAGTGATGGGGCGAGGTATTGATCAATTCATACAATATCATCTTCACTAGTGTTTAGTGAAGCTATTTTAAAACTGCTCATTGGATTACTTCAGATAGGATGAATTAGAAGGGACCTAAGATGGACACCTTGGGTTTGGTTGAAGGTGAAGGTGCTTGGTGTTGGTTGGGTGATTGAGTGGTGGAAGAGGGATATGTCCATGGAATAAACACCTTTGATTTTCTTGTATCCTTTAGTTGAGCCTGTGATTGTGTGACCACATGGATTGTATAGATTTGGGAAAGAGTCAAGACAGAGGGTTGTTTCAATTTCGCTTCACTCTGAGATAAGAGTATGGGATTAGGTAAGTGTTGGTTGATAGATCCTGGCTTTTGGGTTAATGGTGGGCTCTTAGGAGGTACATCTGACAATAAGTCATCTTCATGATATAGCTGATGGGTTAATACTTGGAGAGCTTTATAGTTCTCAGAATCATGCCCAGGTGTCCTATGGTATAAGCATACTAATTTATCATTATTATAAGATGGTTTAGGACTGTGTGGGTCAAATGGTCTGATAGGTGGTAAGGTTAAGCAAGATGCTTGTAATGACCTCTATAAGATAATTGAGTAAGACTCGGGCAAAGGCGGCAAAGGCATGGAGGTTTTAGGTTTGGTAGTTGAGGTGGAAGCCTTTTTAGGAGTGGGTTTGATGGTAAGATATTTGGGTGAAGGAGAGTTCTTAGTGGATGGTTTTGGTATGGATTTTTTAGAGGCAAAGGTGTTTAGGTAGATGCCTGAGAAGTAAGCGATTTGGTTATAGAAGGTTTGGTAAAAATAGGTGAGGATGAAAGTAGGAGTGATGGTGTAACCAAAAGTGGTGGTTGGATTTGGGTCTTGTCTGGGATGGTTGGTTTCCTTACTAAGGTATAAGGGTGACGCCCCAAAATAGAAGGCAAAGTGGAAAGGAGAGGCAAAGTTTTGGTTTGTGGAATCTTGGGTGGCTTTACCTTCTTTGTTGGTTTGGTTTGGGGTTTTCTTGATGGGTTTGGTGAAGTTAAGTCCAATTTCAATGGGGGGTGAGTAAGGTTTTATATATGGAATATGCCAAGGTTTTTGGTGGGTTTGGTTAGAATGATAAGGGGTGACTTGGTTCTTTTAGGTAGAGTCAGTTCAGATGGTTTGGTTATGGTTTGATTGGTAGAGGCTTCTAAAGGTTTGGTCATGGTGATGGTGGGTTCAATAGTGGAAATGAAAGGTAGGGATGACAGTGGCATAGTTGAAGGCTCCTGTTTGGTTGGGTAAGGAAGCCCAAGATGGTACCAAAATGTGGCATAATCTACGTTGGGTTGAGATAAGTACTCTAAGTTTTGAACCAATATAGATAAGGGCTTATAGACGAGTTTGATCCCTTCGATACTAAGCTCAAAGGCCAAACCCATGTGTGGAGAGAGAGAAGTGGTTACCTCATCCTTTTCCTCAATCAAAAGCTCCAAGGTTTGAGAAGATGAGTCTCTTATAGGAGAGGTAGGTAGAGTGATCGCTTCCTTAGAGATGATTTTTAAAGGAAGAGTGGATTGTTGTATGATGGAGGAGAAGGATACAACGGTAATGGTTGTCTCTTTTGGTATGTCTTCCAAAAGAGAAGTTAGTGGCTCAAATACCTTGATGAGCGAGGAAAGGGGAATAGTCATTTCTTTGGTTTCATTTTCTTAAGGAATGGAGAGTGACTCCACTACCTCAATAAATGAAGGGGAAGGAAAGGTAGTTTCATCAATGGTTTCCTCAACAATCAATTGACTAAGAATTGCATTAACAGTATGGAATTCATGACTGTGAGTGGATTCTGCTCTATTGTTTTCATTGTTTACATTAGGGGCATGGTTGGGAAATAACTATCTAAAGATGTCAAATGATTGATTTTCGGGTGTGTTGGGATTATCTAAAATAAGTTCCCCCTTGTCAATGAGATTTTGGATGATGTTCTTGAAGGTATTGCACGTAATAACGTCTTGTCCAATGACGTGATGGAAGGTACACAATTTATTCTCCTTATACTAACGAGGTACAAGATGAGAGGAATTGAATTGTTGTAGAGGTTTGATCGATGGGAGTTGTATGATATTTACTTTCAATAACTTTTCCATGATCAAAGCATATGACTCCCCTAGTGGAGTAAATTGTTTTTGGTTGTTGCAATTTGGGTTTCTAATTTTTTGATTGGAGGAACTAAAGAGTTGGATTAGTTAACAATGGGTGGAGGGGCGGTTTTACGGACAACTGCATTTGTGGTTCCTTTGTTTTTAGAGTTAGTGCTGGTTTGATTGTTAGGTTTGGAGGGAGTGTCATTTGATTTAAAGGTTGAATTATTGTTCCTCAATTTCATCTTCTCCTCATCAATGGCTCTATTCTCTAACTTTTGTGCCATGGTAAAAGCCTTGTCAAAAATATTGAAGCTCTGAACTCATAAAGTAGAGGAGATGTGTTTGTCACAAACTCAAGCAAAGAGTTCAATTAGCTCGGGTTGGGGCAAAGAGAAAGAGAGTTGATTGATCAAGATTCTTTAATGGGCTACGAAGTCAACTATGGACTCATCATCAAATTGCCAAATTGAGCAAATATCGATGATGGAAACTTTCTTAGATGTTTATGGAAAAGTGACCTAAGAAAGTCTAAACTAGTTAGGCAAAAGAAAAGGAATTCCCTGTAATATCACTATACCAATCTAGAGACGAACTTGATAGAGACATGGGAAAGGTATGAAGGAGAGCATCATCATAGGTGATCAAATAACAAGAATGCCTAAATACTCTCAAATGTTATTGAAGGTCTTCCTTACTCTAAAATTTTATAAATTTTAGTTCTCATTGAGGAGGATAAAGTCAAATGGGGACGAATGGATGAATTGGTTTTTTGTAGATTTGGTCATAATATAAGAGGTTATGGGCAACAAAGATAGATGAATCCAAAGTAGTCATTTTTTCCATTAACATTTTGACAAGGTTTGTTTGTGGTTGTACACCCCCATAATTTTAGGGTAGATTATGTTGGTTTTGGGTAGGTTAAACATATGGATAACTGGTGGGGGGTCAAGAAGTTACCGATATTGGTATGTGGACATGGGTGGTTGGGATGATGCCACATATGAATATGTAGAGATATGTGGTTGGGTGGAAGGTAGAGGCACACATCCTTGTGGGTTAGGGATGTAGCTCAGGTTTGTTACAATAGGCACCTATTGAGGGACTGATGCATGTTGGGTAGGAGGTATGGTTGGGTTGGTAGATAAAGGATAGGTGGCAACTTTGGTACTGATGGGTGAAAGGGTAAAAAGTATGGTGACCACAAAACTCTTGAATGGAGTGGAGGTAAGTAGATTGGGAATAAGAGGAATGGTGGTGACACTAGTAGAGGGAACTCTCACGATAAGTGGAGTACTGATGCCCAAAGTTTGGGTTGTTCCTATACTAGAAGGGTTGTTGGTTGGGGTGGAAGGTGTTTGGGTGTTGGTTGGTTGAGTGGGTTGGTTTTGGATCATGGTATCAGTGGGATTATTGGTAGAAGATGGTGTCTAGGTGACTAAAGTTTGGGTGGAAATGGTGGCAACATAAGTGTCACCCATAGGGTGGGATGGTATGCCATAGGGCAGGTCAACAAGTGGAACCAAAGCATGGGTACAATGAGATATGGTGTTAAGGTAATGTTGAAGGGATATGGGGTTGTTATCCAGAAAGGTGGCAAAATCCATATCACCTTAGGCAACTATCTGAGGGATGGTAGGACTTCCAGAAGGATGGGGAGAACTCTTTGCATTTGATATGTATTCCATAGATGAGAAAGAAGAGGAAGATGAATGATTTGGAGGTGGATCCTGATTTTCTTGATTTCTTATTTGTTGCCTAGTTAAAACCATGCATATAAGGAAAAGAGGGAGATACAAGCAATCTAACAACTCAAATAAAGAGAAGATAAGAAAAAGTCAAGGAAAAAACACACACTAAATCACGTTGAATCCTACAGTTCTTTTTAGTCTATCTTGTGGCTTACGCCTTAAGCTTTAAGAATTGTGTGACTCAACTTGGCTTGTAGAGTGGGTACTACAAAAAAAGTCTATGGTTGGTTTCATGTTGTGTTTAGGATCTTAAAGGGATCTATATTGGAAGTCAATATGTGGATTGATATTGGGGCCTATGCCCTCACTTCACACATTTCAATAATAAGGGTATCAGGTGCTTAGCCAAGATATACCGATTTCTAGAGATTATACAAAACCTGTGAATTGAGTTGGTTATATCTTTGGTGATGAAATCCAAGTAGAATAACTGGGAAAAGTTATTGTTAGATGATGAAATCCCAGTCGAGCCTTATATCAATGTTTTTATGCTTGATTAAATATAAGTGATTTGGTCTTGTGTGTGTGATAAGAGTGAAGCTACAATTAATTCACTAGATTAATTAAGCTATATGAGCTAAAATAAACAAGCAAATAATGAATGCAGTCAATTTTAAGTCAAAAATAAAAAAATTATTTCATTGTATGAGCAAAAATACAAGAAGAAGCACCTATATGAAACTATGAACCCAAGAAAAGACTCAAGGGTCCCACCATATGTGCTAGAATGTTTCATATAAATCTTGCTTATTTCTTTAAGAAGAAAGTTGTAAAAGTTAAAAGAAGGGTGAGGTTAGTAGAACTTGGATTTGGTTTACGCTCCATGATCTAAATGGTTGTAGATACTCCTCTTTGGATTGGGAAGAATGACCTACAAATAAGAAAACACTAAAAAAATGGTTGATTAGTTAGATAGCAGGGTGGATTGCCTAGCAAGCTAGATCCAAGAATCACAAGCTTTCTTGGAGGCTATCAATCCACACTTCCAAACAATCAAGTTCTAAAAATGAAAAATAAATTACTTGTATAAATAATAGAAGATACTAAAATCAAATATAAATAGTGCTTGAAAGAGATGAATTTGACTAATTATAGCAATAAATCATTATATATTAATGTCAAATAAATTAGATAGAGTTCAAAAAATGGGGTGATGTTCTGTGCTCAAGCAGAAGGTTAGAAAGTGGGATTTGGTTGGGATTTAATAGGTGAAATTAGCTTATTATTGGAATTATCACATAGTGACCATCAGCGATTGAGGTGAAATTGTCAGTGGTTAGGTGATCATCGATGGTTGGGTAAACATTAGTGGTTATGGACAAACCGTCGATGGTTATGTGGGTTTTGGTCTGGTTCAAAAAGTTGGTTGATGAGGTTGTTGAATGGATTCTAGAAGGTGGGATGGAATATAAAATAGAGAAACTAATTATTGAATCTAATAAAAGATAGATACTTAGCTTATTGGCCTAAAAAATGTGGAGGTAGTTGGCTAAAAAACTTGTTGGTAGAGTCTAGAGCAATTCCAGTAGAGTAACAATGTCTTGGTTGTGATTGATGAGCAGTAGCACTTTGGATCTAAATCACACTCACTGAAGCTTTCCTAGATTCATTGGAAGAAGACCTACAAAATAAGTTATAATACAAGAAGCTTTGATAATTACTGATTCTCTCTGATGATTATTGCTCTTGATTCTCCCCCCTTTTCACCTCTTCCTCCTCTCTTTTTATAGAAGGAATGGATAGATGGAGCAATAGATTCAACAAGAGATTTAATAAGGTGTCTAAACTTAGCTTTAGCATGCATTGATTATATATATAGATCAGATAAACTAAATATAAAAAAACAAGTTATAGTTAGTGCTGGAGTTTAACTGTTTAGGCAGTTAAAACTTTATCGTCGATGCTCGAGCCTAGCCATCGGTGGTTAGGGTGATCATCGACGGTCAATAGGTTAAAGGTTAAGTTGGTCAAAGTCAGTTAGATAGTCAATTAGCTTGACTTATATTTGTAGTCAAATGGTTGTAAACTGGTTCTTAGGGGGCCTTGAGGTGGTCTAAGGGTTAGTTCGACATCTAGAACTGTGGTGTGCAATTTTCTAGTGTCTATATACTACACTCCTCAATTCTCCTTGTTTGGTACATAAATCCTTCCTTCGTATCTAAGCAAACCATAATCCTCAAACTTGAATCCTTCATACTTAAGATCTTGAGAATTCTAAGCCAATGCCAACATTATCTATTCATAAAATTCATCTCCTAAAAAAAATTTAACTACCTGATTGTGAAAGGTATTCTTGATAGTAACAAAAGTTGTTATATACCTTTTACAACTAAGGGCATCTGCAACCCTATTTTCTTTGCCTTTTATGTAGTTGATGCCAAAATCATAATGTGACAAGAAATCTAACCATTTCCTTTGATGTGCATTCAAGTTAGGTTGAATGAATATATACTTAAGTGCCAAGTTGTCAATCTTGAACTCAAATAGTTTTTCCAACAGATAATGCCTCCAAACTTATAAGGTATGAACTATTGAAGCTGATTCTAGAACTTGTGGGCATAACTTGCCTCATACAGCTTCAACTTTTTGGACTTATAAGCTATAATAGAACCTTCTTGCATGATAACTCCTCTAAGACCATCCCTTGAAGCATCAATTATTACCAAGTATTGGTCATTTGGATCAGGAACTCTCAACATTGGTGCTGAGGTAAGTCTTCTTTTCAATTCCTGAAAAGCTTCCTTACACTTTTTCGACCACACAAATTTCTAATTTTTCTGTTGAATATAGGTAATAGGATTTGCTATATTGAAAATGTTTTGAATAAACTTTCTATAGTATCTAGCTAAACCAATAAAACACCTAACTTCATATACATTTAATCTTTGAAGGATCCACAGATATTCCTTCTACAAATATAATATGACCAAGGTACTATACCTTTTTATGAAATAAGGCACACTTTGACATCTTCTTAAAAAGTTTATGTTTTCATAACCGTTATAGAACCAACTTTAAATGTTCTAAATACTCCTCTTCAAATTGTGAATAAATGAGGATATCATCTAGAAATATCAACAAATAATGATCTAGATAATCCCTAAACACACTGTTCATGAGATTCATGAATGTTGTAAGCACATTCATTAATCCAGAAGGAAGAACTATGAACTCATAGTGCCCGCATAGTCATTAAAGCTAGTTTTGGAATGTCTTCCTCATGAATCCTTAACTGATGATATCCAGCTCGAAGATAAATATTCAAGAAAATTGTTGTTCCATGCATTTAATCAAAAAGATCGTTAATGCAAGGCAAAGGATATCTATCTATGATCGATGCCTTGTTCAACATCATGTAATCAATACATATGGAAAGGGTTCTATCCTTCTTTTTAATGAACATAATTGGTGCACCCCATGGTAACACCTTGGTTAAATCAACCCTTTGGACCTTCAAATCTACCATTTCAGTGATCGTCATTCTATAGGGGGCTTTAGAATATGGTTCAAACCTTAAAATGATGTCAATTGAGAAATCAAACTCTCTCTTAGGAGGTAAATCTGTAAATTTTTTAGAAAAAAATATCATGAAATTCTTAGAGAAAAGTAAAATCTTTGATGGAAGGTTCATTTGATTCCTCTATCTCATTTATCTGAACAATAAATGCTTGAAATCCTTTTCTCTGTGCTTTTTAAAACTGATTTGTTGAAATTTGTCTAAATTTAAGCTATCTTTTTGCTCCCTAGATTTGGTTTTGCTTCACCAAATCATCTAGATATTCAACCTTTTTAAGAAAATAATTTACCTTAACTTTATGTTGAGTTACCCTGTTTACTCCTAAGATCACATCATATGACCTTATTGATGTTACAAATAGATCCACTACCATAGTGAATTTGGGTAGTTTGATTCAACTTCGACTAAATATTTATCAACCTTGACCTTTGATTCATTTTCATATTGAACTGATCATGCATTTATCATAATTCTGGCTTTTCTAGACAACTTGTTAAGTATTTTAGGAGCAATCAAATATTATGTAACTCTTGTGTCAATCAAAATTAAAATTGGATGACCAAATAAAGTACTTGACAACTCAATAGAAAAATCTTAAAACTTAGTTTGTCGATGTCAGGATCCTTACTCCTTAAGAGCACAATTGATTACCTTTGTATAAGTAACTAAACACGGAATTTAACTAGAAGTAATCTTGTATTAACACTCTTCCAGAAGGAAATACAATGAAGAAATCACACTCTTCCCACACCTCTTGGGCGTACCAATAATTCTCCCTCAAGAGTTCTCTCTCTCAATTATAAACAATCAACTCAAACACAGAGTTGTTTCAACCAGTCAGTAACAATATTGCCAGTACACCAAGTACTCAAAGTACTCCAAGTAGATCTCCCTGATCTTGCTCCTTGTTGTGTTGCAAATCTGCTTTGACCTTGCTACCACACAGATCTTTTTTGACCTTGCACACACACACACCTACAAGTCAACTGACCTTACTTACCATGTAGATCTTCTACCTAATCTTGCACAACCTACAGATCAACCTGGTCTTGTACACCTGTAAACCTAGATCTTACACACCTAGAAGAACCCTTGTCCTTGCTTTTGCAAGTCCTTATGATTCTACAAATTACAATACAGCCCCATGGGTCTCTTAAATAGATCCCATACAAACAATAATTAGACTTCCTAAGTACAATAATTAGAAACGCAGACTCAAGACTAAAATTAGTCTTTTACATGAAAACTAACTGTCTGTCTAAAATTAGACTAGTTCTGGAAGCGCATGTAAACGCACGCACACACAGGTTGCTGACGTCAGTTCCTATCTGATCGATGCCGGCCGACCCCTAACTGATGTCAGTTATTGCGTACACTGAAGATGACCGACATCAGATGATCAGACCGACGTCAGTTGCTCTACAACTCAGTAACCTCCTCCATTTGCATCAGTGAAGCTTTTAGCTCCACAACCTAACAGTCGATTGTTAATGGATACATGAATTCTCTGTTGAAAAGATCCTTGTAGAGTAAAACCTTTATTCTTACCATCTGATTTCTCCTAAGTATATTCCCTAACGTAATGATCACCTCCACAAATGAAGCATCCACCAAGTGATCATTTTCTATCAAATTATTGATTTCTCTTGAAACCATTTCTTGGTTTTCTGTTCCTTGAATCACTACTAAACCTTACATTTTGATTTTTGAATTGATTTTTAGAGTTTCCACTCTTTTTTCAATTCTTCTTTTTGAAAGTCATTTTAGGACCTCCAAACTTTTTCTTGAATTTCTCTTTGACGAGGTCAAATGACTTTAATTTTTGCTCTTTTTTACTATCTTTTCAAAAGCTTGATCCATAGTTGATGGTCCATACACATCCACCTCGCGTCCAATTTGAAGTTTTAATCCTATAATAATTTTTTTGATGTGAAACCTCTTATCTACCTGATACTAAGGAATGTATTATAAGATTTTGGTGAATTTCTCCCAATATTCATTCACGAAAAGGTCTCCTTACTTCAGATTCTAAAAATCTATCAACTTTTCATCAAAATAAAGTTGGTAACCATTGTATTCTGAACAAGGTCATAAATTATTTCTACATAGTGGGAGTAAAGTCAATATTCATCTCTAATTTCTTGTTTATCCACCACATTACTTCACCAGCCAACAAGTAAACTCCCAAACTACTTTTTTAATTTTAGAGTAATTTAAAATTTTGAAATACTTCTCCATCTTAATTAGCCATGCTTATGTTCCATCTCTCAAAATGGTTCCATCAAAATTAGGTTGATTAACTTTCTTCATGTCTCATGCAAACTCTATAGCTACACGTGCGCTTACATCTTGAGGCACCTCCTGTTGTCTAGGTTTTTGAAGAACTTCATGCTTAGAAAGATGATCTTCATGTTCATTCTAATTATTTTTCTCTACATGGCCATGAACTTCCTATTCAAGGGCAACTGTTTGGTCCCTAGTCTCACTCATGACTGTGAGAATTTGATCAAGCTTGCAACTTATTCAATGATAAATTGATTTAGGTCAACTGGAGGGTAAACATTATTAGGATTGGATGTACCCTCACTAGCTGGTCTTTGACATAAGATTATTAGTTTTGATAATAGAATAATATGAATATGTTAGTGGACTCATTAAGTCCAATATTTTGAGCCTCAACTATGATACCACAATGTAACAACTTAGAGTTGACTAGAATTATATTTTTTTCTAACTCAATAACAAATTACTTTAACTAATTACAGTTCTAATGATATTTAACTAAATGCATCATTTATAAAAACTAATATATTAACCAACATGTTGACTATATGATTCATTTAGCTAATGATCATTATATAAATATATTTATTTGTTTTTACAAATAAAACATATAATAGTACTGAATTACCCAAATTAATAAATTAGCCACTACTAATTTAAATATCACAAGTATAAATATAAATAACCAACTGCTACTATTATAAAATTAACATTGAATAGTATAAGTATACAATATTACATATCTGAATATCATATTATAATTATATAATGTTCTATAGAATATACGAATCTAAATAAACTCATTAATATATACAAGTAATCCTGAGTAAAGTCTTTATTGGTTGCCTATTAGAATGGAGAGAGAATATCATTTGAGTGTTTTTTCACATCAACCATGTACCATTGATCCCCTACATAATCTCTCAATAAGAGAATGACCCTCCCTTAACAGATGGACATATAGTGACAATACGAAAATTAAGAAAGTCAACTAAAAATTTGTGTTGTAAGATAATTATCACATGCAACATATCATAAATAAATACATTCTAACATGATATTGTGCTAACTATGCAAACTAAATCAAATAAATGAATTGACAATGCTCAAACCATAAACATTACTTTGGTCAAAATTTTAATATAATTTTTCAGATCTCAAAATCAGTCAAATTCACACAGAATTTATTTGAATAACTCAAATCTGTCTATTATGTAAAGTCTATTTTACCTATTTATTTAATGTCATTAATATTAGATAAATATAATAATGTTAAAATCCATAGATTTCGTGTGTGTGTGTGTGTACATTATGAATGCCACACTATGTATAAATACAATGAAATCATATAATACCATGTAATACATCACATGCCTCCAAATGGTATAAATTGACTAACTTTAAATATAGCTTTTTAAATGAAACAACTAATTTATTCACATCATAGGAACAATAATAAAAATTAATTATTCATCTATTAAAATAATGGTATAACATTTAAAAATCCAACTCCCGACCATGTTTAGTTTACCAAAACAAACTATTCAAATACATTCAGATTTCCTTGTTTCCCATAATAACCACAAAACAATCTATTAACATATCACAAAATCCTTATAAGCCCTCATCTCTCAAAAAGTTTTTTTTGTGTTATAACTACCTAGTTATTTCTTTCATCTAAGTTAAAACTCATATTATATCCATATTCCAATGATAACATAATACAAGTATATGTTCAAAATACATCCAATATAGGTATATGTTCCAAGCAAGACTCGTATACCAATAGAAGAGTATACAAACCTAGTAAACATCAAATAGTATAAAGCCTTAGTAAAACTTCAGATACCGTACAACTTCATACCAATATATATAGCAGAGGTCAATGGATTAATTCCATTAAGACCGTAAGGGTATATATACCCTATGATTTTAATGGAATTAATCCATATATA